>JARYHS010012519.1:69085518-69800694 GCA_031002005.1 Vandiemenella viatica | reverse complement strand
TAGCATGCTCATAATTAGTTAAAGAAGAACTGACTAACGCCGACAAGTTGTGAATCCAACAGTAATGGAATTTTTTTCCCACTGCCGTCGGTAATCATCAACATGTTAATGTGGTAAACGCGTTTGTCTGCAGTGTGATGGAGGGCCCCGGAAACTACATGTTTACCTTTAACTTCATCCAGACCGAAAACATTTACTGAATAGTCTGGATTTTGCCTCTCAAATTTAGAAATGTCAGAGAGTTTTACCGGAAACTCAATACCTGAAAAATCGAGGGGGTAGAGTGAACGTACTTTCTTATATATGCTAACCCTTGTAGGTTTTTTGCTTAGCGCCTTTACGTGATATGCAAGAATTGTCCATAGAAAGCACAACTCGTCATTCTTGTTTTCAACATTGATGACAGCATTCTTTCTACAGATATCAAGTGGCAGAGCAACATAGGAAGACCCACGATAGAAAGGTTGAAAATTAGAAATGCTAATGTCGAGGGATTCTATTCTATCGAGAGTTTTGCCACTTGTCCTTTCTTGAAATTCACACAATTTTACTCTGAGCTCCGACTTCACATATTTTTCATACCAATCCGACAGGCAAGTGCTGGTTGTGACTTCGCGCATTTTAGTTAAAAAGCACATACGGGCGGTTTCCAAAATCATTTCCTTCTGTATTTTATATGTGTTAATCAGTCCAACCTGCACCTTTACAGATGGGGAGGACCGATTATCCACAATTTCGCGAACTTTACCGGCAACGAGTTTAAAGCAAGCATCAATGAAATTCATTGGATCAATAAAATTTTGAGAATTTGAAATTGTCCCGGAATAAATTCTATTTTTAAATGCACTAAGCCTGTCTTCAAGGACTAATCGCGATACTGCTGACTCACCCATCGTTGCTGCATGATCATGACTGCATAAGGCTGCCCCTGCACCGGCATACTGCCGACTTGGCCCCGGCGATGGGTCGGCGGACTGGCGGCTGGAGCCGGGCGATGGGTCGGCGGACTGGCCGCTGGGCCCCGGCGATGGACCGGCATACTGTCGGCTGGGCCCCGGCAGTGGGTTGTTGAAGTGCCGGCTGGGTCCCGGCGATGGACCGGCATACTGTCGGCTGGGTCCCGGCTGTGGTCGACTTGGGCCCGGCGATGGACCAGCATACTGTCGGCTGGGTCCCGGCTGTGGGTTGTTGAAGTGCCGGCTGGGTCCCGGCGATGGTCGACTTGGGCCCGGCGGTGGGCGGCTGGACAGGCGAGGTGCTGCTGCTGTGGCGGGCGGTCGGCTAAGTCCTGACGTCTCCCATGGTCGCCATATTGGTGGCGGAACTGCCTCGTTGTCCTGGTGTCCAACCGCCCCCTCTGAAACATAAAAAGAAGAAAAAAGTTTTAGTATCATGAAAAACATAATTTTGTAAGCATAAAATAATATAGGTAAATTACTGATGTACTGGACTTACCGATATTCCAGTGTGCTGGTGGTTGTGGAAGAACCCATTGTGGTGGCGGAGTTGGCGGCATGCTATGTGGTGGTGACATGCTCTGCGGCACATCCACGTCAATATTTGGGAGCATGCTCCATTGTGAGCAATCACAAGCTCTTTTTGGGCTACTTATTTCTTGAGAATTTCCCTTACGCTTCTCTGGGCGTGATGGTTCATCTGAAAAAGAAAAAATGTATTAGCAATAGTTATAAAGACATGGAAAAAAAATAATCTATAGATAAATACGTACTGAAATAAAAAAAGGTCGCTGAATGAAATATCCAAATCACCTGCGAACAAATAAATTAATAATATAGACTACTGCTTCAGCACTATACATTTTCATAAATATAGTTACATTAAAAAAATATTATCATTACCGAAATCATCCTCAGCGAGAATTTCATCAATGTCTGAAGCAGAAAAAAAAGCTCATCAGTATATGTGAAAGAATTTAAAACAGCCAGAAAAAACAAGTTAAATAACAATAATTTACTTACCAATATCGCTGAATAAGCTAAGATCCTCAGAAGACATTGCGATGATTGAAGTTTTCAGCTCGACGACTCAGAGAAGACTGGATGGCAGAAGGGGGGTCTCAGTCCTATTTATACACGCGTCTGGAGCCATGGAGAATTGGTGTGGGAAGACTGCGCCCACGATGATGAATGTAGTGGCGCAGCTGTGCGCATTCAATTACAAACCCGCATCCTGCAGCTGCGTGGGGAGCGATAATTCGAGTGTGGTGCAGCTGTGCTCATTCAATTACGAACCCGAATCCTGCAGCTGCGTGGGGAGCGATAATTGATGGCTTCCGGGTGTGGCGCATTCAATTACGGACCCGCATCCTGCAGCTGCGTGGGGAGCGATAATTCGGGTGTGGCGCAGCTGTGCGCATTCAATTACGAACCGGCATCCTGCAGCTGCGTGGGGGTGCGATAATTGATGGCTTCCGGGTGTGGCGCATTCAATTACGGACCCGCATCCTGCAGCTGCGTGGGGAGCGACCCTAGTTCCTCGGCTCCCCTCCGCTCCAAGGCGTGAGTCAATTAGCATTAATTAAAATCAATTAAGGCTCCCCCCTCCGCAATCAATTAAAATCAATTAGCCTCAATTAAAATCAATTAAAATTAATTAAAATCAATTAGCCTCAATTAAAATCAATTAAAATCAATTAACATTAATTAAAATCAATTAAGGGCCCCACGCAATTCAATTAACATTAATTAAAATCAATTAGCGTTACTTAAAAACTGGCAACGCACCGGTGTATTGACACTACTAGTGATATTTTTAGGACGATATACCGATATTTCGATACTGAAATCTCGATATCAGAGTCAATATTTTTATAATTTTCTGTTTTCCTAGTAGAATATTCCATTTTATTATTGGGGGGGGGGGAGAGAGAGAGAAACGATTACCTGTGTTGCACATGCAATAAATTTAATAATAGATAACATTTAAAAAACAATAGACAGTTTTAAAACCTATCTGACAAATTGCACCTCATTTTAAACACTCAGTTAGTGCTTCTGATTAATTGCGATCCGAGCACAAGCAGAAGTAAAAAATTAGGCAAAATAACTCAATCAGGCAGTTAATATTAATTCTAATTTTTGTCTTGACAATTTGTTAAGGTTTTTAAAATTTGTCTTCAATCAACGCAAAAGTATTAGCGTTGCTAGTACTCGACAGTTAAATTTTTTTTGCCCAAATTGGTTACGTTTCTTGTTCCATATCAGTAGAAGAATTGAGCTCCAAAAGTATGTCGCAGCCAGTTTAGTTATAGCGCTAACGAATATGAAACATAATCTACCTCTTTTCGATTTTCTCTACAAAGCGCTTTGTTGAAAACTTATAATGATAGACTGGTGCCTTTAAAACACAATTAGGCCCAGCGCACACGGTGCAACTGTTTTGTGACAACAGTTGCAAACCTGTTGAGCTCGCAACTAGTTTGCAACCGAAACTAAACTTGTGTCCGCACACGGATAGTCTGGTAGTGGATTAGTTTCATTCAACTTGCAATAGTCAGTGCAAAGTTTGTAGAATGTTTGCTATGTCAGATTCAGACGAGGAAGACGTTGTTAATTATTATCAATACCGCAAGATACGCAGAGTACAGAGGAAGCATTGGGTCCATCCTTATTTAAGGAATAATGTGAACTCCAGGATATTCGTAGCAGCGAAAGAACTTTCTCAGTCGGATAGAAAGTTTATGGCTTTCTACAGAATGTCGAAAGAATCATATCTGGAATTGACAAGGATGGTTGGCCCTTCCATAGAGAAGATGGACACAAATATGAGGGAATGTGTGCCTACACGGGAAAGAATACTGATCACTCTGAGGTAAGCTTCACAATTATTTTATTGAAATTATTCATAAAACATAGGTAAACAAATAATAAGTAATAATCTAAGCTAACAATGTTTTTATTTACATATCAGAATTGTTAAGACTTTCTGAAAATGCGTTATAAAAATCTGCGGAATGCATTTGAGGAATTGCATTTGACATGTGTGAAATTTGTGACATGTGTGATGATGTCGAGTCAGATAATGATGAGGATGTGTCCATTGTAAGTCCTAATGGAGCCTGTGGCTGGTGCCCCGAAGTTGTAATATCATCAATAATTCTAAAAACTTGTCGTTTGAAGATTTGTGAATCACTCAACTCTTCCAGTTCTGGTATCAAGCTGAGCAGGAACATCTTGAGTCCCTGTTGCCTATCAATTTTATTGGATCCAGTCTCTGTCTCGGCGTTTGACTGCAACATAGCTTTTTTTGCTCTGCTACAGACAGATCTGCTACTGAAGCCGAAATTTTGTTTTGTTTTCTTTCTGTTAGGCCTAAATTTCTCTTGTACGACGACCTTGTTGGATGCGGTCGGTCACTTGGTTGAAATGATATTTCGGTCATTAGTGATGGAGATCTTGGGGATGTTTGCTGTGTATAAACAGATGCATCTTTCAAATGGATGGCACTTTGTTCAATTTGGGTGACACTATCCTCAACTTGGGTGACACTATCCTCTACTTGGGTTTCAGAGTCTTCAACATCACCAGTTAACTGCTGGGACTGTGGTACTGGTTGCAAATTTCCTGATGATGGAGGAGCCACTGTTTTTATGAACGGCACACAAAATTGCATGGCATTTTCCAGATAATAAGCGTTTTTCTTTCCTGCAGAGCCACTAGGAGAAGATTTCATTTTTCTCATGAAGACTGTACGCAGATTCCGCCATTTTTCTTTGCAGTCAGCAGCTGAAATTAAAATAAAAATTACTGGAAATCGAATAAAATTGTCTTAAATTTAATGAAAATTTAATTATTTTAATAATGTATAATTTAAGATTGTTGACTTAATTTTAATTATCCTTCTGTTTCTTCGTTGCAGGTATTTGGCTACTGGTGGAACATTTGTAGCAATTTCCTTATATTTTGCGAGAGGTGAGAGCACAGTCAGAAAAATTATCAAAGAAACTACAGAAGTTATATGGGACGTACTGAAGGATATTTATATGCCTGTCCCTACACAAGATCAATTTAAACGTATTGCTGATCGTTTTGAGTTGTTATGGAACCTTCCCAACTGCATTGGGGCCTTGGATGGGAAGCACATCAGAATCCCGGACCAAAAACAAACTTTATTGTAATTTTAAAATTGAATACCTGTTTATTTACGATCTATCAAAACGCAACAATACGTTTGAACATCTGTTCTTTGACGAAAGCCGCATAGCTACACTTGCCGCTATTGTTTTGATAAATCCCGGCTCACCTCTTGCGAAGATGTTATGTCTTATTACTGCAATTTAATTATTCGTCACAATACATTATTTTTGACAGCGTTGCACGTATTCTCTTACAACTCATTATTCTGTTCGCGATTTATTATGTCGACTAAAATTTTAAAAACGTTAATTACTGCTCATAAAAAAGTCGCTTTGCCACTAAACGTAAAAATGAAATTTTGCATGTTGGCTAGTTTTTTCTTTTAATGTCAATTAATCAACTGTACGATCAATCAACAAATCAGGAAACAAAGTAAGGAATTCCATGGCTTCAACCTCACTGTTAGCCAAAACTGTTTGTCATATTAAAAAAATGAAAGTTGCATTAACCACATTGATCAACGATTTATATCGGAAGACAGTTTTCTGTTTGGTGACAAGGCTAAACATCTTTACAGTGAACACTCAGATAGACGGTCTCAAGCATCATACAGGTTGGTTTAATAAGTTTAAAGTGTGACATCACCCAATAATATGCAAAATTCTCTGTATTCTTGGAATATATTAAAGATCCTATTCAAATTCCCATTGCCTATTCACGATTTCTGTATTCGCAACGTATTTACGGAACGTACCCCCGCGAATGAGGAGCTTTGAATGTACTGAAAATAAAACTATCTTGTTTTCTGTTCTAGTGACTAAAGTGAAAAAGAAATGGAAGGGACTTCGTGATGTATTTCGTCGAGAATATAGGAAAAAATTCAATTCTGGAGATGAAGCAACAGATGAGTCTTTTTCCTCATGGCCGTTCTTGGATCAAATGCTGTTCTTATCTGATACTATTGAACCGAGAGAACTAAAAGGAAATGAGAAATCTCCACAAAAAGGGGCTTCTGGCCAAGATCATTTGCAAGATACAGAACGTAATTTCGGACATGACGTTAATTCAATTTCTCCAGAAACTTCGACCACCACTGCAACAAATCAGAACCATTCCAACACATCCCTTCAACCAACAATTGGACACCCCACTACAATTACTACCCAGAATAAGCGCAAGAAGACTAGCAGTAGCAATTCTGATGAACAGTTTCTCGAAATCGAGAGAGAAAAATTACAATTAATTGCCGAAAGCAATGCTGCCAAGGGAGATGGTGATGCTCAGTTACTGCAAAGTCTTCTTCCGTTTCTAAATAACGTTCCTCTTCATAGGAAATTGGCAGTGCCGAACAAACTGCAGCAAGTGTTTATTGATGAGGACGCGCCTCCTACATCTCCAAACACGACGTCTCCATATTTATCGTCCTGGTCTGCTCGATCCAACACTTCAATTCCATCTCTGACACCCTCCACAACAGATTACAAACCACCTGTGCTCAATGATGTTGTTCATCCCGTCCCTAATGAAGGTTGTGCACAAAATTTCTATATCGACTTTTCAAACGCGCCATAAGAAACACGGTGCTGCTGGAGGAATTTAAATGGTTTTGATTCTCATTTTTTTTTTTCGTAAAAAGGTTCAAGAAAATAATTCGTGAAAATCTAAAAAATTGTTCACATTGATTTTTTACTTTTTTTGTTTGCAACTTACTTTGTCATTTTATCTTACCTTGTATTTTGTAAATGTTCTGTAATCAATTCTGTTATCAAACCGCATACCTATCTCGTTTGGTTCAATAAAAAATATATTTTATGAAATTAGTATTTACTATCACATACCTTAGAGTCACAGTTAGTCGTTCGGCAGGTGTTATGGTCTCTCTGAAATTCGACTCTTTGGTAATTGAAGGCTGTATGGCATTTAAAATGTAATGAAATGTCTTCCGGCTCATTCGGTAATAATGATGGAATTTTTGTGAATCCTTCTCCAAATCATCATGCAGATGGTGGAATTCTCCTAGCGAATTTCTTTTCGCTAATATTGAACTAACCCAACACGAACGAGTTCTACGTTTTTGCATCCGACGCCTCGTCAGGTAATGACTTTCCAAAAGGAGTAGGGTCTCTGTATCCATTTCACAATATTCTTAAACTCTTAAAATATTAGCACGAAATCACCGGCACAGCTGTTAATGGGGAGAGACGCGGCCACAACTGCTCCAACAATCCTAGTCGCCTGACTCACAGTCGGCTATAGTGGACGAGCTCAGCCGCTCCCTGTCGCCCGACTCAAAGTCGCCGACAGTTGCTTGAGTTGTTAGTCGTTCAAAACCGCTTGCAGTGTACGACCAGCCTAAATCGCCTCCCTTTAAACGTGATTTTGCCGCCCCTCCCTAAAGTTGTTGTCCGGGACAAGCACCCCGGTTTCCTCCCCCCCCCCCCCCACTCCTAAATAGGGCACTGCATCTTGAATCTACTTAGTGTAGGGAATTCTCCATTCATAGCAGAAGAAACAACGGGAAAACATGAGCTCATGCTCTTGAAAAATTTGTCCAATGAAATTTCTGAAATGAGTTTTGGTTAAACGGATGCTGATTTCCTTCAATCCTCTTTTGGGATTCACAAGTCTTAGAGTAAATCATACATATTACGCCTTTCCTTTTAGTAAAGATGTATAGTGGCTAAATCACAATTCTCTTCTTCTCTCTCTTTCTTTATTTTTTTTTTTAAATATATATCCTTAACGCCGTGAAAAACCATTCTGTTTCAGAAATTCAAAACTTGATTCAAAAGAATATTTCACAACTTTTCAACAGTAAATAGCCAAAAGACTTCACCCTATTTTTAAATGATTTGTTTTTGTAACATTGTTTTTATATTACAGAGTCGATATATCGATACATCGATTCATTCTTCGATATATCAAATCCGATATTGATACTTTTAAAAATATTGATATATCGAAAGTCCAATATTTTTTAAAATATCAACAGCCCTACTTCAAATTTCTTACAACAATCACTTTACTACACTGTGCGCCTCAGCGCTCAACAATGCTTCGTGGAACGACTGAGTCTTTACTAACAATTAATTCTGTTTATTTCTCTGATTATCTTACTTCCCAATTGTTTAATTAATCCTCAATATCATCCAAATGAGCGTTCTGGTAGCTCAGTGGCCGTACTTGCTTTGGCAGTACATATACTAAAATTGGAACGATACAGAGAAGATTAGCATGGCCCCTGCGCAAGGATGACACGCAAAATCGCGAGAAAAAAAAAAGTGGCTAAGGCGCTTGTTTTCAAAACGTTCGCTGCTCTTTCCCCGGGCACGAATCCCGGCAGGCGCAGGAATTTTGAGAGTTGTGATTAATCATATGAGCTATGCCAGGACGCTCCGTGGTTCGGATTCCACGTTAAACTGTAGCTCCGAGAGGAAAGGAACTGGCCGTCCTACCTCTGACACAATGGCTTAGTATGCCTCCTTCGGGAGGATCCAACCAACCTTCGGGTTGTGGACTAAGTTAAGTTTTTATCATCCAAATACATTCAATGTACGGATGCCTATCCAGTATCCACTCTTTCTACACTTAGCTTACCTAATACTGTATCGCTACAATGTCCAGATAGTAAACGTTCGATTGTAATTTCCTTAAACTGCATGTAAATTAAACACTACGAGATACAGAAAGTAATATCATGACTTTCACAAAATAAACTAGTATTTCAGAGAAAACAGAACAATCAGTATAAAATAAAAATAATGTACATGGATTTTACTGTAGACGACGACTTGGTAGCGTATTAGATGACGTTCTAATAGCGCTTGATTACCCCAAACTCATTAAATTTTTAACTGGGAACTAGTGTTCTACTGCTTAACCAACAAGCTCATACATGACGTCACCAAGTGAGCAAGGCCCAAATAGACCGCCCTCCACGCTCTTTCCCTCCGCTCCCGACTGGAAGCCCTGTAATCTATATAATAAACTACCGTGCGGCAGACTTCAGTGGTGTTAAGCGGGGCTTGACAATGGAAGCGGTACAAGCTTCCGAAACGTTGCCAGAAGATTCAATTTTGACGCGGCTTGAAATCCGAGAAGTTTTTATACAGCATTGCCGCCACGAAATCGTACATAGTATTCTTGTACATCAATTCACATCCCCAACAGACAGACGATAAGCGCTATCTTTTGTCTAATCCGTGTGACAATCTTTTTAATTCTTGTCATTTCACTTCAAATTCCGATGATAAGTTCTATCAGCTAGTTCTGGATGTCTCATTTTCCGAAAGGTTCCATTTCAATTCACAATATTGCTTCAAATCATTTACATTTCAATTCTTAAATTTCCTTTTTCTGTTCTTCGTACGCCATCCGCTCCCTTCTTCTTTTCAATTGCAGTTCCACAACAGTCTTTTTCACCCCGATATAGTGTCTCAGACGATTCTCCGATTTTGTTCTTCTATGTAGCCCATATATCTTTGGTCTTTCTCCTATTCTGTTATATCCAGGTCTTCTGTATGGTAAGACTTCTTCGCTATCAATTTTGTCTTCTACAATTTGTTTCTTCATCCCGCTTCTTTCATTTGTTCCTTCATCCTTGTCTTTATCCTTATTTCCTTCTCCTGATATAATTATCTTCCTCTTGTTTTAGAACTTCAGACTTTTGTATTCTTTTATTCTTCTAAGATCTCTTGATGCGAAACCTTATTCGCGGATATAACATCCACATTACACTTCTTATCTTTATATATAAAAATGAATTGCTGTTCGTTTGTCTCGCTAAAACTCGGGAATGGCTGGACCGATTTTGCTAATTTTGATCTTGAAATATTTGTGGAAGTTCAGGGAAGGTTTAAACCGGCGAGAAAAAATGTAAAAATTGCGAGGACAATTTTTTGCGATGACAATTTAATCATATATATTATTTCTATAAGGTATTTTTTTGTCACAAGCCTGTATCTTCCTTCATAGTTAACCGAAATCAATGAATGAGGTGTCATTTTAAAGCTAATGGTCTTCACTTTGGCCACATCATATTTTAAGAAATGAAGTTTTCGGAATTCGACCCTTAAAGGGCAAAAATGTCAATATTTCTAAAATGCTGTTTTCTGTGTTACGAGTCATTTATCTCTCTGGATACATATCTGAAATCGTTTAATGAAGTATCATTTTAAAGACTAAGATCTCCGCTTTACTGACGTCATATATTAAGACAGAAATGTTTCGGAATTCGACCCTTAAAGGGCAAAAGTATCAATATTTTTGAAATTCGTTTTTGTGTCACGAGTGATTTATTTCCCTTAATATCTAACCGATATAGATAAATGAGGTATCATATTAAAGACTAATATCTCCGCCGTGGTAACATTATATTTTAAGAAAGGAATTTTTTGTAATTTGACCCTTAAAGGGCAAAAATGTTAATTTTTCTAAAATGCGTTTTTTGTATATCGAGCCAGTTATCTCACTGGATATCTAACCAAAATCGATAAATGAAGTAGGATTATGAGGAGTAAAGTCTCAGCTTTGTGAACTCATATTCTAAGGAAGAATGTTTTTGGAATTCAACCCTTAAAGGGAAAAAATATAAATTTTTCTTTATCGCATTTTTGTGTCACGAGCAATTTATCTCCCTTGATATCTAACCGATATAGATAAATGAGGTATTATATTAAAGAATAAGGTCTCCGCCGTGGTAACATTATATTTTAAGAAATGAATTTTTCGTACTTCAACCCTTAAAGGGCAAAAATGTCAATTTTTCTAAAATGCGTTTTTTGTGTCTCGAGCCACTTATTTCCCTGGATATCTATTAAAAATCCATAAATCAAGTAAGATTATTAGGAATAATGTCTCAGCTTTGGTGACATCATATTTTAAGAAAGAAACTTTTGGAATTAAACCTTTACATGGAAAAAGTATAAATGGTTCTATAACCCATTTTTGTGTCACGAGCTATTTATCTCTTTTGATATCTAACCGATATAGGTAAATGAGATATCATATTAAAGACTAAGGTTTCCGCCGTGGTAACATTATATTTTAAGAAAGGAATTGTTTGTATTTCGACCCTTAAAGGCCAAAATGTCAATATTTCTAAAATATGTTTTTTGTGTTTCGAGCCATTTATATCCCAGGATTTCTAACCAAAATCGATAAATGAAGTAGGAATATGAAGAGTAAGGTCTCAACTTTGGTGACATCATATTCAACCTCACTATTCATCCCATTTTATTCGCGAAATTTTCGCACGGGTCGTCTAGTCTAATATATAAAAATCAATTTGAGTTTGTTTGTCTTCTATGCGCTCCTAAACCACTAATACGATTACGGTGAAACTTTGGTGAATTATCGACAGCGTGTAGGAGATGGTTCCTAAGAAATAAAATTTCCAAAAAAAAGGCCCTCTTCCCCATAACACCCCATAATTTAAAAAACCCAACAGATTTTATCTGATTTCTACGGAAATTTGCACATGTATACTATAAAACAATCAGAAAAATACTACCTACATATGGTTTCCAAAAACGCATCCCCTCTCCCCCTTCCCACCTCTTAATTTTTACACAAACCCACGGTTTCGATGGAACTTTTCACACGTATACTATGAAAAAAATGTATAAAAATATTATAGACATTTGTTACACAAAAATCCAATCCCTCTCCCCTTTTACACCCCAAAACCACTCTCTCTTCCTCTATACACCCCATAACTTAAAAAAAAACACAAATTATATCTGATTTTGATGGAAACATGAACACATATACCTTAAAACAAACAGAAAAATACTGCCTTCATACAGTTTCCAAAAACACAACCCCTCTCGCCTTTCCCACTCCCTAACGTTTTACTATACGATTTTGTAGGAACTTTGCATATGTATACCTCAAAAACAAACAAAAAATACTGTAGACATTAGTTTTACAAAAAACCTAACCCCTCTCCCCTTTTCCACCCCTTCATTACTGTCAATGTTCTTTATACAAAGCTACAGTTCCTACCAAATTTTGAAGGAAGTTTGCACATGTATACTTTAACACACACAAAAAAATACTGTTTACTTTCAGTTTGCCAAAGCCCAATTCGTCTTCTCTCGAATATATTCTTCTTGTTGACCATGATCATGCCATTTATCTATTTTACTGATAATGTTCAGAAATTGGTCAATGTTATCCCACTGAGGCGCAACGATTTTTCTTGTACACTCCAAGGCAATTTCCTTTGCGATACTTCATCTTTTTTTCGTCATCTACATTCGAATAGGATATTTCTTTCAATTTTCTTTTACTAAACTATTTGAAACACGCATCTTCTCGAATTCTCCTTCGGCAAAAATTGTTTCTTATCCTTCTCTGAAGTAGCTTTGACCAGTATTTATTTAAGAATAATTTTTCAAATTCTGTAAAGCTCACACTCGTACTATTTATGTCACTACCCGAAGCGAAATCACTTCCTTTCAAGTGATTCTTTACGTGTTTAATCTTCATCCAAACCGACCAATAACTAGGCAATTCATTTTTATACGTTTTCTTAAATACCACCGGATGCACCATTTGGTTCGATAGTGATTTCAGGTAAAACTAAATTATCTTTCATTTTGTCGGTGTCCCATACCCATCATCGCGGCCTGCCTGTTATTCATTAATTATTTTCTCGATCTTTATAATTTATTTCCATTACATGATGTCCTTTCCCCTTCACTGAGAAGCTCGTTAATTGTTTGGTCCAGGTCTCCCCTAACATTATCACGTAATTCAGTAGCTGCTTCTTTGACTTCAAGTATTCTCTGCGCAACATGATCTCTTTCCGAAATATCTTACTCTCTTGAATGATTCCGTCCATTTCATTCACTAAAATACTTAATAACCTCTCAGTATCTAGCGACATTTCTGAGCCTGCCTCTGGCTCCATCTTCTTACGGAAGATAGAGCCAGAGGCTGTGTATTACTTTTACTGACGCGCTATCCCGGTGGAAAGCCCTAGAAAATTTTACGCAACTGACTCACTGAGAAAGCCTGCTTTACGACATTTCGCCGGCTTAGTAACGCTTTTCGTCTATTTGGGAGATTTTAACACCTGGTCTTCTCATAACCTATGCAATTCTGTTTCCTCCATTATTGTACTTTTCATAATACCATTCAATAGATTACCGCCTCACAACATAAAAAAAAACCAAGCTACTAACTCTTTATTAAAATATTATGCCACAAGCATAAACGATTACATTTGAATTACCACAGCATATTAACTTTCTTTAAGTAGACGCGTGAGTAATTTCTGTTCCCACACTCACAGCTGACATAATATGACAATTGTTCATACAATGTTCTTACAAATACTTACTTATACATATATTAATACCTTCTCTTTAATACTCAACACCTTTTTCTTTATCAAGTAAAACTTCACAAAATCTCAATATCTTAATGATAATTCAATTTAAACATATAACCCGAGATGAGAAATACTTGACACTAATATCTCTGCTCTTCAGTATCACTGTCAACACAAATAAACACTCGTACATGAACAACAAATTTCTTTTCATTAAATCAACAAATACTGAAAGTTTTCATTAACACAACAGTTATAAACAAAAATTATTTTGTAAATTCCATTTCTTTCAAAGTTTAATTATTAAGATATAGGTTCGTTTAGAGTTATTTTTTATAATTAATCACGTCCTGTCACTAGGTGCTATATCTAACCGTCGTAGTTGACATTTAAAGAACAATGGATTTCCTTTTACACTCAGAAATCCGTTGGCCGTCATTTATTTTTTAACTATTCAACCTTACGCATAATGTTTTTGCCGTTGGTCGCGTATCGCGTATCACTACTTATACAAAAATATCACATTACCTTTATATAAATAAAATTCGTCTCTTTCTTCATAATATAAACATACGCCTTTTAATCAACTTTTCCTTTTACACCATTTAGCATCACTTAGTTAATTCTTGACAGAACTTAATTTCCCTAAATACATATTTTCCAGTCTACTCATCCTTCTTCTTCCATGTCTTCCTTGATCTAGCATCTCTGGCCCACTTCACTTTGTATTTCAATTAATTCAGAACAATAGCGTTATTACAAATATTTATAAAAGCACACATATACTTCAAAATTTATTAATAAATCTATTTATTCTTTTTAAGTTGATGTATGTTCGTTACAATGACCAGATGCGCAACGGCAAAACAGAACTATTACTTTTTACCGAGTAGCACCTCTGTTTGCATTTTAACCCGCGTCCGCGTAGCTCAACTGTGGCCAATCATGGCTACTTGGGAACTGCATGAGTACAACACTGGTAAGCTGCGCCTCCTTCACCACTCTCTGCAGATCAGTGTTTCCCAACCTTTTTTGGGTCATGTCCCACTTTTAATATATATTTTTTTTGCCCCCCATACATAATTTTTAATTAAAAAAATATTTTTCTAACATCAAACGAAACTATACCTAATAATTATTTACAGCACTGTTTTAAATTTTTGCTTTTTTGCTATATTTTGTACCTATATCTAGCATTTCATTTAAATAAACCGAAGAAAAAGCGGTAAAGTCGTATCAAGTCAATTTCTAAATTGCCACCCCTAAAAAACCAAATTGCCCCCCTGTGGGGCATGGGCCCCACGTTGGGAAACACTGCTCCAGATCATTCTCCATAACATCACTCGCGTTTCTATCTATACTGTTCCCCAAAGTTCCATTAACACTACCAATCGTTCTTAGTGAAATTTCTACATAGTGAGTCTTCATCCTATATTACCTGACCTTAAATTTAAAAAAACCTGGTCAGTTGCGATAGCTGCCATTACAGTTACTCACATTACCAGTTTGCCATGAAATTTGACTTTCACTTGAAAACGCTGTATTATGGTGAGAGAAGAGTCAAGACATAATAAATTAGTACTGATAACCTATAAAATGCCAAAACTGTCACATGTTCATTGGTAGCACATACGAATATGATTATTATATATCGCAATTAATATATCTTCAATCAAATACATTACAGTATTTCCATTTTAATAGAACCTTCAAGGATTGACCTATTGCTCTGAAATTTGGTTCACACATTCCTTAGGCGGTACAGCTTGATAAAAAACGTAGGAGGAAGTCACCAAGTGTATAGAAATGAAATGAAAATCAGTCGATATGTGGGCAGATGCATTCAAGTTGTTGGATAAAAACTTTCCACATGAAAATTGCAGGTATTTAAGAAGTGAAAATCAGTAATATTTACGATTTTTCTATGTGTAGCTAACATATTGAATTTCTTGAAACAGTAAGATGGTGAGATTTATTGCATGGCAGCTAACCTTCCACGATAATATATGGTTTACTAGTGTAAGTCCGTGACCGTTTTTCGCATATCGTCACGGATCTAGAATAGTGCCTGTTTTTAGGATGAGAGATTGTGACGGGTTGACCTGCTTTGACCAAATATAAACTTGACCTGTGTTTGAGGGTGAATAAAATCCCTTGAGCTTAAAGAATTCAGAAGTATTAATAGAGGTAAGTATTAAAAACGAACAGGGACGATCATGGGCGTATCCAGCGCGGGGCAGGGGAGGGCTGCAGCCCCTTCCCCCCCTCTCCCCCCTCCCCCCCCTCCCCCCCCCTAGAAGAAAAATTAAGTTGCCTTCAGTACGCTTCGACGAGTGAAGAACTGGCTCAGCAGCACTTTGTGAGAGGAAAGATTGACTGGATTATGCCTGATGAGTGTGCATCGAAATTTCGTGAAAGAACACAGTGAGATGTATAAACTGCTCTCGGGTGACTAGCCGAGTCAAGAGTGCGTTGCTACACGACATTTCGGCGACTAGATTCATTGCCGCCATCTTCTGATGAAGTTCACCAGAAGATGGCGGCAATGAATCTAGTCGCCGAAATATCGTGTAGCAACGCACTCTTGACTCGGCTAGTCACCCGAGAGCAGTTTATACATTCTCAACGCCGAGAAAGACTTCGTTCTTAAACACCGTGAGATATTGAGAACCAAAGATATTGAAAATTTTCTAAGAATCCGAGACGATTAATGTTTATATAGGCTAAACTATAACTGAGTTACGATCTTAATTTGCTACATAGTAGGTCTTTAGATTAAGTGGTTGGATTACTATATTAGTCAACAATAAAAATAGTTTCCTCAATAGGTTTGAGTTTCATTTTGTAAGAAATCATTATGTTTCAGTCCCCCATTCGACCTCCCACCCCACTTCCTCGAAACCAATATGAGTTGCCCCCCTAGCTCATATCTTGCCTACCTCGAGTTCTGATCCTGGATACGCCCTTGGGGACGATTGCACAATCGTATAATTACTTAAATACAAAGGGGACGGCACCACTTTCGGAACCGACGTGAAATTGGTACTAACCTGTCGAAATTTGGTTTATTTGCTTCGTCAACATGTACTCTTCACGTTTTGCGCTCTTGCTTTGTGGAAAACTTGCCAGGAATTTAATTAAAAACGCCGAAATATAAGAGGCTGCGCAACTGCGAAATGCTATCGGCACTGTAAAAATAACAATAAAATTGTCGGTACGGTACAGTGAAAAAAGTGAAAATGACATGTTGTCGAAGCAAATAAACCAAATTTCAAAAGGTTAGTGCCAATTTCACGTCGGTTCCGAAAGTTATGCAGTCACCAAAACAAACTTGACTTGTATTCGACCCTTAAAGTTCATTCTGCAAGATTTTAAAAATTCCTGTTTGCTTCGAAAGCAACATTGTTTTTTATTGAGACTGGGCAAAAACTTATAATGTTATCGTTGGTCATAGTATCTATAACCGCCAGAGAACATAATACACATTCCATATTATTAAACAGTTTAGCAACTCTGAAGGAATGTAATGCCAGAATAGTTGGTTCTTTAATATATTTGGTCTGATGTCCACATAAAATAACCTAATAACTCACGTACAACGAACATGAACAAAGACCATTAATGAAAGTGGAAAGTAAAATACCTAAAAAGTAAGTAAACACTAATGCATAAAATTATCTCAAGCAACAACAGTGGTGAAAGTTTTAAGTAAATTAAAATTTATCCTAAGCCGGAATGACAATTGGTATTCGTCGTTACAGCAGAGACTATGAGTAATTTAATTTTTCAACAGTTTTTTTTAAGTTGTTTCATTAGCAACAGGTTACTGAAAACAGATCAACGTTTTTTCAGCCGCAAAATTTATCAGTATTTTTTTAATTATGAAAAGGAAACTTAATGAATGTACTATGCCAATTAATTTGGTAGCAGTTGCTTCGTTATTAAATTGTATACATAAACACGAATTCCTTTAATGGTATCTCTGGTCGCTGTTTTGTGAGCGAAGGCTGACACGTGACACCGTCCTCCAGCCAATAGCTATCGAGGTGAGTGGGTGACCTTACGAAATTATATAGCAGAGATACCGTAACCGATGGTTGATACCGCGCATTTTTTAAGATCGTTGGATTTTTGCTACTAGCAGTTGTGGTTGAGTTTAAATGCAGCCTGGAGCAAGAATTAATAACAACAAGTAATAACGCATATTTCTTGCGTAAGCTGATTTACGCATCTATTACATTTCGAGTGATTTTTCTTCATTTCTGTGTATATGGTGGCTTCCTCCTTCACTTTTCCTACTGTAATATTTTCTTAGAAATCTGTGTACCAAATTTAAATCCGAAGGTTTCCGGCTTACTGAATTCTGATTGGAGTTGTAAATGTAATTCTTTTAGATATTAAAAAAGTAAGATGTTTAAAGTGGCTTGCTTCTGGTCAGAGGACATTAAAATGTCTGTTGTATCAGGCTGCTGACTTTGTAAACTTAAGATAACAAGTGCACTTATCTCACCATCCACTTAAACCTTCAGAAGATAAGAGAAGGAAAATCAATGTAGTTTTGACAGATTGCCACTTGAGCAATGCTATCTTAGTTAATTAACCTAGACCCAGGCTGTTGCAGAAGGTTACATGCCACTGTGAAATCTGGTAGATTAGATTATAAAGAAAATCAACCGTTACAGACCAAAAGTTTGTATTTCAATAAATGCAAAAATATTTTAACGGTAAATCATTTACTACAGTGTTAATAGTAACAACTGGATTAACAAAAACTATATAGTGGTTAAGTGTTACTTCCATCATCACAAAAATGAATTCAAAATTTACGAGAGCAGCTGCAAAAATAATCAGATGCACATATTCCAATTGTCTTTGCATCAACTGAAATCTCACATAAGAATTTCTAAAAGAATTATCTAAATTTTTCCTTTTTTTTGAACGGTTTGAAAATATGATAATGCTTGAAAATAATTGATAGCGTCGATCACTCAATATATTCGAAATATTTCTAAACTGAGTCATTCTACGCCAGGAAGTGTCGATATAGTGGCCTTTTCACTGCGTCTTAAGTGTTTTCGATTTGGGTACGAATCTGGAGAGTATTATTTAGTGTCGTATTGTGTTGTGTACAAGAGGATGAAAGTAGGGAATGGGCGCCAGCCAATTCAGTCAGTACACCCGTGAAGACTTCATTTCAATTTAGTCCTGTCTTACGATGGACACCGCGGAGATCGCGAAGTTACTCCGAAGGATGAGCCTTCATCACCGTATCCTCACTCCACGATCGCTGTAGAACATTGGAATTTAACGCTAACATGTGATATACAATCTGATGATAAGGAACAGAGACTATGAAATATCCTACCGTCCTGGTTAAGTTTTAAATCTTGAAAATTCTTTCCACTACAGGGATTCGAAGCAATTGATCCCGAGTAAACAACTAGACGCCCTGGCATGGACGCACACAGCCATGAGAAGGGAAATGAAGATAACTGAATCTTTAAACGTGAGATATACACAAAACGAAAACTTGATCTAACAAATCGGAAAAGCTCTATTTTCATGTGGTCGTGAATTATCTGCCAATTATTTCTAAAAGAACGTTAAAGAAAATTTATTACAATTTTTAATGCGCGTTTATTTAGTAATGTATTCAGAACTGAAATTTTCTAACGTTCTTAACTGTATCGCGACATAAACTTGACCTAAATTATTCACGAGTTCTTGTATCTTTTTATTTCGGGATTTAAATCCATATTACAAGGTTCGAACGGCTGACACAGTTACAAATGGCTGTAATATGGCATCATAGAAAGCAAAGGAAATTAAAAATAAATCTTACGTTATGTCGCGGAATTTTAGTTTCGATTCTTGTCCAGTCCGCGTACATCGCAACCAATAAGGAACAACTTTCATTCGAACGAAGTATTGTCGAGCTCATGAAAACAAATTATTTCTTAAAAGACTTAAATTATACTTATGCCCCCTGCTGTAACGTCAAATGCCAGATGTAATTCTGATCCAGGTTAAATTTTAATCTAATCAAAACTTGCGTTAATATTGATGACTGACATATACAGTATATGGGTTAAGAATTTATAGAAAATATTTGGTTCGCACAAATAAAAAAACTAATAATATTAATATGTTAATATAAACGCAATACATACTTTTCTTTCAGTGTGTTGGTAATTCATTTCTTTGCTGACGCTGAACTAAATACAAATGTCATAACCTCTACTTCGCAGTCTCTATTCGTTGTTAGTTGGGCAGCGGAGGAGGGTAGCGTGACGTCAGAGAGTGATAGACATTGTTATAACGCGACGACTGACGAAGATTATTAAAATAGATGATGCGTGTATTTTTCATGAAGAAAAAAACGGTCTTTTCGTGTGGATGACTATGTGAAACATAATAAAAGCCTACCTAGCGTGGCATGTGAGCGATAACGCTTGTAATAGACCAGTTAATAGTTCGTAAACAGGGGTGGTTGTCTTTACTGCTAATTGTGATTTTTGGTGCCATTTACAATTAATTATCACGCTGCTCAAAAGGGGTGAACTTCCTCATAAAATACATAATTTACGAATTGCAATACTCACAATTTATTGCTTCATTTATAATTATTGTCACCACATTAAAATTACAAGGACAATTACATCTAAATTTTCATAACATCAGCTATGCAAACCATGTAATAAGAAAATAATGTTCTGGTAGCTCAAAAAGTGTTTTGTAATCACAAGAGTTCCTCCGTCTCTGCATATTGCTCTGCGAGTCGATTTAGGTTGACTGCGGAATTAAGTGTAAGCTTGGAGACTGCAAGTTACGAAACTGCTGAGCTTGCCAGACTCTCCCTATGGTCCACAGGTAGATTAATTACCGAAACATTATATAATTCCTACGTCTTACATATAGCGTGAGTCAAGTTTTAGACTCAGAAACTAGCTAACTTTTAACAGAAATTCTCAATTTTATTATGAACATTTATAGGCATGGCTTGTCTCCAAGAATGTCTCCCAAACAACTCGTCTGTGTGGAATCGCTAGTACTGTTACCTATTCCAATTTGTAGCCTTTTCGTACGGGTGCGGAGTATGTTTCTCTCTCTTCCTCAACTTTCTTCAAAACTCACCAATCGCGGTATTTCTTATATAATTCTTGCCGGGATCTCCGTGGATTACATGCAAAATTCACCTACTGTTAGTATAGAAATCGTTTCTCTTCATTTATCGGTCTGGCAGTAGAAGAACAGAATTCATTCCGCTATTTTTAAGAATTGACTGTTGGTTTGAGAGATCGGCCTTCCCGGACTCTTGCGGACCAACTCAAGAAGTCCGGCGATTGTGTAAGGGGAAAAGGTATTTTTTTTAAAGAAGTATTGGAAAAATAAATAGTAACCATAATTCAAGATGGCTTCGAAAAGTCGTGGCGGGAATTTGTTTAATACTAGTTTCTGGAGAAGACATTCACGGATTGCCTGAGTCAGGTCAAATGGGTGACAAAGAAAGGGAAGTTTGTTGATTTTAGGGGGCCACTTGGCACTCTGGCTTCGGATAGTGAAGTTTTAAATCGGTGTAAGTCTCAGAGGTGAACTGTTCAGAATTATCGATTTAATATTGGTCTTTTAAGTGATTTGTGAGAGTGAAATGGTAAACCTAGACGTCGTAAGTGCATATAGCTTTTGGAATGTGCTCCTTGAAGTATAAAAGAGACAAGATGGGCGAGTTGTATCGCGTGAATGTGACAGTGACCTAAGTTTCTAGATTGTAGTAGGGGGTTCCTTGTGGGAAGGAATTTTAGAGTTTATCATTTAATAGTTGACAATTAATAAAGGGGATATTAATTTTAAAGATGTAATGCAAGTCTAGAATGGAAAGAATTTCGACGCTGTTGGGATACAGGAAAATAGTCACAAAAAGACATTTATTTGATTCATATGGAAATTAAATTTCTAGGCGAATTTATCTTTAATTTTTATACATGATTGTATGGAAAAATAATTCAACGCCTAGGTGTACAATTAGCCGTCGTTTAAACTAACAAAATAAAATTTACTTTGAAATTTGAACTCAATTAATTAATAAATGTGATGGAATGTAATGAAAATTAAAGAACATAACAAATCATGACATAATGACATCGTTATCAATAATGCTGTGAATTTACACCGTGAAAATTATGTTGGGCGCCATGAATGGAACAAATACACCATTCGAAATTGTACGTGAATGTACCAAAATAGTCTCGAAAAGCAAAGTGCTTTTCTAACAACTAGTACCGTTCTGTCAAATTGTGCCGTTAGCTCAGTAGGATTTTATTTAGAAAGTTAGAGCAGAAACTACTCATTTCAAGGCACGCTTAATGGTCGCTATCTGCTTGATGGAATGCACAAACACTGACCTCGGTGATGTAACACTTTGCTATATGGAAGGGAAAACATATGAAAATATATATTTTGTTTAATTTAATATTAGTTAAAAGAGAAAAGATTACCCTGTTAAATGGTTTTTCCAGTTGTTGCAAAAAATATTGTAAAGTAATATCTGTGGCTAACAAAGAAGAGTCATTGGAGTGAGTCAGAGAGGTAATGGAGGAGTTGTTAGAAAAATAGCCTAGTGGAATTAAAGACCAACAAGTCCAAGATAAATGGAAGTATTTATTGGTTTAAGATTGTGTTTGTATGATGTGTAATTATTATTAAGGAGAACGGTGCTTTAAATAAAAGTTTATTTCCTTGAAGGTGACGAAGATTGAAACAAAATCTTTGTTTTTCTTCTTTTTTTTTTTACTTATGGCTTTACGCCTCGTCGACGGCTAAGGTCATTAGAGGCGGGTGGAACTGGGGACAAATAACGGGAAGGAATTCGATCATGGCCTTTTTGAAGGAAGCATCCCGGTATTCAACTGGAGTGATCATGGAAAACCCAAAATCTGGATTCCCGGACAGGTTCGAACCCGTGTCATCACCAATGCGAGGATAGAAACAAAATCATTTACAAATACCTTATATTTTGTCGACTGTAGCTGGTGACGGTGGAAGGTGTACCCACGGAATGTGAGACCTGAGCCTCACAAAGCAGCTGCAATCAATCTCGACTGTGTAATGCTTCTATCAGCTTATAGACCCTCTCTGTGCGAATGTCGGATCAGCATTCGAACTCGGAATGCAGCGTGTGTCTATTTTGATAGGTTAGTCTAGGCATCCTGAAGTCACGTGATATTGCGGAATTTCATTTGCCCACGCTCATCTCGCGTGTGGACTCCGACGTTCTGAATGATTAGGTAATTGTCGCGGGCTACGCTAGGTTCGAACGGTTGTGTATTTTCCCGCTAGGCGCAGTGACCCTGTTGACTACGGTCCCCTTGGAACCCTCTCAAGGTTTTCGAGGAACTGCTCAGGGCAGGAGAACACCTCACCAACTCGTTGGTGGTGACAAACTTCCGTGGTTGCGTAATGGTTTCTTGGAGGACGAGCTAAGCCCACTCAAATTCGCCTTATAAGATGCGTTTCATCCATTTATAACGATATATTGTTATATCTCTGTATTTCATGTCTCTCATGTTCTGTAAAGCGAGGTTCCATGGTGAGTATTTTGTAATTTAGCTACTGAATAGTTTAAATTGGTAGAAAACGATTTCAATGTTAGCAGTTGGTAATACTGCCTCAGTGGTAGTAGACGCAATAAGGCGACAAGGTGTGTGTGAAGTGAGATGGCCGCAGGTCATTATGATTGTTGGTATATAACGTCCCTGAGAGGCGACTGAAAAACAGTAGTTGTATATTTGTTCTTGTGATTTCGAAATAGTGCTTACCGAAAAGCTAATACCGTAAAAGCTCGAGAAAAAACTGACTACGAAATATACCTAGTGAATAATATTGAAAGTGGATTTTTGTTAAATCATTTTCCCTATCAGCAATTGAAGTTTCGTGTTTTCTTATTAAACTTGTGTAAAATGGGCTATCGTCAAAGTTACCATGGCCGAGGTTTGTCAAAATTTACGAAGGGCTCTCCTTTGCGGCAATATGTTGAGGTGCTTGCAAATAGCTCAGCAAATGCAGTCTATCTTAAAAGAGAAATAATAAAACGCTAAGGGTTTACGTATTACACTAAGAGAGACTGAATATTTAATACTGGCATCATTGCCTTGCTTAAAATCTTGCTTATTTTATAAATATTATTTAAAGAAAATAATAACCGCCCAAGCTTGTAAGAAAATTAACCTAATACATTGTCATTAACATAATAAAAAAAAATACGCCATAGAATGTGGCGTCGGGCGTCACATTATAAGCTAGAGTCTGTAATCTGACGATAATAAGAAGATCCGATCAACTAATCAGTACCTGTGTTGGCTAGAACATTTTAAGGCAAATGAAAAGGACTCTTGTAATGTTAGTGTTTCATTCAGTGCTGAGCAACCTATTAATGCATATTTAACATAGCTTAAATAGTGGACCATTCACATTCTCTTAGCTAAGTCTCTGAGTGGCAACTGCATCAAGAATCTAGTAACTTTGTAAGTATTAAAGTATCAAGCCAATAGCTAAGTCACGGCGGTCATAGCTAATAGGGTAGCTTGCTACGGACAGTGCATTAAAGTAATAGACAGAGAACATAAACCGCCCCACTGCAATTGCTTTCCGTCAAAAACTTGGATTTTCTCCTCTCTCCAGCTGATGTGTCGTTACCTGAACGGTGGCCATCATTCAGCCGTAATAATTAGTTGGCTTTGGAGGTACTATACCTGCCCCTTGCTGTCGACTGTAGGCCATTATTCACAGATCCCTGCAGCTTGAAAGCCGTAATGGACTCTCGTTATGCTCGTCGCCTAGTAGCAGCGCCATTATGTCACCTCATTAAACTCTTCACGTTTCCATATCTAAATTGTGCCCTCTGTTATTAAATAAATATAGTCCATAGTACATCCAAATGTGTGTGTTATAGTTTGCATTGTGTGTATGAAGTATGCAATAAATTCTCAGTTCACGTTAAACCTGAGGTTGACGCATCAAAGATACGGAATGATTACCAACTTGAAATCTGTCACCCGTACGCTGACATCTCATGTATTCACTGTTATCAGATAATTTATTTGCGTTCGATAGTTGATTATTGAAATAATCATCTTCTCTCGTAATATAATAAACAGACATTCTGAGCACACTTAAATTAATTTATTGAGTTGGCAATTTTACTAGTAGCCTACATCTGCATTTCTCAAAGTTAAGACGCGGGAAAGAAATGTGGATAAGGAACGGTAAGGTATTAACAATTTGAAGAAACAATTCCGGCATCTGCCAAGAAAATTTTCGAGAAACCGTGAAAAACTAAAATCTGGATCTCCGGACGGGAATTTGAACCACTGACGAGACTGAATTTGGAAATATACAATTTTATGTATTAAATAAAAATTTCTGGATCAAATGCAGTAGGTTTAAAACTTTTTTTATATAAGTTTCATATAATTTCAGGGAGTTTTCAGAATATTTTTAAATGTTTTCTAAGTATTGTGCAATAGTTTAGGACCTACTCGCTTTCTTACTGTTTTGAGCAGCAGAAACTAAAAAATCCCGCGACTTGAAGGAAAGAAGCCCACTGGCCAATATGATATGTACCCGGGAAAAGGTTTATACATTTAAAATATTTTTAAGAAAAAAAGATGAGCTTGGGGCAATATTAGTAAGCTACATAGAAGTGATCAATTTTTTTTTCTCAATTTGTGACTATATGTCTACAATTTAGGACAGGATTCATGGAGAAATTACTGATCAGATTTCTACAAGGTTTCGACTTATGCACAGCTCGTGATCCCACAAATAAAAAAGGATCTAATTCATTCTTTTTTTTCTCTTTTTGTGAAGTCGGAAAGGTGAGAAATTGACTACAGGCTGGATTTACTTACTTTTCACTGTCGAAATACTTATTATTAATTTAACGTATCAACTACATAGTAGGCTATTTGCAGGAATAAAGTTACTTTTTTTTTTCACTGGCAGTGAGTTAATTGTGACATAATAGTTTTAATCAGGAGATTAACAGTCCACATAAACAAAGTTTCGGGCAACAACTAGTGTATTAACATCATAGTTAACTTTGTAGTAGAGACTGTTAGATGTGGAGGCGCAAATAAATTAATTCCTTCGTAATTAAAGAAATGTCTAAGGACTGAAAAAAAGGAAAAATGTTGGTGGTTGAGAACTGTCGCCAACACTTTTTGGACACGACACCAAGCAGTTGAGGGTAGTTATAAGTACCTGAAACTGAGAGTCTGGGTTGTTTTTTTTTTTTTTTTTTTTTTTTTTTTTTTTTTTTTTTAACTGCTTTACGTCTCTCAACAGCGAGGTCTTTAGAGACGGGAAAGGATGGTGGCAAGGAATGTGAAGGAATTCGGCCATGGCCTTTTTAAGGAAGCATTCCGGCATTTGCCTGGAGTGATTTGGGAAACCATGGAAAACCCAAATCTGGATGCCAGGACGGGGATTCGAACCGCCGTCCTCCCGAATGCGAGGCCAGAACGCTATCCGTTACACCACCGCCCTCGGTGGGGTTGTTTGGTTGGGAGCATCTTCATATCACTCGGTTCGTTGATTTCGGGAAGAATTTGTCATTTAACAAAAGAGGATGAAGTGGACATTTCGAAATTCAATAAGTTACGTTAGAGCAATGCTGGCCAACTTGATTAGACCCAAGATCTACTGTTTACTGACGAACCCTGTGAGTTCTAGCAGTTACATAATTCTTGAAATTTTAAATTAAGCAGTATAGTTCAGTACAAAATTATGTAGTATTTTTATTCCATTAAGCGAATATATAAAACTGAAAATGCATAGATACTCTTTAATTGTGGATCGCTAAGTTATTGTAGTGTCACAATTTCTTCAAATTTGGATATTTCTTGTTGGAAACCAATGCCCAGAAATCTAGACCAGAGGATGACCCTGCTTTTAGAAATATGTCGCAGCGCGGAGTAGGCCTAATATTTTTTTTTAAAAAAAAATATCGTGTGGTCATTTGAAATGTATCTGCAATTTTGTAGCCGTTCCATAGATATATCACTATGATCAATGAAATAATTAAAAGGCTACTGATGAATTCAATCAACATCTCATTTTTTAATTTTTTTTTGACATCACTAAAGCGAATTTTGAAGTCTATACACTGCCTTAATGTTTGCCGTGTACTTGTCAGAAATGAAATTGTAGGTAGGATGTTTTTTCCGCATGATTCTTATGTTTATAATTGTTGAATTTTTTCTTTTTTTGTATTTGACGTCAACTATTATAGACGTTGTTTGACTTTGGAATGCTGAAATAGAACTCATCGTTTCTGATTATTCCTGGTATTGGTGACCCATGTAGAAAATCAAATATTGAAAACACTGTAAAAACAAAGGATATACATTATCTATTGGCACCGTTTGTTGATGATGTTATTTGCCTACTTAATGAGCCAGAAGAGAGGATTCAAGAATACCTACTGACATCAACACTATACCCAAAAACATTAAATTCACAATGGGGAAAGAAACAAATGGTAAACTAAACTTCCACATCAAGACAAACAACACACCCACTTCAGATTTACAGAAAACTCACCACCACAGACATGATAATAGGAACTGACTCAAACCATCCACAAACTCATAAAGAAGCTGTAATAACATGCTCCATAGACTGAACAAAATCCCACTTAATAAAGAAAACTACACACTAGAACTAGCACAATCATCTATATAGCCAACAAAAATGGACTCAAGGAAATGCAGGTACCCCAACTAAACAACAATATTATAAAACAAATAAAGAAAATGTCACACAATACACCCCATCATCACACCACAGTAGATCAACTCCAGATACACACCACATACACAACAAAATAGAAAGAATGGCATGTGATGACATACATCAACAAAGACACATACAAAATTGCAAATATATTTAAAAAAAACAGGGACTAAAAACCATTCAGAACAGACAATACAATACATAAAAACATTAAAAATAACACACAATCCAATAAATATCACAACTCAGGAATACAGGCTAACATGCAATGAATGCGAAGTACAGTACACAGGACAAACATACAGAAAATTCGAAACCAGTTACAAGGAACATATAAGAGCTCTAAAATACAATAACCATTCAAACATTTGCAGAACACTTACAAGAACACAGCCACCACCCAACAAATATTGACTCAGACATGCAAAAACTCACCATAAACAACAACAAACCACAAATACTAACATTCCAAGAGAACTATCACATACAAAAAGCACTAACAGAAGGAAAAAGAATAATAAATGAATACACAAACCTCACACACCCAACACTATACAAAACACTGAAACTAAAATAAAATAGAAACATTGACACAGGCAAAACAACAATAAACAAGGACATACTAAACCACAAAAAAACTACTGAAATCATTTACAATTGAAAAAAACCGCCAAACAAATGGTAGACTGAAAAAAAAACACCGCACAACTACACAAACTCGATACTTAGTAAACAAAACAGAACAACCATTCGCAAGAAAAAACACATAGTGCAGTGCAATAAAGTGCAGTGTTGTGAATATGAATAATGAAGACCCTTCTCACCAAAAATGCAAAAGCACTGATGCTGAGAATGGAGCTAAAAGAAATGCAATAGACCATAAAATGTAAGTAGATTATAAGTTAGATAATAATTCCACTGTACCAAACACAACATAACCTGCTCATAACTTTTGTACGTAATTAACAGAAAAAATCCGCTGAAGATGCTTCTGCAAAAGAAGTGAAATGCGTACGGGAGATCGATAAATACAAAAAAGTCAATTGTTTTGGCGTAATTTATTTATTAATTCAGGGCGTTCGCCGGAAAACGCTACCCTCCCAGTCTGTTGCCGTCGGCAACTTGCTCGGACAGTGGAACCAGCAGCTCCCGCCACACGGCACCGTGAATCACCGCACTGTTTAACACCTCGGCTGCCCCAACAGTGCAGTGACGCAGTATAATGGGACCCTTACATTGTTAAGAACGGTTTCTTTGCATTGTGGCTAGTTTGTGACTTCACTCTCTTATTAATCAGTGTTGTGAATAAACGTTTCTTTGCGGTTTGGCTGGTTTGGGGCTTCATACTCTTACTAATCTGTACCGTGTTTGAGTGTGAGTAAAATTATGGTAAGTTACAGTTTGCAACAAAGAATATTTCTCTACGATACTATATGAAGAAGAAGTCGTTTAAAAGTGTCGCAGTAAATTTCGTCGCGAATTTCCTGGCGCTTTACTGCCAGCTAAATCACAATTCTGCGTCTGGTTAAAAAGTAGAGAAACGGGTTCATTTTTTAACAAAAAGAGACTGTCGGTCAACCGTATTCTCACAGAGAAGAAAATTGACGATATCGCTTTTCGACTAGAACAGTCACCCAAAAAATCATTAAGTCAGTTACGGCAGCGTGTGTCTCGAAATATGTTCAGAAGATGTGAAATGTGCATTACACAAGAGGGACTTCCAGCATCTTTTATAAGGTAAGCTAATGAATTACGTCACATTTAAATGCTTAGCACATACAAGTTTATGAAGTTTATGAAGCGTAATTATTATGAAATAGTCCGCGGCCGAAGGTCGAACAATGCCGGAAGCTGACCGCTCGCTCGCCGGGAGCAGTTTCTTCCTTGTAGCGCTAACAGTGGGTTGCGTTTCCCGGCGAACGCCCAGTATTATCAGCAATTGAGGAAAATGATCCACAACATCCAGATATTTCTTCTTCATTTGATGTTCCTTCAGCGTTTCTCTTTAACCATTTATCCATTGCGTAAGAGGTGCGATCCAGTGTCTAATAAGGATTACCTATATTTACGTTGACGTCGTAACTCCGCTAGTCCCTGTCGTCAACTGACGGATTCACAGCGTCCCACACGCTTTCACCTATCGTCCATCGCGTGCCGAAAACAAGAGAGAGCTACCTTGCCACGATCGACCGTTTGGCAACCCCTGCATTAAAGGAATTTGGAGAACAGCACATCTTTGTCTACATGCTTTATTCAGGCGCGTACATTTTGGTTTGAATGCTTGGGAAATGGCTGTCTCGCTTAACGGTTTTCAACTTCGATACATATTTAAAAAAAAAAAAAAAAAAACCTTTGTGAAAGGAAAGGACTCCCCACGGATTATATATGAAAATTTCATACTATTCTGAAGCTACATATGTTGGATGAAATGCATAGCCTGCAATGTAATTGCCTTATTGCTCCATAGAGAAGTACAAAAGGATAGTAGTTTTCCGAAAAAGACGATTCGTTTGGTGGCATGTTCACAGGTTGCGTTAGAAGCGCTTTGATGGTGAGTGATATTTCTTTCGTTTAACGAATCGAAGTGGTTGAGCAGCAACTGAGGAGGCCTGATGAAATCGTGCAGTGAAGAGGACGAGCTGTTGTTGATACGTGACACAATGTTTTGATCTTAAAAAGAACGGTCTGTTATATCAGCGGTGAGACCTACGATGTCACTGCTGTCCTGGAGGAATGACGCGTGTGCTTTGGACAGACGAGAAGCGTTTACTATCACACAATGCGTGAGCAGTAAGTCACGTGAAGGGTCAGCTGCAAAAAATCGCTTATCGGTGACGACATCACGGTAGAACTGTAAAATCACAGCAGTTGATAAGTGCTGAAAGCAATCGAGTTTGGCTACGCCTTCGAAAAGATTAGGGCTTGCCTAAAAGCCAAAGGTCTCACTTTCACGTTGGCCATTTGTTCTGACTAAGTTTGTGTTAGCTTTTTCAGATTCAGTTTCAATACTAACAGAACCCTCAGTCCAAGTGGTTATCTTCATTTACATATCTAATTATTTAATTTAATTTAATTTAATTTAATTGCAATGGAGCACACGCTCCGGTGGCAATTTCCCTACACACCCAACTTCCCCCTATCCTACACTCACCTACATTTGCCCTCTACAAATTTTAACTTTAAATTCTTTTAACGTTTTCGGTAGGTTATTCATCATTCCCCTTGGTAACTCATTCCAATCCCTGACATCCCTTACCTAAAAAGAAAATCTTCCCACACCCTTGTGCCTGAAATCGAGTGCCAGCTTGTGGTCATGGTCATCTTTTCCCTTCCATGAACTACTTTTCATACCTACTGCAATATCTTTCCATGCCTCATCGCCAGTATACGCCCTGTACACTCCCATTACCCTCCTCATCCTCCTCCTGTCTTGCAATGAATCCCATTCCAGCTCCTTTATCATATCTGTCACTGATTGCATTCTGCGATAATTTCCAGAAACAAATCTAGCAGCCCTTCTTTGCACCTTCTCCAACTCCTGTATTTGATACTCAAAATGTGGGTCCCATACTACACTACCATATTCGAGCAATGGTCTGACCAAAGTTTTGTAACCCAATTCCTTTACTTCTCTCGTGCATCCCCTCATCACTCTCTCCAACAAGTGCAGAACTTTGAAACCTTTTCCTACCACCTGTCCAATGTGTCCTGCCCAGTTAAGCTTGTTATCAAATGTAATGCCAAGATATTTACATTTCAAGTCTTCAGCAAGCAATTCTTTCCCCACCTTATATTCATAATTAACCTTTTGTTTTTTATTTGTGTATCTAATTAGCTGACTCTTCTTTGCATTTATCTTCATCCCATGTTTACCAACCCAACTAGATATCCTGTCCAGATCACCCTGCAACTGTTTACAGTCCTCTATCGTTTTGATCCTTTTATACAGCATTATGTCATCTGCAAACAATCTAATTTCAGATAGTAAACAATCAACACAATTATTCATTAGAATAATGAATAGCAATGGTCCCAATACGCTACCCTGCGGCACTCCCATTTTTACTTCCACTTCCTTTGATACCGCATTTCCTATCCCTAACTTTCTGTTTTCTACCTTTTAAAAATTCTTCTACCCAGGAAATCACTTTCTCATCCACTCCAATAGTTTTTACCTTATTTACTACCATTTTGTGGCTTACTCTGTCAAACGCCTTTGAAAGATCTAGTGCTACACTATCAATTTGGCCTCCCTTGTCCATTTCATCCTGAAATATCTTGCATATATCCCACCAACTGAGATTCACATGAATATCCTTGCCTGAACCCATGTTGCCTACTTGAAAACCACTTACATTCCTCACATATTTTCTGATGTGGTTGCATATCAATCTTTCCATTAATTTACCTACCACTGAAGTCAAACTGATTGGCCTGTAATTTTCGACTCTATTTCTCACCCCTCCTTTATGTACCGGTACTACTATCGCAATTTTCCAGTCTTGTGGTAAGCAGCAAGTATCCATACTCAATTTAAATAATATTTCAAGATAAGGTACAATGTCACACCCGGCTATCTTTAAGATATCTGTAGTAATATTATCTGCACCAGCCCCCTTATGTGTTTTCAGCTTCCTTATTTCCTTCATGATTTCTTCAGGATGAATTTCAAATTTTTTACTATCGTCATTTCTAATTGTGTTGTTAAGCTCGTTCTCCGAATTAGACCCTCCCTGTTTCTGATTCAGTGTCCCTAATGCTTTCACTGAACCAGTTACTTAAAATCTCTGCCTTTTTCAAATCCTCAGTAACTACTTCTCCATCCTTATCTATGAGCATCTCTACACCCTCCCTTCCCCTCAGTTTCCTGATATAGCCATAGAAATTTCTAGATGCATCAGTCAGTGGTCCTCCTGCACTGACAATACTCTTCATAAACCCATCTTTAGCCACTTTCTTTGCTGTTATTAAGTCCTTGTTTAGTTGTTTCAAATATTCCCTAGCTACCCTGCTGTCTCTTAACTCTGTTATGTTCTCTTCGTACCAACCTCTTTAACCTTCTCACTTCCCTATTATAGTACACAGGTTCTCTACTTCTCTTTATATTCTGCTTCCCCCTTTCTTATTATCTCCTTGAACTCTTCCCACCTTGACTCTACTGTACTTGTGCCTTCCTTCCATTTGCTGAATTGTTCTCTGAAATATCTCTTCAAATTTGAAATCTGTGCCTTTTTATAATTGTACCTATTTCCCCCTTCAGTTTTGGCTGCTGGTTCACTGAATCCTCTAATATCCATCAGAACTGCGTCATGATCACTTATTCCTTCCGTTACTTGACACCCCACGAGGTTATCATCGGGCTTTATTAGGAATATATCCAAAATATTTTGCCCCCTAGTGTTTTGCTCTACCACCTGTGTAAATCCTCCTTCCCTTATTAAGGTATTTGCAAATCTTTGTTCCCGTGTGTTATTAATCTTATTTCCTTCCCAGTTTACACCTGGTAAATTTAAATCCCCACCAATAATGACCATTCTATTCCACCTCTGAAATCTGAGTATGAATTTAATTTCCCCCCAAGAGCCTCATCTTCATCTGTCATTCTTCCACTGCGGTAAGCAGCCAACGCCCTGATTTTTTCTTTTCTATTACCTCAGAAATCTACCCCAAGTAACTCATGGTCTTGATCTATGAACGCAAGTGAACTGTGGTAGTTTTTGCTAACTAGTATGAAGACCCCTCCACCAGTTGCTCCTCTATCTCTGCGGTACACTCTGTAACCATCAGGAAAAACCTCACTGTCTAGTACATCTTCTTTTAACCAACTCTCTACCCCAATTATTATTTGTGGTTCGTGTATCTCTATTAAGTTTGCAAATTCGATTACTTTGTTCATTATACTTCTACAGTTTACCATTAACACCCTTATTACCGGCTTTATATTTTCAGCATTTATCTCCTCTTTCCCAGATTTACCCCAACCAGTTATTGTTTCAGCAACTTCATTGTGTAGCATCAGTCTTGTTTAATTGTACTATCAGATGTTATAAATGTTGTAACTGAATAATTTGTCGAATGCATTATCGCTTAATCTTTCCCTGTAACTGTTTTCCTTAAATTCAAATAACTTCTAATGGCGCTACGATCTTTCGCTCTAGGTATTCATCTATGATTCTATGGTATACAGATACCTTAAAAAACGTTGTACTTTTGTACCTACATCATCCAATGTCATAGTGTTTAAGGAAGGTGCGACTAGTTAAACGATCAGTTTCTTCTAAATGCAAATTGCAGCTCCACTCAAAGTCATTCATAACGCGAAATACCTAAGATTTTTGTTCTGGCACATTTCACGTTACAATAAAATAATAAACTCCTCCGTAGACGTTGTAAGCAAGACTCTGAGAATGAAAACCATAACTAAATTGTGTCTCGTTATTTGGCACTGACCCACCAAATTTTGGGCCTAATATTTCTTTTTTCTTGTCTTCAAACAGTAGTAAATTCAGCTTTGACGAAACATTTTAAATAGTAACAACAATTTATAAATACAAATCTGAATACTTCAAAGCAGCAAGTGAAAATGGTTCTTCGAGGCTTCACATCGCGAAATTTTAATCATGATGATATAACTACATCGAGGAGCAATACGAAAAATTAGGAAATTGTAGCCATACATGGGTTACAGTGGGATAAAAGCAGTTCACATGGAAACAAGGAAGAAGATTACAGTATAGTTCGACGATAGGGATTCCCAATTTTTTTCATACCACATCCCCCTTCCTTCAAAAGAAAAATTCCCACGCTCCCTCCACCAGCCACAATCTTATTGTTAATAAGGAAAATAGCTACTTTTCAGTACTACCAATGTCTTCTCAGAGGAAATTCACTACGTGTGTGATGTTAGAATAACGGATTTCTACTCAAAGAAGACATAGTGCTTGCTACGGTATAGAGCTAAGGTATATTCCACATGTGCGGTGAAGCTTAACTCACATCTCCCGTTCCCCCCCCCCCCTACCTAAACGACTTCACTTCATGCTCCTTCTACGAGGAAGTAAGAATTCAAAATCAAAAATTTAACTTTTCTCAATTAGACTCGAATTTCTAGGGCAATACTAAAAACAGTCATTTAGCTCTTAAGATAAAAAGGAAGTTGAAATAAGAAGCTGATTACAAAGGAAAACGTCGCACTTAACTCATAGTGCTGATAAGATATGAATGTACATAATAAGACATAAAATTGCTAATTACCCTTAGTTGTCAAGTATTTGCTTCGCTACCACCTGGACACAATGACGGCTTCAAAAACAAGGCGGAGAGAATTCAGTAAGACAAAAATATATGTATCTTTTGCATTATATTAAATTCTACGTTAAATGAAAGCGAACGAACAGCGTTACAGTTTTTAAACAGTTTGTTATATTTTTCGCTAGAATATTTAAAATTTCATGTTAAATAGTGGCGACTTTAGTTATTGTTGATAACCTAATTACAAAGCAGATGCACTACCTAACATTCATGCTGAAAGGCGGTTTGCAGTTTAATAATAAATGTATTTTTGAAGCCTATTAATTTTCGCATATAAAAATTTATTTTAAATGTGCGGATGAGACATTGATTTAGCACAACTCGTAATAACGTCGCTAGTCACCTTTTCTTAATTTTGGTTACTCAAGACCTGCAACATGAGGTTAAAGGAGTTTTATTTAAAATAAATCTTGGGTTATTTTTGTATATGAATAGTGTAAACTTGTACGGTATTCGTATTGCGAAATGCATGTCGTCTGCAGATGGAATAGTTGCTTTGTTGAAAACTGCTAAAGAATCATAATCAGGATTACCTACCTGTAACGAAAAAATTTTAGCCAGTATACTTGCAAGCCAATGTACCGATCCATACTTGTTTTTTCTTCGTCCTCCATGCAGTTGATAGGAAGTACCTGAAAGAACAGATTTAATTAGTTCTCTGGTGAAAATTACTTCCATCTAGCCTGCTGCATCTACATTGTCTAAAATTAATGGTAACAACTTGTATAGCTTTTTATCCAGCAGCGTGAACTGAAAAGATTTGGACGTAGGCTATATGAGGTATGTACAAAACTTCGTTATTCGTTAAGGAATAGCTATTTTTTTTAATATGACCTAGAAGTGCAGATTTAATTTATTTATAATGGAGCATTTGTCCAAGTGACAATTTCCCTTCTCAATTATTTTTGTATTTCACCTTTTTTTATTTTTAGTGTTCAAAAAGCCTTGTCTCCACTAACTTTCTTCGCCCATGAAAATGATTTTTGTATTCCCGAATTGGAATATAGCAGGTTCTATGTCATTCACAATAACGAAAACAATAGAAAGAAATACGGTAATGGCGTAATTAACGACTAATATTTTATTGTTGAGTATTCTTAAGCAGGTGGGTACCTATCGCAAATGGCGCCTAGGGCAAGCATAGAAGTTGCGCCCTTTCGTTAATTATTTAAATATAAAATAAACAGATACACCAAATAAATCTTACAAACACTTTTACTTTCAGTTTTATAACAAAATTGAATAGTCTTAAAATTGTACCTTCCTTGCCCTCTGGGACGAAAAAATGGATTAATAATAATTTCGAAATCTGTTTCATTGGTGTTTTCTAGATCAACACTGAGCAAAGTTAGGTCGCATAACCTTTCTTGACCCATTGGCCATTGCTGCTATCAGATACGAAAGTATTAGTTTTAGCTTACTGAAAGATCGATCGCAACTAGCGATGGATATTGCTATCTTAAGCATAATCTGAATTGAAATGTCCAGATTCTAAAGGACGCTCCCATCTCCGTAGTGAACAATGAATTCAAGAAGCTCTTCAGATCTCTTTATGTTTACGTTTTTTCTTGTGAATACTAGCATTCGAACATTCAATACTCGTATTTCTTCTTATACCTATACTAGCAACACAGCCATAGAAATCTCATAAGTCTTTAGAATACTTTCTTAAATGCTCGCAATCGTCAGTGCCATAACACAGTTCTTTTAATATCTAGGAGAAATCCAAATCTGGTTTTAGTTTCATGCAGACGAATGAACCTTTCGCTCATTTCTCATACAATACGATATAGCGATCCCTTCATAATTCGTTCTAATTCTTCCTCAGCAGTCAACCCAGCGTCCTTCACATTCTATCCAGTCACACGTATTTTTCGGCTTTGACATCTTACAATCACTGCATCTCATTCCTGGCAAAGATTGAAACCTTTCTCGAGTGTATCATTAACCAAACTCTCTCTTTCATTAGTAAAATGGTCTCGGAAGACTTTTTTTTAACCAAATCAGCATCTTGAAAATCCATGCTAGGATGCAGGAGCCGCTTTTCAATACGGTCAATAGAAGCGAATTCATTTTTCCAATGACTTAACAAACGCAGAAGATCATAGGATAACATGCGATTATTCAGAAGTCCTACCTCATTTCTTGTTTGAATGACATCTTCTGTCATGTCTTGAAGAACTTTCAGCATATCTTCAAAATATTTGTTGACTGGCTTTACTGCTTCAACTCTTGTACTTCATCTTGTTCGAGACTCTTATCGCTGTTTACAAATATCGCCAGATAATTATTTTCACTTATTCTTTTTTCTTTTTTTTTTTTTTTTGGCGAATGTTTTGTAATAAACTTTGGCGAACAGTGGTCGCCATCAGATGAATGAACTAATTTTGAACACGAGATGGAAAGTCATATGCGGTTCCATGATGATTTTTAACTTCAATGGGGTCAAGAATGGCCAGAAGCTTTGTTAATCTAAGGAAATTATCAATATTATTGGATTTGATCCTATCACATGTACTCAGTGACTATCTGTGACCTCGTGATGCAAGATTTTCAGTGGCAAGAAATTTGATGCAGTGATGGATTCTTTTTAATACATTACGCCATTTTTGTTTTTCTGTCTCGACCTAGGTCTGAAGTCAATAATCTCTCTATCTGCTGCAAAATTTCTTCCCATTGGGTGAAGCAATCACGATGATTCTTCGCATTTTCATGGGCAGTGAGCTATTGAGATGCCTTCCCGTGGGCAAATTCATCTTCGTGCTCTAATGGAAATAGATTATCTAACTGTGAAACAATTAAAAAAACAAATGCAAAAAGCAGATTTTTAGACAGAGAATACATCACAGACAGAGAAACCTTTCTGGACAGGAAAAGGTGGAAAACAATCGTCTATAATAACCAAGGCTCGTAAACCACACCCGGGAAACTGGAGATGGTCCTCAACGATAATGATGATGAATAGAGTAGCCATGAGCGAGTCACTTCTTCACCGCAATTTCCGAGTGTCTTCTTAAAAATCTTTTGTTCATACAAAGGTTGTTTGTAGGTAGGACAAGACCCTCAGTATTTTGAATATTTTGAACCAATTTAAATCATTTCTGTATTCATATCATCTGTCAGAACTGATTTCCCGGTTATCTTATCAAAGTGTAGAAGTCCAATATCATGCTGTGTTTTACTTCTGGTATGACATTAATTGGGTTTTCTACATCATCCCCCATATCACCCCAACCAACTTTTTCTCCTACTAAATTACCAATTTTTTCTTCAAATTCTTCAGTAGCCTTAGAACTGGTAGCCTCACTACTCTTAATTTAGTCACACTCAGAATTATCTAAAGCTATATCCTCCTCATCGTGTGCTGAATTAGTATTTGATACCTCGGATTTTATTGTACATGTTAATGTAAGTAACTCCTTCCGGAATTCTTGAAGTAATTACTGGATCTTTGTTCTGTTTCCTCGGGCAATTTTCGTTTTATTTCGTCACTCATCCTCACCCTCTTTTTTCATTGACAACAATTTTTTCATATTTTGTTGGTATTATTGCGAACTGAGTCCGAGTTTTAAAATAACTGTAAATAAATAAACAAATAATGATAGGTCGTTTTTCAAATAAAAAAGAGTTCTGTGCCACTCACCATGACTAAACTGCATAAAGTTTGGGTTACCTGAATGTATTGTATTTTTTGATTTTTTTTAGCAATTGCCCAGGATTCTGAACAAATTTTTATTCAGCGAACATTTTCTATCTTAATAGTTTACTCGAACCAATAGGATTCCACATCAAGTTTCGAAGATTTTCCAAATCCAAATTCATAATACTGTATTGTCACCAGATTCATAAAAGATACTAGATTTTCAGCCTAATATAGTATTTAGAAATGGGTTAAAATTGAGTTGCCAGATTTTCTACAAACTTAGTTTCATAGTTGCGTAGCTTGCACACAAGTCAGGATAAAAAAGGGTCTTAAAAAAACTAAACAACCACACTCAAAGCGTCTGGACGCCAGGTACCTACACCAGTCGGTAAGACATATAAAATGTGTTTTACTGTACCTACTAATTATGTTTAGGTTTTCACGTAGTTTTTTTATTTTATTTTTTTATTATTACGGTATTCAATTGAATTTCACTGGAAATAGCCATAGTTCGATTCGAGATCATGTCACTTACGAATGTTTATATCACGCATGTTACCTACTGCAGAAAATAGAATTTCAGTAAATTAATACATGTTGGTACCTACCGTAATAATTTCAAACATTTACGTTCAAAGCGCTGTCGTCGACGGTAATTTACATCGAGTAGTTTGACGATCGCTCGCGACACATGCAATGCAAATAAAATATACAATTGCACCAAGCCCATCATATTAGCAACTAACGAATGGAGGAAGTATGGCTTGTCTTACATCCTTAGATCAAACGTTGCCAGCGTAGGTGCGGGGCAGGGGCCGCTACTATTGCCCTGGACGAAATCTCGACAGAGCACGCAACATACCTCCTGATCGTGTTTGGATAAGTAAAAACGTATTCGATTCACTGTTTACTTGTTCTTTGTCGCTCGTTCACGAAAGCTCACCAGCCACGAGCGGGAATATTTGAATATGAATTATATTGTTGGTTTATTTTGATTTTTAAATTTAATAATTTGTCTGTTTTGCGCGTCCCTTACAGCGGCGCCCAGGACACGTGCCCTACTTGCCCCACCCTAGGTACGCCAGTGTTCTTAAGTGTAACCGCTATGATTCGAGATTCTGAATGAAACATTCTTGGTTAGAGGGTAATATTAATCAGGTTGTTCCTGTTATAAGTGTTTATAAATTTAAAACTTTAAGAAATACTTATTCAATCATCAGACCAACTTAACATCATTGACTTTGATGACATAATGTAGTGATCGGTGCTTATTGGGAGGGAGGAAAGGGTGAAAACCTTTTTACTTCTTTTTTGTAATTCAAAGAAATTCCTAGGCTGTTAATTTATTGAGTACTCATACTGGCGTAAAGGTGAGGCTTATTTATTTTTAACATTAACATATTCAATTATTAAAAAATAACTAAGAAAAGCCTCGTCTTACAATTGCCAACAATTGTTAATAAACAAACAAAGCATTTAAACACCACCACATTTTTAATTGATCGTGAAGCAAATTCCCAACATTAATAGGCAAACAAGAAAGCTTCACACTTGCTTTTAAATGGAAGTTCCCTTCATAACAATCGGGAACCACATCAAATACATTATATACATGAACTGCATCCGATTTCATATGCCGGGCACCAGGATAATTTAAATTATCCACCAAGTGATTATGGGAAAGCTCCTGAAAAACTGTCCTAGCTAGCTCAATATTTGGGGGAGCGAGAACTCCTAATCATTCAAAGGTCGTTGCAGGGTTGTACCCAGTGACTGAATGAAAGTACCACACTGCACTGTAGAATGATTACCGTGACGGAGCGGGCGGTATGTTTCCCTCGACGGCGGAATTATTATAGCCCCTTGGGCCTTGGCTATAGCGGACAGTGCACCACGACCTTCAGTCAGCGTACTGAATGAGTGCACAGCGACCTCAATGTACAGGACGCTCGTGTCGACCCTCAGGTTCGATGCCAAGGCAGGGCGATCTCCAACCTCGTAAGATCCGCTCCTTCCAGTTTGAAGACTTGACGTCGAGTGTTCTCCCGCGTCCACAGGTAAAAGCTTCCCCCCGTCGCTCGTGGTTCACATAGAGAAAAAATTCACTGGAATTACAAAATGCAGAGGATAGTCTCCTGTTGATTGGTTCTGCTATTTTGGCTCCTCCTACCGGCTGTAATGATAGGCAAACCTTGTATTTTCGAGATTCGTACGAACTCGGCCAGACTCGGCCCTCCTCGCCAAATGCGACCTCCAATGTGCCCGCTCGGGGACCGGGGTTGCGAACGTGCGTTCACCCCGCTGGGTATTTTCCCGGAGCTAAGGGATCATTTGCTTGACCAACTCCATTAGAAAGGGTGGCTGCATTGCTCCGTCGCCGCCTGTATGACTGCTACCTGGATTTGGGTCGTCCCCCGGACAATGTCTGGCAAAACCTTCCCAGAGTTATTCCTGTGATTATTCTTATTATATGTCAAACATAAAAAATGTACAGAATGGCTCATTTTTGGTCATTATGTTACAATATATAGTGTTAATTCTCTGGCTATAAAAATGTGAAACAAAATATTTCACTCTTGTTTGAAGTGTATAATTTTCCTAGATAGAAATTAGATCACTAACTCAAGGGAAGAGACATTTTTAAATACCTTAATAAAGGAAGAAAGCTTCAGGACAAGTGGTAGCGCAGGGTACAACGAGACACAACATGTAAGATATATTCCTTACTAGCTGTTACCAGCGACTTCGTACGCGTGGACTTGGAATTAATTCCCAGAATTGGATATAAAAAGCTATAAGTTACGTAAAAGGTGTCACAAAAAGCACGGAGTCGGGATTATGGATTGCAATCCCGCAGTGTTTTCAATCCCGCGGGATTGGTACAAACAGTTTTTTAACGCATATATTTAAAACATAGTTAGTTAAAACGTTAATAAATTAAATAATAATTAAATTAATAAATAATTTTTAATGTTAAATGATAAAAATTAACAGTTAACAATATTTTGACTGGCAAAAAGACCTTAAAACATTTTAGCGTGTCTAAAGTGTATTTCGAGGTTTTACATTTTTGTTTTTTAATCTAAACCAATTTTTAAACAAATAATAAAAATGGAAAATATTGAGTCTTAGGTTATATTATGTGCCTTACAATACATCACATAAGTTTTAAAATATGGTTTGTTTAACGGCCAAGTTACCAGAGTTTTTTAAAAAAAATTATAAATAAACGTTCCACAACACCGAGAAAAGCATTCGATTTCACAAAGGAAGTGAATATGCTCTGTAAAGTATAGACTTGGCTCAGAACAAGATCTCATAACTTTTTGTCACTGCACAAGTACGAGACTTGGCCTTTTTTGCGTGATTCATTATTATATCTCCTGATTCTTTGATTGATATTACATACAGTTGATTCAATGTTACTAAAAGAAACTACTCACCAACACGTAAACTGTCAAGTATTTCAGATTTACTTATGTGGCGTAACGACGTTTTTAGAGTGGAAATTATTATTTTTTAGTAAGAAAGGAGACTTTCTCGGCGAATGATTGCAGTGAAGTCCTCATAGGTTGTATCTCCGGATTTAATTGCAAACACACGAAATTACACACGTGAGGAAGACGACGGAGGCAGCCGTCGAAGTATGGTGTTCCTACAACACAATTCGTCGATACACCCGTGAAAATTTCATTATAACTTTTTTTACCTTTAGTCGAAATAATAACAAGGAGAAGAGGGATTAATCGAAAGCCTGAGCGGCACATGTAAGCAGGTGGCTTTCGTCAAAGAAACGCATTGAGGCAGCGGCCAAAACAACAATAAGTCAAAGGATATACAATTTCGATAGCTGTTCAATAAATAGGTACGTGATCGTTAAAATTACGATAACATTAGTTTCATATCAACAAATAATCAAATTTTCAGCGGCAAAAAAGGAAATTGTCACAATTACTTTATCAGCAAATACAGAAAATGGGAATAATGAAACCGTGAATAAAAAGCTGTAACCGTGTAGTTCAGATAACGTGTGCGACTCTTAAAAAATAATTATATAGTTAGAAAATCGTACTAAATACGCAACATAACTCAAATTACAGAAATGTGCACTCGAAACAAACGTAAGTTTTGATGAATACGTAAAAGTGTAATTATTTACTTAGGAATGACGAAGGTTGAAAAAAACAAACGCTTGTTCACATGAGTCAAATGCCAACTGGAAGGGTACAGGCAAACAGCGCAAAACATCCGATAGAGATCGTGTGGGGCAGCAAGTCAAGCAGACTGACACGCGTTTCCGCCGGATTTTGCGGATTGCGGATCCGCTTAATTTTGTGCGGGATCCGCCAGACTGTCTAATGATGCAGGATCCCGCGGGATTGCGGGATCCCGCTTTGCTGGATTGCAATCCCTAGTCGGGATATTATAATGATGAGTCGGAGACGGAGAGGTTCGCTCTCAAATATCACGTTATTCACGTACATGTGGACATAAAACTGATTGGCCATTTGTCTGCGCCGTGGTATTGCATTAAAATCATTTTAGCATGTCAAGTGGTAGGCATAAAAATCCATACAGAACATCTTTTTGTTAGGCACGTACAGACCTGTCACTGCGCTGATTCAGGATATCTGGAAGTAATACCCTTCTTGCCCCTTCCTAAATATTATTGAATATTGTACCGCATCATAAAATTTATGTGTGTCAGGCACCCAGGTTAATCTACCGTCATGATTTTGTATACACAAACTGACAGCAATGCAGGGACTAATACATTCTCTTTGGTTTGGTTTGGAGATGACACAATAGTACATGATCAAAACGGGAGAAGACTGAACAGCTGCAGTGTGACCTGGATAGAGTATTTAACTTTGTAGGTCAACATGGACTGAAGATAATGCCAAGAAGAGTCAGCTTATTAGATACACAAATATTTTAAAAAACTATAGCTTGTTTATGATTGCAGGTAGGGGACAGATTTTTTTGTTGAAGGCTTGAAGTTTAAATCTCTTGGCATGACATTTGACAATAAACTCAACTGGGCAGGTCACATTGGGCAGGTGGTAGGAAAAGGTTACAAAAACATTTTTAGTTAATTCTGGGTTGTCCGGGTGCGCCGCGTCATTTCTGCACTGGAAGAAGACCACAGAAGGATGGTCGGAGCGTCGGCTGCACAAATTATGACGCGGTGTCACCCGGTCAGCCAAGAATCAACGGAAGCCTATGATTACAAAAACATTTTTTTTTTCCTGGAGAGAATGATGAAAGGATGCGCCACAGATGTTAAGGAATTGCGTTAAAAAAATAATAATAATAATAACAACAACAACAACAACAACAACAACAACAGCAACAACAACAACAACAACACACACAACAACAACAACAACAACAACAACAACAACAACACACACAACAACAACAACTTTGGTCACCATTGCTTGAATATGGTGGTGTATACTGGGAGCACATTTTGAGTATCAAACACAGGAGTTAGTGGGTGTGCAATGGAGAGCAGCTAGATATTTTTGTGGAACCCACTAAATAACTGAAATGATGGAGGAGCTGGATTGCGAATCATTGGAAGATAGGAGGAGAGGGTGTCGCGTGTTGACCGAGCGAAAGTCGAACTTACCCACTGTGGGTCCGTCCCAGCGCCTACTTACTGCCAACTGAGGTACTTCCGGTTTCCAGCCGGCATCTGTAAGTTCCTAGCTGGGAAAAATACATGCACAGAGACTTAACTGGTCTAAAATCGGGACGTAGGTGCTCCTTGAATAATGTAAAGAATTGCGGTTACTTGATTTATTCGGCGAGAGCAGTTGTATGGTACAATTACAATTGACTGGTACATGAAATCAGCATTCCTGGTATTAGAATGATGGACCATAGGATCCGATGTTGAGGCAGAATGCGTCACAAGCCAACAGAGGGAGGATTATTGGAAAGATGCCCAAAATGGCCTGATTAGACCGTAACAGGTCCTCACTATTAAAAATCACATCGCGGACTGGGGCGAATCGTGCGCGCAAAGAGGCGCCCTCGATTCCGGAAGGTGGGGAAAGCCTTCCTCTCATTGGCTGTTTGTCACTATGAACACGCGTGTGGTTCACGTGCTCATAGTGTGTAAGCCTCGTGTACTAGCCGTGTTGGCTGAGTTTCCCACAGTACGGACCGCAAGATCAGCGGCCTTGAGCCTGGTGTCGTATATGAGCGGTGTAATCTGCACACTACTGCGTTGGCTTGGAAGCACTCCGCCTTCATTACCGCTAAACTCTATACTAAAATCTATACAAAAATCAGCTACCGCGACAAGGGAAGAGAGTGCTGAGAGTACAAGGCGTACAAGCATGTTCGTAACGGGGCTTTGGGGAATATGGCTCGAAGAATTAGGAGACGTGCATGGAAGGTAAAAGCTGACCATGGGCACAAGCTGGCACTCAATTTTATGCATTAGAGAAAGGAAAAATGTTCTTTTGTGGGTAAGGATGTCAGGAATCGGAATAAGTAATCAAGGGAAGTGATGAATAATTTACCAGAAACACCGAATTAATTTAAAGTAAAAATTCTAAATCGCAAAAGTAGACAGGGGAAGTGGGTAGGAAAGTATATAAGATAGTAATAATAATAACAAATAATAAGGAAAGTATAATTAGACGACTAGGTAAATTCCCATTGCATTTCAATTCATTTAATTGCTTTCGGCTTTATCGATTCGCCAATAGTCGTCAAGCTAGTTGCCAGCTTACAGGAAGGCAAGTCCAGTTGCAACGCGGAGTGCATTTTATTATAAAGCAATAATTGCGCCATCAAAAGGAGAGTTTGGGTATGGATTCTGCTAAATCCGTAATCTTTCAGCTGGTTAGTAATTTCATACTCGATATTATATCCCCAAGTTTTTTTCTTCCACCACCAGCTGTTGAACAAAACCTGTGAGCAAACACCGTTCGTCGTATCGTCACTGAAGTTTCCACAAACTATATGTAATTTAGACACTTCCTTTATTCATTGTTAGTTACTATTACTATTACTCTGCGATTCACTAAAAGTTTGTGGCATAGGGTGCATTGCACCTATCCGAAAGGGTAATAGTTTGGAAGGGATATACTGGATATGGCAGGATTACTTTAAGGGAGGTGCATCTGTAATTTTTTTATACATTACATACAACATTTTTTACTTATTAACTAAGGATACTGAATTTATTGATAAGGTGTCGAACAAATTTTGACAACAACCTAGGGGTCTTAGGTTATTATCCAAACAGCGAATTTAATCATAAACATTTTGTTTTTTAATCTTCCCCCGGCGCTTATGGTTAGTTATTGAACTCAGTTCAGGAATTGCTGTATTTTGTCCAATCTTGTAACGCTTTTATTTTTACTCATTGCACTGAAGTTTATTCCTGCATTTATCTAACATGAGAACAATTGCTCTGCAACACTGGGTCATTCTACTACAAATAAAGTCTGGCTTAATAACAGTGAATGAGAGCTAAAATTTAAGAGTTCTAATTGAAGCGACTTCTTGTTTCTATTAAAAATGACATAAACTGTATACACATAAAAAAATCATTTTCATACGCCGTGTTTTGAATCCGACGGCAACAAGAATTGTTACTATTATTAGGAGATAATTAAATAAGATTCAGTACCGCATCTGTGGGGGGAGGGGGGCAGGGGTAAACCGGGGCACTTGCTCCCGGCGGTAAATTCAGGGGGCGCCAAAATCGTGTTTGAAGCGCGGCAAATTTATGTCGCGGAGACTTAAAAAAAAAAAAAAAAGGGAGAGAAATGAAAACACCATTACTGCCTAGGACGGCGACAATGGGCGATAAACAGGGGCTGCAGCGACTGTTCGAAGGGGCAGCAATCTCACAGTTTTTGTCCCGGCTCGAAAAATTGTAAGATCCGCCATTGACAAGATTGGTTCTGTGTCCGTTTCCTGTGGTTCGCGGGAAATCGTTTGGTATCGAATGTTCTGAAAATAAAATTGGTGCATCATTCATTTACAATGCATCCTCATATCGAAGCAGTGAGAAAGCCAACAGTTACTGCAAGACTAAATTCACGTGTCCACTGTCAATTTACATTAGAACGTTTAAAGTGAGACTATTCATTAAAACTGTATTGAATCGATTCTAAACATTAAAAGAATTATCTGGAAAGGTAATATTATACTATTACAATCTAAAGTCAATGCGTTTTTTATCGAACTGAAAACTATACTGAAATATTTATGGAGCCTCTTATCGTCCTATCAGTAGACATACTTCATAAATGTTCCAAAATATTTCAATATTAAGGAAAAATTCACTTTAATAAATGATATGTCACGCTGTTATTTGTCAGGATTAATCATTCCTGGCACCAGTAACCAAATCAGATTATTAGTGGTATATATAGGAATGCATTTCAACATCTAGCATCTAACACATAAACCTAGAATCTAATCTGGGCCCTTATTTACATTACTTTACGTGCTTATAAACTTATATCATGTGTATTTAACGTATTCACTTTATAAACAATGCAATGCAAGATAATTTAAGTCCCAGCTTAAGACTGCTGTGAATTCAGGGGCGGATCCAGGATTTTGTTTTGGGGAGGGCTTGGCTTGAGTGAATTTTGGTTCAGAGGGCTTGCCTTCAGTGGATTTTGGCTTTGGTGGTGGGGGGGGGGCTCGAGTCGGGAAAAAGGTAGTATTTATAGCCTCAAATCCGTAGAGCTAAAAAAAAAAAAAAGAAAGGTCTCAAAACTACAATGTCGGGGGTGGACCAAGATACTTTTGGGGGGGGGCCAAAATCTCAGCTCGGGGAGAGGGGCTAAAATAAGGTCGTCCATCTGGCCTGAGGGCCCAAAATATTTGTTTGCACCCGGGCCCTTGTTGACCTAGCTACGCCACTGTTTCTACTGCTATAGCTACTAATATTAGTACTAATATTAACGTTATTACTAATACTGTTATTACTACTAACACTGCTATTACCACTACCAATTGTCACAACTGCACTTAGATTTCACTAGCGCTCATTTTTTCCTGTTGTTGATTGCGCTCCAAAGGTAAAGTTCTCTGCAACCGCCAATGTAATGAGCCACTCAGGCCATCAGGAATTAACCTCCTAGAACACCAAGGCGACCCCAGCTGTCACTCAGAAGACAGCACTACTGCTCTCAACTGGGTCTGATAGTGTTCAGCCTACGAATCATAATCGCCCAAATACCATGTTCTCGAAACCGGGCCGACTCCTCTTTTTAAACCTTCTCCTTTCTGTTTCGCACGGCCAACGGATCCTTGGCCATCTGTCTCGGCCGGACAAACATTACAGTCGAATTATGTACGCCTTTCGCGGCAACAATACTGAAAGAATGCTTCTCGTGCTTCCAGCCGCGTATAATTCTCAATGTCTGTCGACGTTTCGGAAACTAGCGTCGCTTCCATTAATGTTAAGCAATCACTCAACATCAATACTGAAGTTGGCCGCAGGGTAGTCCGCTATACAGTGTGGTCAGAAATTCACTCATCGGCGGGTAAGGGCAGTGTTCGGGAAGTTGCACTACCGAAATAAATACAAAAAAAAAAAAAAATGTTTTTGAGTTATTCGCAGCTAAAGTTGGCCAATAAGAGCGCTGCGCGAGCGAATTCAAACAGCCTTCCCCCGGCGGTGTTGCCAAGCGTACTCGAGGCATGCGACCGCCACAGAAAACGAAAAGAAAAATTCTCTTCGGAAGGGGGATCGAACCCGCAACCTTCAGATTGAGAGTTTGCCGTCTTACCGACTACGCTGCCAAGGCAATAGAATTACCTTCTTTTTAGAAGCCACTAGGGCGGGAAGTCGGTGGTGGGGCTAAAGGACCATGCCAGAAGAAGTCTCGCAGTCGAACGCAACTTACTGATAAAGACACTGTCATCATGCAACGTCATCAATTTTCGTTTGAAGAGTACGCCGATATGCATTTGGCGTATGGCGCTGCTGGACAAAACAGGGCCGAAGCAGTTAAGATTTACACGACTCGATTTCCTAACTGCGTGATTCCATCAACCAACACTTTTGTATTGGTTGACAGAAGGTTGAGGGAGACGGTAAGTATTGTTGTCCACAGGCTTGACGCCGGACAAAATCGGTTCAGGCGGAGTGTAGGATTTGAAGACAATGTCCTGGAAATGATTGCTGATAATCCGAGGACAAGCTCTAGGGTCATTGCCAATGCATTGCAGATACGTCCAGTCTAAGTGATCCCTCAAATTCTCCGTTTAAATGCAGCCTTTCAATAGGGTCATTTTTGTTGTTTTTTAATTACCAGGCCTCACATGCCACTGTTTTGGACGTTCTTCAGGACGAAGGGTTACATCCCTTTCACTTTCAAAAGGTTCAAGATTTGGAGGAAGACGATTTTCCACTTCGAGTTCAGTTTTCACAGTGGTACCTGCAGCAATGTAACGATTATCCAAACTTTGAAAGGAAGGTGCTGTGGACAGATGAGGCGTGCTATACCAGGGAGAAGTGTTTCAATAGCCGAAACAGCCACATCTGGGATGTCGAAAATCCGCATGCAATTTTTGTCAAGTCATACCAACACAAATTTAGTGTTAACATTTGGGTGGGTATTTTGGGGGAGTTTTTACTAGGCCCAGTTCTACTTCCGCAACGTTTAAATGACGCTTCTTATTTAGCATTTCATGAAAACGTCCTTCTGTTGTACTTAGAAGACGTTCCTTTGGCAATTCGTAATGACATGTGGTTTCAACATGACGGCGCGCCGCCGCATTTTGCAGTACCGGTTCGTCAACACTTAGATGAATTGTATCCTAACAGGTGGATCGGTCGAGGAGGCCCAATTCACTGGCCAGCTCGGTCACCAGACAACAACCCATTGGATTTTTATCTCTGGGGAGCTGTCAAGGCCATTGTTTATGAGACTGAAGTAGAAACAGAGGAAGAACTTTTGGCTAGGATAATTCTAGCTTTTAATGAAATTAGAGAAAGTTACAATTTTGGAAGACTCGCAAATTCAGTAACTCAGCGTTGTCGTGCCGGTATTGCAGTTGAGGGAGGACATTTTGAGCAGCTGCTGTAAAATGTAAGGACCCGTATTTTTTTGTTATTGTTGTTTATTGGGATACATTTTTACTACGGTTACTGTTGCGGGTTGACGCTTATTGTAAGTAAATCCCTGTTGGCTTTCAATGTTGCGGCTGATAACGTCAAGTTGGAATGAAACTACTGTACAGTAATTTTGTTTTGTATCAGTGACAACAGGGCTTTCAATGAGTAACAGCTTGTTTACCTTTTGCGGCTTGCCGCGCGTTAGCGAGTTGATACACGTTACCAAAATGTACAACTTGTAATAAGAACAGACTTTTTGCAGTAGAGAAAGTTACGTTACAAACGAAAGAATGGGTTTAATGTTATTTTTTCCAAAAGTTTTTTGTTTTATTGTTGCAAAATAGTAGCAAGGATATTCACGTTAATCAATGTTGTGATCGAAATCTAGTGAAATACGATTACATGGAATAAAAGAAGCTTCTTTGCACCGAATAAATTAAGTGTCCAGATTTTTTTTTTTTTTTTTTTTTTTTTTTTTTTTTGTGCCAGTAACTAACCGATTTTTGTACAAAAATTAAAGATTAATCTAGCAAGCAGATCAACTAATTAAAAAACAATTCCCATAAAAAAGAATCCTCTAACCCCACCACAGACTTCCCGAAAAATGTCGCGGATTACCGATCAATTCCGATTACGAACAAATAGTCCGCCCTAGTGGCTTCTAAAAACAAGGAACTTCTAGTACCTTGGCAGCGTAGTCGGTAAGACGGCAAACTCTCGATCTGAAAGTTGCTGGTTCGATCCCCCCTTCCGAAGAGAATTTTTCTTTTCGTTTTCTGTGGCGGTCGCATGCCTCGAGTACGCTTGGCAACACCGCCTGTGGAAGGCTGTTTGAATTGGCCCGCGCAGCGCTCTTATTGGCCAACTTTAGCTGCGAATAACTAAAAAACGGTACGACTTTTACTAGATTTTTTTTGTATTTATTTCGTTAGTGCAACGTCCCGAACACTGCCCTTACCCGCCGATGAGTGAATTTCTGACCACCCTGTATATAGCTGCCAGCAGGAGGGGAGAGGAGGGCAGCATGGAGAGAACAGTCTAACCAGGCACCTCTCATCTGGTGACGTCACGTTTGAGTCGTACTGTCAACTAATATGGTGCCTCCCCGTATAACCTGTAATAATTTTATTGTTGGTTTCCACGTTTGACTGAGGCCATGATGCCGATTTATAGTATTAATATTCTTGTTTCTATTGCTTCTTTAATGACACTGACCCAAAAATTATCTGTATGGCACAGGCCCGTAATTTTTTCATACAAAGGTTAGTGCCCGTTGTCAGTGGCACTGTTCAACTATTGCAGATTTTTCTGTCTTCCCGAGTTTAAAATATCTAATATATTCCCTGCGTCTTTTTTCTATTATTCGTATTGGTTGTCCAATACAACTGCTACTGCATTCACAACGAATTTTGTAGATACAAAGTGCGCGAAGATCCAAATTATCCTTCGGAGATCACAATAACTGCCCATTTTGGGTGGGGGACGGAAAATTGGACGAAGTTCTGTTGGTAGAGGAGTCTATCTATTTTCGATGTTACATCTCTACAGAATGGCAAGAACGCACGCGGTTTGTCATGATCATTAATTACCAGCTTGCTGTCTAACTCTGTTGGGTTCTCTTCTTACCAGACTCTTTTCCTATCATAATACACAGTACATGTCCTCGGTACAGTGGCGGATCTATTAATTTTCTGAGCTGGGGTAAAAACGAGGGACTGAAGCCCCTTCAATCATATACAGGGTTAATCAAAACGATTTCAGTGATTTCAGAAAATAGCTACAGATTTATTATTTGACATATACTTACAAGATTACAAACATGTATAAACAAACTGTGAAAGTTTTTTGAGTGTCTACAGATGCTCAATTTGTGCACCTTTAGTGACTCTGCACACATCAAGTCTATAATCGAGTTCTAGCCATATCCTATGCAGCATGTCTCTGCCAATGAGATCAAATGAATTGGTGATGCGAACCCGCAGGTCTGGCAGATCAACTGGTGCTGGTGGCACGAACACTGTCTTTTACGAAACCCCAAACAAAGAAGTCGCAGGGGGTTAGGTCAGGGGAACGAGGAGGCCATGACATCAGCTGACGATCAGCATCCCCAGCACGACCAATCCATCTGTTTGGAATCCTGGTGTTTAGGATATTACGGACAACTTTCCTTCTGGAAAATGAAATCTTCACTGTCAGCTTCCAGAAGTGACATGAGCCAATTCTGCAACAATTGCAGATAGATATTCCTTTTGATCGTCATCTCATTAAAGAAAAAATGTCCATAAAGTTTCTTTCTTGAGATCGCGCAAAACACGTTCACTTTGGAAGAGTCATGAACGCGCTGCACATAAGCATGGGTGTTTTCGGTCCCCCAAATGCGCACATTGTGCCTGTTCACTTTTCCACTGACATGAAAAGTGGGCTCATCACTAAATGCAAGTTTTCCTGTGAATGTTTCGTCTTGTTCTAGACATTGGGCACAGAATTGAAAGCAACACACTTCATTGTGCGACAGTGCTTGGAACAACTGTAACCTGTAAGGTTTCATGCACAGTCGCATCCGTAGGATTCTCCAAACGGTCTTTTGTGGAATACCTAATTCCATGCTCGCTCGAGGAGTAGACTTCTGTGGGCTACGAACTTAATTGGCTCGCACACGTTCAACGGTTTCTTCAGACACAGAAGGATGACCCGTTGTTTTACCTTTACAAAGGCATTCCTTGACTTTAAACTGTTGATACCAACGCCGAATGGTGTTAGCATGCGGGGGATCCTTGTCGAACTTTGTTCTAAAGTGTCGCTGAACAGTTACCACAGACTGAGTCGAATGAATTTCGAGAACAACGTACAGTTTCCGCCATTTTGCTCTCTAGCGCTCTTGCGGCCACCGCGGGAAACTTGGAAAGCCACTTGTCTTATAACAGCAAACCCCCATCATCGTACCTAAAATAATAGGACAGTCAAAAAAAAAAATAATAATAATAATCGTGAAATCGCTGCAATTATTTTGACTAGCCCTGTATGTAGGTTCTGTGCTATTTCTAATATTTAATTTCGGTGTAAACATTTTTTCTTCCACTCTTATCACCTCTTTGAACTGTTCCCACTTCCACTTTGGAGCACTTGTGTCTTCCTTTCATACACTGAACCTTCACCGAAAATATCTCTTCAGTTTATAATTATGTGAATTTTTATAACTATACATATTACCTATTTCAATCTCAGCTACCTGTTTAATAAATCTTCTAATATCCATCAAAAACTGCTTGATGATTACTTATTCCTTCAGTTTCTTGAGACCTCACAAGATTATCCTCAGGCTTTACTAGAAATATAGCAAACATGTTGGTCCCCTTGTGCTTTGCTCTATCACTTGTATGGAGTCTCCTTTCTCTACTAAGGCATTTGCAAATTTCTGTTCCCTTGTGTTAGTAATCTTACTTCCTTCCCAGTTGAAATAGGCAAAGTCAAATCCACACCAATAATTACCACTCTATGCTTACCTATAAACTCTGAATTTTTATTTAGTTTCTCCCCAAGAGTTTCATCTTTCATTCTTTCGCTATGGTAACTAGCCAACATCATGGTTTATTTATTTATTTACTATCTCATAAATCTACCTGTAGCAACTCATGGTTATAATCTACAAACATCAGTGAACAGTAGCAGTATTTGATAATCAATATGAATAACCCACCACCAATAGCTCCTCTATCTCTGCGGTATGCCCAGTAACAATTAGCGAAAACCTCACTGCTTAACATGCTTTCTTTTAGTCAAAGCTCAACCCATATAATTATTTGTTGTTTGTTTATAACTTTTAAGTATCCAAATTTTATTACTTTGTTAATAATACTTCAACAGTTCACTCCCAAAACTGGCCTTGTGATATTTTTAGCATTAACCTTCAACTCGCTAGATGTTACCCTGTCTATTATAGTTTCGACAGCTTCATCTATTTCTTTAGCATTAGTGATTTTTGCCATCAGGTATCTGCAATTAGCATCCCTTTTATCACTTATTTTTAGTCCAACCTAAAAAAGATACAGTCATGACCCAAACACAGGTGCAAGTGGATTCCTTTCCAGCTTTAGCTAAAACTCATGAAGTATATCCTTCTATTTCCAAGATGGAGCTTGGTCTAAAAATTTATAAATATGTGGCTGGTACTGAGTTGGTTTGACACAAGAAATACTAATTGCATTTGAAAATTTATGTTGCAGCTTTATTCCCAGTGCGTGTTGCTGTTGGCGTCCTGGGATTTGTTGGCATTGTTTTCCAGTATGTACTGAAAGTGACATTGTCAGTTGCTATTAATGGAATGGTAACAAACATCACAGATGAGAAATATATAGAAGACACTTGTCCCATTCGTGATGAAAGTGGTGATGAAACAAACTCGGAGGTAAGTGAATAAATTACCTTTCATGTTAAAAAAAAAAAAAAAGCTAAAAAGACTTTACTCAAATTCCTTGTAACAGTATTATTAATGCAATAAAAGAGTTTTCTGGTCCACTGAAACAATTTTAACTCTGTAATAGATGTGGGCAAAGTGACTCACTAAAAAGAGCGGCGTTTTATTTACATTTAGATTGATTTCGTGCGTTAATCCCACAGGCGATTAGTTTCATTTATTTTTCTATTTATCCTGAAATATCCCGCCCGTAGAAAAGGCCGTTTCAAAGCGTCAACGCAATGCTGTTTGGATTGCTGGAAATTTTTGAGAGAGTAGTTTGATAATAATAAATAATGGTAGTTATACATTCATTCATTTATTTATGGGAACACATACAAAGTACTACCACTTTCACAAATGTTTTTGACTTAAGTCAAATACAAGTTACTGTTCACAAATAATATTTGAGGCTTTGTTATGCTCAGCAGCCTACTTCCTTTTTCTGTGAAAATTTGCCCAGCTTTGGAAGACCGGTTCACTCGTAAAAGACACATCTTTAACGCAAAACAATGAAAAAATATAAAAAAAGATATCGCGTCACGATTATATTCAAACGTCTGAGCCGTAATTTAGATTAAAAACGTAACGGAACCTAAAGCACAATCCAAGAGAAAGAGAAGCGGAGCGATACCTCAGTCAGATTCGAACGAACTAGCTCACCACTGGCACAGCCCCGCTGAGCGCTGGAACGGATAACGACTCAGGTCGGGCCACACTAGACCCCACCGACACCACACCGCGTCCATTCGCTGCCGAGACGCAGGCCGAGTAACATCGACCTGCTGCGGACGTCATATTGAGCCTTCAGCGAACGCCCGACACGGCAGACCTGCTCAAGTTCAGGCGCACCAAGCATGTCATCGGACGCAGCCAACAAGAAGACTGCGGTCTCCAAGAGGAGAGTAGGCGGGAAGCCGCCGCCAGAGACCCTCTCTCAAGGAACTCTCGACGAGCCGAAGGAGGAAGCTAAGCGGAAACCGCCGACGCCGCGACCAGTCGACGCTGTCACAGCTGAGGGACCTACATGCCCAATCCTGATCAGCTACGGCGGTAACTATTGCAGTCTGCTAATCCAGCTGCAAAAGATCGCGGAGCTGCCTATCTTCTGTTGGCCTGTGGATGAAGGTGTGATGATCCACCTTTCCAACAAACGGGACTTTTGCGCGGTGGTGATGGCCCTCAACGAACGGACCGCCATCTGCAAAAGCTACATCCCAGATTGGGTGAAGACCGTACCGGATGCCACTGTACGGACAAAGCTGGATGCCTCTGTGCAGACAGAGCCGGATGCCCCAGTGCAGATGGAGCTGGATGCCTCTGAGCGGACAGTGCTGGATGCCTCTGTGCAGACGGTGCGGAAGTCCAAAACCAAGTCGCCCTCCCGCAAACTGGTCCATTGCTTCAAGTGTCAAAACTTCTGGCACTGTGCCAGCGAATGCACCAACCAAGCTAGGTGTGTTCGTTGCGGGGGCGACCATCGATTGGCGGACTGTCAACAAGACCGCAATGAACCAGTCTGCTGCAATTGCGACTCCAAGCATACCGCGTCCTACCGTGGCTGCAGAGCGTGGAAGGAGCAAACCAAGAAGCTCCCTCAGCGGCGCCAAGTGCCGCACTCGCAGCCCGCCAAGAACCGGAAGCAGACCAGCGCTCCTGCTGCGGAGGCCATGCCGCAGCAGACAGCCGCGCTGAGGAGAAGAAAGAAGAAGACTTCACGACCACCAGTGACAAGCCACGAAGAACCACCGCCTCCAGGAGGGGCGACCTGTCGCGGTAACAGTGACCGCATTCAAGACACAGGTCAAAGGGAGGACAGATTTGCTGCTCTCCTCACCCTCCTGGAAGAACTGGTCAGGCAACTCTCTTCCAGAGAAGCGTCTCCGACCACGTAAATGCCCACCCACCTATGGCAGGCCCCTGTCCGCGGCCGGCGCCATTAGAAGTTCTTGATGAACAGCCAACCGAGAAGACCAACCAACATCTAGGCCATACCCCACCGTCGACAGAGGAAGGAGTAAATGTCTAACGACAACAAACTCCAGAATAGCTGCTCCATAATGGCGGAGCACCAACTGGCTCTGCTGCTGCCACACCGCGTCCGAGCCGACACTCGGGCGAGTGTCGGCTCGGCCCCCTCGCGTCCACACTGGTCCGTAGCACGGCCGTGTGATGGATGGGTTCCTTCGCGGCCTTCAGTCTCCTTTAACGTATACATTTGGTTGTTTCACGGAATTAATCTTAAAACATTACCTTAAGAGTGATTTGGGGATCGTAGCTGCGGCTGCCATCCGTACATTATTATAGAGTACTGTACTTAATAATCTACGAACGTAATAAAGTATGTTAATTTTATTTATTTATTTATTTTATTTTTTTATTTTTTTGCCTAACTCCTGTTATAACCTAACTGTTTGATCTCTAATGCACAAAAATAGTATCCCAGCGCAGTTTTAAAAAATGCTCGTCACACTGTACTGAATTGAAAGATTCTCGTGTATCTCTACATAGTCACAAAGGAATATCAAGCGTCTCTCACTTCACATTTAACATTTTTATTTTGTCTGAGGCTACTTTCGATTCACTCAATATTTTTTTAATAAAAATAATATTATTATACATTTTAATTTAAATACATAATGCAAATATTTTGTAAAATAATAATAGTTTCATGTGATCTAAAAATTCAAGTCACAGAATTTCTTATCGGCCGCGCAGTACACCTCTATTGTTCTCACTTAATTTGTAAAGGAGACCTACAGATTAACGAGAAATTCGAACAACGGAGCGTCCTAGCATCTTAGCATTAACAAATCAAAGCTTTGCCAGAGGTCAGTTTTAAGACCCATAAATATTACAACTGAGACAGGGATTTGAACCAGGAACTTTCAGTTCCCCAATCGTACGCCGTAACGTCAGAAGACAAATCTGGATGTAATCAAAAATTATTATTCAAACATAATAAAATAAACGTACTTTTATTCTATATAATTTATTTTCCTATCCCAAAACACAAATGTACTTTTATTTTATTGAATACATATTTTCCAGTACTTCTAGATTCAGATGCTTGCGGCGAGTGATTTGGGTATGGAGGGTCCTCGGTTCAAAATCCGGATCTCAGATCCAATTTTTACAGGCCTTAAAATCGACTTTCACCACTGGCAAAGATTTGATTTGTTAATGCGAATATGCAAGGACTCTACCTACATTTTATGGATATCTGATGAACCTGAAGTGAGGCTGAAAAAGAAGGACACTTTTCTAAAGCAATCAGTAACGTTAAAACAATATTTAGTCGTAAAGGACCGGAAATTTCCGAACTCTTTCTATACAGTTCTCCATATCGACCAGCCCGACAGCAGACCGACACTGGCCCGCACCGTCAAAATATAAACCAACTATATCCGGGCCAACACACGGCCGAGTGTCGGCCGACACGCGGTGTCGTTTGAACTCAATCGAGTGAGCGACAACAATAAGAAAAGTGACGGTGCGGTCTAGTGTGGCCCGTACTTCACGCGTCGCCAGAAAGAAAAGAGCGGAGAACGAACGAACTAGTTCTTTTCGATCTTTAGAGCGGAGAGCGGTAGTGTTGCCAACTTAGTGGATTTTCCACTGAAACTGGTGGTTTCGACCCCCTTTTTAGTGGAGAAATATTGCTTTTAGTGGTTAGTGGTTTTTTTCTAGTGTTTTTTTTTTTCTAGTGGTTCAGTAGAATTCAGTTTCAATTAATGAAAAATCAAAAACTAAGCCACTTACACATACACTTTTCGAAATATATTTCTACTTATTTCAGTAGTAGGCCTATTTATTTTTACTGCATAGGAAACATTGAAGTTGGCTGAGTTTTTATTTCATTTCACGTTAAAGGTTACAATAACAGCTAATTGAATGAATTATAATCGATTTCTTCGTTTATTTTAATTAATAATGTTCATTTATTAAAAAATGTTCGCTGTTCCGTAATGTCATGACCACTGATTTATTGTTTTTAGTCAAAAATGAACACTGACTTTGTGATATTCAACTTTACAAATGAATAATCCATTCAAGTTCTACTAAACATGGTGTTTGTGCAGAAAATATTTATTATTTTCAACCAATAAAATTAATTGATGAAAATTATTAATAGAAACGTTTGAATAGATAAATATTTTGAAGTATCCCTTACACGATCAATGACTTTGAAATACCTCTTAACAGAGGCGGATCCAAGATTTTGGTTTGGGGGGGGGGGGAGGAGGCTTGAGCGGATTTGATTTGGGGGGAAGGCGGCTTGAGCGGATTTTGGTTTGGGGAGGGCTTGAGCGGATTTCGTGGGGGGGGGGAGGGGGCTTTATAGACATGTCGCCCTTAAAAGATCATCTGAAAAGATGAGTTAATATAGAATAGCACTTGATTAAATAATTTATTGGTGATTCGTTGAATTACTACTTGCATGTTGATGTACTGATTAATTATACAGAAATTTAATGTGTATTATGTAATAATAAGGGTAACTGTTTTAACAATATATCCATTATTCTCTTTCGTAATTACGAAATATTTGTTTAGTGGAAAATTTAGTGGTTCCGAGAGTAGCGCCGCTTTTTGTTAGTGGTTTTCTGGTGGTTTTAGCAGTTGAATCTGGTGGGCAACTAGTTTAATGGTTGGCAACACTAGAGAGCGGATGAACAATGACTGTGTGGTGGTGGAGAACAGAAAGCGAACATGGGTGGAGAGGACAGCAGTCGGGCAGTGCGTGGCGGACAGTGATAAAGCCGAAACTGACATTGTTGGCGCTCATTTAACTGAAGTTACTTCAAACGAGACCGCGTGCCGTTCGATACTCGCTCAAAGAAACGGCTCAGGGACTTCGAGAAGAACTAGGGTTCACTTTTAGTGAGCGACAGCTCACTCGCTCTTTTAAGGCCCATTCCCACGGCGTGTGGTATGGTAGTACGCGCCTTTCATCTTTTACCGCCTGGCGGTGGGTTGAGGCGCGCCGTACCTGCTAGCATACGCGGCAAAGATGAGTGGCTTCCCCTAACATGCGCCGAGGGACGCGCCGTGGGAACGCATCTTTAGAAGAACTGTTCAAAAGAACACATCTCATCTCTACTCTGTATGGTGTTTTCTGAGTCACATAATCTGTTCCGTTTCCAGAGATTATACTTTATTGCTTTTCTAAATCTCCCTCACTATTTGCTACCCCAGACTTCGAACCTTGTTCAATCTTCATCTCTCACTTCAATCATTTGGCGAGTCTTACTTTTACCAGTTTAACCACAATTATTGGTTGTCCCCACCATTGGTCTCTCGCATTATTCAAGTGGTGGCTCTTACTGCGAGCATGCCCTTGCCATATGTCTCACCTCCGATACCATTAAGACTGGCCGTCCAGTGAATGCGTATTCGCGCGAAAAATGCTCGCTCCAATCCAAACACAGGGAACGTTCTGTGACCCCGTCCATTGTGAGCGCTTGGGTCGCGCGAACATAAGCGAGAAATAAATATTGTTCTATTTTCTTTTCTTACATTCACAGACATCAAGAAGAAATGGAATGGGTTACTAGATACAACGGAGAACTGGCGACAGAGCCAGCTCTAACCATTCTCTGTCGGTCTTTAAAGGCTCGTTCGCACTGGGCTAGTAATTTAGTCGAGTGGCGAGTAGTTTAGTAGCTAAATTACTCGCCACTGACCAAAAATCGTTCGCACTACGGTCGAGTACAGTACACAAGTAGCGTGGTATTTTGCGAGCAGGCTGCATCGCAATCAAATGAATGAGCATATACAGCTTATGTTAAGCGCTGTTTTAGATGAGATGGATGAAGAAGTTTATGCGATAAATAATAAAAAAGCAATGGGTACGAAAATGGGTTAATAGAAGGGATGAAATAGGAGATACAAATTGTCTTCTGAAGGAATTAGCATTAGAAGATCCCTACGAATAGTTTGAGAATGTCCAAAAGTTGTGTTAGTGAAAATGCAGTCGCAAATCCAGCGTGAAGATACCTATTTAAGGTGTGCAATGTCGGTAACTGCGTAATTACAGGCTGTTCTCTACTTTATTGCCACCGGATGTAGTTTAAAGACACTCACACCTCGTATTTATACATGAAAATCAGCTATTTCCAAATTCATCACAGTGTGAAGGAATCTATGAAACATTAAAGGAATTGAAGTAATGTTTCATAGAGATGCATCCAGTAAACTGAATTATTTTACTGAAGGAGTGTAAACTGTTTCAGTACCTGCGCCTAAATTTTTGGACTATTTTTTTTTAACTTCTGCGAGTAGATAATTCTAAAAAGATTTTTATCGCTTTAGGTAGTACTTTTAATAAAAATAGGAATAATATCTTAATGTATACTCGACTAAATTTCACTGTTCACACACGTTTAGTTACTAAATCACTCGCCACTCGACTAAATTACTCGCCCAGTGCGAACGAGCCTTTAGTCGAGTAATTTAGTCGAGTCGATCCGTTTCGTTCTATTAAACCGGGCAAGTAGTACCTCCCACCACGCGGCACTGCTCTCGCTCATTGGCTAAACAAGTCTGAACGTATTGTTTGAATCGAGTTCATTAGCTGCTGCAAAAATGTCGTTTCCAGGGCTGCCAGATTGTATAATTGGATACAAAACTTGTATAATTTGGTTACCTCTTGTATCCTGTTTGTATAACAGATTGCCTTGTATAATTGGATACAAAAATGAGCACTTAAAAGTAAAGTACATTCCAGCACCTTTTTGAAAGTGTTTGCCCTTTGTTTCATTGAGTTGGCAACCCTTCCTGCATATCTATTTCCTTTTTGTTATTCAAAATTGATCAATGTATACATTGTTTACTTTTAGTGGACTTTTTTTGCTCCCAGCACTTTCACTCACGTATGTAATCAATTGATGACCCCTTTGTATAATTGGGTTTCATTCTGTATAATTTCAAACAGACAGCGGTATAATATAAGTTGGCTGTACTGGCAGCGCTGGTCGTTTCACTGGAAGGAAGAAACAGTTTTAAAATTTGTTTCTAAATATGTAGAACATGAATGCTTGTAGAATATTAAGTCCCCAACTATAAAAACAAACAAAGGATGCAATCTGCACGTATGCATTTGGAAAATACAATAAACATACCTGGATTTCGTGAGAAATAAATTGAAAATTAAAAACATCTGCTTAGTGCACAATTTTATTAATTATTTAATTACAATAACATCCAGATTATACATTAAGATATTATTCCTATTTTTATTAAAAGTACTACCTAAAGCGATAAAAATCTTTTTAGAATTATCTACTCGCAGAAGTTAAAAAAAAATTTAGGCGCAGGTACTGAAACAGTTTACACTCCTTCAGTAAAATAATTCAGTTTACTGGATGCATCTCTATGAAACATTACTTCAATTCCTTTAATGTTTCATAGATTCCTTCACACTGTGATGAATTTGGAAATAGCTGATTTTCATGTATAAATACGAGGTGTGAGTGTCTTTAAACTACATCCGGTGGCAATAAAGTAGAGAACAGCCTGTAATTACGCAGTTACCGACATTGCACACCTTAAATAGGTATCTTCACGCTGGATTTGCGACTGCATTTTCACTTTTGGACATTCTCAAACTATTCGTAGGGATCTTCTAATGCTAATTCCTTCAGAAGACAATTTGTATCTCCTATTTCATCCCTTCTATTAACCCATTTTCGTACCCATTGCTTTTTTATTATTTATCGCATAAACTTCTTCATCCATCTCATCTAAAACAGCGCTTAACATAAGCTGTATAGCTCATCATTTGATTGCGTTGCAGCCTGTTCGTCTGGCAAAATACCACGCTACTTGTGTACTGTACTCGACCGTAGTGCGAACGATTTTTGGTCAGTGGCGAGTAATTTAGCTACTAAACTACTCGCCACTCGACTAAATTACTAGCCCAGTGCGAACGAGCCTTTAGGCGCGCGGCAAAGGCCCCCAACTAATTGGCTCGCGCGCAGTTTGGACCCGGTGTCTTTCTTTGAGTTGGCTCGCGCGGCACAGCGACAGTTTACTGCCATGAACAACGAAAAGTGTCGATTTCTAATACAGGCGCGAAAGTATTTTTGTGGAATAGTAAATGTGCAGATTACCACAACAAAACGCTGCGGGACGATGCATGGAAGGAGATAAGTTCAGCAAATAGATTGTTGCGACACTATAAAAAGGTATTGCAGGCTAGTATGTGAGTCTCCAGTTGCTAGAAATCTTAAAGTTATTGCTAGTCTTTCGGTAACTCAAATCGCGTCTCGAAATTTAGTGTACACTTTATACACATTTGGCTCAATCAATGATTTCAAGAACTCGAACTCTACAATAGTCACTCTTGTGAATTTTTTTATTGTATTTTCAATGGATTCATTTCTCATATCTTCCATTAGTCTCACACTATATTGCATTCCATTAACGTGCAATTTCCTCATCCACCAACGCATTTTTCGTTTAGATTTCTTGTGTATTATGTGATGCATCACAATGAAGGCGGCAGCTGCTCGTGCATGTGAAACGTCCTGGTCGCGAAAACTGACTGTGCCTGCATTGCTTGCCGCGCAACGGCTGGGTTGCGTTGCCGCGCGCGGCAGCGCGCTTATCAACAGAAACCCACGAACATTGGCTCGCGCGGCGATACCTGTCTTGGAGCCAGGTATCGCCGCACGAGCCAGTGTTCGAGGGTTTGCCGCGCGTAGTGGATACGCAGCTTAAGCGTATTCCCGCGAACAATTTTCACGTGAATACTCGTCCACTGGAGGGCCAGCGTAAGGTTTATGCCGAATTTTTATAAAGTTTATTTCTGTTTATTTGTTTATTGCGGCCCTCCAGCATTCATCTGTAAAGAGTGATGGGTTTACCTTCGTATTTTCATTGCCTAACAGTATTTTTACTCTCACTATATCACAATTGTAATGAAGTGTTATTCATCATCGTCGAAGTACTTCTAAATGCTAGTTTCTCTGAGCTTATATGTGTTTCTTGTTTTGCTGTTTCAGACTGGTGAATTTGGCTGGGATGATGCAACACAGGAACTTATTTTGTCATCCTATTATTATGGATATATTGCGACACAGCTTCTTGGAGGCTATTCTGCCTCTCGGATTGGTGGTCGCTGGGTGTTTGGATCAGGTCTGCTCATTGCAGGTCTTTTCACTTTGCTGGGGCCACTATTTGCTTACATGAGTTCTGGAGCGTTCATGGCAACACGCGTCATTGTTGGATTGGCTTCAGTAAGTATGCCTATATTTTTATAACGGAATTTTTTTCTAAAAGCAACTTCAACAATGAAAAATGGCATATTATTGAATCTTATTCCTGATAGTGTTATATATGATTTTTTAAACCAGCTACATACAGTTTAGCTACTACATTAACAACTACTGGTACCATTTTTTATATTCTGTTCATGAATCAAATGTATCATTTACCTAAACAGAAATAATAACACAATTTCATACCTTCTTCTGCACTAAATACTTGTAACTTTTCCCTTTTTTCTTATATCTATTTTTTTTTTCCTTTCCAGAGTGCAATGAACACTGTAGAGTATTTTAAACGAATAAAAACGAATCATCAATATTCAACAATTTCTTCTTAATTATTTATTATGTGTAACATTTTAAGTTTTCTTCATGTTCGTAAAATAGAATCAAAGATTTAAATTAATTCGCAGATTGTAATTTTTAAAAGTTATCTTCACATTGAAGTGACAAGCTAATAAATCAATACTGCTGATATACTGTCTGTTTTTTACTCTAGGGGAATTCAGAACGAACTTTGCAATACTCGTAAAATGAGAAAAGGAAAAATAAAGGTTAATGCCTGAGTTTTCATAAATAAGAATAAAATCCCAAAACCATTTTGATGAATATATTTTAAGCACAAAAATAAATAAGGAATGTTTTTCAGGGTGTTGTAATTCCATCAATGCATGTAGTATTTGCGAAATGGTTTCCTGAAAGTGAGAGACAGAGGTTAACAGGAGCCATTTTTTCAGGTATTTTACTTTTATATTCTATTACTTACTGTTTTTAGCGATTTGAATATAAATAACAGATAATTAAGTTAATTTATAACTGAGACGCCATCTTACTCCCACCCTATCCACACGACATTCTATCATTGAAAAATGGCTTCACCACAAAAGTTCTTTCACGTTATGTGTTCATGTTTTTGCAGTTTCTATACTATTCTTTGGTAAGCAATGATTCATTCCGCTTTCTTTAGTTATTTATAGAAAAATAAGTTGGTTTAATGAAAATGTACACTTTGATATAGTGTAAGGTAAGCTACAATTTTGTAACTTCATAACAAAATTTGTTTGTAGAGCAGCGAGTTCATTGAAATAACATTGTAGGTAAGGATTGCAATCCCGCAGAGTTTTCAATCCCGCGGGATCCGTGCGGGATTAGCGCAAACAGTTTTTTAACGCTTACATTTAAAACATAGTTACTTAAAACGTTAATAAGTTAAATAATAATTAAATTAATAAATCAATTTTAATGTTAAATGATAAAAATTAATAGTTAACAATATTTTAATTGGCAAAATGATATTAAAAGTTTTTAGCATGTCTTAAGTACATTTCGATGTTTTACATTTTTGTTTTTTAATCTAAGCCAATTTTTAAATAAATAATAAAAAATATTCAATGTTAGGTCATTATGTGACTTACAATACATCATATAACTTTGAAAATATGGTTTGGTTAATGGCCAAGTTACCAGAGGTTTTTTAAAAAAAATTCTAAATAAACGTTCCATAACACCGAGAGAAAGCATTCCATTTCACAAAGTGAAGTGAATATACTCTGTAAAGTGTAGACTTGGCTCAGAACAAGATCTCATAACTTTTTGCCACTGCACAAACACGAGTCTTGGCCTTTTTTTACAAAATTGTTTTTGTGGGATTCCTTATTATATCTCCTGATTCCTTGATTGATATTACAGTTGATTCAATGTTATTAAAACAAACTGCTTACCAACAATTAAACTGTAAAGTATTTCAGTTTTACTTTTGTGGCGTAGCGATGTTTTTAGAGTGGAAATTATTACTTTTTAGTAAGAAAGGAGACTTTCTCGGTGAATGATTGCAGTTTTCATAGGTTGTATCTACGGAATTCATTGTAAAAACACGAAATTTCACACGTGAGGGAGACGGCAGAGGCAGCTGTCGAAGAATGGTGTTCCTACAACACAATTCGTCTTTGCCTTTAGTCGAAATAATAACAAGGAGAGGAGGTATTAATCGATAGCCTGAGCGGCACATGTAAACCATGGAGGAAGGAATTCCTCCATGATGTAAACAGGCGGCTTTCGTCAAAGAAACGCATTGAGGCAGCGGCAAAAACAACAATAAGTCAAAGGATATACAATTGCCTTTGATAGCTGCTAAATAAATAGGTATGCGATATTTAAAATTACCATAATTTTATTTTCCTATCAACGAATAATCAAATTTTCAGCTGCAAATAAGGAAATTGTCACAATAACTTTATCTGCAAATACAGAAAATGGGAATAATGAAACCGTGAATAAAAAGCTGTAACTGTGTAGTTCTGATAACGTTTGCGAGACATAATAATTATATAGTTAGAAAATCTTACTAAGTACGCAACATAACTCAAATTACTCGAAAATGAATACGTAAAAGTATCAATTTACTTACGAATGACGAAGGTTGACAAAAAAAATAATAACTTTTGTTCACACGCGTCAAATGCCAACTGTAAGGGTACAGGCAAACAGTGAAAAACATCTCATAGAGACCGAGTGGGGCAGCGAATGACACACGTTTCTGCCGGATTTTGCGGATTGCGGATCCGCTTAATTTTGTGCGGGATCCGCCAGACTGTCTAATGATGCGGGATCCCGCGGGATTGCGGGATCCCGCTTTGCTGGATTGCAATCCCTAATTGTAGGTCAGGTTTAGTCATTTGCTTGGATAACTCAGGTAATATTTCAGATTAAAAAGTTACAGAAAGTCGGAACGTAGTATTAACATATTTAATATATTAGATTCAGACCATTTCATAAAAGAAAACGTTGCCTTTATTTTTAGAGCTATTTCAGACTATAACTAGTGAAATGAGATTATTGACCGCCCAATTAGGAAGTTTCACTGAAGAGCTATGAAACTTACGTTAAAATGAAAAAAATAGTCAAAATTAGAAGTGAAGTAATTCAGAGGATGCATCATGTTTAAATTAAATTAAAAAAATTTCTTAATATAAACGTGCCTTGGTTTTTAAATTGATACAAAATTTTGGCTGATATCTGAGAAAGAAAATTGTGGACAAACTAGTTAATATGGCTTCTTCCAAATGAATTTGAGTGTAAAAGAAAGTTTTAAGATTTATTGAAATAATGGAAAAACTATCAAACAGCCGTTATTACAACTAGAAAGTAAGGATTTCTTATAGAAAATTGGACATTGAATCATTTAAAGGATGTTTCAGAGCTGTAGGCTAAACAGTTCAAGAGATATCAAATTTCAAAATTAAAATTCGTATAATAATTTTGATTCAACCTGTTAGAAAAATGGTAAACAAGTAGATCTTGTTATCAAATGAAGGAGTAGAAAATTAAAAGCACATTAAAAGTCATTTCAGCCTTATAGCTTTAAAACTTTGGGAGTTATGGACATTTTTTGGAAATTTCTGAAAACAATTTTTTGCAGCTAAACAATTAAAGTTACAAAAATTTTCATTAGGATTGACTTTAACACTTATAAGTCGGCCTAACTATTATCAAAGTTTCAGACAGATAGGAATTATTCAAGCATTTTAAGGCAAAAGATGTCGCAATCAACAATCGCGGAAGGCTACATTTGTCCATGCTGAGTAGGGACTCTTTTTCATGTGAACGAGGAAAAGACGCATTCCCACAAAATACCAGCCCCCGGCTTTCCTCGAGGCAGTCTTTGAAAATCAAGTGGAGCGAGACCAAGCTACTTTGTAGCGCGATCGGGTCGCGAGGCTAGGCGGATGACAATGAACAACAACGTCCGGGCATATAGTTGAAAGTTTTAGACGAAGGTGTGACAGCATTATCATCCCTCATGTGACTGTAATTCAGTTAGGGGTCATGGGGTTGGTCTGGTTCGAATGGGTTAATCTTTCCCGCAACTATTTTCTTTTTGGAGAAAATTTCCGATGCCATTAATTTTTGAAGAATATAGTGATTATCAGTTTCGACAGCAACAGTAACTTTCATTCAGATTTACCTTTTCCTTGATTGAAGTTATCCAATGATTGTGACGACCGTGTTCCTGCAATGCACAAACTATTTATCCAAAGGCAACACCACACGGTTACAGCTGAGACAATGTGCTTTTTTTCTATTAACCGTATTGGCTATTTTTTTTTAGTAAAAAGATGTTCGCAATAGTCTGAATAAGGTTTTTAGAGAAATAAAAATTGGGAAAGTTGCCTGGAAAATTTGGGAAAAACTGATTTTGTTCTATTGACCCATTTTTTAAAAAAAATGTTTATAATACTCCGAATAAGATTCTTAGAAAAAGAAAAAATTGGAAAAGTTTCTGGAAAAATTAGGGAAAATTGAAAGTAATTTTTTCACCGGAATTTTTGAATGAACTCAAGAAGATAACACAACTTTGGACGCTCCAGGTGGAAGTGAACAATTTTTTATCTCATTGATTTTTTCCACAACTCGATAGCAGAATGAAATTGCACTTGTACTTGCTTATTAGGAACTGCAGCTACATTGTTGGAGGGCGACCAAAGAGCTCATTCAGCATTAAAGTTGCAGTTGTATACACAGATCAAACAAACTCCAACATGTAACCTTTTGAAGAACTGTTGGATGGCCAAAATTTATTGCAGCAATAGAAACAGCATATTTTTAACCGACTTCAAAAAAAGGAGGAGGTTATCAATTCATCTGTACTTTTTTTTTTTTTGTATGTATGACCAGCGATATTTTCACCAATTTTGAACCGATTTAAATTAAAGTTTTTTAGTGGATAGGGTACCACTCCAAAGTGGTCCCATATGAATTTCATTGAGAAACCACCCCTTCTACCCCCCTCCGCCCCCTAATTTTTATACAAATCCACATTTTTTTATTCGATCTCGATGAAACTTTGGACATATATAGCCAAAAATAAAGAGAAAAATACTGTCAACTTTTGGTTTAAAAAATTGAACCCCTATCCCCCTATCCACCCCCTTAATTTTTACCAATTTTCTTTATTCAAAGCTACAGTCGACACCATTTAACTGATCTCCCTTAAAGTTGGCAATTACATGTAGTTTTTCATGGAGAAGGATTCTGACCAAAAAAAATCAAAATAAAAAACCACCCCTATCCAATTTACACCCCTTAATTTTATAGAAACCTACATTTTTTATCTTATTTTTACTAAACTTTGCCCATGTATACTTTAAAACAAAGAGAAAAATCCTGTCAATATTTGGTCTTCCATAGTTCAACCCCCCCCCCCTCCTTCCACACCTTTAATTATTGTCAATGCTCTTCATAAAAAGCTACACTCGACACCGTTTGACCGATTATCATCAAAGTTGGCATATACATGTAATTTTTCATGGAGAATCTGACCAAAAAATAAATAAAAAACGACCCCTCTCCCCTTTACACCCCTTAATTTTTATACAAACCCACATATTTTATCCGATTTCGATGAAAATTTGGACATGTATAGTAAAAAATAAAGAGAAAAATACTGTCAGCTTTTGGTTTCAAAAAAACTGAAGCCCTCTCCCCCTATCCACCCCCTAAATTTTTACCAGTGTTCTTTACTCAAATCTACAGTCGGCACATTTAACTGGTCTCCATTAAAGTTGGCATATACATGTAATTTTTAATGGAGAAGGTTTCAGACAAAAAAAAAAAAAAAAAAAAAAAAAAAAAAAAAAAAAAAATTTAAATAAATAAATAAACCACCCCATGTCTCCCTTTACACCCCTTAATTTTATAGAAATCTACATTTCTTATCTGATTTTTATTGAACTTTGCCCATGTATATTTTAAAATAAAGAGAAAAATCCTGTCAATATTTGGTTTACCAATGCTCAACCCCTTTTCTCCTCCAACCCCATTAACTTTTGTCAATGTTCTTTATAAAAAGCTACAGTCGCAATCGTTTGTCCGATTACCATGAAAGTTGATGCTTATATGTATTTTTTTAACGAAGAAGGTGTCTGACCAAAAGATCTAAAAACCACCCCCTCTCCCCATTAAACTGCTTAATTTTTATACACAACCACAGCTTTTATCCGGTTTTGACAGAACTTAGCAAATTTTTACTATAAAACAAAGAGAAAAATGATGCCAACTCTTGGTTTTCAAAAAATGAACCCCTCTCCCTTTTTCCACCCCCTTGATTTTTGTCGATTTCTTTTTAGAAAGCTACAGTCGACACCATTTGACCGATCTTTATTAAAGTTGGCACATATATATGTAAAGTTTTTATGGATAAGATCTCTGACCAAAAAATAAAAAAAACTACCCTAGCTCCCCTTTCCTTAATATTTGTACAAAACCCACATTTTGATTCGATTCGGTGGAACTTAGCATGCGTATACTTTAAAACAAATAGAAAAATACTGTCCATATAACTTTCACAAAAATGTAAACCCTATCCCCCTTTCTACCCCATTAATTACTGTCAATGTTCTTTATACAAAGCTACCGTTTGTTTCTGATTTTGAACGAAGTATGCACATCTATACTGCAAAACAAACAGAAATATACTGTCTACATTTGGTTTCGAGAGTCCAAACACCGATCCTTCCTTTCCATCATTTAATCTACAGTTTCTATCCAATTCTGAAAGAAATTTGCACATGTATACTTTAAAACATACAGAATAATTTTTTTTAAATTAGGTTGCTGAAGCCCAACCCCTCTTCCATTCTACCCCCACCCCTCCTAATTTCCAATGTTCTTTATAGATACCCACAGTTTTATCAGATTTCCATGGACCACTGCACATGTACTTTTTTTTCTTTTTTTTTTTAAGTGTTTATATTCTGTTTACAAAACCCTACAACTTACTCCCTTACCCCATTTAATTTTGGCAAATGTTTTTTACACAAAGCTACAGTTTTTATCTGGTTTCGATGGAAATTTGCACGTGTATATTTTCAAACAAATTCATGTGGCGGGTTGGGATGTGACCACATCTTTCCCCCTGCCATATGTCTCGCCTCCCACATGAGTAAGACTAAGGTCGAAATATTGTGCAATTTGTGTGTTTCTGTGTTTTTACGTGTCTCGCCCTCCTGCCTTCATCTGTGGTAAGTGACGGGTAACTGTCCCTATCCTATCTTATTTTAAAACAAAGAGAAAAATACTGCCCACACTAGCTTTAAAAAAACCAAACTACTCTTCGTCTCCACACCCCTTAATTGTTTTTTTTATACATACCTACAGTTTTATCTGATATCAATAGAAATTTACACAGGTATACTTTAAATCAATCAGAAAAGGCAGTCTACATTTGGTATACAAAAGCTCAATCCCTCTTCCCCTTTACCCTCACCCCTTTTAATTTCCAAAGTTCTTTACAAAATATCCACAGTTTTAAATCCCGTCAAAATCAGTTAAGCTATTTTTAAGTCATGGCATAATATTTATAAAATAAATGTGTTGTAATGTCTCAACATGTACTTCAGATTTCAACTTTGATCACAAGCTTTCACCAATTAAAAATCTATATTTTTTGTCTGATGCCGGTATGTATTAATGCCTAGATGTTACATGTTTCAGTTATCGAGTAGCAGCTTTAACAGATGTTATGATAAGATCGAAACATAGCCTGACAATCCTTAACACAACGCCCAATTCGCCTCGTTCTGGAAGTGGTTGTGGTATATAAAGACAGAATTCTTCTTTGAAAGCAAGCGCTTTAATCTCTGAGCTACCAGGAAGTTCGCAAAATTGGAACTGCTGCGGCATATTTAAAATACTAAACGAAGTATAATACCACTAAAAATTTAAAAATAAAATAATTGTTTAAAAAAACATAAAAACTGACTTAAAAAAAAAAGCACTAAAAATTTTAAAATAATTATACCTTGCTTAGGAAAAATTAAATCTAAATAGACAACATTTTACATTACTTTCATTGAAATTTTGACATTAATTATTTATTTTTGGAGTCGGTGCCAGCGAAAGCAAGAAAAACAAAAAGATAAAAACAATAAGGAATAACAATAATACATAAAAAATCATGTTACTGCTTACCTACAATTAATGCTAGAAACATGTTTTAACAAAACTGAAACATACAGATGATACGCCGATATTATACTCTGTAAATCATTTACTTCATGATGCAACCTACCAACTGACACTGTAGCGCCAGAGATATGCCTGGATGACCAATAAGGCCAAGCCACAGATTAAAATACTGTTAATTTGTTTCCCTAAGCTGTCTCCCGCAATAACACTATCTGCCTCACGACATGCTGTAAAATATTGGGAATTTTTGTTCGTACTCCCCGTTTCGCCTCTAATGCCAAAAGAAGTTCAGTAATTCGATCTTCGCGATGTAACAGCTGGCACCGACTCCAAAAATAAATAATTAATGTCAAAATTTCAATGAAAGTAATGTAAAATGTTGTCTATTTAGATTTACTTTTTCCTAAGCAAGGTATAATTATTTTAAAATTTTTAGTGCTTTTTTTTTTAAGTCGGTTTTTATGTTTTTTTAAACAATTATTTTATGTGATGAATGTACTATGGTACATAAAAAGTCTTTGGAGGCATTAGACTGGACGATGCAAGATCTATAAAACAACCGAGACTGGTTAGGTGGTACAATGATCAAAATTGAAATGTGATTGAGATTTCAAATTTATTGGAAGAAAATAAATCATTTGGTTAACATGAAATTCTGGCTTAACTCAATTGTGTCGTAAATTTTTGAACAAAACAGCATGGTTCCAAGTCGATCACATTCCAGGCACATCACGCATTTCCAGCATTTCACTGGTGTACTGCTGACAGAATTCATCTCTCATATAAAATTTCCCATTGGCATCCTTCTGAATATATTCCTCCTCAAATTGAATATCCACACAGTTGTTAATAAATGGAATGATCATTCAGAAATATTTTTTTTCTCATTTTTACTTTCTTAACACATTTTCAATAGCTTTTCACAAAATGATCACAAACAAATTTATTGGAATTTGGACAGGACAGCATCTGTTGGATCAGCTAGTCTACGTTAATTCTTATCACCCTTCACCATCCCACACTAGAAAACTGGTAACTTCAATTTAATTTAATTGTGATGGAGTGCACACTCCAGTGGCAATTTCCTTACACACCCATTTTCTCCCCTTCTTTTACCCACCTACTTTTACCCTCTACAAATTTAAACTTCAAATTGTTTCATCGTTTTACGTTCTCTTGGTAACTTGTTCCAATCCCTGAACCCCTTACCTATGAATCAAAATCTTCCCACACCCTTGTGCCTAAAATCGAGTTGCAAGCATATTTTACTTTCATTCTTATTCATTTATATTTTACATATTTTAATAATAGTTTTTCATTATTTTCATATTTGGTATTATTGCGTAAGATTAATTTACTTTGTACACTTAACATTCCAACAATATTATCTTTGTCACCCCCACCATCTATGCTCTGAACTATTTATGCCACTGTGTAGACAACAGATGCTTGTGTGAACCTAGCCACATGCTTTATTTTGTACAATCATGAGTAAAGTGTGTTAGAGACATTTGTGGGAGTGAATCCAATAACTAAGGAGAATGGAAATGTTGAAACTAGTAACCAGTAATCAGGCTGCCGCTAGTGAACTGTAGGTTTAATAGAATTCAGAGGGTTGGCAGAAGTTCACAAACCCCAAACAGTTATAAGGGAAAAGTCTTGGTTAAAACAAGGAGTGTCAGGATAATAATGATTTCCTCAGGGGTTACAGAGTGTACCACAGAGATAGAAGAAGAATTGGTGGAAGGGTATTCACAAGAGTTAGTAAGGACCATTACAATTCAGTAATCATAAGTGAGAGTCACCAAGTTACTATGGATTTGATTCTGGATGATACGAGTATAGCTGTTTACTACAGTGGAAAAATGTATGAGGAAGGTGAAACTCTTAGAGATAAACTAAATTTGTATTCAGAGATAGGAGCTGGGTGGTAATTACAAATAGGGAATTAAATATAACAGGTGTGGATCGAGAAGGAAACAACAGAGATAGGGTTACTTGGGGATGGACATCCAGTTTGAAAAGTACCTATTGGAATAACTATTTACAGCAGTTTTTGTTTTTGGTTGTGGAGATATGACAGTTTTAGGGTGCCATTCCCAAAGTGAAATAGAGCTCTATCCCTCTCACTCCACTATCTGTCCATTTATCACAGGCCTCTTGTACTTAAATGGCACAATGTAGAGAGAGTCTTCAAATTTTCACATTCTATGTGTTTCACTGACCCAAAACAGAAAAATTCATTTAAAATTTCTGAAATTATATTCTTCAGAGTTAACAAGGATATTGGATACGAACACATGTGATCCCCTTGTCATACATCTCACTTGTACTATGATTAAGTTCAGGCCCGCCGTAAGCGGGCGTGCAAGGCGTGCACTGCACGCGGGCGGCACATCAAGGGGGGTGGCATAACGAGTGATCGTCAGTCGCCGCCCCGCGATAGTTACCTGCTTCGGGCAGTCGGCGACACTCGAGATGGCAACAATGGGGGCGGCAAATAATGTTCGAAGGGGCGGCAATCTCAGTTTTTTGACCCGGTTCGGAAATTTCCTAGATCCACCACTGGCTGTAGTTAGACAGGGGGCGACATAATCGGGATTGCACGCGGGCGCTCTAACAGTTAGCGGCGGGCCTGATTAAGTTATATGCTGAAGTATTACAAAGTGTTTTTCTTTATTTGTTTGTTGCATCATTCATGCCGTTATCTATAGTGAGTGATGGTTCTACTTCCCCTATCTGAACTTACTTTCTGTATTTGTGTGTTACTCCAGTCCTTAGTTTAAATAATATGCTAGTTGAAAATGCCTGAAGATACAGTGTAATGTGTACTATCAACAACATAAAAAGAAATTTAAGCATGAAAGAATTATTACTGATTGTGTTTAGGAGCTTTAGTTCCTATTTTGAGTTAACAAGACAAACAGGCGTGCCAGTATGTCAGGCCTTGCAAAAATATAGCTTAAAAAGAAATTTGTTTAATGAACACACAATTTTCTTACATATAATTAATAGTTTTATACAGCCAAACAGAGGTGACTAAGAATTTTCTGAGTCTGGTAAAAAACTGTGAACATTATTTTGCAGCCAAGTTTCTTTAGAATTCTTACTACTAATAAATGCAATTTCATATTAATTTATTTGCAGCCTCAAATTTACCCTTTTCTTGTATTCATCAAAATTGGACATGGAAACAAAATTAATATTTTTCTTATAATTTAAAATACAGAAACTATTTATGTGGTTTTGAGTCCAACTGAAGAAGACAAATATTAATAGATATATGTCTATTACAGCGAACTACTTGGGAACCTTGTTGTCAATGGCCTTATCAGGTACTATGGTCAAGACACTCGGCTGGCAGTCAGTTTTCTACATCTTTGGTGGAATTACAGTTGCACTTTCAATTCCATGGGTGTTGTTTGTCTATAGTGAGCCAAAACAACATCCGTGGATAACCCAGAAAGAGGTGGACTATATAGCAGAAAATGGTCAAATCATAACTGAAAATGAAGATGTCAAAGCTGCTGATGAGGTACCAGTAATTAAATGTTTCTTATTCATTTAAAATAACTTTTAACTATGTATTTGTACTCTAAATGCAAGCACACGAGGTCTGTCCCAAAAGTATCCAACCTTCCTTTATATTCCTTTATATTTCCACTGGTGTTATTCTGCGTCATTGTGCTGGTGGCATCCTTCGAATTAGTCCCCATTTGATTGAAGAATATGCTCCCAACAACCTTTCCACTTTTGGAAGCAATCCTGGAATTTGTCTTCTGGTATCGGCTTTAGAGCATTCGTTATATTAGTTTCGAGTGTTTCTTTGTCTTCGAATCAGTGTCCTTCGAGCGGCATTTTAATCTCGGAAACAGCCAAAAGACGCAGGGAGCTACATAAGGATTATACGGAGGCTAACGACATTGTATTTTGTAAAATATTGTTGCACAAGGTTCAATGCATGTGCTGGGACGTTATCGTGGTGAAGAAGCTAGTCACAGCTTGACCAAAGCCGATGATGCCGTTTTCTTCTAATTGCGTCACGCAACCTTGTCATAACTTCAAGATAATATTCTTTGTTGATCGTATGACCATTAGGAGCATATTTGTGGTGCGCCAAAACCCTCATAATAATAATAATAAACACAATCAGAAACGACTTGACTTTGCTCCAACTTTGGTACACTTTTTTCAGTAGTGGCTCCAATGACAGCTTTCACTTCGAGGACTGTCGTTTTGTTTTAGGATCATAACCATAAACCAACGATTCATTACGAGTTATAGTGTTTTTAAAAGATTTTCGTCATTATTGACCATTTACAAATAGTCCTGAGCGATTTCATAGTGAAGGTTTTTCTGCTATACCGCTAGCAATTTCAGAATGAATTTCACACACACACGAACTAATTGCAAATATTCAGTTAAAATCATCCAAACATTAGTTTTCGGTATTCCAACATCATAATCTAGTTCTCATACAGTTAATAGATGATCTTCATTGATCACAAGTCTCACACATTCGATATTATCCGGTGTTTTTGTCGTCGAAGGACGCCCAGAGCAAGGAGCAAACAATAGAGTGGAGACAATGCAAGGGATCTTCGCCACACTCTGAAGTGAAGGCAGATACAGAAAAGTGGGGTGGGCAGGTCCCCACATTGTATTTCCCAAAGTACAAGGAATAGGCCACCATTACACTGTAAAAGATCTTTGATAAAAGATATTTTATATAATATTTTACAGTGTAATGGAACATATTTTATAAAAGATTTCTTTTATAAAATGTAAGACATTGGCATAAAAAATTTCACCACCCTGCAAACATAAACAAAGAAAATGGTGTAAGGGACATTACTAAAGTTGGTTATGACTATCGAATCCACGGAAATCTTTATTTCCGAGTACGAACCGAAGGAAATGTAAACTCAGAAACATATAGACTATAAGATTTAGGAATAAAAAGGTGACCAGTTACGAAAAGTTAATTAGTGCTATCATAGAAGGCTGTACTGTAGAAGACGTAAAAAGAGAAAATTAATGTGTTAAGAAACTAGTATTTGACAGGTTTCTGAAATAATAACAGAAGTAATGGGCAGACCAATGCATGTGCTATATTTCAGAATGGTGTAGATCCGTCACCATCAATCGAGTACAACACATGGCACATACACCGTAAAAATAAACACCCAATAGTATATATGGGGAAATAATTCTGATGTAGAAATTTATAAAAATATTGTGGTAAGAATTTATTGGACGTACACTTCAGCATCAACCATAATTTTTATAATTTGGCATGTCCTCACATTGCAACTCTTTCACTAAACTTTGATGAACTCCTATCATATCAAGTCTCGTAATCCACGGTCTAACCTAAATATGTTTACTTCTCTTCTTTATCTTCAATAAAATGCCTATTGTGACAGTTGCACTAACTGGGTCTGCAAAAGCTTACAAGTTTACTCCATTCATTTCAGAGAACTATGACGAAAAATTTTGTATAGTGTAATGAGACTGAAAAAATATCATAAAATATCTTTGATAAAATAAATATGATGAAATGTTTTATAACAGATCTTGGACAAAGAACTTTTACAGTGTAATGACGGCCATATGCATGATCACCTCAAAGGGATTCTACGAGAACTGTGGCGCCGCAATTTTATGATGGATTATTATGTAACTCAACGAAACAAGTCAAAAATGAAGAATAAATTTTTTTGATATCCTGCTTAGTTCTCGAGATATACTATCTCAAAAGTGATTTGTTTTGGCCTGAAATGAAGAAAAAAAATTTCACCAAAACAAAACTTGATGGATTCTTATGTGATAAGATGAGATACATTGAAAGTAAAGATTTTTTTTTTCAATATCTCGCTTAGTTCTCGAAATATACTGTCTCCAAATTAAGGTGGTTAGCTTGAGATGCGGCATGGACCAAAAAATAATTTTGTCAAAGCCACAATGAACTACACAGAGCTTATAGGAGGCTTCACAATTATATATTGTCTCCTCTCTTTACCTACCTCCTTGGCCCAGACCCCAGAGTTTGGGTTACTATCAAGAGATGAGCTGCCATTTTTGAACCGCTTATACCACTCTTTTATTTGAGTTTTGCTCATACACACTTTCCCAAATGCCATCTTCATCATTTCGATGGTCTCCACAAAACTCCTTTAGAGTTTAAAGCAAAATTTAATGCAAATTCATTATTTTGATCTTTGTCATTTTTTATGCTAGCAAAATGCGACGAATGTGCAACACATTTTGAAAACAAATACACGCTGCACGTGAACTAAGACGTCCTGGCAACAACTGCAGTATCTAGGGCATAGGTGGCCAACCTTTTCAGCAGCCGGGCCAAATTTTAGAACTACCACTCTCTACCGGGCATAATTTTCTTGGAAAAATGTTAATATTTTCTTGGAAAAAATATTAATATTTTCATGAAGGAAAAAAACACTTAAAATAAAATTAGATATTTAATGAAGTATTAAATATACACTTATTTTAATGCGACTTTTGACATTGTTTTACAGAACTAAGGGCATCAATGTTGATATCGAGAGAAGTTGTGGCTACACGCATAAAGTTCTCCAAATGAACATCGGTGATACGTGTTCTATTTTGAGACTTGATACTGTTCATCCGGCTGAAAAGCTGTTCACACACATAAGTGTTTCCAAATAGGGAAATAATCCGCAAAGCATGTTTATAAAATGAAGGATTTTCTCCTTGTTCACATATTTTCTGTAAAGTTCTTCCAAACCAACCTGGTGGAATTTCTCCTTGAGTTGTGCGTCACACTGCAATTCACAATACTCCATTTGCAAATTTCCTGGCAATGAATTTATATAAACGGAGAATGGCGTCAAAAACGCAGATAAAATATGATGTTTTTTGAAATCTTGAAATCGGTTTTCAAACTCAAGTTTTAAGTTTGATATCAATGAACTGTACTTAATCGCCAACGCCTGTGTGACGTCTGCTACCAATGATAGCGTGCAAAAATGAGTGAAATTTTTATTTTTCAACTGTTGTTCCCAAAGCCCAAGTTTCATTTGGAACGCGGCAACAATATCAAACATATCATTAACCAATTGGTCTTTGCCTTGCAGACGAATGTTCAAGTTATTTAGAGGGTTAGTTACGTCGACTAGAAACGCGAAGTCACAAACCCAAGTCACGTCTTCAAACTCTTGGATACTTTTCAACTTGCTTGCATAGAATGATTGTATCTTTTCATTCAAATCAAACACTCTTTTTAACATTTTTGCACGGGACAATCATCTTACTTCAGTATAAAATGTAAGGTCATTATAGTCAGAATCCAAATGTTTGAGGAATTCTTAGAACTGACGGTGGTTCAATCCCTTCGATCTAATGAAGTTCACTATTTTGATAACCACGCTCATGACATGATCCATTTTTAAAGACTTGGCACATAAATTCTCTTGATGAATAATGCAATGAAAATTTAATAATCAGGTATTATCAAGTTTACAGGTTTCATTTTCAATCAGTTTTACTGAACCTTCATGTTTTCCAACCATTGCAGAAGCTCCATCCGTCGTCACGCCAGATAAGTTGTGAAGTTTTAACGAAAAACGATTTAACGTTGCTGTAACTGACTAACAAATCGCGTGCAGTTGTAGTGTTCTTAAGTGGATATAGAGCCGCTAATTCTTCCGTTTTGTTTAAATTGATATCAACACCTCTTAAGAAAATCGCTACTTGCGCAGTATCTTTTAGATCTGCGCTTTCATCCAATGCTAGAGAATAATATACGAAATCAGACGCTCTGCTTTTCAAATTATCTTCACAATGTTTCCCAATGTCTTCCACACGCCTGGTAATAGTTTGACGAGAGAGGCTTATTTATGAAAATTCCTTTTTCTTTTCTGGACACATAATTTCAACGATGCTCTCCAAATATTCCTTCACCATTTCACCATCTGGATACGGCTTCGATTTCTTGGCTAATATGGAAGCTACTGCATAGCTCGCTTTTACGTGGCATGTTGACTCTACAGCAGTGCTAGTGAATATCTGTTGCTGTGCAGAAAGTTTTCTTTTTAAGTCATTTACCTGGTCTAATCGAAATTGTCCTTGGTACTCATCAAACTTATTTGCATGTTTAGTTTCATAATGCCGTTTCATGTTGTAGTCTTTCAATACAGAAACAGATTCTTTGCATATGGGCTTAGCTTTAAATTCTACAAAAAAATAGATTACTGTCCACTTATCCTGAAAACTTCTCAGTTCATCTGCAGCTTTTCGCTTCTTTGATCCAACATCTTTGGTAGTTGAAGCCATTATTTAATTGAACTAGAAAGAGAAATGAATAAAAGTCACGTGCTTCTATTTTGCAGAAACTACTACAATCGCAACGCTTAAAAATAATAATACCGGGAATATATTCCATAAAGATGCAACAACACAAATATCACGTATTTTAATACCAGTAATACTTGCATACACACGACGTATATAAAACAGAAACTAGTTCTTAAAAGTCGATCACGACAAAACGCCACAAATACTTCAGTACAACAGACACATGGAAATTAGACAATGCATTTCGAATCAAATACAACAATCAAAGCAAAGAGTGTACTTCCATCTTTGGGTGGAAACATTAACTGCTAGGACATCAATAATCGACACAAGGGCTCTAAGAATCAGTCAGGCGAACCACTAACGCGCTGAAAGTTAAAGGAACATTAGCCGTGATAATGCTCGGTTATACACCCGCAATATCCATCCTTGCAAGATCAATCGAGCGATGACTTGGTTGAGTATATGCTTAACTTAGTGTAGATATCACCATTGAAAGTCAAAGCTTACGTATATAATGAATTAATGATCCAGCTCCGCGGGCCACAAAATGACCTACCGCGGGCCACAAGTGGCCCGCGGGCCGCGGGTTGGCCATCCCTGATCTAGGGGGAAACTTTACTGTTGACACTCATACCTGGCATATGGCGCTAAAATTGTCAGAAGCGAAGATATGTAGGAAGATCGGATATTTTTGAGACAGACCTCTTACTTATTGCTATATTGCCTGGTACAAATTTTTCACGATTACTAATTATATTTTGTATACTATTTTTACAACCTCTGAAGAATTAAAAGAAAATTTGTGAATAATGATGGAAATTTCTGAACTTCTTATGGTCAGTTTAGATAAAGCTGATATGCATAAGAGCCCTCAAAGAAAACTGCAGCACATTCTTGATACAGGGGGAGGAAAAAATAAAACGAACACCTGTGAAATAATGGAAAAACTTTATTAATAGGGGGTTGGACCACCCTTTGACTGAAGTACAGATTTAACGTGACGTAGGATAGATGCATAAAGGTCATGGACAATATTTAAAGGTATATTAAGCCATTCCTCCTGCAGAACGGTCTCTTAATTCCGAAAGGCTGGATGGACGCTTCTCTGGGCGTTCTCCATACATAAACGCATTCGGTCATCTGAAAAAGGGTGAATGACGATTCATCTGACCATATTACTTGTTGCCAATGCCTTTGTGATCTCTGCACCACTGGCGTCGCTTGAAAGCATTAGTTACTTTCACCAAGGGTTTACGAATTGCCACTCTGCCATAAATGTTCGCAGCATGAAGTTCCCTTTTGACTTTTTGTTGAAACGGGGTCCTGGAGATGACTGTTCATTTCGGATGTTATCTCCAATAACGATTGCTTGTGCTTTCGGGCTACTATGCGCTTCAAGACCCATCTATCGCCAAGCACAGTTCAGAGGGCCCACGGGCCTTAACAGCAAACTGGCAACCTTTTTTTTTTAGCTCTACCGTCGTCTAAAGGGGGCTCCCTGAGACACGGGAGCCCCTCACTGCTCAGGGGCCCCCAGCCTCAGCTCAGGGGGCCCCTACCAGCAACACAAGACAAAAAAAAGGTCGCCCATCTGACCTGAGGGCCCAAAATAAACTTTTGCACTGGGGCCCTTGTTGACTGGGCTGCTGGGCTGATACCATACTTCTTGCAAACCCCAAAAGGTTTGATGTTTCTGTAACCGATGCTCCACTTAAACACGCTCAGACAATCATTCCTCTTTGGAATTCTGACATTTCAACTTAGGGAGCGTGCATAAACCACGTAGCTCCATTTTGACCTCCTGTGAACCCCCCCCCTCCCCCCCACGTAGCCCTATGTGGCTTTTGCCTCTACTCCCTCCCCCCCCCACCACGTAGCTTTTTTCCCCTTTTGATTCCAGAAGACATTTTGTACTGTTTTCTCTTGTCAGACTATTGTAAATTACATACGGAGATAATTAACTGAAGGAAATAAATATTCACATGCTGTTGTGTGTTCTGTTCCTCATTTTAACTGTGAAAAATGTTATGAAAAGAAAACTACGTGGCCTGGCTCTGAACCCCCCCTCCCCCCACGTAGCCCAGTGTAGCCTTCCAGCCAACCCCTCCCCCCCCCCCCCCCCCTGGACTGAGCTACGTAGTTTGTGCACGCTCCCTTATCACAGACAGTTCGATAGACGCATGCAACGCAGGTGACTGCTGTTGAGAGACTACCTTCCTCTTCACGCTCACTAGGTAGCAGACTTCTGTTGCAGGTGACGCGGCTGTACTGCAGGTATGAATTACATCATACTTTTTCACAGGTGTTCGTATTATTTTGTCATCCATCTGTATGTTGGTGATGGGGCTTGGAAAGATATTGGTAGTGCATTGAAAGGAAAAGATGACCACGAGAAGAAGCTGAAACTAAATTTTGTGCAAAAGGGAATGGGAAAAATTTCTTTTGTGGGTTTGGGTGTCAGGGATTGGAATAAATTACCAAGGAAAGTAATGAATAATTTACCAAAAACACTGAAGGAATTTAAAATTCATAAATCACAAAAGTACACAGGGAAGGAATTTAACACTGAAAGTATATATTAATAATAGCAATAATAATAATAATAATAAGTGTAATTAGATGATGAGGGAAATCACCACTGAAGCATACGCTCCATTGCAATTAAATTCATTTCAGTTATGCTAATGGTAGAAAATTTTCTGCAAAGATTGAACACACCATCGATATGGTTCACTGTGTTGTTATATGTTGGAAAAACTAGCAATTTTTGAATAAATATACCAAAGAAGAGCAGTGTTGGATCTACAAAATTTCTGAGTCAGAGCAAAAACTTCAAGATTGCTGCCGCCTCAGACAGTAGAACTAAAGAAAGAAATAAGGTCACCACCACACAAATTTCACTGCCCCATCAAACAAGATTTTTCCACCCGCCTTGTTGCCACATGAAACAGCAGTGGAGCCAAAAAAAGTCTCCGCCACATGAATTTGTATTTTCCATGGCTAGGAACATGATTTTGCCACCCCGCTAAAGTTGCCACCCGGAGTAAATGTTCCTGTTTGCTCCCCTCTAGATCTGGCACTGAAAAAGACAAAAGGAAAGTAGGACACTGGTGATATGAGAGTAATGATTCTTTGTTCCAAATTTTCTTTTTAAAGTTAAATTAACAACCCTGCTATTTATGTACGTATGCATAAAAAGTAAAATATTTGAGAATAAGTATATGAAATCCATTTTCAGAATGATCTGATAAAAAATCCTTGGCCAATGATACTATTGAACCCTCCCATGTGGGCTCATTGCATTGTAATGTTTGGAATTGGATGGGTGAATTTTACACTTCTGACTGAGTTACCAACATATATGCAGAAGATACTTCACTACGACATAGATGACGTGAGTAAAATTTAGATAGTGATAACTTTTTGCTATCAAAGTCTTTATGTTAGAGAAACAAATTTGTGATCTTATTGTTATTTTAAAAATGTAGGCTGGATTTATATCTGCACTTCCATACCTGTTTGGATGGATAAGCTGTAATGTCTACAGTTTTCTAACAGACTGGTTTACAAAGAGGGGAATGCGTAAAATCACCACAATGAGAATTTGGGACGCAGTTGGTAAGTTGCACAAAAATTATTATAATAAGCTTAACCTTTAAGTTAGTCTATGCAAATTAATTCATATTTTTGCGTAAGACACAGAACTAAGCTGAACCATTTGATCACTAGTGCATTTATTTTTCTTTTGTGCATCACCCCCACAGAAGTCTCAAACTCAATTTAAGTTTTTTTATGTTCGATATATTTTAGAAATAAATTTACACCATTCTATTTTCATTTGTTTCCATTTTTTAAATGTCATGAAATGACAGTTAGTATGATTAGTATGAAAAAGTACACGAGCATGAAACATGTAATACAACATGTAATAAAATGATTACACAAAACTGATTTCAATTTACAAGTGTACAACCAGGGTGGGGATTGGGGGGGGGGGGGATGTCTTTCTTATTCTGGAGCCCAGTTGTTCGTTAATCTTCTTACAAATTTAAGATTAATCAGTAAAAAGAAGAGAATAATTGAAGTATAAGCTTAAAGAGTATTTATGTGATAAAGCCTTCTATTCAGTAAAAGAGTATTTAAATGATGGAACAATGAAAGAATGGGATGAATAAAAATTGTTTCATTTAACAGTGTATAATTATTTATGTCATCTTACATTTGTCTGTGACATATATAATAAGGCAAAAAAAGGTAAATGAACAGTACAAATTTATGAAAAGTAAGACCCTTACATACATTAAAAATGTATCAGTATGGAATAAATAGTTTTTTAGTTATAGTTAAGGCAATAAATTTTTAAGCAAGATGGAATTTATTTATTATTATAGAACCCAACGTACCTTTGACTGGTCCTGAGTCATTATACAATTTATTTTATGTAAATGATATATGGGACAAAATAAAATGAATGACTGTGAACTGTAGGTCAACTAGAATTACCAGGTTATGTTACGTTAGCCATAACACATGCATATTGCATATCAAATAAAAACTACTTAAGACTCTTCTCACACAGAGTTACAAAGCTTTAAAACAAAATTGCCCGGCTGAAGGAATAAAAGTGTAAAAATCGACAACAAAAATATGCTGGATTTTTTTTTCCATTTAATACACCGAATTCATCTATGCTTATTTCCGAACACCAACTTTCATTTGACAATAAACTAACTTTTTTTTGTAGCATCCAGTTAATAGTACTCCAAAGGTCTTAGTGGAACATACAGGAATATGGACTTCAAAATCACTTACAGACCTAGTTTAATGTCATACATTATAGTAGTAACTTCAGTGGTAAGACTAATACATTTTTATTCCAAGACATGACATGAAGTCTAATAATTGCTATATCATCTTGGAAGCCTTGGATTTGCAACACTGAAATTAGTAAGGCTTTGCTTCTTAATATAAAATCAAGTTTACACACTTTGTTTATTACACAGGAAATCAGAGCGACACAGAAACAAAAAGATGTAAAATTATTACTGGAGAGAAATATCTTAATAAATGTGACCATGTAAAATAGTACTGCTGGTAATTCAATAACATGCAAAATTCAGACAAGATACATTGGTAGGTCAGTTTCTCTCACTGTAGTTTAGAAGGGACAGTTGTCCTTTTAAGAGTCACAATAAGTAGACATATATATCTTGTTTGGCAATATTTGCAAGTGATATGGTTGATAATGGAAGATTTTCAATACTGGGATTTGCAATACTTGTCATGAAAAAGTGTGTATTTTAGTAACTTAAAAATCTTTCATACAGTAAGAAACCCTTTTTTTTGTTTTTACAATAGAATCAAAAGAGGCCTGAGAAGAACTTCACAAGAAAGAAAGACTTATTTTCAGTCACATTGGTGTATTTAAGTGGGATATATATAATATTAAGTTTCAGTTTAAGGACTAGAATGGCATCAGAAAAAAAATGAATACAAAGAAGAGTAGTTAATGGTCTTCTGATTAAAATACATAAATGTTATTTAATGGTTCCCATGCTGTATTTTATTAGTAAGATATAAATGTAAAAAAATTACATTGGAAATTTTGTACTACAGCAAGTACATTTTGTGCATATTATATTTATTCACTTGCACGCTTGGAAGACAAATGAGTTTTAAAATTTAACCTGCTCGGTTAGCCATTAGTGCCATATGTTAATTTATTTATTTTTTCATAAAAGTTTATGATAATTTTAGTGATGTACCAGAACAGTACCTCAAATAAGTGTGTAAAATATATACAAACAATAACATGCATATCAGTCACAAACTTCAGATTTACTTGATATCTATAAATGTTAACAAGAAGGTATTCAAATTAATTAATGACTTTTTTTTGTTACAGCCTGTATTGGAACAGCTCTCTGCCTTCTAGGAGTGACATTAGTGGATTGTGAAGTAACAGCGCTAATCACGTTGTTTGTTTTAACAATGGTGGCTCGTTGTGCAATATATGGAGGATCTTATATGAACCACCTTTACCTCTTTCCAAACGCATATGGAAGTGGTGCAGGACTGGCACTGACCATTTCAAATGTCACTGGAATTGTCACACCTCTTGTCACAAGTGCATTTACTTCAGGAAAAGTATGTTTACTGATATATTTTAGATTCATAATGTGTTATAAATTACTTTAAGTGTCAATTATTTATTCCTAAATAATGATATTAAATGGCCGAGCATGGTTGGTGAATGGCTAACGTTCTGACCTTCCATTCAGGAGGACACCAGTCTGATTTCCTGTCCAGGCATCCAGATTTGGATTTTCCATGGTTTCCTCAAATCACTCCAGACAAATGCCAGGATACTTCCTTCAAAAAGGCCATGGCCAAATTCCTTCTTATTCCTTGTTCCCAAATCTCATCCCACCTCTAATGACCTTGACGTCAACGAGAAGTAAAGCCATAAGTAGAAGAAAAAAAAAGATATTAAATGAAATGCTAAATATATAATAAGAATCTTAGAATTCTTATTCATTATAATAGCTTAATAAAGTCTAATGCAGATTGGTGTATTAACCAGACCTTTTAAATCAAGGGCAAAGAAATTAAAAAAATTGTATATCCACAGCCTTCTGATTCAACATGGTGAAAATGCCACTCTTTGTGCAAATTCAAACTCCACTTTTTCATTTTTGTTATCTCTCTTGGCCTAATTGATTTGTTTCATCTCTTCCTAAACAAAGTTAATCATATCAATGTTACATATTTATCTGCTTCATGTATTCTAACCATTGCCAACGTATTCACATTTTCCCCATTGAGTATCAAATGTTAGCTTTTTTCTTGGGTAGTTTATCCTTTAATTCATGTCACTACTCCTTATCTTTTAGCCTCCATTTTTCCATATCCTGAGCATCCTCTTTACTCAAACATATCTATCAAACTCTATATAATTAGATTCACACATTTTTCTCTTTCCCCTTCCTTGCTTATAATTATTGCCTATTATGTGCAACACACTCCTCTTTTGACATAACTTTGTTCTCTATTAGCACCATATTTTTCAAATTTCCTACACAAGCTTGTCGCATATAAATGTGGATGTGAGCAAGCCAGTGATCTTTGTAATTAAATAAATATAATTTGTAGACTGTATTTCGTTTATAATCTTTTGCAGTTTATTTATTTCGTTTGCCTGCTTAAAAAGTTCTCTAATACCAATAATGACCGTGTTTGAGACAACCTTGACATCCCAAGATTTGCAGGTTTGTTTCTACTCAAGATCTCTCAATTTAATTTTTACGCTGCTGCTAAATCAATCTTGTCTTGGTTGTTTTCTCTACTCAACAATTCTCTCCTAACTTCACTTCTTTTTCAGAGATCATATCCTTTAAAACCTCTCTGGGCAAACAATATTTATTATCCTTTGTATTCTTTTCTTTTTTTCTTTATATATATAAATCATTTATCTCTTTCCCCTTCCTTGCTAATAATTACTGCCTATTATGTGCAACACACTCCTCTTTTGACATAACTTTGTTCTCTATTAGCACCATATTTTTCAAATTTCCTACACAAGCTCCTTTTGTTATGTGCTTATTTTATACCGAATCTATTCACTTCATTTTCAACATCCTTTTACCTCGTCATGTTTCAAATAGTTCAATTTCATTTCTTTCTGGTTTCACTTTTATAAAATGTTGTGCAAAAAAAAAAAAAAAAAAAAAAAAAAAAAAAAAAAAAAAAAAAAAAAAAAAAAAAAAAAATTGGAGAGGGCATGACTGGTTGTAAAATATTGAATCAAACCAACTATACAAATTTGTTGTACTGAAATAGTATTATGTATTTTTACTTAGAATTTGGTAATTACTGAATCAAAGCAATAGGGTTTCACTACATCATTATTTTCAAAGTTCAAAATATCCTATACCTACTGTTATGTTTTATTAATGAAAGGTAAAATTACCCAATGAAAAATAATTCTAGATGTTCAATTGTGGCATCATTTATGAAGAAACACATAAATATATGAACAAAAAGAAAAATCATGGTCTGCAGGAGGGGGGGAGGGAAAGGTGACAGAGGTTTAGAACTTTACAAACATCTACCATCAAACTATGAAATATTTTATTAGATCAGATGGCCATCAAAGAATTTGAAAAAGTTATTTGCAAAATGAACATTGCTGGATAACATCTGAATATGTAGCTTGCTTTAAAATAAGAGGGGAAAAAATATTTGCTAAATTAGGATGATCATGATAAAATACATTGTCTTTTTCTTATATGCATATCATAAAGTGTTAGATAAAAATGACTAGTGTGTTTTTATTTAATTGCAGCAAACTATACAAAACTGGAAATATGTATTCTACACAGCAATGGGGGTGTGTGCTTTTCCTTACATTTTCTTCATAATCTTTGGTACAGCAGACGATCAAGAAATTCGATGGAGAGCACGAAAGCAAAAGAAGAATGAAAAGAAAACAAGTATGTCATAACTCCAAAGAAAGTTACTACTGTGCAGATCATGCCAGAATCAAATTCAGAGGAGCTTACATGCTTCACAACACTGCACTTTAACTATAGACTCTCCTTCATAAGTGCAAAAAATAGTTCAGTGGTGACTTAGGATCATACAAATTAAGTTTCTCCATTGAAATCAGTTACCAGTGTAAGAGTTTCCCAGAGATTTGCGGAGAATAATTTAAGGGAATAGGCATTCTATGCTGTAAAGAAATTACATAAACCTGTGTTCAACTCATCTAAGTTACTAATCACTGCATCACTACAAATAATTAAAAATAAAAAAAAGCTGTTTTCAATTTTAAAGGCATTTAAATATCACTGAGCGTAATAAATATGAATGACCTATTTTTAAATATATAAATATATATTTTTTTAATTTCCATGTTGCACAAATGTATTTATCCCAATGTTTGAAAACAGATTTGGTGCTTAAAGCATAGATTTCCAAGATAACCACCAACAGACTGCTGGCTTTATTTTATCGTCAAATCTACCTCCTAAACTTAAGAGTCCTTGCAGGTAAAAACCACTTTGAGTGAATTCAGAATTGTAATACACACAATGTCAGAAAGTCCTTATCCAGTAGAAGGCATCAGTTTTTAGTGATGAACAGATTTTACAGTCTCACAGAGAGATACATAATCTTCATACTTATGACACATTAGTCATCAGCTGTCATCTTCTACATGGCAAATGTTTATGGAAACAAGTATGCTAGTGTTATCATTCATTAATGTGAAGCTAACATTAAGAATCATTAGGATGCTACAAGGCAATTTTCACGTTTGCATTGTACCTGTCTTTTGAAATTTCAATCAAATAATAGGTTTATTTCATAAGAAATTTCATCTCATACATGATGTTCTATATTTGCTATAACACACATGCAAGTCATTTTTTCATAACAATTCGACTATTGGGCTTATGAAATCACTCTACAAAAATTGTCAAAAAATACCTTCAAACAGTAACGGCAATTAGAAATTATAATTAAGACTAATTTTAAATCATGTTTCATACAAATGACTTTCAAATATCTCACTTATTAAAATATAATGTTATTAAAACTATTTATTGTAACAATGATGCAAGTGAATCTGCTGAAACAATTGTCATGAATTATTGTAATTAAAAATACTTTTAAATTTACTTGTTTGTGATCTTTTGTATTATGAATAATTAAAAGATTATTTATTTATGTGAAAAAAGGAAACTTATATTTAATCACACACCCCTTGCCATCCCATTGAAAAAAAAAAAAAACATATTTTTGGGGCATATGGGAAAATGGTTATAAAACTGGTTTGCAAAGTTTTACCATAATATAAAATATAAGTAATTGGGCATACAAGAAAAACCAAATCATGAAACTTTGTCAACACTGCATGTAATTCCAGGATCCCTTGTAGAACATTGTCCAAAATCACATCATCCTAAAGAATCATTTATTTTGTTGCTAGAGCTGAAAGTTGATGAGGTGCACATTAATATGGAATGGAGAAGAAATGGATTAATGCTGTGATTAAAAATATGTTTAAGAAAGAGATTTCACGAAGGAACATTCATCAATTTATGGTGAATGCTTTGTGGCACTGTCTACAACTAAGTAAAAAGGTGGGAATCTGAATATAAATCATGTCCACCACTGAAAATGGTCCATGCACAAGGCCATTAGACATTCCCATAAAAAAAGTGCACAGCGTAATGAGCTGATGATAGATAGATAGAAGATTAAAAAATTGGCAGAATGAGGATACATCAGGCATTCTGAGAACAGGGTACTTGGACACGAAAAAACATTCCACCTGCTGAGTGCAGCAAATAAATAAAGGAGTTAGGTGTCTGAAAAAGCTAGCCTTCCTTGTAGATTTTGCTGGATTACTATGGGTGAGATTTGGTCTCACAATTTACCTCGGGAAACACACCTTTCGCTACCTTCACAGATTGCAAACACTACTCCTTTATCTGGTGTAGCATTCCTACCCCTACCCCACTTTTAATAATTCTGGTTAATTCATTATCAATCACACTTATTTATAAAGAGTAACTCCATTCTGTTTTTGAAATCACTCATTAATATTTGGAAAAAGGCGGGAACATTTACAAAAAAAAAAAAAAAAAAAAAAAAAATACACACCACAATATTTGACTCTGATTTGAGTTTTACAATATAAAACAGAAATACAAAGATTGACACCAAAAATTGGTTACCTGTGACTTCTAATACAAATCAAAGTTCACATAAATAGTTCAGTAAACAATAGTCTAAATATCACCACTTTGTCCTAACATAATCCTCACCCCAATAGGTCATCTAAATACATTTAGTTTTCTTCATTCCATAATACGCAATGAGACTAAACACTTTTGCAACAACATAGAGAGAAATGGACTTGCATGCAGACTCGGCCTCAGCGGTATCAATGATCGACCATCACTTTCCAACGGCACAAAACTAAGAGCCCTATTGTGTCCTGTAGGACTTTAACACTCTCCGGCTAACTGTAAATGGGATCCTCATGTGTCACCCGGGATGGGCACAACCAACACTGACTTCTGGTCTTCCTATGGCAGTTCTAAACCTCTCTGTCTTATGGACAGAACACACAAGATTCCACAGATACTACCCTTTCTACCAGAGGACTTTAGCGTTTGTAGGAATGATACAGAGGCACTCTCCTCTCCTCGCCAAAGGGGATTGCAGGAATGGGGTGACTGGCCATTAAGCATGGTGTTCCTGCCATAGTGGCTGCCACACCAGCATACTTAAATTCCATAACAAAATCTTCTTCACGTCTCTCTCTCGCTATGGCAAACATAACATCCTTAATATATATTTCTTATTACTTATTTAATAGTACCTTAAAGTTCCTAACTATAATTATTTCATTTTTATGGTCTGTACTTCCTCGTTGCACCATACAGATAGTGTGATGGTATGTGTTTGGTTTTTATATTTTAATTTTATTTGTTACTAGCACTTGTGCCGACAAACTATCACCGGTTATTTAGGAATGTACAAATCCATCAACCACGAAGTCGCTTTGAACTGGCATAACCCACATAGTATGATGCTAAAACTAAAAAAAAAATTCAAAGCAAGAAATGACTGCCTAGCTTTCTGGAATTAAGACCTTTATAGAGATAATTTCGTAGCCAGCCTTGGCTGTCTCCCTCTTCAAGTCATTTCTGTGCAATTGCTTACTGATTGGTTCAATACTTAAATATCACAGATAGAATGGACTTCTCCTTTCAAAAATCTCAGCTGTATTACTGTAGCTTTTATAAGGCCAATAAACAGGATTGTCTCCACTTTAATACAGTAGCAGCAACACCCTAGTTCATCCTTCTACTCAAATCACCTTCTGGCATGGTCGGAGACATTAGATCCATCAATAGATAGCCTCCCTCGGAAGAATAGAAGCATCCTCAAGATACTAAACATAAGCAAACAGATAGCAGTGGGATAAACTAACTCAAACCAAATAATTTTGCTCTCACCAAACACACTCTAACTCCAGTCAGCCATCAACTTTGGTTAGTACCAGATAAGCCACGTAGCAAGAGTTAGCAAATGCTACAGTCTCCACGTATTAGATGGCCTCACACCTTTGTATAAACATTATTTACTAAGAAATATTGATTTGGTTAGTGTTATCTCTAAATTTTCCCACATTAAATCACAAAAGGTACTGCTGTAAATGTGCTGTTTTATTTTAACTAACCTTTAATACCAAAAGCAAACCAGGAGCCTCCTGTTTGCATTTGCTACAGGCTCCATGCTGTCTTAATCCAGCTCTGACTTTGATTAAGTCAGCTAGAGGAATACCAGTTCTGGCTGTGACATTATTATAAGCTTTTTTTTAGCAACTGTTAGTAGTTAACAACAAAAAGAGAAGACACAAGTTGCCAAAAGACAGTGTTTCAAGTCACAAGTGTGTCATTATCATGGCTGCAATTCAGGGGTGTGGGTTTCAGTTTTGCTACAATCTTATTAACCTGATATGGCCGTCTCAGCTTTTCAGTTATGTAAAAGTTTCTGTCTGGCACCTACTTCAAGTCGGATGATAATATAATTTGTGTTGTTTATTATTATTATTATTATTTTGCTTCTAGCTTTATGCCTTGTCGATGTCAAGGAAAGGACCGGGGTCACGGAACAAGAAGAAATTCGGCCATGGTCTTTTGAAGAAACCATCCTTGCACTTGTCTGGAGTGACCTGGGGAAACCATGGAAAACCCCAAATATGGATGGCCGGATAGGGATTTGAACCCGTGTCCTCCCAAACGTGAGGTCAGAATGTTACCACTCACCCACCATGATCGGTCTTCCTACTGCCACTTTTTTTTTCTTTTCTTTTTTACGTTTTTGACATGATTTTAAGAGGATAGTTTAAAAAGATTGGAATGTTGTTACAGGAAGTATGTACAACTCGAAGGGGGCTATGTTGAAAAATTACCCCAACTTTTCTTTTAATTCATCAGCATCACGACATTTACTTATTTGGCGACATTCAAATGCTTAAGTTAAACACTATTTTTATTCCATAATGCCAGTTTTGTAATAAACTTATAGAAATTATAATAACTGCTTAGTGAAAACAAGTGTACTGTAACAAGAGGGGAGGTATAATGGAACTGTCATAAGATATTAATGACCTTCTCATAGCATTTTAGATTGCTTTAAAATACTGAAATAGGAAAGACAGAAGATGTCATGGTGTAGAACCAAGGAACAATGAAGGAGAAATCTTTCTAGACTTATACCTGCAAAACTTATTAATTACTGGCAACAACTAGCATAAGAAAAGAGATGGCAACAAGTTAACCCAATACAGCTAGAATGGTCAGCCTACTAGACTCCAAATGCCTCCCCAAAAACAAATAGGTAAAAGTCATACCAACTGTGAATCTAAAATTGGTTATTGCAGACTTTAAGAAACCGAGCCTGGGCAAACAAAAGGATCAAAACTCGAAATCTGGCAGATAGTGGTGTAAAGAAAGCATTTGAGAAACAGGTAAAGGTCAGTTTCATTGCCGTATCTAGGGGGGGGTGGTCAAACCTCAAACCGGGGCACTTGCCCTGGGTGGCAAAATCGTGTTTGCTGAGGCGGAGGCGGTAAATGGCAAATTCCTTTGGTCGTGACCTTTTTTTTAAGCCCTAGTGTCCGAAGCAGCAACCTTCAGGAAATGGCAAAATCATGTTGAAAGCACGGCAATATCAAGTTTTTGAATACTCCTAGATCCACCATTGCTCAATAGTAAAGGCAACAGAAAAAACATGTATAGGGTCGTATTTTGAGGAATTGTAATGCTCTTATAGCGTACAAAACTCTACTGCGTTAACATCTGGATTACTGTTGTGAAGTTTGGGAACTATATTATAAGAATTGATTGACACAATAGAGAAAGATAAAGTATGGAGGAGAGCATCGGTGCCGGCAGGATTGCTTTAAGGGAGGTGCATCTTCACATTATCTTTTTACGTATTACATATAATAATTACTATTTATTAATTAATTGAGTAATCCTCTTATATAAAATGCTAATCTGGAGACTGCGTCGTCTAAAGCTATTGGCTAGAGAGTGGTCACGTGTCAGCCTTCACTTGCCAAATCAACTGCCACCATATTACATTCGTTCCTTCATGTTGCTTTTTGTTTATTTATGACAAATAGATGCAGAAATTCATGTAAGGAGAATAGTGTTCGATGTTTATGTTATATTATCTGTATCAGTTACAAGAATAAAGTTAAAACATAACCTAAGAATTTTTTGGGCAGAAGATAAGAAACAATGAAGTTTATTAAAATTTCAGAGAAAGTTTACACAAACGGTACATAATCGCGAAATCCGTCATTTAAAGTAAAATGCATTTATTTTAATAAATCATAGCCAAATACTCCGATAATCTAACCTCGGCATTGTACTCATATCACGAGAAATATAATTAAAAATGATAGTTATTCGTTTTTCCTTACAAGCTTTTTCAGAAAGAAGTCCTACCACCATAGATGATACCCATTGTTATTCATATGAGGTTAATAGAAACTATGATTTTAGAACACCGATATTAGTGGAGGTTGTGGTTAAGTTGGCCAGAATCGCAACTGACACATTTTGTTACAGCATAATTCACTCTGAAATCAGTTTTACAAACCATTTAAACTGCTTTCATAATTGCCACGTTACTAAAGGTGTTAATTAATGCGGGTGAAAGTAGTTCCATACGTATCATGCTGAATTATGCCTGGACCATGAATAAAACTGATATTACATGGATAGCAAAAGTTTTCGGGATTCCTATTTTGTTTTATACAACCAACTTCTGATAGTAAACCATCAAAACAATCATTCATTAGTATAATGAAAAGCAATGGTCTCAATAAGCTACCCTGTGACACTTCCATTTCTTTTATACTCCATTTCCTACTCTGACTTTTTCCTTTCTACCTTTTAATATTTTTTTTACCAGAAAATCACTTTCTCATCCACTCCAATATCTTTTACCTTATTTACCACATTTTTATGACTCACTCTGTCAAGGGTCTTTGTAAGGTGCAGCGGCACACTATCAATTTTGTCCTCCCTTGTCCCTTTCATCCAAAATATTTTGCTCATATCCTACTATCTAAGATACACATTAATATCCTTGCCTAAAGCCATATTATCAACTTGAAAACCACTTATGCTACTCAAATATATTTCTGATATGGTTGCACATCAATTTCTCCATTAATTTACCTACCACTGATGTCAAATTCATTGGCCTATAATTTTCGAATATTTCTCACATTTCCTTTGTGTCCTATACTACTCTCCCACTTTTCCAGTCCTCTGGCAAGCAATAAGTACACAAATTCAATTTAAATAATATTTCAAGATAAGGTATAATGTGACATCTGAAGTAATATCACGTCAGCCCCTTAATGTTTTTTCAGCTTCCTTAGTTCCTTAATGATAACCTTTAGTCTGCATATTTCTAATTATGTTATTAAGCTCGTTTTCCAATTTATACCCCCCGTTTCTGATTAATTTTCCCTCATGGTCTCACTAAACCAGTTACCTAAAATATCTGCTTTTTCAAATCGTAAATAACTTCTCCATCCTTATCTATAATTGTCTCAAAACCCTCTCTTCCCATATTTTCCAATATAGCCATAGAAATTTCTAGAAGCATCAGTCAGTGGTCCCCCTGACTGATAATACTCTTCATAAAAGCATCTTTAGATACCTTCTTTGCTGTTATTAATTCCTTGTTTAGTTGTTCCAAATATTTCCTACTACCTTACGGTCTCTTAACTCTGTTTTGTTCGTTTCTTACCGACCTCATTAACCTCCTCACCTCCCTATTATTGTACTTTTTTTTAAAAAGTACAGGTGACTAAATCAATTGGCAACCTATAAGGGGAAGTTAGTGGAGCCATATTGCAAAGGGAAAAAATTAAATAAATATATTCAGTTTACTGAAATCCTTGGTGAACACTATCTTAGCCCGGCTGTAACTCGTGCAAGGAAACAACTTTCAAACCCATACCTTATCATCCTTCTCACAGACAAGGGGTCAAATACAGTAGTTATGAATCACAGTGACTATGTGGCAAAATACTTTAAGTATCAGATGCCAAAACTTAGTGCCACATCACTATTTACAGTTCAATTGGCCCCTCTAAGATCTCACCCCAGAGAATTTCACTTTTTACGCCTCATAATCCACGTACGCCTTCCCTTTACCTCCTTCCCAAAATCCATAAGCCTGGTAATCCAGGACACCTAATTGTTGCAGTTTATGAATCTCTGCAATGGTGGACCAATACCTACAACCTCAAATGGGATGCGGAAACATCTCGATTCAGATGGTGACCTGACTTTAATGTCTTCGAGCTTAAGTACAATCATAATTAATAAAAAGAACAAAACAGTTGTTAATGTTTTATTATAAAAGCAGAAACTTTAGTCTACATCATCAAATTTAATTTTCTTTCCTTGAAATGCATGTATATTTAACTGTTGCTGCTGCAGTTTCTTTTTTGCCTCCCACGATGGATGCATTGGTAATGCAGAATCTGAAACAAACAAATCCCATTACTTAATGTTTAAAATTCATTAGCAACTGGCAATATGACTGCAAGCCCTTCCTGTTCCTGAAACTGGTAATATGCTGATACACACCTTTTTGAACACTTCCTATTTGGATTTTATCTTTCCACTTTGAATTATGTACTTTAGGCTTCTCCTTCATTGATCCTCTACGATCCTCATTTCCCTTCTTTACATTTCTTTGTATTTGGTTTACATTGCCCTTCATAAATTTGTGCTTATCATTTTTAGGTCCAAATTTATAGCCACCCTCATTACTGCCACCTAAAACACAAGCACTTTTAGTGCATAGCTCAATAACATAAATATAACTTCTTGTTCGAAATACATTTTTAAAACCAGAAGTAATTTTTTATCATCAACATGGAAGTACAAATAATTATATTCTTGAATTAGAATTAAGAGATGTGAAACAATGACTCAGTTAATTGTACCTTTTTGCACATTAAACAATGACAGAAGTAATTAACAGTTGCAAAAAGAGAAGGTAATGTTATGTTGATGAAAAATATTATGATTGGAGAGGGAAGACTGAATGGACTGAGCGTGGATGGGTGAGCGGTAATGATCTGGCATCGCATTTGCAGGAGGATGTGGTTTGAATATCCCCAGCCGGGCATCCAGATTAAGGTTTTCCATGGTTTCCCCAAAACACTCCAGGTGAAGAGCTGGGATGCTTCCTTCAAAAGGCCATGGCCAAATTCCTTCCCATTCCTTGACCCCAATCCCATCCTGCCTCTAATGATCTCGATGTGGATGAGGTGTAAAGATATACAAAAAAAGACTGAACAAGGTGTTTGAAATTTCTATGAGGAAACTGAGCTGAGAGAGGATTTAAGAAATAAACATGGGCTAGTTACCAAGCATTTTACAAAAACAGACATATTAAGCCAATGATTTGGTGGAAACATTAGAAACTGTTATGTTGATATAAAAGAGGAAATATCTTAGAAGGGGCTGGAATAAGTTATCGAGGGAGATGCTGAGCGATACCCCTCAAACAAAAGAAATAACTTAATTATTTAAGTATTTATAGACAAAGTATGAGTGGTCTGGTAGCTTAGTGGTCATGGCACTTGCTTTCAAGGGTTTCTGTGTTTGGTACCAGGTTCAAATCCTTGTAGTGCAAACTATTTTTAAGAGTTGTATTTGATCATATGAGTTATGCCAGGGCATTCAATGGTTTGGATTCCATGTTAAACTGTAGGTCCCATAAGAAAGGACTGACAATCCTACCTTTAACATAATGGCTTAGTATCCCTCATTTGGTCAGATCCAACCAACCTTCAGCCTGTGGACTAAGTATATGTAGAAGGAAACTGTATGCAGGAACAAGCTACACCCGAGTTAAGAATAATAATTAAAGACAATGTTGAGCTATTTTAATAATGATAATACAAATAATTAATTGTGGTCTGTTCATCTCTACAAATTCCAAACATCTGCTCTCTAACTGGAACCACATAACAATAAATCAATAAAAAGCAATATACATCAACTTCTATGTCATTATCAGATATGACACCATGTTTGAGGATAAAATATTTTTTCTGTTATTAATTAAATAAATATTCTAACTACAATAAATTTAAATTATCATATAGTGAATAATTAACAGCTTAATAGTTGAATGTTTTATCAATCAAATACTATTTTATAAGCAGGGATCAGATACAGAAACACCAAACCATTAAATTCTTGTACCTACTTCATAAATATCTGGTTTGATTATATTTTTGAATCATTACATTTTTCTGGCATTATTAATAATGTTTAACCACATACCATTATACTAAGTTGCACATTCCAGATGAATTGCAATATGAACATTTCATAAGATTAAAGAAATAGCGTTATAACTGGAAACAATTACTTTACCTTTGTAATTTTCATGTATCTTGCGATTTCTGTAACCAATTCCACTTTGTAAGTCTGGCTTTGTTTCTTCCTCATCAACTTTTTTTGAGACACTTGAAAGGTAAACTCCTTCATCTGTTAAGAAGAATGGATCTGCCTCAAGTTCCTTTGAACACTCTTGTGATATACTTTTTTGTGGACTGTGCTGAGTGGCATTTGTCACAGTCACATTACTTTCAATATCCGATGCATTTTGTTTCGAGCACACATCTGTGCTCTGTACTTCATCTGTGTGCAGATAAGCATCAGTTTCAATTTTTATAGATGTTTTAATTTTTTTCTTTTTACTTCCATATTTTGTACAATTTTCTGTTACATTGTTTACTTCTTTTTCATCTTTATACAATCTCACAAATTGTCCAGGTTGGTTTAACTTAACTCTTTCATCAGTGATGTTATCACTATCACCTGTATTGTCACCAATGTGTTCTTCATCATATTTTTCAGGTCTGATCCTTACAAACTTTCCAGGTTCAAATACATCTTGCTCATCACGTGTTTTCCTCTTCCCCTCTTTTTGCTTCTTTTCTCTTGTTCGAGTGCCCAGATCGTCAAGAATAGCTGCCCAGTCAATAGACTCTGAACGCATCTGCTGGACATGTGAGGCCACCGTGGTGTAACATGCTAGACGGCCAAAGGCTCTTTCCATGCATGATGATTGTGGCTGTCACAAAAAAGTTTTTGTTTGTTTTGTTTTTATTCAAAGAATTTATATACTAGCAAAATTTCTCCTTCTGATGGCAGAAAAGATGTTGCCTTGCTTGAAATATACAAAAAAAAAAAAAAACCTAGAGATCTGTTCTTGAAAATTATTATTACATTTAAATATGCAACCAAAAACATTGTATAAGAACAGTAAAGCAGGATTTAAATACTAATAAAAAAAAATAAACAGGAACTTTTGTTGTTGCTCTCATCCTACTTGATTTGCAGACAAAAATAAAAGTTTCAATGAGAAAAGAAGGATTCTGTTTGGTGCAAACATATGGGGTATGAATTCACACACACAAGACCTGCCATGGCTTCACTCATTTGTTTAATCTTTCCACCAATTATCAAAAACACTAAATACCTAAAAATTAATGTGCACTAGAAAAACTGTGTACCACATGCAAATAATGCTAAATAAATGTGTTGACTTACGTTAGACAATATTTCCTCCAAACTTCTATTATTTTTAATTGCAAATTTGGAGACATCATCATTTTTAAGTATCTGTAAAATACAAAAGACAATCATTTGAATAAATTCTCAAAACTTCAATAAAAATGTAAACAAAATACTACAAACCTTAATCTGAAGCAACTCTTCTGCTATCCTATCTGCCTTACGCTTACATTTTTCAACTTGCTGTTCATTACCTTTTCTGTTCCTCAGTCTATTTATCTCACGAGTTAGTTTATGAACAACATGAACTTTAGCTTTGCGCACAATACCTCGCATCGACACAATCTGTAATAAGAAAACAAAATATCTATAAGTTTGAAATTTTAATATCTTTCTATATGCAAAGAAAAACAAAATCCTATCAGAAAATCATCAAGTACAAAAGTTAAGAGTTCAAGGAGATAACAAAAGAGGATGAAGAAATATTCATTCCAAAATAGAAAATAATGGAAAGTACAGAACCTATATACTACAATAGGGAGGCGAGGAGTTTAAAGATGTTAGTGAGAAAACTACAGAATTAAGAGACAGCAAGGCAGAAGGGAATACTTAAAACAACTAAACAATCAATTAACATCAAAGAGGGACACTACAGAAGGGTTTATGAAGAATGTTATTGGTGCAAGGGAACCACTGAATGATGTATGTAGAAATTACTACAGCTCTATCAGAAAAGTGCTGGAAAGGGAAGGTATTCAGACAAGTGTAGATAAGAAGTTACAGAGGATTTGAAAATGCAGAAGCATTGATGGTTTAATGAGACCATTAGGAACTATCATCCAGGAATGGAAGTGAATAAATCAGAGGAGTGTCTTCATATAAGAAGAAATGAGAAAACTACAAAAATTGAAATAGATCCTCAGGAAATTATTTAGAAACTAAAAAAAAAAAACAGAGTCCGGTGTAGATAATATTACTGCAGATGTATTACAGGTAGTGGGATACGATATTACACCTTCCCTTGAAATATTATTTAGAATGAGTCTAGTCTTTTGCTGCTTACCAGAGGACTGGAAATAGGGATAGCAGTAGTGGTTCACAAAGGAGCAGCAACAAATAAGAGTTAAAAATTACAGGCCGATCAGTTTGAAACCAGCGATAGGCAAAATTATGGGGAGAAAAATATGCATCCACATCATAAATGTTTGTGATGAAAGAAACTGGTTTACAAATCAAGAAAATGGCTTTAGACAAGTTTCAGGTGAATCTCAGATGGAAGGCTATATGCAAGGTATTTCAGATGAACTGGACAAGGTACGCCAAGTTAATAGTTTAGCAACAGATCTTTGTACAGTTTTTGACAGAGTGCACCATAAAATGGTTTTAAATAAGTTGAAAACTATTGGAGTTAAAAAAGAGAGAGAGAGATGTTGAGTAGAGGAATTCTTAAAAGGCAGAAAGCTAAGTGTTTGAGTAGGAAATACAATATCAAAGAAGGTGTAAGTGAATATGGAAAAGCCAAATGGTAGTGTATTGAGACCATTGCTACTCATCGTTCTAATGAATGATTGGGTGGATAATTTACAGTCAGAGTTTAGATTGTTTGCAGATGAATAGGTATATAATAGGATCAAAATGGGAGAGGGCTGTGCACAGCTGCAAGGTGGTGGTGTTATGGCTTTAGGGCACGTAAACAATGTAATTTAAAATGAACTATAAAATTTGCAATGTCTGGTTGGCTGTAAAGGTGCCAACCACATTTTTCCTTTTAATAATAAAACATACCCCATGGCTAGCTGTATAATGGCCAGCCAGACAAGGATTATTAGTATTATTATTATCATCATTAGGGTTTTACAGCCTCATTGGACTATTAGGCATGTGCATGCACAGTTCTTTCCGAATTTCCCAGTACCTTTTTATTCGTGCGATCTTCTTTGTCTTTCCTCATCTGTAAATACCCTCTTCATTGTGTGTAGTTTGTCTATTTTTGGTTTAAATCTTATTTTTTCGTCTTTCAATTTTTTGAGTTTTTTTTGTTTTGTTCCATAGATCATCCAGGGTTATTTCTAATTCTTCCATATCTTCTGTAACTTCCTTAATCCAGGCTGCCTGTTGCTTCAGCTTCCAAAGTCTTTCTATTATTAATCTGGTTTCTGGTGTCTTCATGAAGTGAAGCCAAGGAAAGAAATTCTCTTATTGTGTATAGTATCTGTGATAGGCTCCAGTTCCCTGTACACCACCTCGTTTGGCACTATCCTCCATTGTCCCGCTTACTGATATTTTTTATTTAGACATGTTATTGCTATTCTTCTCTCCACTTTTAAAATTTTTCTGAGCGACTTCAAAAAGTTTTGCATGTTACTTCTGGCTGAACCAATGCCTTTTAGTGTTTTCATTCTGTTTTGATTGATAGACATTTTTTGTTGTATGTAGACAGCGTTAGTTTTTAAGCTTTTATCATTTTGCAAATTCTCTCTTGCCAGGCAGGTTTTTCATTCAAGTTGTACGTTATAATTTCACCCAGGTATTTAAATTGTTCTGTTATTTTTATCCTGTTATCTACAGTTACGTGGTTTATTACTAAAGGCTCTGTTACTGTAATTTCAGTCTTTTCAAAAGATATTTGGAGTCCTAATTTCTGTGCTATATTTTGTAAACTAATTATTCGATGCCTGGTTTCTTGCATGTTTCTAGCTAGTAATGGTAATTCATCTGCGAATTCCAAACAATTTATATTTTTTTGATCCTTCTTGGTGCCAATTTTTATGTTTTTAGGATTTTCCTTGTACCATTCTCTCATCACGTATTCAAGAGTGCAGTTGAAGAGCAGTGGTGAAAGACCATCACCCTGTCTTAGCCCTGTTTTAATCATGAATGGTTCAGATAGCTCTCCCCTAAAGTTTACCGTAGGTTTTTTTATTTGTGAGGGTTAATTTGATCATTTTTATTAATTTGTGATGGAGTCCAAAATTTCTTAATATGTCTAGCATTGAGTCTCTGTGGATACAATCACAGGATTTCTCGAAGTCTACAAAGGTTATTTTTGTCTTCTTTTGTAGGCATCCATTATTAGTTTTAAGGCAATTATCTGTTACGGGTAGCTTCTCCATGGTCTAAATCCTCCAAGGATTATAAAACTATAAATACAATAACAAAACTAAAAAAATAAAAAACTGAATAACAATATACATGGATGGGTGGCTGTAAAGGGGCCACCCATCTATCTTAAGACTAGGCTGATCTGCCTAAAATGTATGGAACCAGATTGGCCAATTCACAAAATATTAAAACTTTGGCTTGTTGCAGGTCTCATTTTTTAAAATAAGAGACAGTTTGCTGGCTAGGTCAACGTCTGTCGTTAAATCTAAAAACAACACACAATCAGTTAAAGGTACACCACAAGCATTACATTCCAATGGGTCTTCCCAGCAGAGAAGAAAACCGTGTCAGAGGACAGCGCTCTGTACAAAGGTAAAAGGGACAGGGATTTTAATTGAGGACCTTCAATACTGCAGTCATGTGCCCTAACCAACTGAGCCACCAGACTACTGATACACAGTTAAAATTATATACAAAAATTCCAAAATTTATGGTTTCACTCTACATCATGGGCGAAATAGGGTGCTAATGAGGATAAAAACTATTCGTTTGTTAATTGATGGCATAAGCTATCAGTTTGCCAATTTTGTTGAAATACATTCAATAGTTTATGCAAGAAGCTCACACAGACAGACACAAATTCACGGCTTTAGATTCTGTGTCACAGGGAAATTGTAATAAACTGTGATACACAATATACTACAGCCTGAGCGATCACATGACAAAATTTTACACTTTTGGCACTTCTATCATCAGTATGGTACATTCCAATTACTCCATTTGAGATAAACTTAATGTGCAGGCACAACTTTTCTACAATTTTATTGTATGGCACGATTACCTTCATAGGTAAATCATCCCATTTTGTGAGGTTTAAAGAAAAATTACCCCTTTCCCTTATATCTGAAGATGCTAATTTATAGTCATGGTCATCTCTTTCCTTCCAATGATCACCCAGTCCTCATAAATTTACACCTTACATGAAATTATTCATACACTTATCGTCATCTATTAATTCTCAAATTGGCTCCTTTAACATTTCAGTTATTGAGGACACACTACAATAATTTCCATGGACAAATCTGGCTGAACTCCTTTGAACCACTTCAAACATTAATATTTGATGTTCGTAATGTAGGTACCATACTATCGCACAACACTCAAAGGCCTGATCAAGATGATGTAACCCACTTCCCTTGCCTTCTTCAATAAATATAGTATTATTAATACCTTTGCTACATCCTTCTACAGGATTCTAGATGGGTAGATAAGCATGGAATGAAGATAAATGCTAAAATAGATTCATTTTTAGGCATGCAGATAAGAAAATAAGGGAGTTGAAGGATTTTACAGCAGAGGGGAAATATACCTTGCTTCACTAGGATTATTACCAATGTATAAGCTCAGATACAAAGGCAATGCGAAAAGTTCTCAAACTGTCAACGAAAAATTATTTTCCTATGAAGTTACCCTTTAACGCAATATATTTTGTAGAAGAATGTATTCCACCCCTGAAGTGCAATTCTGGAAGGTGTGAAAAACAAAATCTGTAACTGTTATCACCCCTCAATAGACTTGTAAACATTTTCCAGCAATAAATTTCTTTAGATCTGGAAATAGGAGCAAGTAACGGTGACAGGGTGGATGTTCTAACACTTCAGATCCTTTTGGTTTCCCATCACCAAACTACCTATTTAGGCAGGTGCATTGTCCTGATTTTTGTTTTCTTTTGAAAGCCCTGTCTCTACTAAAGAAGTTTTTCACCCTTGTTTGTACATAAGAATTTTCAATTGTTTCATTTCTGGAGTGCTATGACAGACCCATGTCTCATCCATAGTAACAAATTTGTTTTTGGTTAACTTTAAAAAATGTGACACCCATCTTAAACAAAGGAATGCAATGTATTAGTTCTCCTTTCACGCTTACAACCTCGACTTTGTTACAAACAGTATAGTCAATGTGTATTTAAAAGGGAAGTAACTCTGTTTTAAACGGGATAGTTCTGATTTTTATATATATATATATATATATATATATAACTTCTATGAGGTCAACGCCTGATGATGAAAGGAAGTTTTTGATCTGGGCCAACTTCCAGAAGTACTTGAAATAAAGAAAAAGTTACATTTTTATAGTATTGTTTTCCACCCTGATTTTATCCCTGAAGGACAGGATATAGAAAAAAAAAAGTTATTGACTTTTTAAAAGAACTGCACATTAGTGACTTTTAAGAACAGAATGATCTCTATTGACCTAATATTTTTAAAGATACGACCCTCTAAGTTTTGAAAATTTCCTCATTTCTATGGAGTTTTGCGTTTTTGTACTACAGAAAACATACAAAAAAACATATACACAAATTACAGCTCTGTCGTTGGCTAGAAGCAAACATTACACGGCATGGTGTAACTGTCATAACAGGTGACGTACTGAACTGGGACACAGAAACATGAAGCCTACATATGTTTACTTACCCACAAATCCACGCTTTCCTCAGTTACCAACCTAATACTGAAGCTATAGTTTCCATTTGTAGTGTGTGTTTTCATTTGCTGCATTTAGCATGTTAGTTTACAAACTGGAACCCTCTTCAAGTATGAGTTTTATATGTAATGCCATTTTGAGAATAGGGGAAGTTGTGCTGATGAAAAGAGGGATAAAAACCCTCATACACTCCAATGATTCTATTAAAAATGAGGAAAATCAACATTTATCGATAAAATTTCAACATTTTTTGTGCGCAGTGAATGTCAAAAAGGTAATACACACACAGATTCATGCAGCAGCTGTTCGTCAAGAAGAAACTGTTACAGTTCAGAGCCATGAACTCAGTCACAGAAAACTTCAAATGAAACTGCTTTCTACATAGTATATTGAAGATCAGAGGACAACAAGCCATAAAAGAAATACTGGAATAATTGTGGAAAAGCTGTCTCTATATGTAACCATGTTACAAGCAATTGAAACATGAGTTCACAAATTAACACTGAAAATTAAAAACTGTTTCTACAGAATGTGATTTGGTGATACAAGATACCACCTGTTTTGCTACAGGAAGTTGTAAAATAACCAGGAAGGGAACTAAGTAGAGGTGGTCTAAATCATTTTAATTTTGATGAGATCATAGAAACAATTATTTTCTTACCTAAAAGAGAACTTGGGAGGAGTACCAGTTTTCTCCTAATCAACTAACTCACCAAAAAGGAGAACACGGGCCTGATAACAGTGAAACTTTTGTACACATGAAGTAAAGACATCCTCACACATTGTCATAATACCAATTTGACTAATGTTGTCATGAAGTTTCCACTTATTAATGCTACTAATGGGAATAGTAGGTGTAATAATGGGAGGCAGTGGATTGAAATAAATGGTTTCAATCATTTATGCAGAAAACATTGACAAATGCACTAAACCGATACCTTGGCTCACCTAGCAATAGCTATTTAAGTTGTGAAAACTTTACAGTTGGCAGAAGGGGAAGTTGCAACTGTTGAAATACTCATTTTGACCAATTGCTAATTCTTACAGCATAAGAAAATGAGCAATATCAAGCAGTTCACACTAAAAACACAGATGGCCTTTAGAATCCTGAAAGTAAAGGACCTACAGCTGAGCTCAAGTTTCAGTAGTTTCAAGTTATTACCTTAATAAAACATTTTATCAAAGGAGATAGGTTGAGAAATTTGGCGTTGCATCTTGACATCATCCAAAAAATGCTACCACATTCTTCCATGCAGCTGGTCATTTTATTTATGCCAAGTGTTCATACCTGCATGTCCTCTACATGTTGGATTGGAAAAAAAGAAGAGAGAGATCCAATGAATCCACACGTTTACACATGAAGGATATTAAAACTGTCTGACACTCAGATAAGTTTTAGTCTAGTTTGTGGTCAGACAAGAGTACAGAGCAAACATTGATTAAAACAATAAAAAAATCTGGAGGAATGCCCAGGGATTTGGGATAGCATACTCGCTCAATGGATATTGGGAATAGTGTACCTTCAAAATATATACAATGAAGATGAGACCAACTGCTACATTATATTTGCGACATAACAGAAATGATAAAATTACCAGAGATAAAAAGAAACTCTGTCACTGATTTACTCAACACCCTCAATTTTATAAAACAGAACTGTCTTGCCAATAAGCAGTGGACTTGTTCGAGACAAAGATCTAAATTATTATATGGCATCAGAAATTGGAAATGAGGGGATATCAGAAGTTGTAGGTGAAAACATTGAAAACAGAAATGGAGGATGATGATGAAACTGAATACAGAAGGAGAGAATGCATCTGGACCATTGAAAAAACAAAAATGAATTCTACAATATAGTATTATGTATAAAATATACACATTATTAATTAAAATATATATGATATAGCACTGCGTATTTCAAAATAATAATAATAATGACTATAAACTATTTTGTAATACTAACACAAAACTCCATAAAAACAGAATAAAGCGAAAAAATTAATGGCTGTTTTTCGGAAAATATTAGGTCCTCAGAGACCACACTAGCGTACTTACGTATTAACGCCACCGCAGCTACAGAATTGGCGGTTTTTATCCACTCGCGCTTCAGCCCTCACGATAATATTCAGTACCATATTACCGGCTTTTTATTTAAAATCAAAACACTTTCAAAATTCAAAACACTTTATTTAAAAACAAAGTAGTCAATTGGATTTCGGTGGAAAATGGACCGATATAGAGTTTAACATAGATTCAAAACAGTCTCTATTTTCTTTCAGCTGATGCTGTTGCCATATGAACTCTGATAAATAAGATTCCAAATGATGTCTTGCTGTCCTCCTATGTCTCCTGTTCCTCCATTTAGCACTGCCCCACATTCTCTCAACTGTTTGTGTATGAACTCCTGTATCAGGATCAATAAAATTGTATTTATGATTAACTTTAGCATGTAGGAATCCTTCTATTTCTATTCTATTTGTTTGGTAACCTTTCCAACTGTAAGAATAAATTGTTTTACCACCTGTAATGTTTTCAATAATTTTATCAAGAAGGGTAGAGCCAGTTCTATTAGGAACAGTGACAACAAACAAATCTTTTGTTTCTCTACATATACTACCAAACACCCACTGTTCGGGTAATACTCGACCACAATTATTTTTACGTTTATAAACAAACGTTCCTCAATTTCCACAATGCAATCTGGTCCACCAACCTTCTTGTTTGGTTTATTCTCCATATCCAAGACACATAATTCACGCATGTAATTGTTCCAATCTATAACAATTTTATCCGATAAATCAAGTTGCTTTTCACAAAATTTAATCGACGTCAACTCCTCGCACCAGCAGTATATGAATCTCAAAACTGAACAAAATGGAATTCAACCAGTTGTCTTTTCTTAGTCCCACTTGCAGATGAAACTGTCTTAAATTACATTTCCAAAAATTACGTTTACCAAACTAAAGTTTCATGTCATGGGAATTGGTACATTATTTTTATTTTATTTTTTTCTGGTAAAATATTTCGCTCCTGAAAAAATAAAATTACTTAGCGTGCAACTTCTGCTGCAGTGGCATTCATACGTAACGCGTGCGAACAACAACAATACTCATTATTGTCACATTAGAACGACTTCTGCTGCAGTGGCATTAATATGTAAGTACCCACATTATTTTCCAACTGTCCTGAATATACAGTATTTAAAAAAATAAAACAATACTTCAGTGTTACAATTGTCAAAAAGTGAAAATTCATATTTTTTGGTCTATCAGTACTTCCAGAAGTCGGACGGGGATGAACAAATCAAACAAACAGTACTACCCCATTTGATATTCGGTAAATGAACAGATTAAACGGAATAAAACTATAAAATTGCAGAGTCTTGGATACCATATTGTACACCTTCTTGACATTTTCATTATTTTGAAGTTGTTTTTAGTCACTATCCCCATGTATCGTCTTTAAGAGATCTACAAACAAGCTAAAATTCAGTAACCCATATCTTCACCACTGCTAATGAAGGAGAAGACTCAGTATAAACCTTTGCCAACTTTGGATAAATTTCTACTGGCAATAAATCATCCACCATGTAGAACCTTATGACTGAACCACAGTAATAGTGATTGATATGACACTAAAATAGGACAATGGCAATAACATGTGCTATGGTTACATTTTGCTGTGGTCGAGGTTGCATTCTCCACACATGACAATTCTCCTTTTTTCATCGCCAATGCAGTAATCGCCAGTTTCTGATGTTTCAAAAATCATATATGCTGCGTAAAATCTTCAAGCTTTCCACCAGGATAGCGCATCAGTGAAGGGCGACGTTTCGAAGCCTGCCTCTGGCACAGAGATAGGCTTCGAAACGCCCTAAATTGATGCGCTATCCCAGTGGAAAGTTCAAGAATATTTTACACGAGTGACTCACTGAGAAAGCTTACATTCATTCATCAAATATGCTGCTGCTTGTCTATAGTATCTATGGAGTAGTCTGGAACAGCTGGTGCAAAGATAGACCAGATGAATACTGAAAGATAGTCCTATAATCAAGTAAATAATTTCTAGAACTCCTTTACCTCCCAGTAGCATCAACTGATAAATTACATTTGTCTGATTTGGTGAAGTTGGTAGTAAGATATCGAATTTCAAGTTGAACACCTCATCGTAATGTTTATCCAGGGCTGATCACAGCAATGGAAGACCACATCACAAGCCTTACTTGTATACCTAATGACTTCATCTCTTGTCCATATCACAAGTTATACTACAGTCTCAATCATTAACAAAATTGTTTTCTGTACTTCCAAGTAGGCCTATAATGATCACGTGGACCTCTTCTGTAAAATCCCTTGAGAAGTCATATTTTTTATACAAGCTAGATAGCAGATGACTTATATGATTATAACTTAATGTAGGGTCTACTGGAGATCGCGATTCTGCTACAACAACATTCAGTAATATCGTTGGAATACTGCTGTAGTCAGTCACAAGACGTATTATTCTCATTCGGCAATTCTGTTGTAATACAGCCTGGACCAGCATGAAACCGTTAAATGTACTTCAGAAAGAATTTCTAGTCTTGCGTTTGACCACTACAGTATTATGATGACAACTCATAGCGGAATCGCGATCACCAGTAATCCCTTATTATCTTACTCCTAGTTTTTCCTTGGGCTATTGGCAGCGTGTCTCATTACCTTTTTTTCCCTATTTTAATTAACATTACAACCATCTATAACGATTTAACACTACCACCTATTGCTGGATGAGACTCCTCCATGTCTATTATGGTCAACAGATTAAATGCGAAACTTACATTCGTTTCAAAGGCTCTTTCTGTTTTGCCCCTTAGATCCTCGAATTTTGCATGAGAGACATAACTTTTATCCACAATTTCATCACTCTTCATCTCTTTACTGTATGCCCACAAAACTACTAGAGAGCCTCACTAAGTCCCATTTTTTCCCTACTGCAACTGCTATAATGATGTGAATTTACATCTGTGGATGGTGAAGATAACAAAATGGAAAACACCTATGCTGTGTGATGAGGCAATCAGAAACCAGTACTGATAAAAATTGATTTAAGAATAGTAGGCCTAACCTTCCTATGTAGTTTTATCGGTACATGAAACTATGAAAGTCAGGAAAGACAGCACTAATCTGATGCAACTTATTGAGTTAAATGCAACATTTCAAGCCATGATAGAAACAATTTCACAAATTAACTACACAATGTAAACTGAACTGAAAAATATTAATACAGCAGAGATTTGGGTAATATTAAGATGGGGGTACCGCTGTGGCCTCATGTAGTAAACACACAGATCACATGTATATATGACATCATCGTGATGTATGGTCCAGACTGCATTACAACATAAACTCAAATGATGATTAACGAAATCATATTTTATAAATGTGTGTTTCGGTCGTAATGCAGCCTGGATCAAAGTGAAACATAACCATAGCGCATGATATTGCAGATATCCAATTTTCAGATCATATCTATAGCTGTTACTGCATTGGAACATGCAGACTGAATACATCACAATCAAGGTAATTGTCACAATGATATCACAAATAACACATGATCCCTGTGTTTACTACGCGACGCCACAGCGGTATTCCCATCTTGATATTACCCAGAGATTTTTGCATTTTGTTTATTTGAGGATATGTGTAGTCATTGTAGTTTTAATCTAAAGTACTGGAGCACACTTTGCTACCTCTCATACTAAAAGTATTATGATTCGACTTGGGGGTAAAAATTACAGAGGAAAAACTACAAATGTGAAATTAGTGTTGATCCTCCCACAATTACAGATGCATTAATATGTTGTAAGGATTAACTTGTGTCCATACCTAGGTTTAAAATTAGACGTGTTTATTGTTATGTTGAAATGCTGGCTGGGCTATTAGAAAAAGTGGAATAAGTCTAGAATGCTACAAAAACTTTCCGCCGATATCCTGAACTTGGAAAGAGCTAAGGTTATTTTTTTTCATGCCCTCATATATGATGTGGGTTGAAAGTGTTACTGCATGTGGAATTTCATAGCTAGAAAGAACCAAACACTGAAATTCATAGTATCAAAAACAAAATGCATATCTTACAACTTTAACCTCTTTAAATGTTCCTTTTTTTAAAAAAAATAATTATACCACTCTTAATGCAAATATTTATTACCTCATTATTAAGTCTCAGTTTATTCATATCTTTCTGAATCTTCTATCAACGAACTATTTCTTTTCAACACTAAACATGCTACAAGAGTGACTGTGAGTCAAAGATTAATATATTTTTTGTTTACATTTCTGTATATTTTGTGGATCCAACGATAAAACTAAAACCAGCGATATTAAAATTAAAAAACTTCTAAACAGTATTATCTTTGTTAACCAGAGAAAAAAACACCCGTAATTTATAGCCACTGTTAGCTAGTCGTAATTTTTTAAGTGAAAACTTCTACAGACGCTTTATGCGATGTTTGGACGGGGGTAAATATGTGAGTTCGTGACATCACTTAACCAAGATGCCACCTCTTTCGCGCGTCACCACTACATTGTGCGTATGATATGCGCGTTGGACGGTTTTGCAAAATCTTAATACAAATACCCAGTTTTTATCCAATTTTGATGGAACCCTGCATACGTATACTTCAAAACAAAAAGAAAAACGTTGTTTGCGTTTGATTTAGTAAAAACTAAACCCTCTCCTCCCTTCCCCCTCACCTTAATTACTGTCATCGTTGTTCATACAAACCCAAAGATTTTATCCGATTTTGATAGTTTTTAGCACACGTATACTTCAAAGCAAGGCGGTTTGGTAGCTCGGCGGTTAAGGCGCTTACTTCTGAAAGTTTAGTATCCGGTCGTGGCATCAAATCCCGTGGGTAGTACGAATTTTTGGGAGTTGTATTTGATTATATGAGCTACGCCGGATCGTTTCGTGCTTCTGATTCCATGTTAAACTGCAGGTCCCTAAAAAAGGAATTAGCCTTCTTGCCTCTGACACAAAAGCTTTGTACATCTCCTCCGGGAAGATTCGACGAAGCCCTCGGGTTGTGGACTAAGTTAAATTTTTAGTGTTTGAAGTGAAAACGTTTTTAGCCACGTTGGGCGATCTTTGAATGGGCAAAAATCTCATTTCCGACATGCTAATGTTAACAGAATATCTGTTGCGGTCTTGGTGGCTCATTGGCTAAGGTAACGAAAGGTCCCCTGTTCGAATCTCTGTTTCAGCGGGGATTTTCATAGACCATTAACCCGATCATCACCTCTGGCATACCTTGCTGTGTAATATGAAGTACGCCAGAATGGTTCCGTAGTTCGGATTCCACGTTAAACTGTAGGTCTCTTGTACCTGGTAGCAGTACCGGGTTAGGTTAAGGTGGCTGAGACAGGGGAGGAAAGCGCAGCCAATAGAAATACTGCCATCGGGTCATTGCGTCCACTTTTAATTATTATTATTTAGTGTATTTGTAGCTACAAGTATGACTTTATAATATAATGAGGTGATTCAAAGTACAAATAACCTAAGTATTGTTGAAATTAATGATAATGATGATGCAAACAATTAAAATAATGTTGAAAATTAAGTTAATTGAAATTCATGTAAATACAAATAGTATGTGCAGATAATATATATGTATATTAATTATTATATTAGTTAAGTTGTATTTATATGTTGTTTAGGGCTTGCGCAGCCCATAATATGTTTTTATCAATAAATATACCATATAGAAATGTATATAATTGTTGCTTGGAGTGCCGAAAAAACCAGAATAATGTTAATAATTTTAATTTCCAAGTCATGAAATTTTAATTTTTAACCAACTTCGAAAAGAGAGGACGTTCTCAATTCGTCTGCATTATATATATATATATGTTCAGTGACATCTTCCTTCACGAATTACGAATCACATTTAAATAATTATTTTTTTTTTTTTTTTAGTGGGTAGGGTATACTTTCAAAGTAGTTACATATAAATTTAATTGAGAGACCACCCCCTCTACGCCTTTACACCCCTTAATTTTTTATAGAAACCCACATTTTTTAATCAGATTTCGATGGAACTTTGCACAAGTATAATTTAGAATAAACGGAAAAATATGTCAACATTTGGTTTGCGGAAAGCCTCTGTTTCCACCCCCTTAATTTTTTCAATGTTCTTTATATAAAGCTAAAATCAACACCATTTGACCGATAACCATAAAAGATTGCACTTATATTTATTTTTGTCATGGAGAAGATTTCTGACAAAAAGATCCAAAAACCAACCTCTCTCCCCAATTAAACCCCTTAATTTTAATACAAATCAACGGTTTTTTGCGGTTTGATGAAACTTTACACACTTTTACTTTAAAACAAAGAGAAAAATACTGTTCACATTAGTTTTACAAAAACCCAATCACTCTACCCCTTTTCACGCCCTTAATAATAATTATTATTTTCTTTATACAATGCTGCAGTTTCTGTCCGATTTTGATGGAAGTTTGGATATTTTTACTTCAAAACAAATAGAAAAATACGGTCTGCATTTGGTTTACACAAGCCAAGCTCCTCTACCCCTTTCCACTCCCTTAATTTTTATCATGTTCTCCATACGAAGTAAGAGTTTCTATCCGAATTTGAAGTACGTTTGCACACGTATACTTTAAAATAAACAGAAAAAAAATCTGACTCCATTTAGTTTGCAAAAGCCCAAACCCTCTCTCACCTATATCGCCACCCCTTTTAATTTCAAATATTATTTATTTGAAACCAACAGTTTTTATCAGATTTCGATGGAACACTCTACACGTATATCATAAAACATTGCATTGCATTGCATTGCATTGCATTGTGTTTAAAAAACAAAACCCCACCTCCTTTACTGCATTTAATTTTTGCAAATGTTCTTCATATAAAGCTACAGCTTTTATCCGATTTCGATTGAACTTTGCATTTAAATCAAACAGGAAAATAACGTCAACATTTGGTTTACAAAAGCGCAACCCCTTTCCTCCCTTATTCCCACTCCTTTTCATTTAGCATTTTTTAATAGTTGCTTAAGTAACATATATAAAATTCAGATTTTATATTATGACGTAAGTATAATTCTATTTTATTAAGTTTTGAGGGTATCTGTAGAGAGGTTTTCACCACACAAAGTGTCTGGCAATAGATGACGTGAGTATCCTGTAGAAAATATAAAAAAAATAACGTTTTATACTATGATGCTTTTTTGGCAGCAATTTTATACATATTTGCTTTCTTTTACCTATCAAAGCCATCTCAACTGAAGGTTTATAGTAGCCAAACTTCATACCTGCTGAAGGTGTACATGAGCAGAAAAAATTTCAGTCTTTATACTGTGACGTTGGTCTGGCGTTCGCGGGCTATTGGACTAAAACAGAAAAAATAAAATCAAACGTAAACTTTTGCCTACACAGCAGTCACATGCACCGAAATTCGTCGTTCGCTAATTTTGCTGGTGGCGACATCCGACGAGGTGATAAAAACAAACGCTTACTTAGTTAACATCAAAATTTCTCTAAAAGTAATTCATTATAAGAAAGATCAGACAGACAGTTGTTTCATATACTACTACTCATCAGGTTCAAATAATGTCTTTAGCGACCTGCTGAAACTCCATTACTTGAGTAAATTAAATTTTATTGGATATGCTAGGGCAAAATTATTATTATTATTAATCTTTGTTAACTAGGAATCATCAGATTTGGATTTGTAAATTTTTTAATCGTTGTTAATTTAAATGAAGGAAATTCCTTTTGTGTGAGAACGAGGGCTTCACGGCGTATCGGCAGAGCTAGCCGCCGAAAGCTCGTTGTTGTCTTTCTTCAACACTATACGGCGAAGATCCCATGAAGACTTCATATCGGAAATCCCTTTGTCACCATTAAGCTTTTTTGAATGGCTTTCTCTCTTAAAATTTTACGTCTTTTATGTTGAAGCAGTTACACAAAGGAATAAATAAATGCCTCAATCCATAAAATTCAAATAAATATCCAGATAGCGGTAGCACGGCACAAGAAGCGTGTAAATGTGCTGTGCTGTGTCGGTACTTTCATTTGTACTGTCGTGATTCGTGTGAAAGTTTTTCTGACGCGATTATAGCCGCACATCATGAATTAACAGACCTTGAACTTGAAATGGTAATTGGGGTAATCCATTCAGGAAATTGTTCGGGAATTTAACATTCCTCGGTTCACAGTGTCAAGAGTGTACAGTGAATATGTAATGTCCGGCATTAGCTCCCCCCATGGACCACGTTTCCTTAATGACCGAAACCAATGATGTGTAAGTCGAGGTGTCGGTGTTACCAGGCAGGTAATACTGCGTCAAAGAACAGCAGCACTCAATATGGGACGTTTAGAGCCCGTGCCAACTAATTGGATATCACATTAATGTATATATTTTGTACTGTTTTGTACTTAAATGTATTCATCTATGAAATAACTTTATTCTTAACAGCTAATATGTCCTCCTTTCTGTTTTACAAGTTGCTTTACACTATTTGGCATAAATTCCACAAGCTTTGAGCATTCATCATCACGAAACCACACTGTAACCAGAGGCACTGCCATTCGCACTTTTGTCGAACATTCAAGTTTAGCGAGTTTCCTCTCGCATACAGCCCACAGGTTTTCTGTGGGATTAATGTCAGAGGTGTTTCATGGCCACACTAAGATTCGAATATTATTATTAGTAAAGAATTTTTTCACTTCCTTTGAAGTGTAACAATGATTCAAATCCAGCTGAAAAATTCTGTCGCCACCTGGAAATCTTTCCTGCTACTCACAAACAACTCTCCTTTCAGTATTTAAATGTACTGGTTGGTTTTCATCATCCCGTCGACTGGAACTAAGGGTCCGGTTCCTGCATGCGTGATACATCCGCAAAACATTTTCTTCATTGGATGTTCTACACTTTATTGCAAATGTGCTGAAGTTGTTGGCTCATGCTTCATTCGGCAAACATATTGAACCCTTCGTCCCTGCACTTCAAAGTGACTCTCATCAGTGAAGAGTACCTTTCTCCAGTGTTCTATCGTCCAATCCGGATGTGCCCACAAGAGACGTTTCCTTTCGCCTGTTAGAAGGCGTTTCTTTACAGGTTATTGGGCTTCCCTTCCAGCTGCTAGAAATCTACTCTGAACATTCACTCCCCTTTCCCTTAATTCGGGAGTTAAGTCCAGAACAGTGAACCGGAGTTTAACATGATTTCTCGGTGGAGAAAGCTATTATCAATAGGCGTAATTTTCTTTCTCGACCACAGTTTCAGTTTTTCTTCTGTGAAATCGTGTGCACTGAATAATTTTATTTATAATGCCCACATCGACAGAAATGTCAGTAACTAACTCTCCACCGAGTATGGTGGTGTAACGGTTAGCGTTCTCGCCTCGCATTCGGGAGGACGGCGGTTCGAATTCCCGTCCGGGCATCCAGATTTGGGTTTTCCATGGTTTCCCAAATCACTCCAGGCAAATGCCGGGATGCTTCCTTCAAAAGGCTATGGCCGAATTCCTTCCCATTCCTTGCCTCCCATCCTTTCCCGTCTCTAAAAGACCTCGCTGTTAGAGAGACGTTAAGCAGATAAAAAAAAAACCTAACTCTAAGTATTCTGAGATAATGCTATAATCGCATACGCTTTCTGTGTCGTATTCATTGAAAACATACAATCAGGGGCGTAGCTACTATGGGGCTAGGCGGTGCAGTGCACCGGGGCCCTCACGCTCAGGGGGCCCCCAAGCATACCTCAAGGGGCCCCTAAGCGCACCTCTAGGGGCCCTCAAGCGCAGTTTAGAGGGCCCACGAGCCTTCACGGCAAACTGTCCGACCTTTTTTTAGAGGGGGCCCCTAAAGAACAATTCAAGGGCTCCCATCCTCAGTTCAGGGGGCCCCTACCAGCACACAAAGCAAAAAAAAGGTCGCCCCGTCAGGCCTGAGGGCACAAGATAAATTTTTTGCACCGAGGCCCTTGTTGACCTAGCTACGCCACTGAGTACAATTCACCACTAATCTCACTAAGGTACCTAAAAAAATTTCTTAAAAGTAACAGGCTTTTAACATAAAACAGACATCACACGGGGTAATAACCAGGAAACTAATAATAGGTAATGTGTATCACATTGTTGCCAACCACTAGGAACATGATATTAAACAGTACAACAGACCTGCCCGTGCCTACTGTGCAGTAGAAGCGAAATACCTGAGCTAACAAAACGCAATCGGCTCCAGGGGCTACGGTCAAATGAATCATAGTTCCAGCTGATGGTAGGGATCTAGTGTGGTACATACCCAACGAGGCCATGGATTCAGATTATCAGGAAGGCACTGTGCAAGCTAGTGGTTCCTCCAACCTGGTATCGTCTGCGTTTAGATGACTTGGACTGGGACCTCTGGTCAAACTGAACCAACCATTGGCTGGGAATAGCTATGTTTAGCTACTTGCAAACCATTTCCAGCTATTTATGGCCTTCATGTTCCCAAACAACAATGGAATTTTCCAAGACGACGATACACCATGTCGTCGGGCCAAAATCGTTCATAACTGGATTGAGAAACATTCTGGACAGCGAATGATTTGGCCCCCTAGATCAGCAAACATGAACCCAGTCGGACATATCTAGAACGTGATCAGAAGATCAGTTTGTGCACAACTACCTACACCGATAACTCTTTTGCAATTATAGATGGCTGTAGAGGGAGTATGGGTGGGTATTTTTTCAGGGAACTCCCGCAATTTGTTGAGTCAATGCTGCGTTGGGTTGGTGCGCTTCACCGAGGAAAATGGAGTCCTACACGATATTACGAGGTATTCGGTGACTTTCGGTATTTTAGTATATGGGAACCATCTGCAGAAAAAGTGAACTACAACAATCAATTAAGCAAATAATTTCGATATACAGTTTATCGTTGCAGCAAGATATTTTTTTACGATAAACATACAAAACACACTGTAAACACATCGGTATAAGAATAGGGGAATTGTTATAGCGCCGGATCGTGTTGTTTCTTTCGCAGTGGTGAAGGCAAGAAATGGAATGTTATATTGGCCTTAGACCTTTCTCCCCCCACTTAGGTTCTTCAAGACTGGAAACAGACCAACACGAGTAAACTTTCCCAGAAAAGGTCACAATCTCCGGCCAAGAGATTTCAATCAACTTTAACTGAGTGATTGCGAATCGTCCAAAAACCGAAGTCTGTTAATAGATTTAGGTCAACAGTCCGTTGTATTAAAAAAAAATCCTGGCCATAGATCATGGCGCCGTATTATTTCGGGACAAAGGGAAATTTAAGAAAATTTATCAAAAAATTAGTCATTTTTGTAAGTATAAATAACTGCCCGCAAACTAATAGTTTTTGAGAAATAGCAGAAAACATGATTTTCGGCCACTAATTGTATATTTTTTGTGCTTATATTCTAATAACATTCAGTATCATGCTACGAGGTCTTTAGCATGGTAGTAGTTAGTCTGGTCTGGTGGCGCAATGGTTCGAATGTATCTATATTGAACTTTTTTCAATGAAATGTATTCATTTAGTTTAATTTAATTTAATTGCGATGGAGATTACGCTCCGATGGCAAATTCCCTACACACGAAATTTTTCCTTTCCTGTTCCCACCTACTTTTTCTCTCTGCAAATTTGTACTTTAAATTCTTTCAACGTTTTTGCTAAATTATTTATCATCTCTCTTTGTAAATTATTCCAATCCCTGATCCCCTTACCAACGAAAGATAATCTTCTCCCAACCTTATGCCTAAAATCGAGCGCCAGCTTGTGGTCATAATCATCTTTTTCCCTCCATGTTCCTCTCCTGGTTCTTCCAGCACTACCTTTCCAAGCCACGACACTAATATGCGCCCTGTACACTCTTATGACTCTCTTCACCTTCCTCCTGTCTTCTATTGAATCCCAGCTCCTTTATCATATTGGTTACTGATTGTGTTCTGCAGCAATTTCCAGATAAAAATCTAACAGCCCTTTTGATACCGAAAATGTGGGTCCCGCAATGGTTTGGTCAAGGTTTTGTAACCTCTCTCCAACAAGTGAAGGATTTTGAAACTTTTTCCTACTACCTGTCCAATGTATCCTACCAAATTAAGTTTGTTATCAAATCTTATACCAAGTTATTTACATTTAAAGTCCTTAGCAAACAATTCTTTCTACACCTTAAAATCATAATTATCCTTTAGTTTTTTAACTATGTACCTAATAAGCTGACTCTTCTATGCATTTATCTTCATCCCATGTTGGTCTGCCCAGATAGATATCCTGTCCAGATAACCCTGTAGCTGCCCACAGTCCTCTAACGCTTTGATCCTCTTATATAACATTACGTCATCTGCAAACAACCTAATTTCTTATAGTAAACCATCAACAGAATTATTCGTTAGAATAAAAAATAGGAGTGGTCTCAAAACGCTACCTCATATTTTCACTTCGAATTCTTTAGATATTGCATTTCCTACCCTAATTTTTGTGTAGAATTCTTCTACCCAGCAAATCACTTTTTCATCCACTCCAATAGTTTTTACATTATTTAGCATTATTTTCTGGCTCCCTCTGCCAAAAGCCTTTGAAGGATCTATCAGTTTGGTCTCCCTTGTCCATTTTATCCGAAATATCTTGCATATAGCTTGCTAACTGAGATTCGCATGAATATCCTTGCCTAAAGCCGTGTTGTAAACTTGAAAACCACTTACGTTCCTCGCAGACTTTTCTGATGTGTTTGTATATCAATCTCTCCATTAATTTACCTACCACTGATGTCAAAGTGAATGGCCTGAATTTTAAAACTATTTGTCATTCCTCCTTTATGGACCGGTGCTACAGTACTATCGCACTTTACCAGTCCATTGGGGAGCAGCATATATCCAGATTCAATTTAAATAACATTTTAAGATAAGGTACAATGTCACATCGTGCTATTTGTAAGACTAATACTTTCTGCACCAGTCCCTCAGGATGAATTTAAGATTTTTTTAGTTTGCTCATTTTTAATTGTATGGATAAGCTCGTTCTACGGTTGTATTTGGACCCTCTTATTTCTGAATCATAGTCGATAATGGTCTCACTAAACTAGCTACTTTAAATTTTTGCCTTTTTCAAATCCTCAGTAACTTCTTACCATCCTTATATATTTGTCTCAACACGCTCCCCTCCCCCCAGTTTTCTAACATAGCCTTATAAATTTCTAGATGCCCTAGAATCTAGCCTGTAAATGAAGTTTGTTAGAAGTGTCCTCCAGAAAATGAGACTTGATCATATAAAGAATGATGAGATTAGATTAAACCTAGAGGTAAACGAACCCATGGAAGAAGGACTTACGTCATGTAGACTTAAGTGGTTTGGACATGTTAAAAGAATGAATAGCAAAAGATTACCGAAAGATTATTTGAAAAAATAAGTACGACGGGCAAAAGACCAGTTGTAAGACCAAGAAGAAGATGGATGGACCAAAAGAAGGAGGGAACAGAGAGTAGAAGATGGAATTGGAAATCCGTTGTGGACAATGAAACTTTCTTAGACAGGAGGCAATGGAAGATTATCGTCTATAAACAGCAAACCCGAAACATGGAAGGCTCGTAAACCACACCCAGGAAACTGAAGATGATCGTCAATGAGGATCGTGCATAAGATAAAATGGGGCGGAAAACAATGTCTTTAAAGCGACTTTAAAGAGGACAACAGGATAGAAAAAACAAAGGTAGTATAGCGAAGGTACTAGGGCCAGCTCATGTAGGCAGATTTACTAGGTTCCTACAGTTACTACCTATTCTTCGTCTCTTTTTCCAAACATTTTGGGATCGGCTGCGTTTGATGAGTTCTATTAACCGTTAGCATGATCAAATTTGGAGCTTTGATTTTAAGGTCGCATGCCCTTGTTGACGTTAAGCATTTTATACGTTCCAGGTCATCCTACATACTAATGGAGAGAAGTTTTGCTATCTGTCTGTGAAATGTATAACTATGTTTTGTGTGTGTTAAGTGTATTTTTTGTTTGTGAAATGTGTAATTTATGAGGCGGAGATTGGGAACCGTCCCGCATTCACCACGATGACTGCGGAAAACTGTCTACAAACCGCAGTTAGGATGGCCGGTACGATCATGGAGGAAGGAAATATATGGAGGAGAAGTGACGTTAAATTGGTGAAGCAGGCTCGCGCATGCGCAGTGGCGGCAGCGGCGATATTGCGCTTCCAAACAATTGCGATGTTCCCAGTATATCCCGAAAAATAAGCAAGATATCGAAAAATTTTATTCTTTATTTTCGATTTGTCTCGTCGTGTTACATTAGAATCGATCATTAAATTTGACTTTTGCGAAATTTTCTTCTCCATTTCAACTCAAGACACCTCACTTTTGATACAGTATATCTCTAGAACTAGGTGAGATATCGAAAATTTTTATTGTTTATTTTTCATTTGTCTCGTCTTTTTAAATAAGAATCCATCATCAAATTTGACTTTAACCAATTTTTTCTTCTGAATTTCAACCAAAACCATTTCACATTTTGGACAGAATATCTCGAAAACTAAGCAGGATATCAAAAAATGTTATTCTTCATTTTTATTTGTCATATCGAGTTACATAATAATCCATCATCAGATTGCGGCATCACCTTCATCCTAAAGTCCCCTTGAGGTTTTTGTACATATTCCCCGTGTCTGTAAGGAAGCGGCCATGCCCCCTCCACTCCGGCCATGCCCCCCCACTCCTCCTCCGCCCTGCACTTACACTTTTCGAAATATGTTTCTGCCTTATTTCATTAGTATTTACTTTTACTGCATAGGAAATAATGAAGTTAACTGAGTTTTTATTTCATTTCACGTTAAAGGTTACAATAACAGCTAACTGAATTAATTATAATCGATTAAGGTTTCTAAGAATATTTAATCGATTTCTACGTTTATTTTAATTAAAAAATGGTCGCTGTTCCGTAATGTCATGACCACTGATTTATTGTTTTTAGTCAAAAATGAACACTGACTCTGTGATATTAAACTTTACAAATGATTAAACAATCCATGTTCTACTAAACATGGTGTTTGTGCAGAAAACATTTATTATTTTCAACCAATAAAATTAATTAATGAAAATTATTAATAGAAACGTTTAAATAGATAAATATTTTCAACTATCCCTTACTCGATCAATGTCTGTGAAATACCTCATAACAGTGGCGGAATCAGGATTTTGGTTTGTGGGGGGAGGGGGGGGGGAGGCTTGAGCGGATTTTGGTTTGTGGGGGTTGAGTGGATTTCGTTTGGGGGGGGAGGGCTTGAGCGGATTTCGTTTGAGGGGGGGGGGGGGCTTGAGTCGGGTAAGAGTTGGCTTTATAGTCATGCCGCCCTTAAAAGATTATATGAAGAAGATGAGTTAATATAGAATAGCAGTTGATTAAATAATTTGTTGATGATTCATTGAATTACTACTTGCATGTTGATGTACTGATCAATTATACAGAAATTTAATGTGTTTTATGTAATATTAAAGGTAACTGTTTTAACAATATACCCATTATTTTCTTTCGTAATAACGAAATATTTGTTTAATGGAAAATTTAGTGGTTATGAGAGTAGCTCCACTTTTTGTTAGTGGTTTTCTGGTGGTTTTAGCAGTTGAATCTAGTGTGGGCAGCTAGTTTACGGTTGGCAATCTACAATATACATTATTCCAAATGTGAACCGAGCGTGATGGCTGAGCGGTAATGCTCTGATCTCGTATTTGGGTTTGAATCCCCGTCCGGGCAACCAGATTTAGGTTTTTCGTGGTTTCCCAAAATCACTCCAGGCGAATGCCGGGATTCTTCCTGCAAAATATCATGGCCAAATTCCTTCCCGTTCCTTATCCACAATACTTTTCCGACTCTATGGATTTCGACGTCAACAAGGCGTAAAGCTATAAGCAAAAAAAAAAAAAAAAAAAAAAAACAAAAAAATGTGTGTAATTTCACCGTAAAAGTTCGATACGGACGGACTGGAAGTAACTGCCTAATTACCGCCAGATTACCGACCGCGTTGCAATAGGCTAAATGTTGTGAGAACGAAGGCTAAATGTTTTTGGAATCTAGGCTTCCGCCCAAAACGTGTTTTCTGCTAACTCTCAAAACTATTAGCTTGTGGATTCTATATCTACGAAAGTTACTATTTTTAAAAATTATTTTTCAATTCCACGTAGTGCGAAAAAGATGCGATGCTATGACCTTTGACCTCGATTTTTTAGAAAACCAAATTCCCTCATAGGGCTCGGCTTTCGGTAGTTCTCAATCACTTTGTTGAATTTGATTGAAACCGGCTGGCCTGAGATCGTAACCCCTTCATGTAAGCAGCGTGATTGCAGCTGACCACAGATACTGCTTCGTAGAAGGACCTGATACTATTCCATATCGTCCAATAAAAAGAGCAGCCTAGCCCCCATCTAGTTAATTTCGAACTGCTGATTAAAATATGAACGAGTCACTTTTTTATGTATATTCTACTATTTCTGTCAATACATCTCGTAAAAGCTGATAGTAGGTCTACCTTTTTTTGCGTTTAAGGATAATTACATTTTCAAGCACAAACTATTGAAACTTGAGCCGGCCTCGGTAGCGTAGGGGCTAGAGTGCTAGCTCCGAGGACCGAAGGTCGCCGGTTCGAGTCCGGCCGAGGGCATAGGTGTTTAGTGTTGTGTCTGTGAATGCCTTGTCCGTGTTGTAGTGTCCTTGTGTCAATACTTGACAGCAACAAATCACATTGAGCTGGCTGTATGGCCCAGTAGCCGAATGCCACTTAAAAAAAATTGAAACTTGAGTACTGTTTTCTTAATGCTATGCCGTATTGAAGTCGCTCCAGCATATGAAAGTAATGCGCGATAAGTTGTTCATCATATGCTGTGATTCCCTCAGTTGTATTCAGGCCATAGGAAATATGTATCCAGCAGATCGTCTAGTCCAGGACATCCAGGACGCCCTCCTTTCCCTTCAATCTCGTGGAAAGGAGGTGTTATTCTGCTGGGTACCGGGCCATGTGGGAATCAGAGGGAACGAGGCAGCTGATCAAGCTGCCAAGTTAGCCTGCGACAAGGTCAGAACCTGACTTTGAACCGGTCCCAAAGTCAGACCTTGCCTCGGCGGCGAAGAGATTTGTTTTTGATGTTTGGCAGAGGCAGTGGCTGGAAGTTGAGCGTAATAAGCTCCGGCTGGTCAAACCGACCGTTCAGGCCGTGGAGCAGCTCCTTCCAGCGGGCGAGGAGGGATGAGGTTCTCCTTACTCGCCTCCGAATAGGGCACTGTCCTCTGACGCACAGGCTTTCTTCTCCGCCGAGAGGACCCTCCGGAATGTGATGCTTGTGGCGTACCTTTGACGGTACGCCACATTTTAACCGAATGTGTATTGTTTTTAGATCTAAGGGCAGACGTTGGCTTAGCCAACGATCTGTCCCTTATTTTAAGCGATGACCGTGACAACGTGGCTAAGGTTTTAAAGTTTTGTTGCTTGGCTGGTCTTGTCCCAAAACTTTTGGGCAGATCGGCCTAGGTCCTAGATTGGATTGGTGGCCGTTTACAACCACCAATCCAAGTACTGTTTTTATTTGTGACACTGATTATATGGCTGGCCCTTTTACAGCCAGCCATCTAACTTGTTTTTTAACCTGGTTGGCCATCTACAGCCAACCAGTTAATGTATGTAATTTTTTATTCTAGTCACAGTTTTATATTTTGTGTTGCCGTCTGTGTGGCCGACCTCTTTACAGTCGGCCACACAGACGGTATTTTAGTTAGTTTGTTAGTATTTTATTGTGCTGTCTCTGTGGCCGACCCCTTTACAGTCGGCCACACAGACGGCAATTTCGCCACGTTGTCACGCCTGGTTTTTGTTAGGGCGCTAATGACCTCGTCGTCGACGCGCCCTAAAACCTAAACAAAAAAAAAAAAAAAAAAAAAAAAAACTGTTTTCTTCACAAGCAAGGTTGTTTGTGTTGGTGGCTGCGGCGCATTTCACTATAGTACGATGTACTAAACGGTTGCCCGGGTTCACACCTGAACGAGGCAACGCACGCACGGGACCGTGGCGAGCTTATCAATGTGCGTCTGCAGACGAAGCACGGAAAAATGAACGCAGAAGCAACCGAGGCGGTTCGAACGCCATCTGTCGCGTGCCGGTACTCCAAAGAGAATTCGGGGTTGGGCTGCATTCTTCTCACGTGCCCACCTCTCTCGTTTTCAATAATAATAATAATAATAAACAAATCCTTCGAGGTTCGCCCAGGAGGGAGCTACGTTGAAAACATTTAAAGTTAGCCAAGTATCTCAAAGTTATGGATAATCTTACCGATTTTCGAAAATTTGTATTAATCTTAGAAATTTCATCCTGAATCGATTCCAATAAAATATGAAATCAGAGGTCGAAATTTAGTAAATTTACTCTCTTATTCTTCAAACATATTACTCAGAAATGTATATGTACGGTATTTGGCAGGGAGACCCAAAAGGATTGTTCGGCTGCTCGCGTGCCTCTGTCGTGGCTCCGGATAAAGGCTTTCTGTGATGGACAGCTGAACCCGTACTAATGTGAGGGGAGAGCAAGAAAAATAAGTGTCGTCATTTATCTCCAGGGCCGCCGTAAGCGGGCGTCCAAGGCGTGCACCGCACGCGGGCGGCACATCGAGGGGGGCGGCAAAACGAGTGATCGACAGTCGCGGCCTTGCGATAGTTGCCACTCCATTGTTCGCCGCGACGAAATTTGCCTTTTTTTTTTTTTTTTTAGCTCAACAGCTGCTTCGGGCGACCGGTGACACTCGGGATGGCAACAATGGGGGCGGCAAAAAATGCTCAAAAGGGGCGGCAATCTCACAGGTTTTTGACGGGGTTCGGAAATTTTCGAGATCCACCACTGGCTGTAATTAAACAAGGGGCGGCATAATCGGTATTGCACACGGGCGCTCAAACAGCTAGCGGCGGGCCTGTTTATCTCTAATGCATTAAAGTTTTATTAGATTACTTTATTCGTAAAATATGTAGTTTTTGAGCCTTGACACATTTCAGCTAAATAATAAACACTGAAAGTTGCTTCAGTGGCAATAATGCCTTTTTGTACGATAAATATCTTGGCTTCACAAATCATTCACAACTTTGTTTCCCTTTCTCATCAATATACTCTTCTCTTTCCAGTGCTTAAATCGTACTTCCTCATCTTGTGTAGCAATTTTAAAGTCTAGTTGAAGAAGCAGCAAACCAGCAATTACGTTTGACGAACAGTGCCGGCAACCTCTGCAATGCGATACCAGTGTGTTAACTTCGATATTACTGGCGTAACACATTTAGTTCGTTTTCCGCACTATTGTGACGGATTTAAATCCAAATCTTCATTAAATATTGGAATAAAATATTAGACAGCGAATCTAGCAGTAGGACATCGGTTTACTTGTCTTCCAGCAAAATTACGAGAATAAAGACAATTGGAATGTTATATAACGGCAAGGATGCGGCAAATGAAATTATAAATCATATGGAAACGGAAAGCTTATATATATATATATATATATATTTTTACTTATGGCTTTACGCCTCGTAGACGTCGAGGTGATTAGAGGCGTGAAAGGACTGGGGGACTAGCAACGGGAAGGAATTCGGCCATGGCCTTTTGAATGAAGCATCCCAGCATTGTTTGGTAGATAAGTGTAAGAATTATCATAAAAACAATAATACGGTAAAACCTGGTGGTGAATGAGACCGACGCAAGCAGGAAAAAGATGTAAAACAAAGAAAAGGTGCAACCTTGTGTATGAGAAATGCGATATGTTGTAACCACACCCTCATTACTGTTACTATTAGTCTATTCTTTTCTTCTCTGCCCACTCCTACACTCAAATATATACCATTTGGAATCAAGCAGGGGTAAAACGGATATGTGCGAAGCACTAGATTACAATAATAAAGGAACCATCCATTGGCATAGTTACGAGGTTGAGAGGGCATCAACCAGTCAGTCATTTTATTCTTTCGAGTTTGGCCTACCCTGGACCACGAAAAACCACTGGTGTACTAGTTCGCCTTTTTATTCTATAACTGAGGTTTTTTTTTTTGAGGTGTGATGGGATTTGGAACAAGAAACGGAAAGGAATTCGGACATGGCCTTTTGAAAGAATTGTTACGGTATTCGCCTGGGGTAATTTGGGGAAAACCATGGAAAATCAAACCCAAATCTGGATGCCTGGAGGGGGAGGGGATTCGAACCCACGTGGTTCCGAATGCGAGTGCCAGAGCGTTACCGCTCACCCACCACGCTTGGTCCACCGAGGTTCTTCCTTTTTTTTCAGAATAGGTGTTGTTGGCTTTTTACATTGTTCCTCGAACCACTTGAATTTATCGATGAAACACTCTTCGATTATCTATCTCATCTGGATGGTTGAAGAGGTTGCCCACTTGTTACTGTGGTATGAGATTTGGCCCTAAATAAAGTACAACAAAAGTGGTAAACGACTACCTAATTTTCTAATGTTAATATTTAAATTAATGATAGCAATAGCATTAAGAACCTTCACGGAAAAGAGAAATCTTTTAGTGTCAAATATTGATATAGGACTCAGAAATAACTTTGTATGGAGCATAGCACTTCATGGTAGTGAAGCATGGACTTTAGGAAAGACCAGAAAGAAGAAAAATTGAAGCCTTTGAAATTTGGACTTATATAAGGATGTTGAAAGTTAAGTGGACAGATAAAGTACGAAATTGACATGTTTTGGAAATGATGGGTGAGGAAAGAAGTTTGTGGAAGAATCTTAACAGAAAGAAGAGTTAGGATGATGTGTCATATTTCGAGACATTTTGGATTGATTGGTTAATTTGTTAGTGGAGGGAACAGTCGAAAGAAAGTATTGTAGAGGAAGACAGAGATTAGAATAAATGAAAGCAGATAATTTATGACGTGGGTTGAAAGGAGTATGCTGACATGAAGAGGTTAATGCAAGATAGGAAGGGATGGAGGATTGCGTCAAATCAGTGGAGGGAATGATGACAGAAAAAAAAAATACCTATGCAACTGTTTTTGGAATTGGGTTTATTCTCCTTCGCATTTTCCCTCTCGTCAAGGTATCATTAGCGACCGAAAACTGTTACACATTTCTATGTGAGTGGAGGTACTGTGACTGTTTGGACTTCACAGCTATGTCAAGAAAAATAAATTATGTGTAACACCAAAAGCGGCAAATTTGATGAAGGCGTATGCGATCAACTACAACACCAAAATTATTAATCTAACAAGCAACCAAAATAGGAATGACTAATTTTTATCAGCCACTTTCAATGAATGGACTGTATTTGTTGACCTTACCGCAGCCTATGATACAGTGTGGCGAGAGGGCCTGGTATATAAACTGCTGAACATTTTGAAGTGTAAAAAAATCACTTGTCTGATCAATACCATGCTAGCTAACCGAACATTCCAGGTTGTTTCAGACAATAAGATAAGCAAAGTAAGAAGAGTGAATAATGGTCTGCCTCAAGGCTCAGTTCTTGCCCCACTTCTTTTTAATGTTTATATTTCTGACATTCCTCAAACAGAATCCATACAGTTCTATTATGCCGACGATCTGGCAGTAGTACAACAATCTGATAACGTTCAGCAAATTGAAAATAGTTTAACAGCAGACCTCAAAACCCTGAGCAACTATTTTCGGAAATGGCGTCTCGTACCCAGTTCCAGCAAGACGGAAACTAGTGTCTTCCATCTTAACAATCGGGTGGCGAATCTCTCACTTGACGTTCTTCTTGATGGCACTCCCATCCGACACAACCCCTTCCCCAAGTATTTGGGAGTCGTAATGGATCGCACCTTGTCGTACAATAAACATCTAAACAACCTTGCAGCAAAACTAAGAACCAGGAATAATATTCTGCAGAAGTTAACTGGCACCTCCTGGGGAGCATCCGCCTCTACACTCCGCACATCAGCACTGAGCCTTGTATATTCTGCAGCTGAGTACTGCTCATCTGTCTGGATAAATAGCGCCCACGTCAAAAAGATCGACACAGTTTTAAACCAGACAATGCGGATAATTAGCGGATGTATTAAGACCACTCCACTGTACTGGCTACCTGTTATGTGCAACATCGAACCGCCTACAATAAGACGACACAATCTCCTAATTGCCCAGTATAATAAGATCTGTGATAACTTGGATCTGCCCATCCATGACGACATGGATAATATGTTTGTGAGACTTAAATCGAGAAATCCAAGTGTAAAAACTGTAAAACAGATTATATCTGATAATTTTAATGGGAGAGAAGCTTGGAAATTGGAGTGGATAGCCTCAGCCCCACCAGAATGGCACTCCCTGTTCGACAGTCAACAGGCACTAAAGGGACTCGACCTTCCTCGCAAGACTTGGGTAGCTCTTAACAGAGTTAGGACTGGTCATGGAAGATCTGCTTCATCTTTGTATACATGGGGAATGAGAGATTCACCGAGATGCGACTGTAGTGAGGAGAAACAAACCATCCGTCACGTGAGATTCAGGGGATCACCGATAGATTTTATTAACATTTCAAATGAAGCTTTAGATTGGCTACACCATGTTAATTTTGAATTTTAATTGTAATTTAATGTTAAATTGTATTATTTTTGTGCAATGGCCACAAGCTAAATAAATAAATAAATAAATGGACTGATGATAGATGACTCTTAACGTGGTGAATATTGTGTGAAGTGTAATCACTCCTGCCTGCTTCAGGGATGGTTTGCCGGAAGGAACCTATTCCATAATGGATGTTGCTTAAGGGTTGCGAAGCATGTTACTTATGTTCTGCGTGATAGGTATATTTTTGTTTTTGAAACTGTGCAGTATATGAGGTGGAAATTGTGGCCATCCCAGCACCGCTAATTGCGAGAAACCGCCTAAAAACGGCAATTGGAACCGTCGGTAACCGGCGGTCAGGAGTCAGGTTGTACTGACCCGATTCAGTGAAGTGGTTCCTTTAACTGACGTGACCAAACGTCCCGCTTCGGGCTGTCTGTCCCGATGTCCCCGGCGAGATTAAAAATGTCCCGCTTTCGCAAACAAAATGCCAATTTAATATTGTCTAAAACAGACGATGCGGTTTTTTTTGCCGCGCGACGGTCGAGTCGACGCTTTGACCATTGCTGATCACTAGGGTTCGGATCTTTAGGACAAGTCATATTTTTTTCCTGCCTTTATTTTCACTTGAAATGCTGAATCAAACACTGATTCAACGTCTCCGATTGTATTTAAATGTATTTTATATAAATGCATATTCAGATCCTAGTTTCGGTCATATTTCGGTAATGTTTATGGTCATATTTTTAGGAAAAATCTGGTAATTTTTTTAATAGTTCCGAGAATTCATTAGATATAGATGAGAATAAATTAAGATAATTATTCACAGAACTGTACTTCTGCTATATAGGGGAAAAAATAATTTTCGCTGTGGTCAGAATTCACCAGCCAAGAATTAATGTTACACATTATTGTCACTCTCTAAACGTTAATGTTCCGCCCGCCTTTTAATCTCGAGAATGCAGCAGAAGCATGCCTGTGTCGATCCGCGTCAACAGGGCCGCCGTAAGCGGGCGTGCAAGGCGTGCACCGCACGCGGGCGGCACATCGCGACGAAATTTGCAGTGTATTATGTAGCTGGCGATCTTTTTTTTTTAGCTCAACAGCTGCTTTGGGCGGCCGGCGACACTCGGGATGGCAACAATGGGGGCGGCAATCTCACAGGTTTTTGACCGAGTTCGGAAATTTTCGAGATCCACCACTGGCTGTAATTAAACAAGGGGCGCCATAATCGGTATTGCACACGGGCGCTCAAACAGCTACCGGCGGGCCTGCGCGTCAATCAATATCTCAATGAAATATCCTCAGTCATCGTTAAATCTATAGTGTATCAGCAGGGCCCGCTCCAGGGGGGGGACAAACCGGGCATTTGCCCGGGGCGCTAAAATTTAGGGGCGCCATTTCGGTTGTAGGTGTGAGAAAAATATTAATGATATTGATGTGTTAAATACCCAAATAATAAAAAAATTCCTCATACCGATTTTTTCGTTCGATATAAATTACAGTTCTTAGCTATTTGGGTGCGCCCCTCGAGACTTCGAAGAGACGGGGCGCGGACCTCAAAGGGGCGCGCCGTTGTTCAGCCACCTCTGTGTGAATTGCGCCATTTGTTAACATAGGAGCGACTTCAAAATGCACCGCGTCCGCGCCATGTCTCAGCCCGAAGTCCGCGCCACGTGTCTTCTGTGTGAATTGGGCCATAACACGCGAGTCGAACGCTGCTTCGACTTGTGTTGTCTCAATTTGCTTATTATTGCTAATTATAAAAGTAGTTTCATTAAACAACAGCATTAGTCTTATTACTACGTCCTTAGTGATAAGTGGAAGTTCATAAAATTTACTTCAGGATTTCATAATTTCTAAAGGTAAGTATATCTATGATTAAACTGTTATTTAGTTGGATATACGACATAAGCGCACAACGACAAAAGCGCACAACAGAAGCGAAGCGCGGTAGGTGAGGGCTGTTACACATGACCTCGGCTACCTGTACTGATTCCGACGTTATACTGCCCACAAGCAGTGAAAAGGAGTGTTTTTCGCAATTGCAGTTAGGTTCTAATACATGAAATCGATAGTGCTTGGCGCGAAAGGCTGAGTATTTATTTTATTGAAATGATGAACCAAATCAATATGGATCTTAGTTATTGGGAAATCGAAGTGGAATAATTTGCATAATAATTTATTCTCGTAATCCGAGCCTCAGCAGATTTGTTGTACAAATTAGATACAGACATTGCAAGTGTTGTGGTTGGGTTAAATTACATACGCTAGCTTTGATTGCTTGTCAAAATACTATAGTTTAGTAGGTGTGGGACAGTACTTACAATCATTAATAAATAAATAATATTACCAGCTTTTGATTACCGATTAGTTACTTCACATACCATTAGATACTATATTCAATTTCTAATGTTAACTGCTAATATATAATAGCCCATGATGCTTTCTATATATACGAATGCGGTTTCCAGATACTCTAATTGCTGCATTTATAAACTGTTTCAACAAAAAGAAATTCATTAACTATTTTAGTGAATGTGAATAACTTTGTCATTTGGTTTAATAAGTGCATAGCGCGACAATCAATCCACAACATTTTTTATTTTTTTTTGTGAACTTGGAACGTATTTGATATAAGCCTATAGAAATTGCCATTCTGTATACACGGTTTCTGTATTTGCAGCAAATTTACGGATCGTATCCTCCGGCGAATAAGCTCTGACCGTGTACCATAGTAACGCTAGACTTTCTTTATGTTCACAGGGTATGGAAAATATTTTGTGTTGTGCATAAATATTTTTTATATCGATTGAGAATAATTTTGAAGTTATCTTAGTTATAGTTTTAGCTTATTTAGAACAAGGATTAATATTTACTTTTTATATTATTTTATAGTTTACATTGTTTGAGTTATGTGCGTGCCTCTTCCAAAATGTCTGACGGTCAAAGAAAACTATCTTGTTTCCTGTGCAAAAAACGAAGGTTGGGAAAGGAAGCGGAAATGCAGAATCAATCTGGCGCGTTAAAAATATATATTGTATTCAGGGCTGTACCAAAACAAATCCTTAGAATCCAGTATCAGGTCGGGATACAAAAAAAGAACGGAATCGTCAGAGAATAATGGACAAACAAATGAAGTTAGTTTCTAAACCAACATCAACCAACCCACAGAAAGCGTTCTACAAACTTTGTGCCCAAGAATTTTATGAGACGCCGAAAGAAGCTTTTTAGTAAGGCAAGGTCCACCTAAACTATTGCATAATTACTAATTTCCTTCCAATGACACAGGGTCGACATTTTAGCGCAAAATATTATGCTCGAATTTTAAGCAACGCAGAGCAAATAATTGCGAGATTGGCTACTCTCTTCCACTAAACTGATTTTACTGCTTCTGTTGCAAAATTTTTGGTTCTTTAGTTAGTTCTCTCTCGAAGGAGGGTTTTAAAAATTGGAAGCACCTCGGCGAAACTTTAAAAGAGCATGAAATTTCGAAAAATCATATTCGGGCACAAAAATAATGGCTAGAAATGAACTAAAGATTAAATTGTTGTAAAACTATAGATCCTGTCGCTGAAATAGATATTAATGCCGAAATAAATCATTGGAACGAGGTGCTTCTAAGAATCGTAACAATTACCAAAATGCTTGGTAAAAGTTGTCTGGTTTTTCAAGGTACAAGCAAGTTCTAATTTCTTAAAAATAGCTGAGTTACTGTGTGAATTCGATCCCATTATGGAAGAGCACGTCTGTTGAGTGTTATAAAAAGAAGAGACTAAAGCTCAATATCTTGGGAAAAATATGCAAACCGGGATAGTAGATCTACTGTATCAAAGTGCAAAGTCTCATGTTATTGATGAAATAAAAAAAGGTCATATATTTTTTCATAATTTTAAACTGTACTCCTGACTTTAGTAAGATACAGCAAATTACTCTTGTAATCAGATATGTTTCAACCAATAAATTTCATCCAGATATTGAAATTAAAATTAATGAAAGGTTTTAAGGCTACTTACCAGCCGAAAGATCCACAGGAAAACAAATTTCTGATATTATAATTGGAGAACTTAATGACTTGGGTTTAAATTTGTAGGATTTCAGAGGGCAGGGATCGACAGCGGGTCCAATATGAGGGGCAATAAAGCAGGAGTGCAAACTAGAATTAAACAATATAATTCGGGAGCATTCTATGTTCCGTGTAGTAGCCATACTCTCAATCCTGTTGTTAATGGCAAAAGCATTCTTTGAAGCCGCTAATTTCTTCAACATGGTCCAAAAAATATATTTATTCTTTTCGGCATCTACTTTTCGATGGGCAATACTTTTAAAGCATGTTCAGGGTTCAACTTTGAAAACATGGAGTGACACTACATGGGAGAGTATGATAGAGGCATTAAACCCTTTAAAATTTATTTGGGAGATGTACACGACGCCTGGCTAAGCATTTATGAAAACCAAGAAACTTAATGATTTAGCCATTTTGGCAATTGAGTATGAAATTGCTGATGAAATAAATTTAAAGATGTAATAAAAAATTCGCAAAATGAAAGTAGGGAAAAAGTTTTTTTTGTGATTTTAGCTTATTTGATGTAATCTCGTTTTATTTTCAAAATAATGGCATTTAGATTGTTTGTGTGATAATATACATCTGTAATAGCATTTAAAAATGTTTAAAATATGGTTAATTAGTGGCTATGTACAGATATTTCATAATCAATTTCTCTATTATGTGCTGCTAGATCAAAATTCAATAAATTCATTTATGAATATATGCTTTATTAAAATTTAAATAAAGTATTTTTATTCGATTAAAAATTAAAAATATATACCTTTATTTTTTTTTTTAAAAAAATATGTAATTCTACATATTCTTAAGGGGCGGCAATTTGTCTATTTGTCCGGGGCGACAAAACTGCTAGAGCGGGCCCTGGTATCAGTGAGTAGACCTACCGCCATGCCGAAGGTAAAAGTTCGAAGTTACGTAAGGGAATTTAGAGAGAGTATTTTAGTATGGATGAAAGAGTTCTATTCTGTAAATTATCTTAAATTAAAGTGACTTCAAGAAAACAACTTAAAATTTAATTTCCCAACGCTGCAGGTAGTCTCGCATGTCTAAAAACGTGACTTAACATCCAGTCTCTTCTTTCTGTTAGTTTCTTCCACAAACTCGTCTCTTCTTTCCTCGTCTATCATTTTACGTTATTTTCGTACTTTATCAGTCAATTTAATTTTAACTACACTCTGTAGCACCTCATTTCGAATGCTTCGTTTTCCCTTCTTTCTAGTTTTCTAAATTCCATATGCCATTGCTATAAAGTGTTATGCACCAAAAGTATAATTTTAAAAAAAAATTCTTTCTCAGGCCTAGATCAGTATTTGAAAATCTACTCTCCAATAAAGATTTTTCGCTGTTGCTATTCTGCTTCTAACTTTATTCTTGCTAAATAACAGAATTTACCTTTCCTATTACGACTGAATCTATTTTTATATTTAGCCTACTGTCATTACCATTACTTCTGTTAACTTTGATACATTTTATAGTTACGACTTTTTTAAGCATTCGAAACCACTCAAATTAATTACAGCTTTCGATATTATCATTAATTCCATTGTATGTCTACTTATTCGTTACTTTATTTTATATTTTGGCTCTAACATTCTAAGTCGAAAACATTATTTGATCAGTTAATAATACCGTTGTACAGCAGCATAAATTAAAAACGAATCTGTCAAAGTAAACACGGCCATATATCTGTCGATTACTTAACACCGTATCACTCATATTTCCTTATACTATTTTGTTTTGACACAAGACTTATGCTGTTACCAATCCAGCAAGCTATTTAAAAGTAAGACTATACCCAATACTTTACAGTTGTTCGATTGCTACGAAAATTTACTCAATTATTATTATTTTTGTCAAAACGAGACTGGGAATTTGATGCTTACAGACCTCTGAAGAAAATCTACAGATTAAACATTTATGAGTAAATGACACTTTATGTGGAATACTGATTCTTTTCACTTGCTATTAGCTGCATCGTCTTGGTAAACCATTGTTGTTTCTCTTTCTTCTGGCGATGGAATTTCGTTTCATGGAGCGATTGCAATAGAATGTTTACAGAAGAGAGCGCCGTATAACATACTTCTGGAGTAAGTGAAAACTGATGTAGCATTTAAATGCATTCTTGGAAGGACTCACAGTTGGATAAGGAGAACCCCTACGGAATTTCTGTGGTGCCATGCATTATCTGAACACAATGGAAGACCTGGCTACCTGTTGTTTCCAGTTCAACAGCCGAGGTAGAGTTTGCAACTCGGCGCCGATTTTGATGGCTATCAGCAACCGCTGCCAGTGAGGCCAAACCCGACTGACAATGAGAGAAAGGACTATAGTGGCAAATATGACGTATTCTCATGGCGCCATCTGCACGAGCTGACCACAACAGTCCGTCTTTCTTTATTTTTTTAGGGGCAGCGCAATGAATTTTCAAAAGCGTTCAGAAGCATATAATGGTAGAGTTCTCCTTTCGATTAATAACTAATAATTAAAGAATCAGCAAAGAAATATCTCTTAAGTACAGTCATAATATTTATCTTTTCATTTTTTAAATTTCTTCATGTAACTATAGAAATTTTTGTACGACAATTGATATTCACACTTCTAGATTACATTTCTTTGATTATGTTCTTACCACCTGATTGTGTCTACATTATTATTAACTGCGATAGAGCTAATTCCCGTATCATGTATATTATTTCTTATTTTTTTTATCGCTTAGCCCACTAAGGAGCGCGTGGAACTATTAATCTGCATTGTCCTTCTTATCTTTCCAATACCTCCTCATTCTTTTGCTGTAGGCTTGACGTCTGTCTGGTGTCCAAGCATTTCTGAGTTTCAGATTTTTTGCTGTTGGGATCTTAGGGGCAAATTTGTGTGGAGTGATTAATTGTCTATATATACTGCATGAAGATGTCAATGGGTCTATGTTGACTTCAGAAAGGTTCTTCTGAATTTCTACAAACCAGCGTGCTTTGGTTTGTTGGGACCTGTTGACAATGTGTAATATTTTCTTGATCAGTCGCGAGTCATCCATTCGAGCTATATGTCCGTAGAATTTCACGAGTCTTATCCGTGCGAGTGAGGTAAATCGTTCTTCTGAGCTTTCACGCATCCATTATTTCTTAAAAGTTTTTGTCACAAGCGATTATCTCCCTTCATATCTAACCAAAACGGTAAACAAGGTATCATCTTAAAGATTTGGGTATCCCCTATGGTCACATCATATTTTAAGAAAGGAATTTTTCTAAAATCAACCCTTAAAGGACAAAAGTAACATTATTTCCAAAACGCTCTTTCTTTTACGACGATTCATTGGTCTCCCTTGATACAAAACCGAAATGGATTAATGATCTAGCATTTTAAAGATTGTGATCTCCGCTTTGGCAACATCATAAATTAAGAATGAAGTTTTTAGGAATTTGATCCTTAATTGGCAAAAGTATTAACTATCAAGGTCACGCATATGATAAAGTTCAGAACCAAGCCGTTAGGCATCGTTAACGTCGGCAAGGGTCGATAGCGTTAGCAATAGATATCAGTAAACTGTTTCGCTGGTGTCGAAAACGACTGGTCGCATTATCACTGGATATAGTACCATATAGCACAGAGATAGCAATAAACAGTGCGGTTTTTTTTTATTGAATAGCTTTTATTATTTTTTTTCACTTTAAGGAAAAATTTGTGTTCTGCGACACAATTCCTATGTAAACATTCTTGAGATATCGATTTACTGTTGTATTCAAGTGAGGTCTATGACTTTTCAGCTTCAAAAGTTTACATCAAAGCATATGGCTGCAGGATAGCGTACATTAGGTGAAATCAGAACGATATTGTTATAAAAGGACTGGTTCTTCTTTCAAACTACTACAAACCACCAACCTCACTATTCATTGCATTTTATTTGCGAAATTTTTGCACGGATTATCCAGTACACCTAATTATGTTTCTTACGTATTTTTACCTTAAAATCCTCTACAGTCTGAGATATATTGTTCCATCAACTTCTTAGATAATTTGTTCAGTTCTCTCCTCCCTGTTCTATATATCAAAACTTTACCTCTACAGTATGGCTATAAACAATTGTGTCATGGTACTCTCTTTCCTTCCAATTGCTGTTTCTAAATCTTTAACCAATATTTGTCCAGGCATCGTCGACAGTACTTGCCTACAATTCTCTGTTCACCTTCTAGACTGCAATGACTCCTAACCCAAATATTTTATCACTTCATTTACTGAGCATAAATTTTCGTATTTTCCAAAAACAAATCTATCTGACTCCTCTGCACCCCCTCCAACTCAAGTATTTGATGCTCATAATGTCTCTTCCAAATCATCCCACAATAGCAAGGGCTTGACCAAAGTGTTGTAACTCATTTCTCTTAACTTCCCTGGTACATCCTCACATTTTCCTATCCAACATGTGCAATACTCGGAACCTTTTCTCTTCAACCTCTCCATGTGTCATGCACAGTTTAGCTTTTTGTCAGCTGATATTCCCAGGTACTGACATTTTATTCCTTCAAAAGCAAATTTCCCTCCACTGAATAGTCATACAAAACCTTTATTTTCCAATCTGCATACCTAACAATTTGAATCTTCTTGGCATTTATATTAATTCCATACCTATCCATCAGCTAGATATTCTGTCCAGATATCTCTGTGTTTGCTCACAATCCTCTCTTGATGAACTCCTACTCTGTAGCATTATTTCATCTGCAAACAGCCTGACCTCTGACTGTGTATCTGCAAGTACTGCAAGTATGCATGACTTTGATCCCAATCAGGACAGTACTTCTATAAATTTTTTAAATAAAAAAGAACAAAAGGAAAACTAGAATGAATATTAGTGGGACACTGTCAAGGCAAAACTGTTAATTATCGCAGAATATTAGTAACTTATTTAAATTGTTCAAGCTGTCTCTGGTCAAATCAAACATTTTAATTTTTTTATGCTGGTGTATTTTTAATTGTCTTCCTCAACCTAACCGTCATTGAAAATGTGTTACTATATTTTTTCTCTACCTACTATAAAATACACATCTACATTTTTATGGTCTGGAATAGTGTATTGTTTAAACATTTCAAGATTATTAATTCCATAAAGCCCTTAGTGCTAGCTGTGAAGGTGGACAGTTTTTACACACCAAAATGTTTGTTTCTGATTAGTCAAAAATAATATATAACAACTGTAAACTAATGTAACTAAAATTCTAATAGTTTGTAACTCAGAAGATCAAAAACCAAATTTATAGTGAAGCCCTATCTTACAAAACTGTTACTAACATAATAAAAACTCATTAAGCCTGCAGTAGTCGCACTATGAAAAGTCCCATTAGAAATGGCTTGAGTGGACTACATATGTAATCCATGCGACCAGGGCAGGGTTAATGATATTTAAATTAGATTTTAGGTTCCATCTATAGGAATCATTGCTTGATGCTCATTTGCAATTATGGTGACAGTTGATGTCACCATGATCAACTGCATGTTCAGTTGTCACATGCAGTTGACAACTGAATGTGAGTATTCACAGTTAAATTTCCACCCACTTATCACAGTGGGAATTAATTTAAGCAGGAATCTAAATCATTACCGAATATTTCACATTATCATTCGACAGTCAGTTTCCCTGATTCTAAGAGGGAAAATAATAATTTTCTTGGTCTTTTGCTTTTTACCTTTTTGGAATAAAAAGATCAGCAGAAGAAATAAATAATTTGTGGCAATCAGATCTGACTGTAGTGTAGCAAATATTAGTCACATGTAAACTAGTCTCCTTAATTTCCACCCCACAACAATAGGTATTAAAAACAGAATAAACAAAGGGGAAAAAAGGCACAACGCTCAGCAGGAAAAGCAGTATATCATACACACTTGCGGTACAGCTTATTTAACAATCTAATTGATTTTATTTTCATTGTTATACTATGTTTGATTTTGAATATAATTAAAAACTAAAATACACATTCTACTAAAAAAAAAATCAACAAGAGCCATCGGTAAAATTCGACACATAAAACCTTCATATTTACGTCATTGCCAGTGTAAAATTTTAAAACTTCCAGTGAGCACACCACAAGTTTATGGGACACTATTTTCCAGTAAGATCATCTTAACAGGAAGAATCTGGTCCATTGTTGGATTTGTGTTATCTTTATTGATTTCCGGCGTAATGGTGTAGTATATTTTTCATTGGTAGATGAGGGTGTCAAAACTGGAATAAATCACTGAGGGAGTAAGAAATATTATACGGAATTATTATTTGTAATTTAGCGATCACAGGAGAAAATGCATAAAAGTATAAGAAGATGTGCATTCATATTGTCAGTGGAGCATAAGATCTATTAGAATTAATAATTATTAAAGTATTAGAAAATATGGCTGTGTTAAAAAAATAACAAAAAATGTAGATAGGAATTAAGTTATATATTAAGTCAGGTGAATCACCGAAGCAATCAATAACCAATATACAACACTAACAAGCCAAAACATTGGATTGACTTGAATAAATTCTGACACCATTCTTACACCATCACTGATATATTATTATTGGTAATAATCATGATGGGCTGATAAGCCAGGCGTGAATTCAGTATGTGTTTACTTATGCCTTATGGGCATTTTTACTTTAAATTCTTTTGTTAATTGATGTAAGTTGTTAAGCATCTCTTTTGATATAATTCAAACAAGACTTATTTCCCTGTTTACATTGCCAATGGAGCAACTGAGGTTCATTATACATTTGAAAAGAGAACCCGAGTGGAAAATTTTGTGCCATTCAAACCTTATGATCTATGTAATTCAGACTTCTAAACAGAATGCTTCCACAACAGGCGACAAAAATTTTCTGACATTAAAGAAAAGCTTTCAGTCATACAAAATTATATACAATTTATGAAAGGTACCATGTTACTTCAACATATTATCACATAGTCAAAGAAACAGTAAAGTTGGAATGTCAATACATGCAATAGAAATTTTGAAGAGAAACTACTTAGAGTAAAATATTGAAGGCAGTTACACAGACGGAAAAAAAAATCCCAACACCAAGAAAAAATTATTGTAGAGTAATGAAATTTGGACAATGCATTTGTCAAGTTAACATGTTTAATTGATTAAATTTTCAAGATCACAGGTTAATTTAAGCTCAAGAAAATGCATTTCAAATGTGAAATACTGTTAAATTAATAGCCGGTGTAACCTCCAGAATTTTGAATGCAAGCCTGCAAACGTGAATGCATTGTGTCATACAGGTTTCGAATGTCACTTTGTAGTATGGAGTTCCATGCTTGTTGTACTTGTGCTGTCAATACTGAGACGGTCAGTGCTGGCTGTGGATGATGCTGGAGTTGTCGTCCAATGATATCCCATACGTGTTCAATTGGAGACAGATCTGGTGATCTCGCAGGCCAAGGTAACATGTCGACACTCTGTAGAGCACGTTGCGAGACAACAGCGGTATGAGGGCGAGCGTTATCCTGTTGAAAAACTCCCCCTTGAATGCTGTTCATGAATGGCAGCACTACAGGTTGAATTACCAGACTGACGTACAAATTTGCAGTCAGTGTGTTTGGTATAACCACAAGAGTGCTCCTGCTGTCATAGGAAATTGCTCCCCAGACCATGACTCCAGGTGTAGGTCCAGTGTGTCTAGGCCGCAGACAGTTTGGTTGCAGGCGTTCCCCTGGCCTCCTTCTGACCAACACTCGGCCATCACTGGCACCAAGGCAGAACCTGCTTTCATCAGAAAACACAACAGATCTCCAGTGTTGGTCAGAAGGAGGCCAGGGGAATGCCTGCAACCAAACTGTCTGCGGCCTAGACACACTGGACCTACACCTGGAGTCATGGTCTGGGGAGCAATTTCCTATGACAGCAGGAGCACTCTTGTGGTTATACCAAACACACTGACTGCAAATTTGTACGTCAGTCTGGTAATTCAACCTGTAGTGCTGCCATTCATGAACAGCATTCAAGGGGGAGTTTTTCAACAGGATAACGCTCGCCCTCATACCGCTGTTGTCTCGCAACGTGCTCTACAGAGTGTCGACATGTTACCTTGGCCTGCGAGATCACCAGATCTGTCTCCAATTGAACACGTATGGGATATCATTGGACGACAACTCCAGCATCATCCACAGCCAGCACTGACCGTCCCAGTATTGACAGCACAAGTACAACAAGCATGGAACTCCATACCACAAAGTGACATTCGAAACCTGTATGACACAATGCATTCACGTTTGCAGGCTTGCATTCAAAATTCTGGAGGTTACACCGGCTATTAATTTAACAGTATTTCACATTTGAAATGCATTTTCTTGAGCTTAAATTAACCTGTGATCTTGAAAATTTAATCAATTAAACATGTTAACTTGACAAATGCATTGTCCAAATTTCATTACTCTACAATAATTTTTTCTTGGTGTTGGGATTTTTTTTTCCGTCTGTGTATTTCCAAACAGCTTTTAAATGCAGTTTATAGAATACCACTTCCAACTGTTATTAATAACTTCTCACAATGTTGGGACTTTAAACTGTGGTATCAGTTTCTAGATTTTGGTTTCTCATGATCTCGCACAATCTCTCTTTGTGTGGTTGCACATACTGCACTATGGCAGATTTTAAATTAAGAATAAACCACACAGCAATATTCAATTTGGTTTCAGGCAAGATGTGTACAGATTTTTCAATTTTTCTATTAATTGATGATATACTAAAAATCAATAAACGAGTGAAAGTAATTCTCAGATCTCTTCTGTGTTCTTGCATTTAAAATAGTTTTACAGAATATCCTAAAAAAAATCACATAACAGACTTGGTAGAAACAGAGGATTTATTTATGTCCCTGAAACCTGCAATACAGATCTTAACAATTGTATGATGTGAAGCAGTTTCATACCTCTGATATTCGTAATTTATTAGTAAAATATGTAAGATTCGTAGCAAATAATATTAGAGAGAAAATAAATATGTGGTTCATTGGCATAATTTTACATCTGTGTTATTAAGTTTTTTAAGAGTATTTGAAGAGGGAGAACTGGACCTATTTCCTATACAATTTCATTAAAATAAGAAAAAAACTTTAACTCGGACATCCATTGGCTCACTAAGGATGTTCCATGTGTTTTCTCTGCATATTAAAAGTTACAGCAAGCCAAATTATATATTTTAAAACTATGCTTTGTTGTGATGACTTATTGGAGGATATTACTGACAGACAGGGATTTCAAGTAAAATAAGTGGGAATATTTAGCATGTGATCGTCTCATATTATATCTGGAGAATTCTAAGGAAGTTCAAGCAGTTCTTAGAATTATGTGTGGGGGAAAAAAGCAAATATTCATATTCATGACAGTGGAAATACATTAACAACCTAAAAAAACAGTAAACACGTGATGTAAAAAGTAAATATAAAAGGCATCTTTATTATTTTTTAAGGTCATGGCACTTATTTTAATCACAAAATTTTTAAATAATGCTTTATAAATAACAATACATATTCCATAATACAAACTAAATCTTATTGCCAAATCATGTTTTCGTCATTCAAGAAATATCAAATGTATTCAGCAATCAAGTTCATTTGTTTCAGAAATTAGAAACGAACATACCTAATTATAACAGTGGATTAGTGAGTTAAAGGGCAGTCTCTGGAACAAATAGCATTGTAGATTTTGTTGAATAAACGGATACAAAAATGTTCCTAAATGAAGATGCTGACCCCAGAATCGGTACCATACAGTAATACTTGTTGTTAAAGTTGAGATTGCGGACTACTTTTTCTTGGAGAGTGTGCGCTGTTTCTCCGCGAACTCGACGATCTTCCTTTCCACAGACAGTCCTTTCCTCCTGCGGACGGCGTCCATATACTGTCGCGCCCTGTTGCCCGAGTCCGCCTTCTCCCCGAAGTGCAGCAACTCCTCCTCGGTGCTGGGTCGCCAGAATGGGTCCTGGTCGATCACCTGAAACCACCCACATTTGCCTTTATAAAATTTTTCAGGCTTTAATTTTTACCAACTATCATTATGTACTATCAGCAATTATTCGAACTGAGTCATTACTAAGGTTTGGCGAAATTTGGATGGTAATTGGTATAAGTTATGAATTTTGTGATTGGCTGCCGAGATCGCGTTACATGATAGTCAGGCTGTACTGGCGACATCTATTCCAAATCCGTAGTCTTAACAAAAATTTCTTGAAGTGAAAATTATTTGGGATCGTTAAACGAAACGTTCTGGAATAATACCGTTGCGTTTTACCGACATTCGACGTTATCCGGAGGCAGTCGCTCAGTTCTTTTTTGTACGTATCGGATAGGATAAAAACTTTTTTTAAAACGATAGATGGACAATTTTTCAGTTTTTCTTTTAACCGCTGAAGATGGCACTGAGAATGAAGTAAAAAACAAACGAATTAATAAATTAATCTCATTGACAAAGATATTTTTATGTATTTATTATTTGCAATTGAGAAAAAAGTTCCACAACATCCAGAATTGTGCACAGGAAAGTCCAAGAAAAGGCGTTCATAAGAATAGAAAAGTTAATGGTTTCAACCAGTTTAGCCTATGCACTATATAGTACATAAAAGAATGCCCTATTAAATATGTAAATAAATAAAAATATGCTAAGAGCATTTCAAAAGAAATGAAGATTCATTTCAAACTTTAGGATACACTCTGAAACCACAGCTTTTAGCTTACTCTTACGTCGGAAAAAATCCATTAAATTTCTATTTTCGCTCGGGATCTACATCACTCCTGAGAGCCTCCATGGAGTTCCCAGTCACGAAGATGGGCATCATGAATGTGTGAAGTATAGCTAAAGATAGAATTTGTGCAGAGAAACTGGAGCACATTTTTTATCTGTGGAGCAGACAAAGTTCAAATGCGACGTTTGGAAAACGTTTGCTGATGGTCCACACGCAATACTGTAGCTTGTGAATTACGTTCTTCTACCTTCTCGTCTTCTGCGTGGTGCGTAAGACCGTCATCATAGGCGAAGCTTTTTTGTTATATCTGAGAGGTATAGATTGAACAGTCATCGGGGGGCAGGAGGCAGCTGAAGAGATTGGTGCGTGTATTTAAGGCAAACACTAACGATGAAAAATCTGTCGATGTTGGGAGAAAATTGGGAATGTATGTCTAACGAAAGTAATGATGTTGCTAATAAAGTATCACATGATTTCAGGCAGAAGGAAGTATGAAAATTTTCATATGCAGGTAAGGGAGTTATGAATAGAAAGGGTGTTTTGAACAATTTACCAGAAACATTGAACGGATTTACGAAAAAAAATTCATAGCCTAAAAGTAGATGTGGATGGAAATTGGCACCGCAGCATGAGCTCACTGCAATTAATAAATATTCTAATAAAAACGTGATATGGTCGAGGGCAAAAACAAACTATACAAACTTTCACAGCATATTCATTGGTCTTTAATTTTTTTTCTGCGTGTTCATTCCTCCCACGTCCAGTATAGCCAAAGAGCTATCGGTCATGGAATCACTCCATTTTGTTTAACGTAACTTTTAAGAACTGAATAAAATACGAACACTGCTAATAAAGATAAATGGTGTAGATAATTGTCTGCAAGTCGCAGTAGTTTGTATCAGTCTCTGGCCTTAGACCTTCCGCGAACGTTCTGTAGCAGAAATACAGCGACACACTTACATTTTTTGATTCTCTCTGAAGGGGATGTCTAGCAAAATATACGTGCGGGTTTCATAATTATCGCACGCAATGGGCTGACTATAGGCCTCACATAGTGTCAGCGCTCTGCCCGTTCCGTAATGTATAATCCCACTAATTATCATGAATTTTCCTGTTTTGTTACATTTATGCACACCGAATCGAATCCATATATTGCGCTTAAGTAATTTTATTCAATCTTCAAACCCCGACTGGTGTTCAGTCCATAAGGAGTGACATTATGCAAATATAGCACAGTAAGCGACTCTTTAAAAGGAAAGGAAAGACGTAAGCAGAGGTCTGACAATTTAAGGAGCGGCGCTCTTAACACATACAGCAAGCTTCAAAGATTATTTCAAGTTTCATGAATACATTTCCACAGTAATAGACCCTACTAAATCGGTTGTTACGTCGATAGCGTTCCTTATATTCGACTTTTTACTGGAGACACTTGTCGAATGGTTTTGCTGATTATTAAGAGATTCGACGCAAAATCCTAGCCAGATCGGAGATGCGAACACGGATTTTCCCAAATACACAACTTCATTGTAACATGAATCAAATTGTAGAAGAATTCCACAGACAGATTAGAAGTAATTTACGAAGATGATGTGTTACAATCAAAAGTCTCGATGATCTATTGCCAGTTGATACTATGTGAACAATACAGTACTGTCTTGGTTACAAGCACCAATTTCACTCATCCGATCCCCGGTTCCACACATTTTTTATTTTTTTTTTTTTTCCACTGAGCGCTACTGCCGTACAGTAACAGTCAAAATCATTTTATCACATGAATGAGCGTTAATTTTCTTCCATTAAAGATTAAGATCTTCTAATACCTTTCTTTCCAGATTCTAAAATACAGCAAAAATTGATGTGAATTATGCCCAACATCCAGGAACTTGTTCATTGTGATAAAGACTAATCTCTGTATAATGTGACTATTAACTATCGTCACATCATTTCGTAGTAACTCATAGCGACTGTTGAAGATATCAAAAAGTTTCCTCTAAGTAAGCCAAGATATAAGCTATCATATTCGTAGTTTCGTTGAAATCTGGTGGTTAGTTTTAGCTTAATCTGTGGGTAAACGAACGAAGATACCAAAACTTTCTATTTTAACCTCTGTAACATCGGGAACGGTGTAACTTACTGGCACAGAAAGTACCCTAAAGATAACCGATGTATTATGGAATGACTATAGGTCTATATAGTTTCGTTGAAATCCGATTTTTTATCCTGGTTGCTCGCACAGACCCACAAAAAATTTCTAAATTTACACATTTGGCCCCTCTGTAACCGAGAAATAAGTTACTAAGCTGGATTAAATGTATTTTATGTGGTAAGTGAAAATAAAAGCCATTGTTGTATGCAATTTCGTTGAAATCTGTCCGTTAATTTTTGAGTGATGCTTGCACAGATTGATAAAATTGGCCTTAGTATCTTGTAACTTATCGGGATAAACTAGCCGAAACTATAACTTATGACATAAGGCGTTACTATGATATACATCGATTGCTTTTTGCGTAATGCAAGGATATACAGACAGACATGAACTCCAAATTTTACATTTATGGAATCTCTATCATCAGTAGTATACATTGCAGTTATTTATGTTTCAAATAAATTTCATGTATAGATAAAACTCTTCTACAATTTTATTTTTATAGTACAGATGAAAAATAATACAACACAAGCATTACTATGTAACAACAAAACTATACTGACAATAGTAGACCTAATTCGATTACATAAGCGAAATTATACATGACAGCTTCGAAAGGAGCAATGAAGACGTAGGGTGGAGGGAGGGGAAATATACGAATAACTAGAGACGTAATTAAACAGGTAAGAGGAGAAAATGGAGTAGGCCTAAATATTAATTATAGAAAAACCAATGAAAGAAAAATTAGGATTCAGAAATTTTCTTAAGAATACACAACGTAATGTGAACATACAGTGTTATTTACATGGTTTCCCGAAATTAATCCAGGCGAATTCCGGGTTGGTTTCTTCAAAAGGCCATGCCGTATTCCGTCCCGTTTCTTTCCACCTGTTCTTTACCGCCTCTAATGAATTCGACGTCGACCAGGTGTACAAAGAATACATTCGGAAAATTACCAGCAGGTGCAGAGAAATACTAACTACCATATCCTCGAGTTAAACAAATCTTTAAAACATTAATTTTAGGCTTTAGAGCATATCTAGTACAGAGTAACACAATCTACCATCCGAAAATTATCAAGCTGAAAATGAAATTCAAACGCATAACTGAAAAAGTAGTTTGCAGAATCTCTTAACGCATGTTTAACGGAAACCAGTGAAAGCATTAAGATACCTAGGACATACGAGAGAAGCTGTCTGAAGTTTTTAAAAATATAATCTTCACACTCTCGATTAACCCACGGATAGAGAGAAGTTAAACCATTCGTCAGTTTCATTCCCAATAATTAAGACGTAGGATAATACACCAGAGAGTAACAAGATATGTGAAGGACATACACGACGATCACTTCTGGTTTAGAAAGAATGACTCAAGGGGGGGGGGGGGGACCAATTCTCAGACTACATTTTATACAACGCTACAGGAGCAAAAAGAATAAAACATTTACGACGTTTGTGCACTTGTTTAAACACGTCATGAAATGTTAGATAAGTGATACCTAAAGTACGAGCCGTATTTTTTTAAAGTAAGAACCGCCGACCCCGGCAGCGTGCTTGCTTCGCGTTGCAGGGGTCGCCGGTTCGAGTCCGGCCGAGGGCATGGGTGGTTTTAATTAAGTGTTGTGTTCGTCTTGTGTCGTCCTTACAAAAGAAAGAAAACAATCACACTTGGATGAAATCTATACATTGTAAAACGAAAAAACACATTGAGCTGGCTGAATGGCTAACATGACCGAATGCCATATTTAAAACAAAAAATTAAGAACCGGTTGGCAATAAACTTTTAAAACGAAAAATATTTTGGTAATTTATTCAACATGACATTCTACAACCTTTCAGCTACTTTTCCACATAGTCGCCATTATTTTTCAAAAACATTTGTCATACGGTGAGATGAGTGTTTGTATACCATCACCATAGAAGTCTGCCGCCTGAGCGGAAAACCATTGCTGAACCGCAAGTTTCACTTCATCGTCATTGTTGAAACGCTTGCCGCCGAGGAACCCCTTTAGGGCAAAAGGAGATGGAAATCATATGGCGCAAGGTCTGGACTGTAAGGGGGCATCCACAAATTACGTGAGATGTTTTTCCGGATTTCTGGACCCCCCCTCCCCCCTGGTGAGATTTCGTGAGATCTGGCCAGACCCCCCCTCCCCCTTTGGTGAGATCTGGTCCGTGAGAACCCCCCCTACAAATCGTCCTGGAAACTTTTGTAGACTTTTTTTTTTTGACGAAATACCCTCCAAAAATCGACTTTGGCCCAAATTGCAGAACTTTTTTTTTGGCTCTACTGTCCCCAATTTTTCGCAAAATCTCACGTGAGATTTCCGTAGACCCCCCTCTCCCCCCTGGTGAGATCTGGTGAGATTTCGCCGGACCCCCCCTCCCCCATTTCACCTCACGTAATTTATGGATGTCCCCTAAGGGGGATGATCCAATTGCTTCCAGTGAAAAGAGTACTTATAACCGACAGAAGAAAAATCAGAAGATATAACAGCTTAGAATTTTAATTTCTTTAATTTTTTCCAATAAATAATGAAGTTTGCGTTATAAAATCACTTTCCTAAACCTAAGCAGGAAAATTTTTACTCTATAGCTTCAGTTACATCAAGAATATTTTGAACGTATCTTAAAAGAAAAAAACTAATAATAACAAGTTAAATTACTTATTATTTTTAGTTTTTTTGTAAGTATCCATAAAAATCAGTTATCACGCGTTTTAGAAATTATGCACTTATGGAATAAGCAAAAGAAGTTATAACTGTTGTCCATGTGACTTAATTACTTACCAATCCAAGTGACGTACTTTCCATTATGAAGAAATGGCCACCGCTGACATTCTGTAATGTAACAAGCTGGATAACTTTGGACCATAATTGTGCACTGATGGAATAAGCAAAACAAGTTGGAAAGTACGTCACTTGGATTGGTAAGTAATTAAGTGACATGGATAAGAGTTATATTATGATGGAATGGCCACCGCTGACATTATGTAATGTAACAAGCTGGATAACTTGTCCATAATTGTGTACTGATGGAATAAGCAAAAGAAGTTGGAAAGTACGTCACTTGGATTGGTAAGTAATTAAGTGACATGGATAACAGTTATATTATGATGGAATGTCCACCGCTGACATTATGTAATGTAACAAGCTGGAGAACTTGTTATCATTATATCTATCATCTGTGGGAGCTATTCCGCTTACCTCCCAGTGACTGAATACGAGCTGGGGGCTGGCGAGCCCCGACGTCTGTTTGCGCATCTCAGCGGCGAAGTTGAAGCTCTCTACGACCGGCAGGACGGCGTCCACGCCGAAGGAAGCCGACCCCTCCTGCATGTCTCCGTGCAGCACGCGGCCGTGTCTGCGACCCAGCACCGCGTACATCTTACCTGCACACACAACACCGTCACAATCTACAACGAAACTAGTATATGGTTCCGACAATTGACTAATGGTTGTGAAATATATATATAAAAAGAAACTGATATAGGTACATTTAAAATATGGGACTGAAATTCTGAACAACATTTTGCTGCATCAGTGGAAGGTAACAGCTTAAACCAAGCCTGGTGGATGAACGGTTTACGTTATGGCCTGCCGTTGCGGGAGAAACAGGCTTCTGTCATTGCTCCATTGCTCCTACCATCGAGATTTCAGTTTTCCTCTTTTTTTTGCGCATGGTTTTATGACATAGAGGCAGGAAAGGATCTACGGAAAGGATTCGGTCATGAAGGATCCATCCCGGTATTCGACTGAAGTTATTATTATTATTTTTTTATCGTCTCTTAACAGCGAGATATTTAGAGACGGGAAAGGATGGAGGGGGGGGGGGCAAGGAATAGGAAGGAATTCGGCCATGGCCTTTTGAAGGAAGCATCCCGGCATTTACCTGGAGTGATTTTGGAAACCACGGAAAAGCCAAAACTGGATGCTCGGACGGGCATACGAACCGCCGTCCTCCCGAAAGCGAGGCGAGAACGCTAATCGTTACACCACCACGCTCGGTCTGAAGTTATTGGTTTAATTAATATGATAAATAGCCAGTCCACCATATAGTTCACTGTAAACCTGCTTTTATTTTCATAAACACGACGTCAATGATACTGTTTACATGCATACATACAATCCAGCGAATGTATACAACACTCCTTCCACAGATAATATAGTCCTTGGCCGCCGTCGTAAATTGAGTCGGTGAAAACTACTTCTGTCTCGGATGTTAGCTTTATACAAATTCCATCGAAATTTCTAGAACACGTCTAAAGCTTCCGACAGATATTTTTCGAATATTAACAACACTTAAACAATTGAAACATATTAAAAATAATCAGAATTAATACATAATTATTTACAATCAATACAAAATGGTCAGAAATGGAAATTAAAGATACTTAAACACAAAATTATCCACAGAAATCATTTTAAACTGTAGCAAATTGTACTTTAGACATCGTAACTTGCATTAATACTTGGAATTACGAAGTTTAAGCAATTCTCTTACACAATTCTGTTCTTAAACATATTAAATGGCCTCTAAATATTTTCTTTTCATAAAACAAATTCTATATACACTGATTTACAGTTAATTGAAAAACAAGCATACAAGATCATATTCAACCAAACTATAACTTACTACAAATCCTTCATAAAATACATTTCATTTAAGATTAAGTTTGAGGGCTGTTACAAAGTGATTTCGGGAAAGCTTGGTAAACACAAATCTGGATGGCTGGACGGGGATTCGAACCCGCGTCCTCTCGAATGTGAGGCCGCTTTCCATAGTTTTACGAAATCACTCCATGTGATTGCTGGGATGGTTCATTCATAAAGTCATGGGTTAATTGATTTCCGTATCCTTATCTTCTGCCGGTTCAAATGAAGATGAACAACCGTAAACCCCGATAGTAATAAACGAGACTTCAGAGTACAAAAATTTGATGCAAGATGTAAACTAAAGTATGTTAAACCAGTTTTAGAGAAATTATCACAGGTAGATCGAGCCATCCAGTAAAAATAATTTAGGTGGATTATAACAGCGTTTTTATGTTTGGCGCATCACCCAACAGTATAGTCGAAGAAGTTAACGTTGTGTCACGATAAGCTGCCTGCATTGCACTAGTAATGACTGCGATTTTAAGACGTTTTCAGGTATCATCTTGTTGAATAAAATAAATTAATGTCGTTGTGTTCTCAAGTCTTGGTGACACGGTTTCAAGTTGTCGCGCATCGAGCCTCCGTCACGGCTTAATCCTACAAGAACAGAAGGAACCTACACTTTAATGTAGATAACCACCGACGGAATGATCTAGTGTACTTTTGCTGAAGAAAGCAAAGCTTTGCCAGTAGTGAAACTTAGTTTTAGACCACGTAACAATTTGTATTTCAACTAGGAATTTCAGTAATAGTCAACACTGAGAGAATATCTAGAGTAGCTATGTATGTGAAGGACTGGTACTAAATTTCCGTCATAAACACGTATATTTCATAAAGAGTTTAAAAAACATTAGCACAAAGATTGCGCTTTTTGCAGTCGGATATCACAAGTACATCATGAATCATTAGTTCAACCTGCAGACAAAACCAAACAGATGTAACGACAACTACCTATTTCTATCCAAATGTTGTAGCGTTGTAAATAATTTCGCAAAGATGTGTGGCGAGATTAATTAACAAACGTGTTTTAAATGATGAATATTACGCCATTTATTGTATTAATTACGCTGGTCAATGATATTGGTGCAGGCAAAATACCGCCAGTCACAACTAGCAACAGCTGGTCCGTACATCTAAATCTGCTCGCTTAGAGACCACTTCCAACTTATTATCACTAACTCAGCCACTATATCTTGTGTATGTGTGTGACGTGGTGTCAGCTGGAGCCGCTGTGGGTGTGGCAAGGCGGGCAGCGCAAGTTGTCTGTCGGCCGACGTGTTCATCCATTGAGCCTATTGAGATCAATCGAGGACGTCAGAGACAGCTTGTCGGGGTGTGTTAACAACACACTCGGAGAGTTCACAGACATGTCGTACACAACAACACGCATTTCTTGCTCCACGGCAGCTCGGATAACGTACAACAATCGGATCTTCACTCCTGGCGTTTACTGTATCCGTGTTTTCGCCGTGACTTCTGGGGGAACGCCATCAAAAAATTATTTCACGTTTACGTTGAGCTTTTATGATTAAAATTGCCTGGTGTCAAATTGTATGTGTATACAACTGGTAAGTTCGTAATTTGTTTTCCAAGACTTTTATTTTTTTAATTGATTATGAGAAAGTTAACCAAATACAGCACGAACGGATGAGAAAAACAATTACCCTTAAGTTTCTTAAACTGATAACTCTGTTCTAATTGTGTTACTTCACTAGCAAAGAATTAATTGGTTATTTATAATAAATCCCATCGAAATTCTTAAACCTGCACTAAATTTTATATTCAGTAATGATATAAAAGTAGAAAGCATTCATATCATTAAACTCGAGCAACGAAACGCAGCCTTCGGCCCCTCAAATTAAAGAACGTATGCTGGAAAAAAAAAGTCCATACTCATCTAAGGAAACGTCTCAGAAACTATAGGACACACAAATAACGCGAAACACACATGGAAAAAGAATACAAAATCTGCAAAAAGACGGCAATACTTTGTATCCACTATTAGGTTAGATCGTTCATAATGATCGTAATGCCAATATATATAAAATCACCGTGAAACCGTAGTATTCCAAGTATCTTTCAGATAATGTAAACATATGCATTCAGAGACAACACAGTAATTTATAGAACATGAGAATTATACAATTGTCTATTGCAGAGATATAATACAAAAGTATTAACGTTGCAATTAATTTTCTGTTAACTGAACTAACTTTTGTTTTAAGATCGTCTTAATAATTTTTATATGTTGGACACAAATACATTTTTATGCAAATGAGAAAATACTACGGAAACAATGACACCTTCCTATATTAAGATTCATTATTTCACACGCCATACGAAATTTCGCAAACTTAACTGTCCTTCACACAGTTATTCTCCTGCCTTACAAAACATCTGCAACATCAGACAGCTTGTCGACTGAAAACGAGGAAGATTATTTCCTCCTTTGTATGTAAGTAAGAGTCCTTACAACACTCAGCATATTACATAAACTAAAACACTTATCCCATAGCAAACTGAAGAACGCGGAATTCGGTACCTGACAATATTTTAAGAGCTTGGATCTGAAAATTAAAAACAGGATTGAGGAAAAGTGAGGGGATAAGAACGTTATGTGACGGCTAAATCGAATCTTGATCTGCCATCGGTAAAAAAAGTAGTTCGGTCAACAACTGACTATAGTTCGGTAGGGAAACACCACCACAGGTTATTATTATTAAATTTTTTTTTTAAAAAAAATACACCTGCTTTACTGTTCGGGAGGTCGATGTCATTTGAAGCGAAAGAGGAGACGAAAATTGGTCATGGTATTCCAGAGGAAACCATGCTCTCGATTTCTGGAATTCAAAATCTCGGTTAAGACGAACATAGCTAGGGAACGTTTTAAATTAATGTTAACTAAGCCGATACATAGCACAGTGACGATATTAGTACTTATGTATACATTAGTTGTAATTATATTTAATTTTTTAGTCAATGTTTAATAATATAGAAGTTTAAACGCAGTACATTTAAATTATGGCCAATACATTATTAATGGTATTCTATCATAAAATATTCCATAGTAATTTAAAAACTGCCGTAAGTAAATTACACAAACTTATAAGCGACACAAACATTTACCAGGAATAAATTAATACAATGTTTGGAAGATACTCATCAGACACAAATTTAAAGAAAAAATCCATTACGATACAGGACAGAAAAACAAGTCTATTTAGAAAAATTGTATTTGATAACGTCAGGAAGCATTTCTTCCTACTGGAGTCTTTCTCGTATTATTCCAATTGTAACTATTGTACCACAAACGACAGTCGCTATTGACCATTGGGGAAAACGATGAGACGGGTCCTTTCCCGGTCTACTTTAAGCGGGAGAGGGTCTCGACGCCTAAAAGTAAGTGTTTCAGATTTTATAGCTGTCGTCTGGAAACTTTGGGTTACCATCATATATCTGTTATTTTACACCGAAATTTTTTTATTATGATGTCACATATATACTGTATGTTCATGTGACGATATCCAAACAATAGTATATTAACATCTGGTTGTTGTGGGCCATTTCCTCAATTGCGATAAATAATATTTATATGTAAGACTGGAGATTTTCTCGGCGTTGTAAATGAATAAAATTTTCTCGGGTAGCTAGCCGAGTCAGTACATCGTTTGACCACGACGTTTCGGCGGTCACAAACTCTGCCGCCATTGTCAAGTGACTCACTTGACAATGGCGGCAGAAACACAAACACCCACCTCAAAAGATATAACCAAAAATACACCAAACACACTAATCTGAACACAAACGTATATTTAAAAGCGCACCATCCACCAAGGAAACAGAAGACAAACGATAAACAAACCTACCGCCATGCCAAATACACCACAGTAAACACACACGGTAATTATCGTAAGAAAGTACAACACACAAAATAAATGTTAAATTCAGTGCTCAGTGCAAGTGACTTGATACTCGCAAAAATGAAGATGAAAAATGATATTACCGGCTTAATCTATGCCAAATACTGTAATTGATGGAAAATTGTAAGTAGAATTGTATATATTTATTAACATAAGCCCCATGTACAAATTAGCTTATAAGAAACTAATTCATGTAAAAATACCCCGCTGAAGATGCTTCAGACATGAAGTGAAACGCGTTTGGTGAAATAAACAAATATTCAATTGCATAGGCGTAATTATTCATATAAATATTAATAGTACATTACATTTGTTGTCATGTCCTCAACTCGGAATCGACGTATCCCAATTAGACTCAAATCCAACCTGTCAGTGACAAAAGCTATAGCACTGGTGAAATTGAATTTGATGTTGTCATCGACACGTGAAGAAGATCTAAGGCTATAATAAAAGCATTTCTGATATAACACTTAAAAGACGGTTCAACAATGCTAGTCATGCTTAAAAAATGAGAAGGATGCGTGAGAAATAAATTTTCGACACTGTACTGTGTACCTACTTTCAATTCATCACCACCTTGAATGCATTATGTTAATTAACTAGCCCTCCCACATTCTCTCAAAGGAGTGTAACAAAAATAAATTTATGAACTAAAAATTGCTGTCATAAATATCAACACACAAACAGACACGAAGATATACACTGATCAGTTATAACATTATGACTACCTACCTACTATCGATATAAATCAGTTCAGGCAGTATCAGCGTCAGCTGACGAGGAATGACTGTTAGTCAGACACACGCACGTATCAGTGAGCGTGCTATCCGTGTTTAGAATGGAGAAGGCTCGCGATCTACCTGATTATACCCGAGGGCAGATTGTGATCGCCCGGAGGCTCGGCACGAGCATTTCGGAAACTGCACGACTTGTCGGGTGTTCGAGGAGTACTATGGTGAGCGTCTGCACAAGTAGCGAAACCAAGGTGAAACCACGTCCAACGTCGAGGGGTTGGGCGGCCATCCCTCATTACAGATTGTGGATGTTGTAGGCTGGACAGCTTGGTAAAACAAAACAGGCGGCGAACTGTGGCGGAACTAACATAAGACTTTAATGCTGGGCAGAGTACAAGTGTGCCTGAACACACAATGCACCGAACACTCCTAACGATGGTCCTCCGCAGCCGACGAGTCATGCATGTGTCAATGTACACATCACAACATCGGCAACTACGACTGAAATGGGCACGTGACCATCGTCACTGGACGTTGGCGCAGTTGCAGAGTGTTGCATGGTCTGATAAATCCCGATACCTTCTTCATAATGTAGATGGGAGGGAGCGAATCCGTCGTTTTCCAGGGGAACAGCTTCTTGACACCTGTACTGCGGGACGGAGACAAGCTGGCGGTGGCTCGATTATGCTCTGGGGAACATTTACGTGGGAATCCATGAATCCAGTGGAGTTCGTGCAAGCACCTTGACGGCCAATAACTATCATCCACTTGTTGCAGACCACGTACACCCCTTCATGACGACCATGTTTCCCAAAGGCAGTGGCATTTTTGAACAAGATAATGCGCCATGTCACCAGGCCAGGAGTGTGATGGAGTGGTTCGAGGAACACAGTGGCTAGTTGAAATTGATGTGCTGGCCCCTCAACTCGCCAGATCTAAACCCGATCGAACACATCTGGGATGTGATTGAACATGGAGTCAGAGCTCATCGCCTTCCTCCCTGGAATTTACGGGTACTAGGTGACTTGTGTGTGCAGATGTTTCCAACTCCCTCCAGCGACCTACCAAGACCTCCTTGCTTCCATACCAAGACGCGTCGTCGCTGTTATCAGTGCCAAAGGCGGACATACCGGCTATTAGGCAGGTGATCATGATGTTCTGGCTGATCAGTGTACATCATACAGCATAAAGATAGCAAATGTTATTTTCTGTAAATATACAGAGTTAAACATGTCTAGTATATTCACAACGAGTTAGGGAGCGTGCAGAAACAACGTGGCTCGGTGCAGGAGAGGCGAGGGGTTGGCTGGAAGGCTACGCTGGGCTACGTGGGAAGAGGGGGGTTCCGACCCAGGCCACGTAGCTTTCCTTTCATAACATTTTTCACAGTTAAAATGAGGAACAGAACACACAATAGGTGAATATTTATCTCCTTCAGTTAATTATCTCCGTATGTAATTTACGATAGTCTGATGAGAGAAAACAATACAAAATGTCTTCTGGAATCAAAAGGAAAAAAACCTACGTGCTACGTGGGGGAGGGGTAGAAGCAAAAGCCACCTAGGGCTACGTGGGGAGGAGGGGGGGTTCACAGGAGGCCAAAATGGAGCTACGTGGTTTATGCACGCTCCCTTACAGGTATTGCACTTATGTATCTAGCACAAGGTTACCTTCTGCCATCACCAACTGTTGAGTCAAGATATGGGAAATGTTTTCGTGTGAAAAACTGATATGCGAACTTGGGCCCATTAAATCGATTTAACGAAAAAACTACTTAGTACACCATTAGAAATGGCAGGAATTGAATGCATCACACGACCACGAGATCACTAGCGCCGGAAGAAATGAAAAGAATCCTCCTCATGAATTGCGGAAGTGCCTAGTTTCGTAAATTATACTATATTTGAGTTAAGAGAAAATACATCCTCACCAAGCGTCGCACTGACGTATATCGCCAAACCTCTGCTATTTTTTAGTCACTAATGACTAATGACTTTTTTGCCATAATTTAACCGAAACGCAATGTCATCTGGCCAATGAGCCACCAGTACAGGTTTGTAGTCTCAGTTCACACCGATACAGGGTACTAGTTGTTTCATTCAGAACAGAATATGTAACGCGGGCATTTTGAAGATACGGTTAACATTTTGTTAGTTAGTAAATCGTCACAAGCATTTAAAAATAAATTCCAGTTATGACGTCAATAACATCGGGGTCACAAGGACGACAAAATAACGCAACTTTTGTTGCATCACTGAACAGAAACAAACAAACATCCACAACAATGAACCAAGAGGACAGGGCTGAGAGCTGCTTTCACCAAGCCTGATGGGTGAGCAGTAACGCTTGGGTCTGGAATTCTGAAGGACACGTGTCTAATCCCCGCTTGTCATTCTGATTTCGGTTTTCCAGGGTTTCCGGTAATCATTCAAGACGAATGATTCCTTCAAAAAACCAGATGCATTCTCGTACACAGATGTCCTACAGACGATCAGAGTTTCAAACACTGTGGAATCATAGCGACTAGAGTCTATTTGGGAGAACAGCATCAGGTCAAGAAGGGAAAATCTGTTATTGTTTAGAGACAATTATCGCAAGCTAATGTGGAAGAATATGGAACGGACCAATTTTTAGCGTTGAAATATCCCTGTAATTTGAGAAAGATTACAGCAATGCTAGGCGGTACAACTATTTTTCATATATCACGGTACAGAGAAAATACTTTAACTGTGCAATGCATCAGCGGTTATCATTCAATCGCGACATTCAAGATGACGCGATCTCGATTTCTGGTCCGGCCACATTGATTTTAGCTTCCTATGGTTTATCGAAATTACGCCAGACAAATCATGTGATGGTTTCTTACAAAGCCATTACCGAATCTCATCCCGTTCCTTACTCTCAGTCTGATTCGGCCTCTAATTACCTCGACGGGTTACAACAACAATAACACACACAAAAAAAATCGTGTTGAAAGACTTCACATCCTAAAATTCCACTGTCTCAAGGTTTTTTTTTTTATTTTCTATTTTTGCAAGAGCTTGTTGTGAATAAAATAAACCGTCTACTAATGATCAGAAATCTCTTCTACGTATATGGTATATTGGCCATCCTTCCGCAGTTGCTTATTACATAATTGTAAATAAAAACACCGTCTATTAGCAACTGGTTTTATTGATGTAAGCTCAGACGCGTTTCGCCCTTGTGGAATGGGGCATCGTCAGTGACTGTGGATGTATATACATATTGTAATTTTGTTAACACCAACATGTATATACATCCACAGTCACTGACGATGCCCCATTCCACAAGGGCGAAACGCGTCTGAGCTTACATCAATAAAACCAGTTGCTAACAGACGGTGTTTTTATTTACTCTTCTACGTAGGTTGCGTGAGCGTTCAAGTTTTAAATACTTATTTCCTCGCCTGAAAGGTCATATACTTAGGCAAATTTGTTAAACATTTTCGATAAATAGTTCTGCTGAGAATATGATGAACTATCAAACAAAAATTAATAGTAACGCATGTCCAAAATAATGAACATAGATTAATTTTATTTATTTATTTAGCATTTGATGTTTGCTTCACACTTATGGAAACTTATGAAATGAGACTCATACAATAACATAGTGTAATTATACTGCAATTCTGGAAATATATAGCCTATATATTTTTTAAAAAAAGATCGACATGCTCAATCCAGGTCGCCGCCTTTGGCGTTGTTGAATTTAAAGTTTCCAAACAACCAGAGAGGGAACGAAGTGAGCAATCATGAACAATGTGTATCACAGTTTGTGTGACTTCACCGCAGTCGCAGAGCGGCGAATCTGTCCAGCCCCAAGTGTGGAGAGTGGAAGCCGTTCTGGCCTCGCATTCGGGAGGACAGCGGTTCGAATCCCCGTCCGGGCATCCAGATTTGGGTTTTCCATGGTTTCCCCAAATCACTCCAGGTGAATGCCGGGATGCTTCCTTCAAAAGGCCATGGCCGAATTCCTTCCCATTCCTTGCCCCCATCCTTTCCCGTCTCTAAAGACCACGTTGTTAAAAAGGGACGTTAAACTATTAAAAAAAAAAAAAAAAAGAGTGGAAGCAGTTCTTCCCGTGCCACATCTAATACAATTTAATTTACTCCAAATAGATCGGGCAAGTTGGATCCTGGAAGTTTTGAGCAGGAATTTTTAATTCGCATGATGACCAGGCGGATTAATAACAGCTCACTAAACGGAATTTGTGATATTCTGTTGTTGCTTCCTGGCTGAAATATTAAGTTACAAAACCGTAACTCCTATCATAAAATTTCAAACTTACCAGTCTTTTTTCTGAAGTTTGCGACTTCAAACTTTCGACAATTTTACCCAAAATTTTTTCAAGATAAAGAAGACTTCAAATTTCCATTGAGAAGATAACTCGTATCAGAGTTATAAACGTTGGTGATAATCAGGCAACTGCAATTATGCAGGTGACGTTATAACTGCTTGCCAGATATTACGGCGGAAGTTGAATGTGCCGTTATCGGTGGCAGCTGTGTTCTATGATCTTTTTCGAATCTAATCAAACCGGAGAACGAAGTATTTAAGCCGCTCTCGATACTCTACTACATTTTAGGAGTTTCTAACGGAGTTTCTAACGGCGAATCACATGAGACAGATTTCTATGAATAAGAATCAGTGCTTAGAATAAAATTTTGTATTTACCTATTTGCCTGTAAAAAAAAAAAAAAAAGAGGGGAGTCTCGTTCTAAACTGAATTTCGTTTTTGCTTTCTCACTTTAATACGTTCATTTCTCTCTCAACTGTGCTAAAATGACATATCTACAAGAAATCAGCCAGTGAAATGTAGATGCGATAAGAGACTAATAGCAGTAAGTTTCAACAGAACTTTCCAAAGAATGTAGTAAAGTTTGTTTAAGGCATCCAACGAAAGTTTGTGTAATATTTCCTTAAAAAAAAAAAAAAAAAAAAAAAAAAAAAAAAAAAAAAAAAAAACCCGCAATGTTTAATTAGTTTCATAAAGGTTTAGATTTTGGTGAGTATAAGAGTAAAGCAAATGAAAAATTTTTACTTGTTTTTATGATTAATGTCGGAACTAAACATCTTTTTAGGTACTTTTTACGTGCATCACAGACATTCACAATAGTAAAAGCGCAATTGTCAAAACAACAAGGTAGTATAAATCACCACGAATTTTGAAATTGCCATATCAGTCACAGTCTGCATCATTTCTCAGAGTAAACAAACTGAACTTAAAACCGCCAACGATTTTAGTCGGGAACACGTCACTGACGCACATGCGTCACATAAAACTTTAATCTGTGATCCAAAAAGTTATGGTGGCAGAAGGTTTCTTACACTGAAACTATAACGAATCGACAGAAGAAAGAATGCTTATATACACCAGAAGGGCAGCTTATCTTCGATCTTCGTATCTTGCCCCCATGAGCCAAATACGTTGGTGAAAGAAATAGTTTATTGTTATCGGGTATGAAAGTAAATGACCGTACATAGTTCAATAAGTTGAAGCCGAAATTGCACGTGCTGTCTGTCCTATTATATCTACACAACAACTGTTTTAAGTTTGCGATTCTCATGGAAGAAACAACAAATGATGAATGAAATAAGTTGCTTTCTTCTGAAATTTGTAGATACTACAATAATAATAATAATTCCGTGTGGTCATAATGACCTAGTGACAGGGTTTCTATTGGCTGCGCATTCCGTTCCTGTCGTAACCACCTTAACCTATCCCGCCCATCCTACCCGACGAGACAAGGATTCGAAGCGGGGACTTTTTGATCTCCAGTCAGACACCTTAACCACTGAGCCACCAGACCGCTCTATAGATACTATGAAATATGGAATCCTACATTGTCTGACTTTACGAGCTAGCTTAATTTGGTGTATATTTGTGTAGATCACGTCGGAAGAATAGCAGAGTTTAAGTTTCTGAAGACTGCTGTCGCCGTTGGCTTCTATTCACAGGATTCCATTTGTGGCACGTCCGAATAAGGAGACTCAACACGCGTACAGAGACCGGCAAGGAGAGCGATTCTTATGAATGGAGGCTGCCCTGCTGGCGGCAGAACTGGTCCAGCCCAACCCTACCCAACTACAGTTAGAACGCCAACTACCTCGCTCCCAAAACAAGGGTAAACAGCCTAAATATGGCAGCCTGTCCAGCTGCCCACTGCCTCTCCTCGTACGCGACAGCCGTCCAGCGCCGCAATGCACGCACGCACTTGAGGTTGTTTTCGCCACTTCATTCATAAAAACTTTTTGTGAAAGTAATTCCTGAATCACATACTGTACCTGGAAATATATAAACAAGAAGCACACCATTCCGTTAGTAGCCAACATGCTGGATTCCCTCAATGGACTCGTTTGAGAGTCAAAAGGGTACAGTCGCAGATCTACTCCCTCATCCATATTCAGAATTAACAAGTATATAAAATCAGATAATACATATCGTAAAAACCAACCAACTTTAACAAACTCAAGGAGCTCAACCATCTCTGAAACTGACGCTAATGGGAAGGGAACAGGAGAAACAAGAAATGGGAGGTAAGCTCTCCACACAGCAGGACGTGTTCCTTTAAAGAATAAACAGGATGAGTGGCGGATGTGTGTGGGTGTGGATTTTAGATGGAAATTCTCTCTCCCTAAATATGAGTCAACGTGTAGAACGATGAAAAAAAAATATAGACAAGGTAGTTTCTACATCATTTCCATTGCCACAATTTATTTTGATTAACTAATACGAGGAGTGAATTAATTATTGGAAAAATCAAAGACAAACATACACTGTAACATCTGCCAGCAAAATAAAACAGAAGAGTAGCACGTTCATATCGAGTTAGCTAGTTTACGTCACTTGTAATATAGAAATAGATTACTATATATTTGCTAAATTTTGCTTTATTCCATTACTGAATAGCAAGGACGGCGCTAAGATTCTCGGGTCCTGGATAAGTGCTCTTAGCAATGACGTAACCGGTTGGGGACTTTTTTGGCTGGGGGGCCCCTCTGGCCGATCATTGGGCCCCCTTCAGCCGGGGTACATTTGAACCGCTTAGCTTACCCTTTACGCCTGCCCTGCCGAATAGAGTGTAACATTCAGTTATTCAGAAATTCAGACTTTTCAATTGATTATTAAAAGCGTTTACAAAGTGGATAATTTGAAAACTTATGAATACACTGTGAAGATTAAAGCTGTATTTGCTGGGGGAATACGAGCAGATGAATGGACAGTCACTGGTTGTTTATATTTCACACCTTAACAGCAATATCTGGATGTTGTGGATCATTTTATTTCCTCAATTGCTGATAATATTAATCAATAAATTACGCCAAAGCAATTGACTTTTTTGTGTTTATTTGTCTCCCGTACGCGTTTCACTTCTTCTGCAGAAGCATCTTCATCGGGTTTTTTATTTTGTGGTCTACTGAATTTCTTTTAGCTCCATTCTCAGCATCAGCGCTTTTGCATTTTCGGTGGGAAGTGTCTTCATGTTTGAGATTCACAACACTACACTTTAATGCACTGCACTATGTGTTTGTTATTTTGCAAGTAATAACAAACACATAGTGCAGTGCATTAAAGTGTAGTGTTGTGAATCTCAAACATGAAGACACTTCCCACCGAAAATGCAAAAGCGCTGATGCTGAGAATGGAGCTAAAAGAAATACAATAGACCACAAAATAAAAAAAACCCGCTGAAGATGCTTCTGCAAAAGAAGTGAAACGCGTACGGGAGACAAATAAACACAAAAAAGTCAATTGCTTTGTCGTAATTTATTATTTAACCTTAACAGCAACACTAACAATTGTGATGGTACAAAATAAATACACCATTTGAATTGTATTAAAACTAAGTTTTCAAGAAATTTTGGTAGCCTCCAAACCCATTTATTTTATTAATAACAGTCCATAAAGCGATAAAATACATAAAATAGTTATATTTCACTGTTCATTGCTCCAAAAACAGGAGAAAGATTACTCGCTCGTCATTCCTTCCAGCCACCGATTTACGCAGTCTGATTCTTAATAAAACTCACATCAAACACAAACCACGAAGGAGTGCCATAAACGAACAACACTTCGCCTTTAATCTCTTAACAACATGCATTTAGAACTGCCAGTGATATAGAACAAAGAGAACGCATTCCAAAAGCTGCCTTCCAAAACCAAAAACAAATTCCATCCCTTGTCTAACCAACATAATCACGGGATTGGAAACGGACGAAACCAAAGCGGTTAGCTTACTCAGCGGACGCTCAGCTTGAAAGGATAAAGAATCAATTTCAATGGAGCACGTGCGCTTTACATTTCTTGTAACGCTCTTCTCTTTGAAGTAACGGCTGATTTACATTAGCGACGTGACGGAACGCCAGTCAATGAGAGTGCTTTGTGCTCAAAGAGTTTATTTACAGACTGTTTAACGCAAGCATTCCCTCAGTTGAATCTATACCAATACACTAGCAGTTGCAAACGAGTATTTGCACTAAATTTTATGACTCTTGCTGTCTATCGTCACAAAAACCTATTACTATGCAGCTAGAAAACTTTATCTTCAGCCATGCCTGAAAGAGGCGGTCAATATACGTACGACTTGCCGAGCGTGGTGGGTGAGCGGCAACGCTCTGGCCTCGCATTCGGGAGTACGCAGGTTCGTATCCTCGTCCGGCCATCCAGATTTGGGTTTTCCATGGTTTCCCCAAATCATGCGAGGCGAATGCCGGGATGGTTCCTTAAAAGGAATTCCTTACTGTTGCCTTCCCCAGTCCTTTCGCGCCTCTAATGACGTCAAGGAGGCGTAAAGCAAAAAAACGAACTTCTTTTCCGTCTGATGGCTCAGTTAATTAAAGCATCTAACTCGGGATTAAAGGGTCCCTGGTAGGAACACTGGTCTCGACTGGAATTTTTACGGTCTTTAATACTGGGCTTAACCACTAATAAAACTTTTATTTGTCAATGTGAAGTATAGAGGGACCCACTATGGGTCTCCTTTAGCCAGATGGGATTAGTTAGGTTAGGTGGCTACGGCAGACGAATTACGCAGCATGTAAGAAACTCTGATACCAAGTGTTTAAGATCACAACAAATTATTATTATCAGTTACATATTAGCTTGACCGGAAACATACTTCACTGCTGTCCGAATAGTAACATTAGGTGAGCATATTTTTCTGTAAATTCGAAAAGGAATAACCCTTCCACAGCGACAAAGTCATCCAGACTGGTAGCTTCAATATAATTATCGTGACATATTCGTATCAGTGGTAACAGTTACAAACCAGGTATAGCCTACATCTGTTTTGTATCAGCCAACTGTTGTAATGCGAATTTCACATTCCCTTCCCCACTCTACAAGTGGTTCCAAACGAAAACTTATTTATTACCTCCTTTGTAGCTTCATTATATTCCCACAAAGTTCGCCCTCTGAAGAGCAATATGACACTAGTTTTCCCCTTGGAGCAAAAAACTGACAAGGCAACTTAGGTGTGAATATGATTTGTAATTCTGTAGCTGAATCTTAAATAAGACTGGAGCAAAATTATCGTTTGCAGTACGCAGTAATGGTGATTGCTACGTTTATTCGGTTAGCTGATTTTTCACAATGCTTAGCGGAAAAAACTACGCCTGAATAAAAGCAAAATTTTAAAGAAAAGAGCACAATTATTATTATTAACTTATATCAATTTACATAAGATAATAATGTACAAAGAAAATACAGCACAATCAAAATAGCATTCTCAGATGAGAAAAGTGCCCTCACTACACATTTGTATGGAATGTAGTAGTCACAAAAATGACAAACCTGAGTTGGAAAAAACGAAAAGGTGTATAGTAGGTCAATGATATTTAAGTCAGGTAGAACAAAACTAAAGCGAAATGGCGTTCGTTGATACACTTACTGACCTACCAACGTCATGTTTATCTGTAAAATGTCAATAAATTCAGTCGTCAAAGTATGGTGGTAAGTTTAATACAATTTTTACTGTTTACCACATTCCTCATAGCATACTGATATAACAAAAAAGGGCTTTTTGATGTAAGACCATAATTTATTTTTATTACGTTATGTAAGTTTGCTGACACAGTAACGAGAAAAGAATCACCTTACAAATTTCATCAGACGTTCGAACTGTGGAGTTTCCCACACGGGTAAATCTTCTAAAATTTTCAACCTGTTTCCGGAGGGACTGAAAAAAAACTGTTAGAATAATTTAACCAATAATAATTGTATTAATAAGGAGCCATGATCAATATTTTTTTATTTGACATTAGTTTATCAAAGTCTTTCCATTTTTCAACAAATTACCTTTGAACGACACATTTTCGTATATCTTGATGTAGTGTATGTACGCTAAAATAAGGTTGTTTACTAATGGCAGCTAACGGTAAACGTTCTATAAAAATACAAATCGCATATTAATGTTAAGTTTCTATCAAACACCATTTACATCAATTTATTCTGGTTTTTAACTGAATAAGTACCAGCAACTGTAAATTTATTTCAAGGATTAATATCAGATATATTTTGGGATTATTTAATTACTATAACAGCAATTTGAAAAGGTTTATCGAATTTTATGTTATAATCATTAAAAAGTTTACAGGGTACCTTGCAATTTGAATATTTTTTTTTTTTTTTTAAATAGAAAATTTCAGGAAGCTGTATTGATACTTCAATTATAAAACGAACTGGTGGAATACCACAGTTTCTACAAAGGTTAATACTTGAGATAGTAAATTCACTTTTGTTTTTCAGGTTTTTAGGTAGGTTTCAGAACTGCAATAGGAAAACATGTTTGGAAGTGATGAAAGGAAAAATATGATTACATAACATGGCTGATGGAATTTAATACGTTTAATACCTTATAGTTCATTTATTAGGTTACACGAGTATGAAATAAATAAATAAAGAATGAAGAGTTCTTCCTGTAATTTGGTATTTACCAGTCGTAACACTGAATGTATTGACAAGTCAGGATTATTACAAACAGAACCAGTTTGCGCGGAACATAAAATGAATCGACGAGAACAAAGCGCGCACGGAATGCGCACTCGATGTTTTATGAAAAGTGTTCCCCACAATAAATCAGCTCGCTGCAGCCACAAACGAGCCCTGCCGTGGCACCGAGATTTATCGAACAGGCAGACATGCGTCCGAGTGGAAACAAGCACCACGCCACTCTGCAACTGTACGGCGACTATTCCGTGAATCCCAACGCAACTGCATTCCGCCTTCAAACAAAACGACTCAGCCTCGAAAAAAGAAAACCACCTTGTGTCCCAACATACCGACCGAAACTACTGCAGGGAAGCTGCCTTGGAGACGCCAGCGTTCGAATAAATACAAAGACGAAGCCTGTGTTTTTGTCTCTGGGGTCCATTCAGGTCGGATACATAAAGCAGGAAAGGGGACTTTTAACTGCTGTTCCCAGCGGGGCACACCTAGAATGCCGGCCTATTCTCGCGGCAAGAATGTTCACCCGTCTTGCCTTCGTCTGAACGCTTTCCAGCCTCGGGTGAAAGCGGTTCGGTAGCACATGACAGCCAGGATCTGCCCACGCCGTCATTCAATTACTGTGCCTCAAGGAGACCCAGAATGAACTACTTTCCCTCAACACAAATACGGGAATAAATAACAAATACAGCGCCCGAAAACACCAACAACCAACCTAATAACAAATACATATATACAAAACACCTTCAGGAAGAAGAAGAAAAGCACAATTATATGGACTAGAATAAAAGATAGATAATGCAATGAACCAACTAATTAAGAAAATTTAACAGAAAAAAGATTTCCTTCGTTTAATTCTAAAGATAGAACAAAAAAGACTAAATAAAAACATTTAAAAGCCTATAATCGAGAGTATCCGAAAGATGAATGGTCAGACGTCAAACGTTAACTATATTATTATTATTGCCGCTATATCGATCCTTATTTCAGGATGTAGCCTCTTTAAGTCTAATGATCTATATATTAGAATTTAATTCTACATAATTTTGTTGTAGTTCTTTCCAGGCTGATCGATCTTGAGCCACGCTCTTCCAGTTCACGCCTGTAACTCGACGTATATCCTTATCCCAGCGATCCGGGGTCTTCCTCTTGCTCTTTTCAGGTTTCTCGGTATCCAATCCAGCACTACCGTAGTCCATCTTTCATCTCTTTTGCGAGCAATATGACCGGCCCATTGCCATTTTTGGGTCATGACTCTTTTTAAGATATCTGTCACTTTAGTTATTGTTGTTTTTGTTTAAACTGCTTAACGTCTCTTAACAGCGAGGTCTTTAGAGACGGGAAAGGATGGGGGGCCAGGAATGGGAAGGAATTCGGCCATGGCCTTTTTTAAAGGAAGCATCCCGGCATTTGCCTGGAGTGATTTGAGAAACCATGGAAAACCTGGATGCCCGGACGGGGATTTTAGTTATTGAGCGAATGTGCACGGCCCTTTTCCTGTCTCTTCTTGTAAACCCTAGTTATCTATATATATATATATGCCAGTGTGTGCGTTTTCATGTAGACAGAATTAGTAATCTTTATGGAAACAATATGATGTATCATACAATGATCAGCTACAGTGATAAATTAGTGGAACGACCTCAAATTCCCATGTTCAACTCGTGCCGTTACTCCTATAACGTAACACTATCTGAACTAGGATCTTCTATGAAGCCGGCCTTGGTAGCGTAGGAGCTGGAGTGCTCCACGTGCCGATGGTCGCCGGTTCGAGTCCGGCCCAGGGCATGGGTATTTACTGTTGTGTGTGTGTACATGTCGTATCCGTCCTGTGGTGTCTAGAGTTACTTGCAAAATAATATACAATGGAGAAACTGAAAATACTGGATGATCTGAAATCACACTTTAGCTAACTGTATAGCCTTAGAGAAGCCAAATGCCATTAAAAATACAAAAAAATATATGATAGCAGAAGATTGTAGGGATTTATCAATTACCTCATATGTTTATTACCATCCACAGTTACCTATACTTACTGTAAATTTTTTGTCTCGTTTTTATTTTATTTTAGACCTTTAAAGGCTCTTCGACGTGTTCATACGCAAGACAAGACTGTAGACAAGGAAATAGAAGGAAGTCGACTACGGTCTTCTATTATCCCTGACATGACAATATCAACAATCGCCTGGTGTGATTTCGTGAAAACATTGGAAACTGAAATCAGAATGATGGAACGGAGCATCGAACCCGTGTCCACTAGAATGCCGAGTCAGACATTCAACGCTCCCCGAACAGGCTCGGTACCATTAGCGGAAAGAGGTACTTCCATTTTCGATCCACGAATGCCAACTTAAAAAGACGTAAAATAATGTTTAATGCTTTTTCTAATAAGTAATGTTATTTCCGCCGATATTGATAAAGTGTGAATCATGTACTGAGCTTTCTGTGTTTTGCTGTAAAAGACTTCTCGGAAGTTCGAAGCTTATTCACTGACAGTTACGTCAATGCGATTATTTTGCGTGTAAACACAATAGGTTAACTGACAGATTAACAAAAAAAAAAAAATCAGTTGGAGTCGGCTGCTTAAATACTTCCTAGAAATACCAGTAACAGACGCATGGAAAACGAGATGCTAAGGTACAGATCTAAAACATTCATACAAACCTCGGCGGTGTTTTACATTAGATTAGTAAACAGGTGACGTGTTAGGTGCGCCATTAGCTTGTGGCGTCAGGCTCACTGTACACATTCACTATGACGCAATCGTGGACTCACTGCATGTGGTATGTGTCTGAAGATAGCAAGGAAAATAAACTCCACCGATTGGCCTAGTACTCACGTACCAAGGTGTACGCTCCGCGACTTTAAATAAGCGCTTGCTTGGACCCACTTTTATTTTTCGAACGTCTTTTAAATTTTACGGCTACCTCTATTACAGTCCTCAGTGTACTCACTTCTATGTCAGTATATCGAAGTTAACAGTACATATATATGTGAAATAACGGATTGAACCACGATTAAAGACATATCCATTAATTTCAGTATCGAAAAAGAAAGATTTCTTGATTACTGTAAGATGTCTCGTATCAAACGGTTCCGTACACAGCAGTAGACTGAACCCTGTTGCTGATGCTCCGCTGTTTGACAATGGCCTCTAACACTTAAACGCAATACGTTGCAGACTTCAAGTTAGAAGATGTTATCTATTTCGTTGACCAATACTCAACTACATCACATAAAATTTTGTAAAATTATAGGATAGTGGAGTTATATTGAAACCAACGTGGGCAAAAAAATCTACTCCAGGGTGTGGGGAGTCGATGTTTACAGTTCGTTAAGTATTTTTTCACTTTTTATCTGGAAAAAAAGATGCCAATGGTCATTAAAATTGTAAATCTTGGACCATATTTGCTATATGGTCTAGCTAAAAAACTGTATTACTTAGGAGTTTGAAATTTGTTCCACTAAAGATATCTAATTATATCTAATATTTTTTGTAAGCTGTGAGTAAAATAAGTAAAAGTTTTTATAAGCTTGAAATACGTCTTATCGTAGTTTGAAATAATTTTCTTTAATAATTTAAATTCGAAGTGCATTAAATTCTAACGGTACCTATAGTAAATATGATTGTAACCAACGATAGTATTAGTAGTTTGAGCGGCAACTTGACGCGGAATTCTAGAGGCGTGGAGCGGAGTTCACTGCCTAATCCGAAAATGTGTTAGTTTTTTGTGCCAAGCGATTGCCATCTGACCTTTTTTTTTACTTATGGCTTTATGCCTCTTCGACGTCGAGATCATTAGAGGCGGGATGAGAGTGGGGACAAGGAACGGTAAGGAATTCGGCCATGGTCTTTTTGAAGGAATCCCGGCATTCGCCTGGAGTGATTTGGGGAAACGATGGAAAACCCAAATCTGTATGCCCGGACGGGGATTCGAACCGTCGTCCTCCCGAATGCGAGGCCACCGCGTTGACCGCTCACCCACCACCCTCGGTGCCATCTGACCTAACACATGCGAGATATGTGCTTAGTCGTTATATTACGGAACCCTCGACTTGCACTTATCCGGTATTTTAATCATTAAAACCCCAACTGTATCAACAGAGGCAGTACTGAATAATAAATACAGAATATTGGTCAGTCAATTACACCTTCTGAAAGTAATTTTTCTTCCGAATTCAATTTTTTGATTAAATTTAACGGTTTTTATATGTAAGTTGTTTTAACTAATCCAGAATTCCCTGGTCTATTTGCTTTTGCAATGAATGATATGTGAAGATGATTGCATATGTCTTTCAGTACTCCAAGCGTCCGCCCATAAGAATTTTGTGTGCGCCATTTTAATTATAGCTTGAAAACAGTAACAGTAAGAATACAAGAAGAAAATATAACTGATATTATACTTGTCAGAGTCTGGAACTGAAAATTTGAGCCATCAACACAAATATTAATTCAGGCGAAGAAGCATATGATGTGGGAGGTAAACTTCTCTTCATGATGAGTATCCCACTCAAAAGTCGGCGGCATGAAAAACAATAATAACATATTCCGGCACCTCTCTCAATTCACAAAGAAAAAGTCTAATGTGAAATAAGATTTATTAGAACACTTCAATTTATTTTAACGACACTGTCAACATGACAAATAAAAGACACCCTGCCTCTTCCCCTTTATACCGTAAATTGATGACTGAAAATTATTTGGTAACGAAAAGTATTTTTGCTCTCCTACTTGGCAGTTCTTCATTAATTTTGCTTCTGAAGTTTATGTAATGAGGAAAAGAAAAAAGGTCACTGTATAATATTAAAAATTGAGGTTTCGATATGAATGACATCACCTGCAATCAAAGACGAGTCTTCCAATAAAACATTGTGCCACCTCAGTAAGTACGGTGTGAAAATTCGCCGATTAATTAAAGCCGGAATTTAAAAAGAGACAACTTAATGTGCAGTACAGGGCAAATGTTTCGTTTCTTTCTTTCTTGATTGCTAATGCTCTGGTTTTTGGAGTTCTTCCATTCGCCAATTTAAAACCAACAGAAAATGTATTGTCACTGTTCCTTTTGTAACTACACCGATTTAGATGCTCCATAGAAAATACATACGGTGCTAGGCCTCAAAGCTCGTAAAAAATACTGGTTGAAAGGAGTGTTCTGGCAAACCATCTATTCGCAAATGCTTAACAGAATTGTTCTAACGCTCAATGCAATTCCTCGTGCCTCGTGATGAAGCAAAAAGTTTCAGTTGTCATCCTGGTCCAGGTTGTATTTCAGCCTAACGGCAGACTCCGCTAATATTGCCACTAGAAAACCAAAGCTTCAGTCACACACGAATTAATACATTCACAGGATCGCATGTGAGTGGCATCATGCATAGCGATATAAACTTGACCCAAAATCTTAACGAGTTCTTACCTCTTTCTTCTTTGTTATCCGTGATTCAGATCGATATTACAAAATTCTAACGGCTGACACAGCTATATGACATCAGTAATATGGCGTCAGTGAAAGTGAAGGAAATTAAAAACATATCTAAAAAACTTACGTTATGCCATGTAATATTAGTTTTAGTTGTGGTTTAGACCACATAAATCGAGATAAATGCGTAATTATTTTCATTCAAATGAAGAAAACAACTTAATTTTTTTTAAACAAATTAATTACTGATGTCTTCTGCTGTAACATCAAATGCCAGTGGTAATTCTGACCCAGGCTAAATAACAATCTAATTAAAACTTCCGCTAACATTGCTGATCCAAAATTAAAGCTTTTATCTTACATATATCTATGGCCAAAGAATTTAACGAATACTTCTATAGCGAATGAATATTAAACAAATATAAGCAACTAATAATTAAACTAGAATAGATAAGATGCCATTTAACAGCTCTTTTAGTGTTCCTATGAATATACTTCGTCAGTTAAAGGTTTTTTTAACTGTATTTATAACGCTTCAGGTGTGATTGCAACGCTTAAAGTATTTCAGTTCTTGCAATATGGACAACCCAGGACAGACTCAACACCAACACACACAACACTTAAACACTCACGCTCTCCGCCGGACTCGAACCGGCGACCTGCGGTTCGCGAAACCTGTACTCTACACTGCTGAAGGATTGACTTAAGAATCTAACTCACATTAGTTCAAGTAGCTGAATACCTTTGCAAACGATTCATATGAGGATTGTTTTAGGTGTTAAAGGCTGGGAGTATTTGTACCGCTTCCGCCCACTTAGTTACTGAATAGTTTCTTTGTGCAAGAAGAGTCAGTACTTCAATTTTATCAACTGAAATAAGAAACTAATAATTATTATTTAGAAAATACGCCAATACAACTGTTGTTGGATATACTTTATTTTTCGGACGCGTTTCGCCTCTCGTTGAGGTATCTTCAGCGTACAACGTTTTTCTGTAATATGCAATTAGTTATAATTTGAAGATAATGTTTTTTTTGTGTTAGACATAACGAAATTATTCTATCTATGAAGCATAATATTACTTATATTTATATACTAGTATTTAATTATCATATAGAACGTTTGTTTACATAGGATAGCATTCATATTGTAACTTACATTACATTTTGAGGTGTGGTAGTTTTTTCTTCTGTGACCTCAACCAGCATGCTGTTTCCACTATTTTATTTAGTTATACAGTTTGATATAGTGTGGTTCTTATGCATCCACTGGTAGTCAACTATGAAGCACAGTTTTATGCACGTCATTATCTACCAGTGGAGGCATAAGAACCACACTATACCAAACTGTATAACTAAATACAATAGTGGAAACAGCATGCTGCTTGAGGTCACAGAAGACCAAACTACCACACCTCAAAATATAAAGGTAAGTTACAATATGAATGCTATCCTATTACACCTATGTAAACAAACGTTCTGTATGATAATTCATTACTTGTATGCAGGGCCGGCGCTAGAAAATTTCGGGCCCCGGGTAAAATTGGCGACCTTTTTTTTTTTTTTTTTTTTTTAGCTCTACAAACTAGCCGGGCGACAATAGGCGGATTCTTGGCTTCGAGGCCTGGGGGCCCCTGCAGCCAGTAATCGGGGCCCCCCATCAGCCGACGGGCCCCGGTATATTTGACCCGCTTACCCCCCCCTAACGCCGGCCCTGCTTGTATGTAAATATATGTCATATTATGCTTCCTATAGAGCAGTGGTTCCCAATTAGTGGTAAGCGTACCCCCAGGGGTACGTGAGGTTTCTTCAGGGGGTACGCGCGGTAGTCTCTTGGCTAAAGTGATCACTAAAATAATTGAAAAAAATCCACTTTTATCAGCCAAAAGAAACATTACTCTCACCCAAATATATTTTAAGATAAACTGTGTTTGTGTCAATTATATTATTGTAATCCTGTGGTTGTGAAAAGTACTCTACTGGGATGAACGAATTCATTTATTTATCATTACAGCTGTAAGGGGTACGCGCGGTTGAGCTCCTTCTTGCAGTGGTACTCGGGAAAAAATAATTGGGAACCACTGCTATAGAGAATAATTTCGTTATATGTAACACAAAAAAACATTATTTTCAAATTATAATTAATTGCATATTACAGAAAAACATTGTACGCTGAAGATACCTCGACGAGAGGTGAAACGCGACAGAAAAATAAAGAATATGCAACAATAGTTGTATTGCCGTATTTTCTAAATAATAATTATTAGTTTAACAAGAAACTGTGGAAGAAATGGTCTTCAATAATCCCATAAAATAAGTAAATGTGTAATGTGTAAGAATGCTATATCACTAATAAAAGTGACTCTATGATACTGAATATGTCAGTATTTTGGTAATTATATTTTACAACTCCCTGGGGATTGTAAACCAGATATCTTTTACCTGTTTGCTAGAATGACCGTTTAGGCCGCAGACGTCGAGTATAGGCGCCGTACACGCTGAGTGATAAATGTGGCACTGATTAACGGCCCGTCATGTTGTCCCGCCCAGCAATCAGTGAAGAAGCCTCCTTTGTTAGAGGTACCTTCCTTCCAGGTACTTGTCCGGCGGCAGGCGCCAGCACCCCCGAGCCGAGAGGGGCCTGGCGCGGCGCCTCGACTCACTCACGGCACAGCCCGCGTTCCCGGAAACAGAGATTCCTCGGCTGTGTAATTAGTGCGGCTGTTTTATTCGCTCGTTTTGCTTACCGTGAATAACGCCGCGGTGAGTAATGCTGCGTGACGCAACCACGCGCGGCTTCTTGCGGCCGAGCTACCTCTTGCGTGACGCACAGTGTCGAGGTTAACAACAAACGCCCACGTGATTCCTCAGACAGTGTATTTCCTTTCGGTCTACTAGGAACTGTAATTGCAGCTGTAATTGTAATAGTTCAGGACTTTAATCCAGCTTCGTAAATGAGATTTCTGGTAAGAGTGCTCTGTCCATCAGACTGTGTTTGACACTTTGATTCTGTTGCAGTGAAGAATAAATATAATATCATTTAAACTTACCCTCTAAGATCAGATTTTAGCACTTAATTGCAAAGCTTCCAGCATAAAATATTTTGTTAAGAAAGCCAAACACGATAGCACGACCCAAATCATGGTATCCTAAGGGGGCATCCATAAATTACGTGAGGTGTTTTTCCGGATTTCGGGACCCCTGGTGAGATGTGGTCTGTCAGACCCCTCCCTAGAAACCACCCTCTCAACTTTTTGAGACCCTTTTTTTATTTTAGGTCTCACCCTTCCAAAGGCCGGTTACACCCCCACTTTTCAACGAAATACCCCTTTAAAATCGACTATCGCATCATTTGTAGACTTTTTTTTTTAGTTCCACATTCCAACAATTTTTCCAACACCTCACGTGAGATTTCTGTAGAACCGCCCCCCCCCCTTTTTTGGTTAAATTTGGTGAGATTTCGCCGGAACCCCCCCCCCATTTCACCTCACGTAATTTATGGACGCCCCCTAAATCATCGGACGATTTATTAACAGATGGTCAGTTAAAAGAAACGAAAGCATTTACATTAATTCTCAGCAATCGTGAACCGTAGCTTCAACGAGTGAAAATATTATCTTTCTTATCAGATACTTCAGAGTCATTTGGGCATTTTCGTAACGAATAGGAGTTACATTCCATTCGTGGTATCAACTGCGATTACACTTCCATCACAACGATTCCTGGAATGTGCGATAGTGAACTACCTGTTGTTTAAAACTGATAAATTATTCAAGCCAGCATATCACAAGCACGGTTTCCAGAGTGAATATTAATATAGTCCCGTTTAAAACACATGATGTCATCTCGTTAACACTAAAAGCATAAACTTCGTAAATCGCGAATATTTGTGACGTTCCAAAATATGAGTAAATACAATGTAAACTGATGAACGTGATGTGCTGCCCACTGAACAACACAAGAATACGAGTACATGCTGCCAATGTGAGGAGCAGACCGATCTTAAATGGCGATAAAATTGTCTGAAGCAATTAAATGTGAAAAAAAATTGTTCCAAGAAAATTTACGGCTCTGTTTGTTTTTATACGGCTTAAATCCTTGTGCGAGATGTACGATTATTTCGATCTTCACTCTGGACGCTGCTGTTCCGAACAATGAACCGATACAATGAACAAACCAGTCCCTAAGTTTCTGCAGCCAGGCTCTTCCTGGACACTCAAGTATCATTTCGCCCGCATCTTCCGTTGCATCACCAGCTGCAGCAGCTTGCGCTTTTCTCACAACGTATCTGAAATACTTCCCCAAAATGAGACGATCCACTAAATTATTGAAATACATATTCCACGAATACACTAACTTCCTTAGTAAAATAATAAGAATTGCACAGAATCACTATTTTGTTCCCCTACCGTCGCTTGTTTTGTTAAACGTGATGCGCAACAGTATATGTAAGTAGCCTACGCAATAGGGGCTAAGGTAGTACTTCCTCCAGAACAAAGAAGATTACCGGGTAAACTCGAGTTGTACCTGTAAAAACCATATTATGTTTGCTGCATTCTAGAAATTTTCATAATATATTTTTTTTTAAATAACTACTGACGGAACACGGTATTAAAGGAATATGTACCTGTTTTGCTGTAGTGTTTCTATGGTGCTAATTAAAAGTTTTGATTTCTTTAATAAATTTTGTTTTATTATCGTTAGAAGCAAGTTATATAACTTGAATGCACTTATGACAGGTTGCTGCACAAGAACCAAGCAAGATTCACCGTAATTTTAACATCTTTGAAGCTTTAATTCTAAACCTATTTATTCTTCCAAAAATAATACTTTCAATAACTCCGTAGCTTAGAACATTAAAGCAAGCTGATTACAATCGCACTTAGTATTGATGTAACATCTTCATTAATAGCAACATAAAAATATTTTTTGCCCGGTTGTTATTCCGTGTACGAAATAATAATAACGAATGAAGGACTGAAGATGAACGAATAGCTATGATTTTTTTATATCTGTTTGACACTACAAATCGCTGTTTCGCAGGAAACTCTAATCAATCATTCAGTTAAATTTCGAAGGACTAGCTAAAACCATCGGAAATTATTTCACAGAAACCTATGTCGAGTAGCTTCCGACGGTGTTCATAGTAGTTTCCGATTTCTTAGAAAGACGAAATAATAAGTAAGATCCGGTGTTTTCATAGGCTCTTCAGCACCTTTCACCCAAAAGAATATCACAACTTCCACAATGGGCGGAAATAGATATACGCTACTAGCAGCAAAGCACTCTGGAAAGATTTCTGTGAAACGGTTAATACTTTGTTTCCGCTGAAGAAACATGTGCTACTTATTTTTGTTGTCCCGCAGCGTCAGCATATAATGAAAATATGTAAGCAAAAACATATGGCTGAGAACAGACAACAATTTCATGAAGGCGAAAAAAATTTCACAGTATCTTTTAAAATTAAATAGCAAACACTTTGTAACTACTTCTCTCTATATTCCAAATCTTGTTAGACGGCAAGGAGATAATATATATGAAATATTTCATCTTAAATTCGATAATGAAAAATATTTTCTAAGAAAAGAAAAAAAACACATTTCTTAGCGACCCAAATTTATGGATCAAAAATTACCAATGGAAAAAAATTATAATGTTGTTGGTAAAAGTTACAAAATTTTATAGCAAGATGATAAATGTTGTTACCGAAAAATATGTTCTGGTAACACTCTTCAAATAATATTTTTAAACAGAAAAGCTACTATTGGCATCTCGTTGGTAAGTAATTTGACCAAGAGAACAAAATCGTACAATCTTACGAAAATTGCGTAGGCTATAATTCTTTATTGTAAAATATTGTCAAAAATTGTTACATGCTGACATCTGGATTTAAAGAGAGTAGAACAGGTATTGAAGATGATTCCCAACCAGGAGGGCAAGTGGAGGCAGTAACTCAAGAAATTTTGGAAAAGATTGGTGAGTTAGACCTGACAGACAAGGTTAACAGTTCGGTATTCTGAGAAGATATCACGTATTCTATGAACAATCTGACAGGGTACTTACACACCAAAACTTTTGACAACAGATCAAATGGCAGAGGAAGCAACTATCTGTGCAAAATCTATCTCTTTTTGAAGCCAGTTCAGTAGATTTCATTGAATCATTTGTGGATATGTATGCGATCTGGGACAATCATTTTACACCAGAACCAAAGCAACAGTCAATACCGAAGATGCATGCCAGTTCTCATTTCCAAAGAAGATCACGACTTTTCCTTCAGCATGGAATATGATGGCGTCTTTTTTTTGTGATTCTGAGATTGTGTTGCTTCTAGGTTACCTTAAAAATGGTGTAAACATCATAGGTGCATACAATGTTAACATCGAGAAGCAACCGCGAACAGCTATGAAGGAAAAGAGGAGGTAATTTGGTAAAAAAAGCGCTGTTTCAACAACGGTGCCTCCAATCACTAGTCTCTCCATACCATGACAACAGTTTATGAAGATTAATTTTAGCTGATGGAACGACAGTCCTATTCTATCTACATCTGGTCCTCCACGTTCCTACCAACTCTCAAATAGTTTCTGTCGCGCAACCAATTCAAATTACACTATAATGGTTTAGTGTCATTTTTTGACATACTAGACAAATCCTTTTATGTAGATAGACCAAAACGTTTCCTTTAATTGAAAAATCATTATATCTCCGATAGATTATTTACATCAGGTTGTTAGCAGTGTGAAATATTGGCAAATCGAGGCGCTACTAAGTGAAGGAAATGTAGTCGTCAACGTGCGGAGTGAAATATAGCGAAATATACTAAAATTAAGAAACATGTAGCTGTGTATACACGTTTTTATACTTATGGCAACACGTGGTCTATTTAGCAATCCATAGACTGTATAGACTCTATAGACTATATACTGTCCACTACAGTGGACTCGAGGTCTTAATGAATCATTGCAAAGTAATAATACTGACGAACGAACTGAATTAGGGTGTGTGTTTGGGGAATGTACCGGTAGCTTGTGAACGAAACATCAGTCAGTTTCGGAATCAGGTTTAACAGCATGTAAATATAGCATACTTCACAATAATTTGCAGGAAACAGAATGAATTGAAATTAAGAAACCAATTATTTCATTCCAAGATATAATTACGATTCGCTCAAAGTGTTCCTTCATCTCCATGGACAAAATTTGATGTCGACCAAGGTGAAGCATCAACAAACTAGTAAAATACAACCAGCATTAACACTTTACACGTCCACAACATGACTGAACAAAATTAAGTAATTTAAATCGTTGCAGCTCAATTTATGCATATCGGATTTCATTGGCATCAAGAAATTCTGCCATGACAGTGATTTGAGCTAGTCACATTGGTCAAGATGTCAAGATTCCATTGATAACGGACAATTAAAAAAGGATGATTCCGGCTCAGACAATATAAGTATATAAACGTCAGGCCAGTGCCAAAAAAACAAACTCAATTTCTGCGGAGGAGGGATTCAGCTTGACTGGAATCAAATATATTGATGTGTGGATAATTCAACAGCCTCTCCATTGCCACCTTCCAGATTTCATTGACGAGCTCATTAAAGTGCATGCAAGTATCTACCACAATGGAGCACATTAAAATTAAAAATCAGAAGAAGGCATGAAAAGACCAGAGACAGGTAACATTCGTGAAACAAGTCGGCAATTCCAGTGTGTGATTGTCGCCATGTCGGACCGCTGCGTGCTTTGTGTCTCCGTAATACATTCAAGTGCAGCTTCTATTAGTAAACCCATAGGATAGATGCTATGTTGTGATGAATTAGTTCAATCTGTAACCCTTGATCCTTATAATGTGTATTAATTACAAAATAGATAGCCACAGTCTAAATCTTTTGCCGTTTGCAATCCCGCTCTTCGTTTTCCAAACTTTCAAACTTTACGATTTGAACTCTGTATCAGCAGTGAGTCTTAGTTTTAATCAGCATGAAGAATTTAATCAAGCGGCAGAAAAGTCATCGTTAGTGGTTCCAGAGTTGGGCTTCTTGGCGTAACAGAGAAAGTTGAGGGCACCACACCGTGATAGAAAACTGATATACCTGATAAAATAAGACTACGACGTACCAACAGTTGGTCTTCGTATATTAAAGAATTGGTACGTAAGGATTGGCTGGGAAAGGCTGTTTTTACCATTTATAAAAATTATTTTCGTATTAGACGTACGAATTTCTACAAAGTAATGTAATAAGGTGCTAAACGAGGTTCAGTAAAATGTGTAATGCCAAATGTACAGAGTTAAAAACGATTAAGCTAATCCTGTACATTACAACTTATTTCTAAAAAGCGTATGCAAGATCAGCCATTACAGTTTAAAGCCCCGTTCTCCGTTATCAGCATGACTAATGCTGCATTAGTTACGGGTTGCAGTTTCTAAATCCCTATAAAAGTTGGTTGATTTGAGCAGCTATCGAGTCTGAAAGTTTACTGACATTCTAGCTGACTTGCTTTTAGGCACTGCACTTATTAGGGAGATATATGTTCATTCAGTTTGCAATGGATGTTGCAGGGTAAACTACTCGTGGTTTTAAACGGAAGAGCTTCTTGCGTAGTTTTATAGTTATTTTTACAATTGTTATTACTATGAGACTTATGTCACTATAATTCGTCTGCAATATTCAGAAGAGTCGCCTTCAAAATTCAAATGCCAGCACGTTTACATTGTGAAGATAGCAAATTCATTGCAAATTCTCTTCAGGCCTTAGGATATCAGACAACATATTTCATACATTACTTTGAGAACTTACTTCATGAATTTGTGAAATATTTCAAAGGAAGACTATCTAATGACAAACTAGATAAATGATATTTTATGGTTTCTGAGCCAATTTTCACCTTTATCCCATGCTATAGTAGCCTATTCTATTTTTTTATTTATTATTATTATTTGTAAATGATAAGAAATGGGGCTTCTACAGTGCAAATTTAAATTTATTCACGTGGACTTAGCTTTTTACTTAAGTTTTACTTTGGCCGGTTTGAAAGGCTCCTAAATAATGAATTCCATAATTATAATGAACAACATTACCAACATTTACATTCTGCATGGATTAGTCACTTTACTATTAGCTAAAAACGATTTAAACACATGCCCTGAGTCGTAAATAATACCATCATAATTTTCCACAATAAACTCAGTAAAAAATTGGCTCTATATAAAGATAGCGCCAGATTCCGAAATAACTTTTGCGTATTTTCTAACAGACTCTAAATTCAAATATAGAAAAAGCTCTACATATTTAAAAATTGTTACATTTGAAAATCATGGATGAAGTAACGGTTGAAGGAATTAATAGGATTTTTAAATCTCGAAAAGCTAAGACTGAAATGCAGAAGATGCTGATAGTCCAGAATTCGCGATAATTCTTTGAACTGGTTTAAACATTGATCTGGTTGCTGTTATCTGATGCCACGTCTTTAAATGCCAACGTTTTATCGCCTGTGAGCTTCAAGCATACCTTGCGATCATTCGAAGTGAGATGTGTAAACAATAATCTGAGAACTGAGTAACGAGGCTCCTATAATGAATACTTACTGGCAAAGGAGCAATCATTAACCATCATACAACGCCTCTTTTCTAACGACACACTATATGGCCAGCCTTCCCATAAAAAAAGATCTATTCTCAATATCAAATTACTTTTTTGCAATTCAACCCCATTTTACAATAAAGAACCATAACAGACGTCTAATTGAGAAAACAATCAAAATTTGGCATATTCTAAGGTGCTTGAAAATCATTAACCATCATACAACGCCTCTTTTCTAACGACACACTATATGGCCAGCCTTCCCATAAAAAAAGATCTATTCTCAATATCAAATTACTTTTTTGCAATTCAACCCCATTTTACAATAAAGAACCATAACAGACGTCTAATTGAGCAAAGAATTCGGATTTGGCATATTCTAAGGCGCTTGAAATAAAAGGTGGTCAAAGCCTTCCAGTAATTGAGCCAGAGACAACAGAAATATAACAAAGGAACATTCTAAACGGGGAGTAAATTACTTGAAATACGCTTGTTGCCAATGAAGGTGAAAGGACAACTATATAGAATATGTGGAATAAGAAATCTACCAATAAGAAAACTGACTATTGATGCAAACAATGCAAGAGAAGGATACGAAAATGGTAAGATAGGTGCGAGGTTTGGCTATAAGAGAAACAACCAGAAACGAACACACAGATATTGTGGAAATGATAGACAAGAAGGAAGGAAAAAAAAGGACAAGAGTTAGGCCCTTCTCACACGGCGCTACTGAAAAGAAACCAGTTACGAACTAGGATCACAAGTCAGTTTCTTTCCAGTCACAGCACTAGTATTTGTACGGAGGCTCTCACACGGGGCGATCGGTTGGAAATCAGTCCGCAACGCGTCCGCGATTAGTTCGAAGCGACGCAGCCTGCCAGTTGCCGCGCTGCTAGTTTTCAACTAGTTTCTCCAACAAAAATGGCGGATCAGATAATAAATTTAAACCTTGTTGCTGAAATCGAGAAACATCCGTGTTTATACAACTATAAGTTGAGCGAATATTCACGGAAAGTTGACACAGAAAAAGCATGGACTGTTATCAGACAGAAAGCTAATTTATCAGCAATGTAAACATGTTTTTAACAAAGAGTAGTGAATAATATTGTATATAAACACTTCAGATTTATTTTTCTTACATTAAATTTCATAATATTAATCCATTGCCACGGAAGTGCTCTTTGTGGAGTAATAAAGTAATTGGCTAAATAATTTTTGGTGTAATATGCCGATGAACGAAAACTAATTTTAAGTTGTGACAGCGGAATTATGTGTAGTGTGTAAGTTGCATTATTTCCAAATTTAATCGGACTGTACAGGACTCCTTTCCCACTCCTGGCAATTGTGAAAGCTGATTTTAGTATATTAATAACTTTTTGTTAGTCATTACATTGTATGTGACTGTAAAACACTCTAAGTTTTTCCATCATGACAAATGTACATTCTATAGTTGAACGGGAAATCGTTGGTATTTTCATCACTTCGTAGTTTTCCAAGCAAAAGATTTTGTTTATAAAATAATTTGTTGAAATCTCCTATTCCTTCTTTGAATAATATAACATCCTCATCTGAATCAGAAGAAATCGTCGCCTCGCTCAAATCTCACGAGTGACTGAAATTCCAGAGATTTGAGTCGCATCGTGTGCGAACATTGGTCAGTAACTAGTTAGCAATTTCAGTCTGTGTTCAGTTCCGTTTCCTTTAGTAGCGTCGTGTGAGAATAGGTGATTAAAAGAGAGAAAAGTAAGTAGAAAGGTGAACCATTGAAATGAATATGTAAGGAAGAATAAATAAGCGAAGACTCTAGAAAAGATGGAAGGACTTGCTGAATAGGAACTTGAAGGAAATGAAACTGAGGGAGGGCAGGACCTAAGAAAAAGAGTTATAGAAGAAGGCCATCAAAACCAGGGCTCCTGTATCAAAATGAGACGCTCTGAAAAGGAAGATCAACACGAGATAATGCCAGCTTTATACGACGTCAAGTGTAAACGAAGAGGGGCGATGGGGAGCGGAGAGCGTGGCAGGTAGAGAGACTGTACCGGTTGAACAGCGCTGGGCCTGCGGCTCAGCCACTCATGAATGGACTGCGCGGAGCAGAGTGGGAGAAGACAAGCAGCTCACCCGCCCGTCCGCCCGCTCCTAGTCGTTTTTTCCTTTGCCTGGTCGCTCGGTCGTGGCGAAGGAGAAGATAGGAGAGAGAGAGAGAGAGAGAGAGAGAGGGCGGGCGGGCAGGAAGGCCGTGCCGGCTGCACCTGGTCGGTCGGGCTGCTCCATTCATGCGCGCGAACCCGCGCCACTCCGGCAACAGCCTCCGAGACGAAGACGATGCGCCAGCCTCTGCCGCTGCTCTTGCTCCTGGCCGGAATCGCGTCCACGGTGAGTACCTCTCAGCTGATGATCAATTCTGACTGCCGTCGCAGGATTTGGTTACTCACCACATGTAACTGCTGTAGTTAATAGAACACTTCGTCCTTGACTGTTTTCTTAAGCGGATCGCACACCGGACCGCGCAAATCGCTCCATACTCGAGGATATTTGTCCGTTCTTAGATCACCTTTTTGATGTCAATGATGGCTATATCATTTTCCATGGAATTATTACAGCTGAAAGGTAATACTTTGCCAGTGTCACTTATACAGCAGCGTGACATACAACACGAAGATACAGTGAAGGGCTGACATTATGAAATCATCTCTGATATTATTGTAATACCAAGCAGAATCATTCTGATTCTTAGTGATGTTTACGCGCAGTGAACTTTCTTGTGGTCTGGTTTCACATACTGCCAATTACAGTTATAAGTGTCAGATGAAACTTGATCTTATCAAAGTATCTTTTCGATGACTGTTGCTGAGCCAGACACCAAGTCTCACAATTTACGTCCAAAAACGTACGGGATAAAGCGAACTAAAGGAACAAATCAGGACAACTACGTTCTCGGCAATTACCACCGTATATTATTATGTATGTATCAAGTCAATTAAAAGCCAGTTTTGTTGACTGATGTTCCATGTATATCACTACGAATTTCTTCTAGAACAAGGAATCATAAGATAGTTTTTTCGTGTCTATGGTAAACTTAAACAGTCGTACTACGTACAAGGCGCAGTTTTTTTTATCGTTCTTAAATTTACAATCAAGGTCACCTGTGATAAGTATTGTAATTAAATTATTTTATTTTCATCATTTAAATAACAAATCCATCAACTTATTATCGCGTCAGATCTGCAGGTAAAATCAAGTATGACCATTAGTGAGGAAGGACGAGACAATTTTTATGTTTTAATCTCTAAACCCAGCAGATTTCGGCACGTCTTCGGTAATAAATGTAGGAACTCAAACGAAGTTTAGTGAAAATGAATTGTTTTTATTTTTTTTACGTGCTAAATCGTAAATATATCGGAAAATTTTGATAAATTAAATTTTTGTTTATAACATTTTCAATATTTTCTTATCCTATAATCTTGTTTGAAACTGCAGAAATCATTTTATGCTAAATATTATACATACATTGTGTTAAATCGAATTTTTCGAAATTACGGCAGTTAATACGCTTCTAAGAATTACGTTTTCAGTTTTAACGCCGAGTTTTGTTACGTTAAGCGGGTTTATAGGTTACGGCTATCCGTTTCTTGCGCATTCAAGGCTCCCCCACGATATTACATAGCGTGTAATTACCGTCTGCTAGTCCCTTTCCTAATTGCAGTGTATCACACGCTACTGCTGCTTACCTGTCGAGAGAAAGGGATCCCCATGCGAGCTGCTCATATGGTGCACACAGTAGCGTGGCCTTCGGAGATACACATTTCGAAATACACCGACGGCAATGACAAACTGGAGCGGAAACTAACAACTATCGAAACTCGAACTCGCTCTCAGAACTGCGGGGCAGGAAATAGATAAATACAGGATGTCTCAGAACAGTATGTACAAACTTCTAGGAAAAGTAAGAGGCACAAACATAAAACGGAATCATATAGTGATGCTGTGTCACAATAGTCGCTTTCATATGGTAGATGGCGAAGATTTGCTTAAAAATTCTGGCAGGCAAATCGTCATAATCGGGTTTAACGTGAGTGTATTACGTTTTTCAGGGTTACGTTAAATAACCGATAAACGACACTCTCGTTGAAAGACGAACTTGAATCACGCGTCTTTGAGTTGTTTTGGAGGTTCACGAAACAGAAAATTCGAAAAAAGTCCCCGATTCAATGCAACAATCTATCATGCGTGAGCTATTTTTCATGGTCATGTATTTGAGCACCTTTCTTTCAACCTAAATGCATTGCAATAATGTACCTTAGGTAACGAAACGTATTTCGACTATTCCTGTCTCATTTATCGTCCTGTCTGTACACCAACACCTGAAAAAGGTGTATGTAACGCTGCATTGCCGCATGACTCGTCTTCGTGCTCACTACTCTCGTAGGATTTAGCACATTCACTTTTGAAACACCGTGTAGGTCAACTCATTATGCACTGTTTTCAGTCACCAAGACAAGGATTATGGGTTCAATACGGTGAAAGACTTAATTTTAAAATGTTCAAATGTATCATAAGCTGTAACCATACCTACTCTCATAGCCTTCAGCACAAAATTTTTATTGGCCACTATTCTGCTCGAAAGGTAAAGCCGATACTAATGAAAAACTTCTCCGTTTCAATGCTGAAGGAGGAGGGGAAAATAACGATGCTTACAGTCGGTGTAGTAATTGGTTAGCCTTATGCTCACTATTGATGCGATTCACAGCTTGGTTTTAGCAGTAATTCGATGCAGAGATAAATAAAATAATCCAATAATTCAAATTAGACCACCAATCAGCTTGGAACGAAAATCGCGACATTCGGAAAAGGTTCAGAAGTAATGAATGAATGGAGGATTTACCGTGGTATTAACCATACAAAATAATTTCAGCAATCAAACGGGGGAACGATTAATTCTTTTTTCCACATTTCAAAATCGCTCCGACTTCATTTTCAGGCGAAACTTCATAACTCTTTCATACAAACTGAAGTAATCTGTTACAAACCGCACAGGATTCTTATTACCTTATCACTTATATGGGATACATATTACCTCCCATCCACACTAACACGATATTTTAAAAAACAATGAGCGCAGCGGAACGTTTTTACCGTATTGTTGATCTCGAGATATGACTCAGGTTGTGTCTCAACTGTTGACAGCTGTTTACGAGAAACGACTTGCGTAATCTCTACTATGTCACTGTTCCAAGCCGTGACCAATATTCTGTTATCTTTTGTAGCATCTACAAAAAATCTTTTCTTAAAAGTTCATTTAGAACCTGCAGTCAAACATATTTGTTGTAGCATGGAGCAAATAAAACGAGTAAACATTTTCTCAGCGTGGGCTTAGTATTTCCAGGCTAGGAAATTAAAACCAAATCAGGTTGAAGACTTAACTGCTTTCGGATAAAATACCCATGCTATAACAGGTACACTTCTGTTATTGCTGCAAGTAAATCAGAATTACAATTTTACTCCAGGGGATAAACTGCATTCACGATATAAAAAAAAGGGGAAAAAAGAAACTCTCTTCAAAGATATATCGGACAAACTCTAAGTTTCTTCCTCGAAGTATTGGTGTTTTGTTTCAGTCAGATGTAATAAAAATTTATAGGTCACACTCAATTTTGGAAACTTGTTTGCCGAACTCTAATGTAAATCATAACTACTTCGTGATCACTTATTCCTGCAGCTACTTGAGACCATAAATGTTATTATTAAGATTTTTAGATAGATATCCAACATGTTGGCTCTATCACTATGGTGAAGCCTCCTTCCCTTACTGACGTATATGTAAATCGCTGTTCATTTCTATTAATGATATTATTTCCTTTCTAGTTGATACTTGGTAAATTTAAATCCCATAAATAATTACCTTTCTTCGCCCGCCTCTAACTCTACGAATTTAAGTTCTAACCCAGAGCCTCGTCTTTATCATGCATTCTACCTCTGTGTTAAACAGTCCAGCCCCTATGATTTTTTTTATTTTTATTAAATAACTCATGGCTATGATCTATGAACACAATCAGTAGTCTTTGCTAACCAATATGAATAACTCACCACTAATTCATCCTCTGTCTCGTGGTCCATTTTATATCCATCGCGAGAAACCTCACTGTGTAGCATTCCTTTCTTTAAACAAGAATTCTACGCATACAGCTACTAGCCGGGTCTTTCTATCAAGTTACCAAACACTATAGCTTTGTTCATTACATCTCTACAGTTCATTAGGAACATTTTTTTTTAACTGCTTTACGTCTCTCAACCGCGAGGTCTTTAGAGACGGGAAAGGATGGGGGCAAGGAATGGGAAGGAATTCGGCCATGGTCTTTTTAAGGAAGCATCCCGGCATTTGCCTGGAGTGATTTGGGAAACCATGGAAAACCCAAATCTGGATGCCCGGACGGGGATTCGAACCGCCGTCCTCCCGAATGCGAGGGCAGAAGGCTATCCGTTACACCACCACGCTCGGTCATTAGGAACAGTCATATAGATGGCTTTATGAGATTTTAAGCGTTACATTTCGACTTCCTTCATATTTTTTTGGTTTCATCAACTTAGACTATTTCTTTAGTTTTTCCCATAGTGCATCTGTCTACAGTATCCCATTTGTCACCTATTTTTATCCCCTGATCAGTAGCCTATAACCTAAAAGAAGCAACGTCCTGGCCCACTCATAATTTACAGCTTCAGCTAACAACTCATAAAGTATCCGCTTCTGCTTAGGAGCAGGCCATGCCTAGTGAAAACCCATCCACCGCGGACCGGCGCGAGATCCACCCTTCACCACCTTCCTTAGGTCACTCGCCATTCTATAACTCGCGTTCCTATCAATATTACTTTCCGCACGCTCCTCTATTACTACTCATTCCTTCTCAGAGAAATCCTTACAAAGTAATCCAATATAATATTTGCAATTATTTAATGATGGAACAACAGATACAATGTTTTCCAACCAAGCAAAACAACAAACGCCTTGCCATTAATCAGAGAGGGAAAGTCTAAGCATGACATTAATGACTGAGTCAAAGTCCAAGCATGAATTTATGTCTCGGAAACTGCCGCGGTACCATTCGAACCACTATGTCAGGACACTCGTCAACCGCAGCTGGAGATCACGTTGTACTGGTTAACATCTGTGTTGTGTGTGTGTTTTTTTTAATTAAATTACATAGAATTCCGTCTATAATAGGTCTTCTTTGCCTGCTAACTTCACAAGATAATTTTCACCCGGAAAAAGACACTAAATATTGTCACTGAAAGTGAACGTTTTGACACACATTATGATAAAACTGTGTATCAATAAAATGTAAAATATGAACCAAGAATGAAATCATGCCGTAGTTAATAGTTACTCGTGTTTTATAATAAGGACTTATTCGGACTTTTCATTGAGTTAACACCTAGTTTCTATCCTTCCCATATACTCGTATCCAAAAACCAATGTCATAATAAAACTTTTCAGAAAGCGACATCGAACAGTGATTTTCATCTTGCACATTAACAGCCGAGTAGCCCTATCCCAAAATAACAGTATTTTTAGACGTTATTTCTAACATTAATCCTATCTGCGATCTCTTCTGGAGGTGTGTCTAGCATTTCAATATAGGTGAAATGGTTGTTTTCTGATGGTAATTAATAGCGATTTAACCTAATCAGACGACCTTATGTATCATCAATTTCCATGACTGAAAATCTTTCGCTGATTCTTGTATGTAGGCCCTATAGCGTAGGCCCTACACATTTTGGCGTTGTCTCAGGCTTGTCGAACCAACGAGTTTTTTTTCTTTTTGGTGTCGTTTACCATTCTTTCCTCTCTCTTCCCCATACATCAACGTCACTTGTACTGAATTTGTGTACTTAAAACGGCCAAAATATCAAATGCTTTATGATAATTTTGCCCTCTGGTGACACTTCCTCACTAAAAGTAATATAAAATCTCTTTCTTCATTATTATATGTTGCCTTCTAGAACGTGTCAGGGTTTCTATTTTAGCCGAGTTCTATAAAAGGTTGTGAAATCCAGCCTGTACTTTTGTTCTGCGAGGGGATGCAGAACGAGGCAGCGGAAACACGTTCGCGCCCGCGGTTGGAGAGGATGTGATGTCTACCTCCATTACGTCGTTACTCTAACTGCCGCGGCCATCAATAAATAATTTGCAGACGCCGCGTGTAGCATACACCGTACATGTCCTCGGTACAGTGCCGGATCTACGAATTTTCCGAGCTGCGGGATAAACTTGAGACTGTCACCCCTCCGGGGCAGTACAGAGCTATTCTTGGATTTTGTCGCCCCCTGATGGTTGCTATTCGGGACAGTAGAACTAAAATGGTCGCCGCCACACGAATTTGCCATTTACCGGCCCTTCAAAAATGATTTTGAAGTCACCCTGAAGCTACTGTCCGGGGCAAGCGGCCCGGTTTGTTTCGCCCCCCCCCCCCTTTTTCTTAGATCTGGCACTGCCTCAGTAAATCCCTGTGAAAGAGTACATCACATAGCTCGGACATCAGTTGTACGTGTTTTTTTTTTTTTTTTTTTGAGCCTATGTGACCGTGTGTAGGATGGCAAATTAACTCTAGGCGTTCAAGCTACAGATGAAGCAATCTTAACTTCGATTAGAACAATTCGACACGAAGGTACGGACCGAGCGTGGTGGGTGAGCGGTTAACGCTCTGACCTCGCATTCGGGAAGACGCCGGTTCGAATTCCCGTCCGGGCACCCAGATTCGGGTTTTCCATCACTCCAAGCGAATGCCAGGATGCTTCCTTCAAAAAGGCCATGGCCGAATTCCTTCCCGTTTCTTGTTACCAGTCCCATACCGCCTCTAATGACCTCGACGTTGACGAGGCGTGAAGCCATAAGTAAAAAACAACAGCAACAACAAACGAAGGAACGGGGAAGAGTTCAACACTGCTGTCAGTATTGGTAAAGAATTTCCGCAGCCGTTACTGAACAAGCTTAATGAAGGGAAAACTGAATGTGATACGCGTAGAATTGGTGACTGCCTTTACGCTATATTAGTGACTATAGAGAAATACAAAATGCCAAACAGTATTAAACTGCAATCAGTTGCATGCTTTGTAAGGTAATTTCTGAAAACGGTAAAATAAATAACTTGATTATATTGAATTTAACATGTCAGAGATATTAAGAATTTTTTCTTTCTAAAGAAATATTCTCAAAGTTTGTCATATATGTTTTATTCAGATTCAACTCAGGAGTAATAATGCATTTTGATCTAGAAACGGAAATAATTTCAACTTATCATAAGGGGGCATCCATCATAAATTACGTGAGGTGAAATAGGGGGGGGGAGGTTTCGTCGTAATTTCACCAAGGGGGGGAGGAGTGTACGGAAATCTCACGTGAGATTTTGGGGAAAAAAATTGCACTGTAGAGCTAAAAACAAGGTCTACAAGTTGCGCGAAGGTCGATTTTAGGGGGTATTTAGTCTAAAAGTGGGATTGTGACCGGATTTTAAAGGGTGAGACATAAAAAAAGGTCTCCAAAAGTTTCGAGGGCGATTACTAGGGGGGGTTCTCACGTACCAGATCTCAACAGAAGGGGAGGTGAGGGGGGCGGTCCAGAAATCCGGAAAAACACCTCACGTAATTTATGGATGTCCCCTAACTCAGATGAATCTAGCATTTAATGTTGCTGGTGACAATTTACAGCGTTCAAGGATACATAGACATTTAAATAGATGGGTAATTTAATAATAAAAAAATTATCCTCTATTTATTTTTTCACTGTATTGATACAGGGATACACATACAGAACGTCATGTATGTGTTCTTACACCACAATCTTCACAGTAGCTACCTGAAATTCTCTTACACGCCAAACCTCGATAGGTTGCTTGCAATGGTATAAATGGAGCTCTGTTAAAACTCTGCAAATTTTGGCACCCACGGCCAGGAAGCTAATGAGAAAATTCTTGTAATTTCGTAAAAAAAACTAAGCCCTTGCTTACGCAAACACTTTAAAATCAACCAATAAGGTAGAAAGATGTTAAAAACCAGTCTACTTTGGGATGTTACTCGCGTAGTAAGTACATGAAGAACCACTTCTCACCAATCTGTCAGAGCAAACTTCGTGCCACTGTTGTGGCTGATCCATTCATATGTGTTACGCTCAAAGACTGAAACGCTCATTGAGCGAAAAAAACGTCCAAAACGCGTTGTGCTTTCTTGAAGCTTATCAGTATTTAACTGTGTTCACGACGAATCGGTACAGGCTGCATTTAATATATATCATTCTTCTAACCTGTCACGTTAAAAGGCTCTAAATAAATCTTTTTTTTTGTGTAAGTTTCATAATGCGAATAACGTGCTGTGGCCGTTTTCAAGAAACCAGAAAGCGTTGTGGTATTTTTTTCGCTCAATGAGCGTTTTCGGTCTTTGAGCCCAACATATACAAACAGCATTAAAAGTACTCACCGTAGTTCATAAATGGCGATTCAACAGGGGAGCTAAGAAACATTTTAAGTTAACTTATTGATCAGTAATTTTCAGGAAAATAAAATTTTCTTAGAGAACCCTGTAAATATTATAAAGTCCACAGGTCAAGGACAAATATTATTCAGACTTTCTTTGTAGTTTCGATGTTGTTTAGTGTTGTGGACTCCTCGGGACCCGCGTACGCGCTGCGAGGTGTGCAGGTGTGCGCGCGCGTGGGTGTAAACAGAGCGGATCGCTGGGTGCCTGTAAAAAGGAGCGGAGCAGCGTCGGTTTTTGCCCGCGGCGTAATGACGGCCGTGGCCAGGTGTGCACAGCGGCCGGGGACACGACCCTGCGGGTCACATCAACACGTCGCATCCGGGATCAAATCCAATTCAACTTCCATTCGAATCTGCCTAACGGAAGTCAAGTGACCTAAGGGGCACCCATAAATTACGTGAGGTGTTTTTTCCGGATTTCCGGACCCCCCCCCCCACCCCCTTCTTGTGAGATCTGGTCCCTGAGACCTCCCCCCCCCTTTCCCCTATAAATCGCCCTCGCTACTTTTTGAGACCTTTTTTTTTAGGTCTCACCCTTCCAAAAGCCGGTTACACCTCCACTTTTCGACGAAAAATCCCCCGTCATTTAGATTTCCGTAGACCTTTCCCCTTGGTGAGATTTCGCCGGACCCCCCCCCCCCCCCTCTATTTCATCTCACGTAATTTATGGACGCCCCCTAACTTCACGCAGTGCTTAACTTTTTAGATTTTGCTACCTACCAAAGTTTATTCACTATTTAACTGTTTCTCTTCTTTCTTTGTCTGTTCAGATAGTTTTGTACTTGCTTCATTACTGTCTCTTGGAAACCCCCCAAACGAGAAAAATTAATTTAAAAATGAGTTATTTGCAATATATGTTCAAAAGAAGTCATTCGCTTATATCATTACTAATGCAGTTTCCCAATATTCCGAACAAAAAATGTCCTAGTTGGTTGATCTACAATTTACCACATCTATAAAACTGGAATGAGTAGAAGGAAAGTGGAAAAGTGTAAGGAACGATAAAGAAATAAGTGAAGGAGGGGGACAGGTAGGCTAATTTTAAACGAGTATCGGAAGCCTGATTTGGAGCAAGGATTTGCCTTGCTACTTTCCCATTCTCACGTTTGCTGCAGAAACATAGACAATTAAAAACAGGGATATCAGTGAAATTTCCCAGAAGCAGATTAGTGGTTACGAGAACGGACAGGATAGGGTACGAAAGATTTAAAGAAACAGGAAACCTTACAGGAAAGGCTAGATAAGGCAAAAGTCGGTATTGACATGTTACGAGATTTAGGAGCAATGAATTGTTGGAAAAATAAATGGAATGAGGGTACAAGATAAAATTCCCTGTGGGATAAGTGGTTGGGAGAAATGAAGGACTATGTGCTGAAAGGAGGAGAGGATTGGTTACGATCAAGTGTTGGTAGGAAGAGAGAGGGAAACCGAAAAGCTAGTCTGCACAACAAATCAGGGCCGGAAACTATAGCTGATGATTCTTATATTTGTGTTGTTTCCTTTAAAAACGTATTTTTCATTAATTTCTAGAGTACTGAAGAAAATTTTAAATTTTTCTATGTAGTCGTCTTTCTCCAAACTGACACGTCTAAGCTCAAGGATGCTAGATATCTAAAATCCTGTTTTGTGAAAAGCCATCACTTTTATAAAGCATATAGGTCTACTGCACGAAATATTTCACAACAATTTTAATATGATGGAGCTTTTGAAACTCGTACGTATGTGTTGACAGTGATAACATCGTTACCCGATTCCCTCATTTTGCTTTCTTCCATTTGCCTTCCATATTCTCAGATTTAGCACAAAAAGCAGTACGCTAGGCGACTATACTACCCAGCAGCTCTTAGAAATTATTTGGATGCATGAGTAGCATTTCATTTATTTTTAAACACTGTTTATCATCTTAATGACAGAACTGAGAGATAGTAATGAGTTAATTGCTTTTAGATTGTGGACGTTCCGTGTGTCCAGATATTGTGTTAAGGTGGTTAGTATAACACCCTAGTTTTTTCTCCTTCACGTACAGTAGTTTAGCCTGAAATATCTATAGACTGGTATACTTCTACATCTTACGTACCTCCCGTACTGTCTTCTAGTTTATTGCTCGATATTGAAGAAATGCACTATCAACCAAATTTCTCTTTTTTCCCTCAGTAAGCCTACTGTCCTTTCTCCAGTTCAGTTAGGTAATTCTACTTTCTTAAGTCGTGTGCCTAATATTTCTTCAGAAATACGAATCAGTATTTAAGTAACTTACATTTCATCTTCCAAACAGCATGTGTACCATTTGCAAAGGAAGCAACACTGAAGTCTAACAGGTTCAGAAATTCTTAGGTAGTCGAGTCAGGTGCTTAACTGCGTCATTATTATTTGTGACGAAGTTTTACACGAAACATCCGGACATCTTGGCCAAGTCATTCATTTGCATCAACTTATAGCAGAAAAAAATGTAACGAACACAGCCCTATACCAAACTCAACATGAAAAGAATAACGTTCAGAAGTTTTATAGCTTCGGAAATTCATTTCTATGTAAGAAGCGAAGAGACCTGGAAAAGAAAAACCTTTGATATTTATATGTTAAAAATAACGTCAACAGTTTCTGTATGATTTCATACGGCATTATATATTGCAAAATTGGTTGCATCAGCGTTACGTTCAACATTTAATTTATTGAGCAACTGCAGAAAAATGACCTACACCAAATTTTTTTTGAGATGGACAGGGGCAAAGAACGGGGAAGAATTCGGCCATGGCATTTTAAAGGAAGCATCCCGGCATTCACCTGGAGTGATGGGGGAAACCATGGAAAATCCAAATCTGGATGCCCGGACAGGGATGCGAACCCGCGTCCTCCCGAATGCGAGGCAGAGCGTTACCGCTCACCCATCAAGCTTGCTACAGCAAAATTGCACCTTTCCTTATATGTTTAACCCATATTCTAGAACTGCCTTTTTTTCGTGTTGCGGGTCATCGACATCTGAGATTATGATTTTTCCGAAGGAAAGGAAACAAATAAGACTTTGTCTGTATAACGGAACCAACCTGGTATTTCTGGAAAACTGCCCACAACCGTTATCTCCATTTCCGGACGGGGATTTTAACTAATGTCCTTCACCTTTCTCCCGAGTGGTACCTCCACTTGTCATTAGATGTAAGAGGAAGCGAAACTTGGTTGCCAGATGGAGAGCAGTGGAGTGTTTTTACCGCTAAGGCCGCTGACCGGATATCCTGCGGCGCCAGCATCCCGGCAGGGCAGCTACCTGGAGACAACGAGTCCCTCTGCGTGACGAGTGTGGGGCAGACAGGTAGGGGGGCAACAGCCTCAACAGCGAAAGACCTTGAGGGAAAGCGATAACCCCACCGAAATAATTGGCAGGAGAGAGTTTTAGCGGGACCCAGACGAACTGTGTGGACAAACTCCCACATCCTTTTCTAAAATTACAACATTTCCAAACAATTCATAAATAAAACGTCGTCTATAAACTACTAATGAGGTGACTGTTTTTTTTATTCCTCAGACGCATTTCGCCCTTATAGATGGGACATCATCAATGGCGGTACTGTATGTTTTTACATGTGTAACATTAAAATCGTTATATATAATCATTTGTATTGTATGTAATAATTGCAATCATTTGTATTTATAACTAGCTACTCGCGTCTTCGTATGCGTGTACATTGACTGTTATTGCTAGAACTGGATATAGAAAGCTATAAGTTAGGTAAAAAATGTACCAAAAACCGTGGTACAGGGATAATAGGACGGGGAGACCAAAACATCTATACTAAAAAAAAAAATATTATAAGTATTATCTGTGCTTGAAATTTATAAACAGATCATAGAAAAACTGACTGCAACAGAAACAAAGTCTGAGCGACCGATGTGACATTACAGATAATTACAAACGCTACCCGTCTGTTTGTCATCGTTCGGTTAGATTTCATGGCAAAACATTTTATTTATCCAGAAAACCGTATTCTATGTCATTCCTGATGACACATAGTATTTCCTTGGCAAATTTCAGCAGGATCAGTTAAGCCATTTAGTCGCGAAAACGTAACAAACAGATAGAGAGACAGAGTTACTTTCGCATTTATAATATTAATGTAGGCTGTAATGTTACATAAGTAAAAAGTATATTTATAGCCACAGATGATGCTCGTCACCATAAGAGCGAAATCAATCTGGAGAATGAAAAACAGATGCCACAACAACTGTTTATAGACGGCACTTTGTTTTAAGATTTACTGTTCAGAAAATGCAGAAAAAAATGGCCTATAACCAGACTAATATCTACAAAAACTTTTATAAAATTGTCAGTGGAAACTAGTATTTGAGAAATGTGTGGATAAAATGATTTTTCGAATAAAAAGTTTCAAGTACTAGTTTTTCTTTCTACAGCCAGACTAGACGATATGCCGGTGCCAAAACACACCCTGTAGCGTCCTCTCAGACAAAAACAACCTTTAATCTACTAATCAGAAGAAGAAAAAAGTACGCATCGGGTTCATGGAACTAGACGTTGCTACACAGTGATCACGAATAGCACTCACTTGGTGAACTCAAGTACTACCTTCACTTTGACTAAGCGGTGTTACACCAGGGTGCATTAAAACTGGATGTACACTGGTGTACCCAATAGTTGAGGATTTTCATTTTTATTCTACCAAGTATACAAATGATATTAATTCAATGATTTTAAGTAATAAGTTAACTGTTTCAATTCCACACCATTGTTATTTCTTTCTTTGTCATCAGTAGCCCATCTATTTTGATGTAACCATGCATATCTAACTAACTATCTAGAATCAATCTCTCCATTTGAACGAACTCATTAAAACTTATATCTCAATTACCTACTTATTATATTCTCATCATATTCCACCACAGCCACTTTCTTCAACAGACTACTACCAAGAAAAATCAGAGATACCTTAAAATCCCAACGGTAAGCACTAACTAATTACGATGATCAGCTAGTCTGCATAAGTGAATATTTTCTTTTTTTTATTGGTAGAGAATGCAAAACTTATTTCATTTTTTTTAAATATAAGAAAATACAACACAACAAAATAATAAATTTTACAGTGTTAAAAATTCATTGCTCAAAATGTAAATCATAAAAATAAAACTATTATTCTGTGTTCTTATAATAATGGCTTCCTTCCGAGACTAATTTATTTCATATGGCATCATTGGCGGAGATATCCCAAAATGGTACGGCCGCCGACTGACAGATTTTCGATTTGGACGCATGTGCCTCTGTCTTGGGCATCCTACCGGGTATACAGTACGTACAGTTTAATGTGGAACCCGTACCACGGAAGCGTTCTAGCGTAATTAAAATCACGGAGCGAACTGTGCCAGAGGTGAAGGTCGCGTTAAGGGCTTTTTAAAATCCCCGCCGAAACAAGGATTCGACTTTACGATGTATAGTCAGACGCCTTAAGCATTGAGTCAACATACCGTTCCTTGTTTTATTTATGGCTTTACTCCTCGTCGACGTCGAGGTCATTAGAGGCGGGAAAGGACTGGGGACAAGGAACGGGAAGGATTTCGGCCATGGCCTTTTTTTGAAGGAAGCATCCCGGCATTTGCCTGGAGTGATTTGGGGAAACGATGGAAAACCAAAATCGGGATGCCCGGACGGGGATTCGAACCACCGTCCTCCCGAATGCGAGACCAGAGCGCATATCGTTCCATCCGAGACTGATAACCATTGATAATATGACTTCCGTTAGAGAAATCATCCCCCACGTTGAATCCTCTCTGTTTGAGCCGAATTACTCATTAGAAAGGGGTAAAAAATAGTTTCCTCAAGCACGATCAGTAAAAACGTTAATACCTACTCCCACCCCTTCAACTACTCCGAAGTGTGACAATCGTCCGAAAGCAATCACAATGCTGCAAAGTTATACTCAGGAGGGAGAAATAAAAAAATTCGCTTAGTTTGTAATCGAAGGTTCATTGAATCTTGCAGTAAATTGGGTACTACATCACTGTATCAAAGTTTCATCCGAGACCTATAGTTAGTTCGTAACCAAAAAACTGATAGTTAGTTCATAACCCCAAAAATTGAATAATCACGGCGTACTTCATACACACAAAACAAACTTTTCATAAGCTAAAGGTCAGGCTAAGGCAGCGGTACTCAACCTTTTTTTACCTGGGCCGCTGCTATATCAAGATGGGTCCCAATAACCTACAATACAACAAAACTCCTAATTTAAAAGTAAACATTTATTTTAAAATAAATGGAACTGTTGCTTTTGTTAAAAATTTTTGACGATTTCCCATAAACCGGCTTATAGTAGCTAGGATCGGGCCACATGAAAAGGGATGGCGGGCCGCATGTGGCTCGCGGGTTGAGCACCGCTGTGCTAAGTACAAGTAGAAATTCTGGCCACCACCGGTATTCGAACTGTGGACCTTTCATTACCCGGTCGGACACCTTCCAATGCTTTTCGCCAATCAAGCTGCTGGGACAGACACATGACGAACGAATATTTCAGTGTAAGGTTGTTTCAAGTAAGGCGGACTACAAAAATTACTAATAGTATAAGCGATGACTTTTACCTCAGAAAGGAATTAAACCCTTAGATACGTTCAATTCTTGAAATTCAAGCAGGAAAATGTATGAAATCGACAAGAATTTCCACAAGCAGCAACACTTCGATGAATAAACAGAATAAAGGCGCAATTCTTCTATAAAGGATAGAAAATGAAATCTTTAAGATAAAGTAAACAATAGGGGTAGGCAACATGTTACTCGGACAGGTGTGGCTTTTTATGAATGAAACTGCCTCGGAACCTCTTGAATGGAAATTCCCGCGTAGCACACGGCAATGTAGTTGCGCAACCATGCTTCATTTGGCTACGTCTGCAGGTTTGTTCCGTGTGACATCGCGTCAACAGCAACAGCATGTGGCGTCTCTGAAGAAGTGTTCTCACTGAAACTACCGTTCAATATAAAAAGATTGACAATAAGGACCACGGATATTTTTAAAACCAAATGTTGTAACAGGAGGCAACTTAATGAAGCGTTAAGAAGTAACGCTGTGTATACATTTTTTTTTTTTTTAAAAAATCATTCGTATTAAAAGAAAGTAGATGCGTGTGGAATTATTGGTTTCCCGAAAATACTGCAGGTGAATGCAAAGGTGGTTCCTTCAAAAGGTCATGGTCGAATTTCCATCTCGTTCCTTGTACACAGTTCTCTTCCATCAAGACGAGGCGCAAAGCCATGAGAAACATTAAAACCTAGCCCCTCCATTCGATTACACCTGATTACGTGTTTAATAGTTTTCATACATCTATTTCTCACCGTTGATGCCGCGCGTGTTAAAGCGGACACACAGTGCCCAGGTTCAAATCCCGTACCCCGCGTAGGGACCACCGTGGGTTCCCAAAATCACATATGTAAATGCAGGGACGGTCTTCAATCTCTGCCTCATAGATTAGAACTTTCACAAACGCTTATCTTACAGACTGTTTCACAAACAGATGGTCATAATTGATTTCTCTCTCTCCCTCCCCCCCCCCTTCCTTGGTTAGTTCTTGATGGAGGCGGATAACGTGAGGAATCCAAACATCAGAACCTGGCCAAATATGCCATACGCTAAAATAAATGATTTGTCATGAGATTTTTTATCGGATATCATGTCAGGATTTACTTCAACAACTTTGTTTACCAATATATAAAGCAATTAAATACATACAGTCACTATATATTGTGTGCGTTGAAGTATATACAAAAAATCCAGTAAATCCTTCATGATGACAGTACTTCTTGTAGCTATTTACGGTTTTACATAATCCGTATAGTGGGATCCCAGTATCTGAGATACTAGAGCATATGACTACTGTCTCGATGAACCCTATGAATCCGATGATCTTTTTTCGAAACTGTACGTCCAGTCCCAGTCAAGCTGCTGTCCTTTGTTTTACTACTTAGCGCTCGCCGACGTCAAGGTCATTAGAAACGGGAGAGGATGGGAACGAATTCCGACATGGTCTTTCGAAAGAACCGTTCCGGCATTCACATGGATTGATTTAGGGATACCATAGAAAACCGAAATCTGAATGGCCAGACGGGGATTCCAATCCACGGCCTCCCGAATGCGAGTCACCAAATCCGCTGCCCAGAACCGGGTAGGAAACTCAAGGGACAAGGTCATCCGAATGGTAGCGCTCGCGGCGTTGAGCATGGTAATCAGGAGCCAAACAGGGTCCTCTGGTAGTGATTGCGACTTCAACTTTCTTTTATAACTTTGAAGGTGGATTTTTGGGGGGAAAATCAGATTATAAACAAATGGAATGAAAGTGTGCCCGGAGAGTTAGATACTCATACTTACTTAAAATCGAATGATAAAGAGTATTAAATTACACAATTAGCCCATTCATAGTAAAACAATGAAGAAAAAACATAATTTCGTTTAATCAAACGGATCTATACGATAACATAGAAAAAAAGCAGCTGCAAACAGAAACTAATCTCAAGTAAGGGGGCGTCCATAAATTACGTAAGGTGAAATAGGGAGGGGGGGGTCCGGCGAAATCTCACCAGATCTCACCAAGGGGGAGGGGGGGTCAACGGAAATCTCACGTGAGATTTTTTAAAATTGGACTGTAGAGCTAAAAAAAAGGTCTACAATTGACGCGAAAGTCGATTTTAGGGGGGTATTTGGCTGAAAAGTGTGGGTGAGACCTTAACAAAGGGTCTCAAGAAGTTGCAAAGATGATCTGTAGGGGGGGGGTCTCACGGGACCAGATCTCATCATTGGGGGGGGGGGGGGTCGGGCCAGATCTCACCAAAACCTCACCAGAAGGGGGGGGCCGAAAACCCGGAAAAACACCTCACGTAATTTATGGGTGTCCCCTAAACCCACCCTCCTGTTCAGAACTTTTATCAGAAAGAAAGGCAACTAAATCGATATTTTAAAAAAAAAGAATGGCTAAAAATGAAATGCTAACGCATGCTCCTATAGGCATACCGGTTGTAAAGGAGTATTTGAAGACAGTTCCATTTAAGATATTCTACCAACAAAGCGACAGTGCTTAGCAGAATCAGAGGACCCGTGCGGACAAGCGACAGACAGCCCATCACCGGCATCTCACGTGGACGACATGGCTCTCACTCGACGGGCCATCTGTCTTGAGCGACCCGGGGCAGATAACCATTTCCGACACATGCAAATGAGGGCAGTAACTCGTCGATTAAGCTTGGCCCGGTAATGAGACGCGGGCACGCCCGTAAAATAGTGCGTTATAATGGCCGACAAGTGCGTGGTGGCTCGCCTTGCGCCGATCGCCCGCTTCCGGCCAGAGAGGGAATTAATCAGTGCTTCCTCTGCCCGGGTCGCATTCCGCGCCCACTTCCCACACCTGGGTGCCCCACCTCTCTCTCCATATCCTTTCCTTCTTATCTTGCTTCTCTGCAGTACATTATCTGTGACACCACAGGAAAAGGAAACGCAGAACACACGTGCTGATATCAAATAATCGCCATATTGGGAAAGCCCGTCCCGTTGGCTCTGGTTGGTTTGCGGCCGGTGGTGAAAGATTTTTTCATCATTTGGTCGGCAGTGTAGGAGAAGTGGTGGTGCACAATTCCTAAACACTGTGCGCAGAGTCCTCGGTTAAATCCCACACCTCCCCGCCGTGAGTATGGGGTGAGGGCATGCGACACTGTTAATGCTGATTCGTCTGTCGGGAGGGGACGTTAATCCTGGCTGATCCCTTTGTCTCTTTCGGAAGAGTAGGCCTGAATGGGCTGGCACTGGGTTTTACCTTCTCCCTTCTTCCATATCTAATCCACAACAAAAACAACACTCTATACTGGACACACATAATATCACCGTCATCCACACTTACAACACCACTCACGTTGGGGCAGGCAACGCGAAATCACTCCATCTTCCCAGACACTGCCATGAAGGGGTAAACATCACCCATGGTAATCCACCCACAACCGAGTACGTGCAAGGCGATAATAAAAAGAAGATATTGGAAAGGGCAAGAAACGCCTAGCGCGAGTTTCATTTCCGCCACCAGCGTACCGCCCGTCCGTAAAACATTGTATTTTATAACAGAAAATCAGGACTCAAAAGATAAATCCAACACACATTAGCAGAAAAAGAAAGTACAACTTGCCGTGTTTACAGTGACGTCTCCCTTAGATTAAATTCTCTTATACCTATGATGTAGAAACGATGTCAAGTCTTTCCTCCTCCCCTCCCCCTCCCCCCCCACCTTCTAAACAAGAAATCATTAACTACGTTAGAATTGTTACATACTAAACTTTTTTTAAATTGGAGATAATTCTGGGATGGTATTGAGTTTGGTGGAGCAAAGAGTTTATGAACAATTATTTTCAAATTTCATTCCGGCCATTAAGATTACACTAGTCTTTATTGCTTTCTAAATTGAATACGTGAGCGATCTGCTTGCCTTTCAAAACTCCTGGCCTTAAAGATGACTATGGCAACAATCCCATAAATCATAAAAGTTATTACAGAGAAATTAATGCCACTGCATTGCTCGTTGTTTCTATTTATTAGTTATAAATCATATTATAAATCTCTAGATTAACATCTCGAGGTTGATGTCAACAACTATAATTTCTTTCTCTGACAGAAAGTAACTGTACACGAAAGATAGAATATACAAAATATACAGAAATATAGAATATACAGTCTTCATTACAACACAGCTTTTTGGTTCCTAAAATCATATTTTTCTAGAAACTGGATGATCAATGACTTATAGTTTAGGACTAATACAGTTCTTAGTGGTTGGCTCAAATGAAGCGCAGACAAGGAAGTGGCATGTGATATCGGAGATTTTCTGGGCGTTTAATTACATAACAGTCTTTGAGGATATACAACTGAGTTTTTCTTCCAAATCACTACGTTTCTACCACTTCAGTTTAGGACGACGGCGATCTGTGTGTTTCATCAAACCAAGGCAAACTGAGGCAGGGCTAATAATAAGGGGTACAGGAGACGCCACAGTAGTTAGCAATTAGACGAAACACACAAATCACTGCAAAAAGCTGCAGAGGAAGCAGACAAAATGATGAGTTTCGAAAGCAAAATTCGGTAATATACCAGCGCAGACTTCATTGTAGGAAAGTGACAACTTGAGAATTTGTAAACAAGAATAAAGATAACATTTCTAATAAAAGTTATATGATATGTATTTCAACTACATGCAATTACCATCCATCTATGAACTAAAAATTAACATCAGAAATTTTACGCCTGTCTACATCAAGGTCATTAAGGCGAGAAAGGAACGTTAAGGAATTCAGCCATGGCCTTCTCAAAAAACATCGCGGCATTCGTCTGTAGTGATTTGGGGAATCCACGGGAAAATCCAAATCTGGATGACCGGACGGTGATTCGAACCCACATCATCCCGAATGCGAGGCTCACCCACCACGCCCGGTGCTACTCAGCTATCTGCAACAGCGTTGCTAATATACCGCTGGTATCTTGAAAATATTAATCTTGGGTAGACTTACGACAACAGAGAATTCAGTTTATCAAATACCCAAAGTTTGCGTCAAAAGTATATTTGACGATTGAACATTAATTCTGTTGACATAACGACCAACTGTGACACGTGTGTTTATTTTACACCCAACTCCTTGCCCTTAGAAGCATTGTTAACTTAATACATACTTTGTCACTGTCAACAACTACTTTTACTAGTCCAAAAATGAGCTTTTCTGTAGTATTTGTGGTGACAGTGAGTATCCAAGAACGCAGCAGTGTCATGTAACCGTAGAAGAAAATGGTTCACCTCAGAGTCAATGAATCATAACTGACACACGTTATTATACACGCCGCGCTTGTACCACAAATTAAATTAAAAAAGTTTAGAGGACTTACTCTCGGTCGATATACTAACGCCAGAAAACTTAGGTGCACCTCTGGCTGGTTTCACCAGAAACAGGTTCGCGCAAAACAAGCTGTAATGGTACACTTTAGAGCGCGACCACAATATAACAGTTTGCGTCCACGACCAGGTGACAAGGGAACATGGGCGTCTGAAATTGGAAGGGTGCGAAATAACGCTGCATGCGAAATTATCATCCCATCCATAGTGGGAATTATTTTAACAGTTGGTGCAATTGTGACAGTCACAAAACAACTTCTACACCTTCGCCGAACATGCAAAGTCGATGTTGTTCTGAATCCATTGAGAAAACTTAGGTACTGGTCAACGATCTAAATTCCATACTTGAACTTATGTTACATTAACAGAACACGTTTCTAGATGACGATAAGACTCAATGGTTTCCTTTGCTAACGCTATAATGCCGGATGGGTCTTTGAAATTTAAACACAAATCATGCTTCTTAATCAGTGCCTGAATTTGCATGTTTGGATAGTAAGAAGGAAAAAGCAAATGAGAGATAAGCAGAATCAGTCAAGAAAAAACTGCATTTTCCTCCCAAAACAATCAAACAAACAAAATGCATCAATCAGCTTAAATATTAGGAAAAAACTGTTGGCTGAGAGACACGGAAGGTGGGTATTACGAGTATTATAGAAAATAAAAAAAAAGTCTCAAGCTCTGGAAACCTAATGCAGTAACAGAATGCTAAAGGTCAGCTGGAAGGATTTTTAATTTCTTTACGCCTCGCCCACGTAGAGGTCATTAGAGGAACGGGTAGGAATTCAGGAATGAATGGGTAACAACCAACATTTGATTTGAAAACTGAGGAACAAGCTTCAGCCGAAGATCCACTGACACACTGTATATGCACAGATATTGCATAATGACTCGTAATGTTTCAGTAGTGGATTTGAAGAACACCGAATTAGGAATTTTGGAACTTGCGAAACAGTTAGGTGCGTAAAGAAGTGAAGAATAGCCGAAGATTAAGTTGAGGTTAAGAGATGCCATGGTTAACAGTAAAGTATTTAGAAATATGTAAAACAAAAACAGTATACAATGGTGTATGGTAAGAAATTAGTCAGAGCTTTGTGGTTTTTAAGCAAGTATGGATTTCTTCTGCTGCTCACGTTGTTATCGTCGAAGCTTTAGGTCGGATCAGCTGGAGTTCATTGCATATTAAATTACAACACAAAAGAGAGCTGGCCAATATCCAAGTTTCCAGTTGCGCTAATCTATTACATAGCAGGAACTCCTCGAAATTTAATAGGTATTATATTTTCAAGATGAACTGTTGAATTCGTACCACTTGCAGAAAGCAGCTTACTTTTTTCTGATAAGCTGACAAATAATGATGATATAACTGGTCTGACAAGCACGCAAAATGCACCAAGTCCATTTGGGAACTAATATCTGAAATACATTGCGTTTCATAGGTACAAGGCTTTCAAAATGTATTTAATATTGTAGTCTGCATGTACAGTGAATAATATTCTGTTGTATGGAAAACCAAAAATTCTTAATAGAAGCAATCAAGGTTGCCAGTTAGAACAGAAACAAAATTATAAATCAAATGCTAAAATACCTTAATTGGGAATATTCAAGTTACTTACGAAATTAAGGGAGAAAACACTCACGATATATGGAAATTAATTTTAATTAATGCCATTAACAAATTCAGAAGTGGTCAAGCTTAGGACGGTAAAGAAATACAAATGCGTAATTTAAGGTATATGATAAATGAGAACGATTTCCTAAATTCATTCGGAACTTCCTTCTTTAGGGATCGTCACTATCTAGAATTTCGACAGCATTATTATATTTACGCCTGGCCTTCTGAAATGTACATTAATATTCACCGATGGGTAACTATCTACCACAGTTTTTAATCAACAACAAACCCCCTAAGTCCAATCCGACACTCACTTGAAGTTATACAACGGAATAGTAGGAAATATACGTTCAAGCACTATTTCTTCTTTGTAAATGCCACAGTCGACAGGCCTGAGGTGCAGCCCCTGTTTCGATGCGCAGTCACAAGCACCTGTGATTTTTACCATCATGCTGAGCACGAGGACGGAAGAGGAAAACCGCGAAGTGTTTAAAAACACGACGGAACGGTGCCAAGTGGCTCTGGAGGGCGCCCGTCCGTGAAATTACCAGAACTCTCGGGCTACACACGGGCACGTTCTCCAACTCGTGCTAACGAGCTCTCCTCGACAACAGCTCCCGACACTTTCAGCCGGCCTTCAGAACGTTGCGACGGCAGGAAATCTTTGCGTCACTGGTCAGACACCAGTCTTATTGATAGTAGATTTACGGCTTCTAACTGCTAAGTTACTGGCACGGGGCAAGAAAATGTTTTCTGTTTGTAGATGCACACACAATATCCACTTTGATAAAATGCGTTGAACTTGGAGACTGGACTTAAAATGAATACGCAGCGTCGGCCTTAGCCATTGCGAGGCCCCGGGCGGCAAATCTTTGCGAGGCCCTTGTCCTTTGTACATAATATATTAATCGTAGGTATCAACGAAAAATACAAACATCATAAATAAAAACTTTGAATTTTAAAATATTATGTTAGAGGAGCTATTAAAAGTTAACAAGCATAAATATGACAAATTATTATGGATAAACTGAAGTACATTAAGGTGTTGAAAGATACGCGGGGATTTAAAAATGATGCTTGCGCCATTTCCTGAGACTAAAATATTTAATAAAAGCACAAGAATCTAACGAATGTGCTATTTCATTTTCAATTCAAAGAATAGAAAGGGCTGAAAACCAATGTTGTGTCATCGAATTCCTCAAATATGTTTTAATATTTTTTAACCATGGAAAACTTCTATCTGCGGACGCAACTGTATTACGTGTGGCGGCAATTCTTAAGACTACTTCGATAGTGGGGTACACTTCAGTAACTCAGTTTTTTTTGTTATTTATCTCATCACCGATATACCGCATTCGTTTTATTCATACAGTTCTTGTCCATCAATATCAGATGTTTCTCCTGCTATCATAGAAATGTGACATTCAATTAATCTAACTGAGACATTTTGATTAGTTAATAATTAATATATACTTTACCATAAATTAACCAACTTTATTGCTATCACTAATAGCTGAAGATAAAATAATTTTTGTAAACATAAACTTTAATCAACTCGGGTAGCTGCGCGAGGCCCCTCCAAGAGCGAGGCCCTGGGCGATTGCCCTGCTCGCCACCCCCAAAGGCCGCCTCTGTGAATACGTCGGCAACCTTCAACGATAGTGCCCGAAGTGTTAGTTACAATGGATTCCACCACAGCGCTGCTTGGCTAACCAAGACATTTTAAATAAATAACTGCGTCTGATATTATGAGCGGTATGGTGGCCCAGTGGTTCGAATCCCTGTCTCGGCGGGGATTTTCAAAGGCCCTTAAGCCGATCTTCACCTCTGGCACAGCCTGCTGTGTAATGTGAAGTACGCCAGAACGCCTCCTCTGTTCCACGTTAAACTGTAGGTCCCCTGCACCCGGTAGGACCATCGAGTTAGGTTAAGGCGGCTAAGACAGGGGCGGAATACGGAGTTAATAGATCACCAGGTCATTTCCGTCATTACAACGACACTAAATTATTATTTTTTGATTTTATTCGCACTTATATTGTTTGGTAAAAGACATTGTTGAGGAAATACTAAGGGCAGAGATAAAAAAATAATAATGCCAAACAGAGATATATGCGACGTTCGTTTAAATTTATATGCTGATTTATTTACGACGATTAAATGCATAAATGTATGTAAGGAGAAGATTATCTGATACTTTAGATCTGTTCTCAGTAGCGGTTACGAGAACAAGGTCACGACATAACCTAAGAATTTTTTGACAGAAGATAAAAAAAAGTTTATTAAAAACTCAGAAAACGTAAGAAAACAGGATATACATCAAACAAATCAAAATATACATTTTTTAAATTTAACTTTCCTCAGAATATTTTTCAAACCAATAAAAATTTCCGTCGTCTTTGACGGCTTTGTTGAATCAATTGCAAGTATTACAAAAACGAAGGGCATAATTAAAAACATTAAAGTGCCATGAATATGTGCTATGTTCATTTTTCGCATTGCGACTGTGGTTGAATCATTGTGTATTCTGTTTCCCTCCCAATCCCACTTGTGGAAGAGGTAGCGAAACAACGAAGGGCAGAGCGGGATCTTACTATGTAGAAAGGTAATCACAACTTATGAGGTGCTTATCGGTATGCGCTTTAATAATTTGTTAATAGCCATGCACGCTGCCAGTGTAACGGGCTTTACCCTACTATATAAATTATATTAAAGCGACTGCCAACAACGCATCACCTAAGAGTTCTTACTGTATGAGATTCACTAACGAAACCTGTACCACTGCTTACTCTGTATATATTTCTTTACAATGAGAATTACACACTAAACCGTTCCTAGCTAAATGAGGCTGGAAAATACCTATGTTCATCCTATATGCTAGTAGATAATGCTGATAATATATCATTCTGATTATTTCCATAATGTAACCCTCTACGAACAACAAATGAGACTAGGTATAGAGGATTAATTAAGGTACTTGATTTCAGTAGGTTATATTTCAGGGACTCTTCTTCTCAGCATCTTTTAATCATATCAAATCATCGTATGGCATGGCTGACTGGAAAATCCCGAAGGATTGTTCGGCCGCCAGGTGACATGGTTTTCGATTTGCCGCGCAATACGCTCCTTATCGTGGCTAACTACCTTAACCTAGTAATCCTACCTGGTACAGGGGACAAAGCTAAAAAAATAATCTGAACCAGTGATGTGTACTTCACATTACACAGCAATTTGTATCAGAGATGAAAGTCAGATTAAGGGCCTTTGAAAATCCCAGCCGAGACCGAGATTTGAAGCGGGTATCTCTCGATCTCTAGTCACGTGCCTTAATTACTGATACACCAGACCGCTCTTAAGGTATCTGACTGGAGGCTGAAAGGTTCCCTGTTTCGGCGGGGATTTCCTAGGCACTTAACCCGACCTTCCCCTCTGGCACAGCTTGCTGTGTAATGTGAAGTACGCCAGAACGCTTCCGTGGTTCTGATTCCACGTTAAACTGTAGGTCCCCTGTACCCGGTAGGATTGCAAGGTTAGGTTAAGCCGGCTACGACAGGGGCGGAATGCGCAGCCAGTAGAAACCTTGTCATCAGGTTATTAGGACCACGCGGAATTATTATTATTATTTATCTTCATCAATGGAACCTTTTGCAAGAACAAATGATATTCCGAATTAATTGTGGTACGGATAGGTCGTGAGGGGGGTTATTAGAAAGGCATATTACCTTCGATTTCAATTACGTGTTCCGTTTTATGTTTCAGAAAGCCAATGCGTCAGTTTCTATTAATTTTTGCAAAGATGTAAGAAAGCTTTTGTCATACCGAAAAATCTGAAATCTTTCATTTAAGCAATTTACCTCAATTATGTGTTACAAATTAAATACGTTAGAAAAATAGATAGACTGTTTCTAAAATAAAATAATACCTAAATAATACGCAAAATGTGCCAGCTCCATCAACTATCGAGAAGATTTAAGATTATCCTTGCCACGAAAATGTCCTTGTCCGATGAATGGCTATCACATGTCCTTGAATTATTCCGCGCAGACTCTTAGAGAGCTGTTTACGTTTGACGGGACACACGTGGGACGATAGAAAACAAGGACGACGGCTTATTGAAGAAACACACGCAAACAACAAACGTAAAGCTCATCATTAACAAAACTGTTCCGTGAATACAAACTCTTGAAACCTGTTAAAATTACATTTTTCACATTCAACATTTTGCAACCTTATCCCGAAGGTATTTATCACTTCTGTGTCAACAAAAGCAGAGAAAGCGATACAGGTGTTAAGTTGCTGTTAGCGAAAAGAGAATTTGATCGCTTCACTTCTTGTGGAAGCATTTTATCCTTTCACAAAATACATAAAAACACATTTTTTTCTTCTTATAATCGGCCAAATATTCCGTAATTGTTCCCACTATTAATAATGTATCAGGTATATTGTTATGTATATAGTAAACCTAAAAAAAAATAATTCAGATCTTATTGCAGGCATCACAGTTGTTGGAAATTTAGTTAATGGGGTTACAACTATAATGCAATCAGCCATCAGCTTTTACAAGAAATTATCGATGCGCTTGGATGCAGTTCGCTCTAGAACAAAGCCAAAGAAGTTCAACGGAAACGTATGTAATTTAATACTAAGACGCGGCATCATTCCGGTAGCATGGAAACTTAGAAATTATCCGTTCATTACCGAAAAGTTTTTTTAATAATAATTTTATTAATAGTCCATCCAGAAGCTTTTATTTGAAGATTAATCACCACTTCAAGACAAAGAAGAGAAAATGGTTTGTAACGCCTACCTCAGAATAAAACTTTTAACATTACGAGATTTGTATATGAAAACGTAGTAAAAATAGTGGTGGAACAAAATCGTCGTAATGGAAGGATAAGGTGCGTTGAAAGTTTCTTCAACTGTTAATACAATTTAGTTACAAAATTTCATTCACTTTTCGCGAATTTAATAACTGTTCTCAATTGCCCCTCAACTCTTTGAAGCATGTTTTTTATGTATGTGAGCGTATGAGAGGAAAAAATTGAAAATATCGCGGCTGGAAAAGAAATCACTACGTCTATCCTAGAAGAACTAAAGTGAAACAGGGAATAACCTCTATTGCTGCGAACGATTACTGATCTTCTTTGAAAACATTATTCAGTAAAAAACATTCTGGAAACGCCAATAAACAGAAATGTCCAGTAAGATGAACAGGTCTGGTTAAAGATAAAAACGTCTCGTAGTTCCTTGCTATGATGTGCTAAACACATATCTCGCAGCAGTCGGTTCAAGATAAGTAGCGAACTCTTCTCCAAGGTTCTGAAACGCCGCACCTAGTTGCCCCGGACTATTAATTCTTTAGTTCAGTTACAATCAAATTTATTAAATGTTCTTGGCAACTTGATGCAAATTGAATTTACAGCATTTTTTTTAATAAAAAAAACACAGTAAGTTAAAAACGTCTGCTTATACAGGGTGTTACACAAAGGTACGGCCAAACTTTCAGGAAACATTCCTCACACACAAACAAAGAAAATATGTTATGTGGACATGTGTCCGGAAACGCGTACTTTCCATGTTAGAGCTCATTTTATTACTTCTCTTCAAATCACATTAAAAATGGAATGGAAACACACAGCAACAGAACGTACCAGCGTTACTTCAAACACTTTGTTACAGGAAATGTTCAAAATGTCCTCCGTTAGCGAGGATACATGCATCCACCCTCCGTCGCATGGAATCCCTGATGCGCTGATGCAGCTCTGGAGAATGGCGTATTGTATCACAGCCGTCCACAATATGAGCTCTAACATGGAAAGTAAGCGTTTCCGGACACATGTCCACATAACATATTTTATTTGTTTGTGTGTGAGGAATGTTTCCTGAAAGTTTGGCCGTACCTTTTTGTAACACCCTGTATACCTCACAACAACAAAAATAATTTTAGTATTTGTCTTTTAAATAAAGCTATAGTAAGAAATGTGTATGAGTTCCAGTTTCCTAGGTAATAGCTTTTCTGAGACAGACCCAGTAAAAAATGTCCAAAATTGACTACTGTGACTGCTTCTCATGTCTTTAACTTACAGCGAAAAAAAAAAAAAAAAGGAAAATATCTTAGTCCCCCAGCTGACGAACTCTAAACATCGATACCCTACGCACTGGGGTACAAGAAAACTCTTAAGTCTTAAACTTTTTTCGTTTACGAATTAGGTAGACTAGCATATTGCACACAGCGGATAGACAGCGATAGGGCACTATGTCTCCTTAGGTACGGTAGCCTTAAATACCAGGACGTTGGAGCAATTCATGCGTGAAGCAGAGGACAGAACCAACTCGCTGGATGTTAATTCTCTTTTTTTTTTCTTATGGCTTTACGCCTCTTCGACATGGAGGACATTAGAGGCGGTAAAGGAATGAAGGGAGGGAGGGATTTTGGTCATGGCCTTTAAAAGTAACCACCCCGGCATTTGTCTGGACTGATTTTGGGAAACCATCTGGATGGCCTATATTCGAACCGGCGTTGTCCCGAATGCGAGGTCAGAGCGTTACTGCTCACACACCATGCTCGGTCTGAAAAATACAGTGGCTGTAAATCTATATAGTGAAACAAGCAGTACTGGAGGAACAAAAATACGAAGGGGCATTACAGTCATACTAACTAAATTCTTCCTTGTTGAGAAACAAATCGAATTTCCCATTTCCAGATGATGCGCTGGTAAGAGTGGTATTAATGCTTTCGGCGTGGCTTTAGAGGTAAAACCTTGGACCCCTGAGGCGCACAGTAGCTTAGATACGCACAAGGCCTCGCTGTTGGTATTGACAGCAGCCTGGCGCCGCCAGTAAGGAACCCTGTGGGCGTAAGAAGCTAGTCTGGGCGCGGCGAGAAGGGGGCAAGTGGCCAACACATTCTCCTCAGCAATGTCGAGTGCTGCCAAGGGAGAGCCTTTCATGGCACATACCCAACAAGGTTACACTGGTTAATTAAAATTTCAAATCGATTCATTTAAAACATGTTCTCAGTGAGTTATGCTACATTCCTAAGCAGGAGAAAATTTTTTCTTGGCTCAACGGATCGTCGACGACAGTGTCATTAGAGTCGGAAGAGAATGATGGGGAAGGAATCGGCCGTGACTATATGAAGGGACGATCCCAATAATTACCTGGAATGGTTTCGGGAGAGTTTGCCCCCAGCAGAGATCGAACCCGCGTCCTCCCGAATGGCAGACGCGAACGATACCGCTATACCGCTCTACCTACTAGCTCGGTCAGAGAAAGATAAATAATAAGTAAAATTAAAGAAGTCGATGAACGAATGTCAAAACATATAAGATGCAGCCGAGAAATTGAGATGCAGGCCTAAATGACTAAGTCGCAGGACAAATCCAGATTTCGAGTAGGTATTTTTTGATGTCATTGATTCGAGTGTAATTTAGGCAGAAACAAATTTTCTAACTGTTTCTAATTTTCGACTTTAATCACCGTGATTTCAATCAGTTATTACTTTCAATACCTAACTTTGCATACTCTTAACTGGTTGCACGGATAACAAATGGTAACTGAGATAGAAAGGACCAGCCTTACACCAAATAAAACAAAGAACAACAGGCCTTAAGGTGGTAAAGTTTAGGAAAGTGAAATACTGTGGGTGCGAGGTACACAAATTTTGGCAGTAATAAATGATTTGTCAAGGAAATTGTTTATTTAGAATTATCGGAGTTAAATCGCCTAGTTGCTAGATATCTGCTGTTCGAAGCTGAAACACATGGCTGGTAAGCCCTAACATTTGCCCCTGATATGAAACAAGTGTTTTAAAAACAGAGATTGTCAGACGTGAAAGCAAGTTTATAGAAGTGAAGCAACTGAAAATAATGACAGGCACAGCAAAGGCACAATAATAAGCTGGAAGTACTTTTTTGTGCAGGTTGATAGTGTTGTTACTGGAAGGACTTCGCTACAGTTTTTGGTATGACTACTCGTCTTCATATGGGACAGCTCCGCACTTAAGTAGACGCCTACTGCTATCGTCGTTGCGACACGTACTGTGTACTAATCTATCGTGCACACGCTTTGTGGAGGCTGGGAGTGCTGGCTGGTGGACGGCAGGTGTTCTGGGCAGGTAGACAGCCGACCGGTCCACTTCCGCGCCACAAGAAACCGGCGCGCCTCGGCGCCGAGCAGCTACGTCACTTCCTGCCGAGGTTTGGCGCGCCGGCCGCAAACAGCCAGCGAGCTCGTTTCCTGCTGTTCCAACCAACGGTCCCGGCTTCGGCTCTCGCGACACACGGCGCCAAGTATTTGATTCCGTCACTATTTGCTTTGTCCCTGTTTAATGTAACTGCCATAGAGCGCTTGCTCCGGTGGCAATTTAGCTACACACCCATTTTTTTTTTCTATTTTCTTTTCCCACCTGCTCTTGCGCTCTACTAATGTCAACTTTTAAATCTTTCAGCGTTTTTGATTATCTCTCTTCGTAATTTATTCCAACTCACGGCCCCCTTACCTACAAAAGAAAATCTTACCACAACCTTATTTCTGAAATCTAGTGCAAATTTGCGGCCATGGTCATCTTTTCCCTTTCATGCAACTTTCCTAATTCTTCCAGCAATACCTTTCCACGTCTCGTCAGCAATGAACGCCTTGTACACTCCCATGACTCTCTTCAACCTCTTCCTGTCTTCCAATCAATCTTATTTCAGCTCTTTTATCATATCAGTTACTGATTGTATTCTGCGGTAATTTCCAGGGGCAAATCTAGCAGCCCTTTTTTGCACCCCTTCCAACTCCTGTATTTGATACAAAATGTGGGTACCATACTACACCACCATATTCAAGCAATGGTTTGACCAAAGTTTTGTAACCCAATTCCCTTACTTTTTGGTACATCCCCTCGTTACTCTCTCCACTATGTTGCTTACGAACTGATATTCAACGGACGTTTTTACTTTTGGTGAAATGACTTACATTTTTTAAAAAAAATATTAGAACCTGTAAATTATAGTAATTACAGGCTATCAACATAACGGTACAAACTTCTACATGCAGGATCGAAATCTTTATAACGAGAGCAGACTTCTTTGCAATTTTATAAACGTGTTATCGTTACAGTTATCGTTTGATGTATATAATTAAATTCAATGAATAAATAATTACCTTTAATCTGACACAAAAAAATTAATCGACCTGCATACGTGATAAGTATTAAGACGGAACAAGATATGAGAATCAGGCAACAGATCACTTGGTAGAGGCTAATACAGAATGAAAGAATTAATAGTTTTAGGAAAGGTCACACAACCAAGACGCTTCTATCGGTATAGATCTTACGGCGGATAGTTTCCTTCAAACTAGATTCGTTTGGATCCAACATCGAGGTAACCACACTGCTCAAGGACAACACACCAGTAGGGATTTCAGTGGCGCAGCTTCTGCATAGTACTGACTGAACACGCAATGCAACGCGTATTTCTTTCGTTGCAACGGCTTGATCCAAGCAGAAGTGTCGTGAAAATAGTCATATGATTTGTGATGCACACAAGAATAACTAATTCGCGATTTTATACGAGTTTTCACGTCCTTCTTGTTAAACGCCAGATATATCCAAATAATTGATTAATTTGTTAATTACGGTCACAGAACTTATGATTTCGATACAACTCCTTCACTTTTATACAAACTAATGATTCAGTTTTAACATTTTTTGACAGTTCGCTGTCCCGGAAGAACAACGGCAGTACTGCATAATACGTAATTTTACAGGGGGGCAACAAAGTGGAATAAAGGGTCATTTTACACTTAGTATGCACTTGAACACAAAACTACAAACTTTACAATTCGGTCGTTGTTTTTCCGGGACAGCGAGATAGAATGAAAAAGAGGAACGAAGCGAAATTAGAAATACTTATTGGCGTAATCAGATGAAAACACTTTATGCTTAGCACCACTGCGGCTGAACGCCTCAGTGTGGAACCGGGAGTAAAACGAGAAATGCGATTAGCTGTCGCTGTTCACCGGCATTTGGCAATGGAGTTCATACGAATTTTCCTGAAATCATTTAAACATAATAAGTGATGAGTCTACCCGCTTCACAGATTCTGGTTAAGATGAAATACGAAACTAAAATAAAAACGAAGCAAAAACTCGATTTTTTACTATATATTAGTTAATATTCTTCTAGAAACATTGCAAATGTTTTGAGAGAATTAAAAGATTCTAATTTTTAATGTTTCGATGCGTACGAAATACATAACATTTCTTAAGCGAGTAAGGAAAATTACTGTTGACAGTTGTATCAGATAGCGCTATTTTTTTAATTTTTTTTTTGCTTTACGCCTCGTCGACGTCATTAAATTCGGGAATGGACTGGATGTAAGGAACGGGAAGGAATTCGGCTGTGGCATTTTGAAAGAACAACCTCGTCTTTCGCTTGGAGTGATTTGGGGAAACCATGTAAAACCCAAATCTGGATAACAGGGATCCGAACCCAACTCCTCCCGAATGGGAGGCCAGAGCGTTATCGCTCACTCACCGTGCTCTGTCGGATATTATAATCACGATTCAATAGTAACGAGGCTAGAGAAGTATTGGTGGTAACATTTCCTGTTAAGTAGTAGTTCCGCACACTTTAGAACTAGTTTCGCAGATCAAAAGCGTTCTTGCATTATATGAGACAGTAAACCATACCCATCTGTCCATGAAACAACTACTTTGGTGTCAAGCTTTAGTAAAATGTGTGTCTGATACACAGAAATGGCGGAAGCACCGAAAGCTCGCGCTTTCAAAAGATCACCGTGGTTCTGAAATAATGCTGGGAGCAACTCTGGTGGATCGTCCTAGAATATCTGTTTATTTGGTTAAGCTGTGAGGCAGTAGCCATACGTGGTCAGGATAGTCACCGCAGGCGCTGGTTGGTTGTGTAAGCAGGTGGCGTCCGGCACGTGTCCGCTGTCGCAAGTCCTTAAGTGTCTGCCTGAGGTTGCAACACTGCTACCACCACCTGCCAACATCTCACATTTCAAATGTCGCTCAGTCAGTGGTAACTACCAAGTAACGCGCTGCTCTTTCGCACCGGAGGTACGGTGATCGCTGGCGCGCGATGTTCAATCTTGCCAACGAATTTGTTGAGGGGTAATCGTCACTATTAGGTCGTATTACAGCACGCGATTGCGATTCGCGGATGCAGAATTCCGTATTCTGATCCTCAACCTGTGGCACTGAGGAGAAAGTCAAGAGGTCAGCACGAAGTTCCGGCCACTCTTTACCTTACAGAGGATGAAACTCCATGGTACACGTTTCATAGCAGGATGAAAGGGCCTGGGAAGCCGTTTCGGACATTCAGCTTTGACGAAAAAATACTCATTAAGGATCAAATGCAGGTCGTCCTACTCTCTACCTACTGAGTTAGTTAACCCTCATGCAAACCTTTCTGTGGCTACCGTAAATTCTTATACCGACTTCAGATGCATCGAAAGACAATTGAATGTTTTTTGCCTTTCTACTACTCGCTGAGGAAAAGATCTGTACATCCATTCTTGGCCTATCGGTATCATGGCGGAAGTGCGTTCCCGTTGTTCTACTACTGCCGAAGGAGTTTCCTCCTGAATACTCCTCATTCGATAGCAGGCTGGGAAGCAGTTACGGACTTTCCCCTTCAAGAAAAATTCTCTCCTTCATCATGGATTGAACCGCAAACACACACAAGCCAGCTGAACTACTTACTGATGAAAATTAAGGTCGAAAATTGCAGCACAGTTATTCCAATACCGTCGAAATACACAAATCTTACAAAATTGTGGCTCTACTGTTTCTCCAGGACAATGGTTTAAAAAAAAAAAAAAATAAAAATGAAAATGGAAATATCTCTACCTGCAAACTTGGTTTAAGTTAATGTCGAATTTCTCCGGATTTCCGAAGACCGCGATGTTAAAAATCAACTTGACGTTCGAGAAGCATTCTACTGAAAAGCAGGAGGATACTTGGACTGGGAACAAAGCTTACATTAATAAACGGTGTTTTAACTCAGTTAACCCGAACGGTTTACACATACGCGAGTATCTCTATATATAATCTTTCACATTTTAGGTTCGTTTTACAAGCGGACTGTCTTACCTTTTTTACCTATCAGTCAACGTGGTATTAAAAACTACCGTATTTTGAATTCGGACTGCGAAGCTCAAACGGAAAGTGCACCAACGCTGATGGGTCAGAGGTAAGGTTTGGGCCTGGCGTTATGGAGGACGCGGGTTCAAATTCCAGTTCGACCACCCAGATTTCGGCTTGCTGAAATCACTCCAGGTGAATGACGCGTTAGTTCCTCCAAAAAGAACTCTTACCCGTTCTTTGGCCCTTACCCCCAGTCCTTTCCCGTCATTAATGAATTGGTACGACTCCTCAGGCAGAACCAGCCTGCTGTAAAATAACTACCGAAGAGGAAACGCCGTGGGAAAGGTTACGATGGGATTACGGACCTCTACCTTCACGTATTCTCTGCGTTCGATCTTCTGCCTTTCGCCTATGAATTTAGTTAATAATATAACTTCCATAGTAATCATAATAACGATTGTTTTTTTTAATCGTTAGCAAGCCACTGACACTGTCAGTTGATAATTACAAAATAGGCAGTTACAAATTTTTTTTTCCGATCAACCGACGATCGAGTTTTAATTGGGCAGCTCTTCACAATCATGGTACCACAATTTGATGATTGATTATCATGTAACTCAAAGAGACAAATCGAAAGTGGTGGATACATATTTTTGATATATCGTTTAGTTCTCGAGATATCGACTGTCAAAAATTAGTTATAGGTATAGTTCTTTGTGACTTTGGTTACCGTTTTCTTCTATCCGGGCCAGCTTTCGACCTAAACACAACCGCTAGCAAGAAAGAAAAACATCTACGGTGTATGTCCAGCTATATACCGATTTTTTTTTTTTTTTTTTTTTTTTTTTTTTTTTTTTTTTTTTTTTTTTTGTGGTCTACCTCTTTTTTGAGATACTATATCTCGAAATTAAGCAACATACCGAAAAAATTTATTATTCACTTTCGTTTTGTTTTGTCGAGTTAGATAAGAATACAACATCAAACTATTTCACTTTTGATTTGTCGAGATAGAAAAGAATCCACGGTTGTGATAGAATCCATTTTAATTGTGTTGTTGTAAAAGCCGTAGGCATGCCTCTTCTCTCTAAGTTACGGTGGTATGGGGAACCATAGCAATGTGGTACGTAGCTCAGTGGTCAGATGATCGCCTCCGTAGTTCAAATCCTGGACACTGTCGGAGTTCTTACCGGTCCTTCAGCTGACCTCGTCTTTTGGCCCTGTCAGTGGGAGGCAGCTACCGGGAAGAGAAGACGCGCCGCGCAGAGGCGTGCTGGCGCGTCGTGGGCGTGACGGATGTGGGTCCATGTGCGCACCACGTGCGTCCTTGGGTGGCGCACCTGAGACGCCCTGCGGTCTGCAGTGAGTCCGGGCGGAAAACTCGCGGCGACAGCGGCAGGGGGCACCTGTGGCTCGCGCGGGCGCGCCACGCGCCCGACACCGATACCGCCGGCGCCGATCCGCTTACCCACCGCAGGGCTGGCCACCAACGGGCACGAGCTGCTGCTTAATTCCACACAAACTCTCGCATCACTGGTACAGAATCAAACAGGACAACTGCCTGTCTCATCAACGGTCTTCGACAACAACATGACTGCACAAGCAGTTCAAAAATGTCCAGCATAACAGGTGATACACTGCAACTACTAATTACGAAAAAGGCTAGGAACTTGCAACAGCTTCAAGTGGAAAGTGTTGGAGTCGTATCATTTTTTGAACACCAATACGCTGTTTGTGAGCGTTCTGGTAGCTCAGTGGCTAAGGTGCTTGCTTTCAAAATGTTCGCTGCTCCTGGACCGGGCACGAATCCCGGCAGACGCAGAAGTTTTGAGATTTGTGTTTAATTATATGAGCTATGCCAGGACGCTCCGTGGTTCGGATTCCACGTTAAACTGTAGGTCCCAGAGGAAAGGAACTGGCCGTCCTACTTCTGACACAATGGCTTAGTATGCCTCCTTCGGGAGGATCCAACCAATCTTCGGGTTGTGGACTAACTTAAGTTATGCTGTTTGTAAACTCGATTTTAAAATGATTTCTTGACCGTAGCAAGCAATGTTGTATCACTTATTTGATATTTTACACAGTTCAATTATTATTATTTTTTTAACTGCCAAACGTCTCTTAACAGAAAGGTCTTTAGAGACGGGAAAGGATGGGGGGCAAGGAGTGGGAAGGAATTTGCTCATGACCTTTTGAAGCAAGCATACCGGCATTTGCCTGGAATGATTTGGGAAACCATGGAAAACCCAAATCTGGATGCCCAGACGGGGATTCGAACCGCCGTCCTCCCGAATGCGAGGCCAGTGCAATTTATTTCGCAAATATTTTAGTAGAAATAAAGTATTACGCTGGTGCTGCACGTTGATAAATACCTTTCCGACGTCGTTACTCTGTAAACTATTGACGTTGTTGCTTGCACTGGCCCACCTGCCTTTTGCACACTTATTTGGTTGAACAAAAGTTTCAGTTCATTTATTGCTTATTTTTCTTTCGGGCTTCACATCTCGTCGACGTCGAGGTCATAAGAGCCGGGAGAGGGTGGGGAGAAGGAATTCGGTCCCGTCATTTTTGAAAGAACATTCCGGTATTCACCTAGAGTAATTTCGGGAAACCACGGAAAACCGAAATATGTACGGCCAGACGGGGATTTGAAGCCACGTCTGGGCTTAGTCTTATTTGGGTCAAAAACATACCATACATCAGCAGCCAGACCTAACGTTTAGGTTTTTTTCTCATAATATCTGCATCCGGACAAATTAACTGATATTTAGTTCCGAAGATGTTGTTAGAGTTTTTTCTCACTATATTTGTATAGATATAAAAATCTGTTATGAATCACTGGCGACAAGAAAATTTGCGAATATCGCATCGATTCCCTCGTTAAAAGCTTAAACAAACAACAGAGATCATTAATCTACGTCATGAAAGTAATCTAGCTTTAAACAAGGCAGTGCAAGGCGAAAATTCTAGTTCATGGAACATGCTATCTTGCTAATTGTGTTTGATTCGCGTTCTTAAAGATAGAATAAATCTGTGACAGCATTCATATGATATGATCTGCATTCAAATGGAATAGTTCCTTGCAGATTATTTGCTGGAACAGCTAGAACCTTAAAGCTGTGTTCAATGTCTTTCGTACCAGTCCCGATAACAAAGCTTCCTACACAAAGAACTCGAGCGGAGTAAGCGTCAGTTGTCACTAGAACTGTAGATTCAGATCCTGTATTCTGTGTTTAAAGCAGGTCTTACTCTGTCTCTAGAGATTTACTACACAATTTTGTGAACGAAGCAGCTTCGCGTTTCCGACATCGCAACATGTTGCCAACGAGATGGAATTGAAAATTTCTGAAGCTAGGTCCACCTTATCCTGAGGCAAACGTTTGGTCGGAAGAGAAGGACAGTCCCTTCCGCTCATTTGCACGCTATTACTGCAACCAGAGAAAGCGGTAGTTGGTCGCTTTCAGGTTTTAAGGTTCGTGGACAAAGAGGTCATAAAACATTATGATAGATGATTTTTTTTTTTTTTTTTAAATTTTGAACTAGCGGTTATCCACGGTTTCATCCGCGGACTCATCCCTCGTCTGATGATAAAGCCTAGGTGGGTTTCACGCGCCAGTTTATGCAGATCGCATCTCGTATTTGTTTCAAGTCAGCAGGGTGCTTTAACACTGGAGTACTAGAGCGTAAATACACAAAAAACGGTCACAAAACGTGGTTCTTGGTATCCCCTTCCAGAATTTCCATCTAGGCGCTTAAAATGAGATTTATCCAATCATTCTACTTTAATAATCTGCTCAACAGACATGATGTGGAGAATGAAACCTCCATTATTAAACTCCAGGTTAAGTATGTGGAATGGAGTAGTTTTGTAGACTAAAGAAGCAAGTAACCAAAATTTGTGTTTTAAGTAAGTAGATATACAAGTAGAAAGGAATTCCACTAAAACAGATTTCCAGCAATAGTCAGAAATTAATTTGATGAATACAAGAAACGAAATCTGTAATAAACATTGAATGGAACTCAGCCATCCGGTTTCCCAGACTGAATATTCCTCCGTCTTCTCCATGAATCAAGAATAATTTGTTTGCCAAGTTCCGTTAACATGGACCGGGTATGGACACCCCCGAGTAAGCGACAAGAAACTTGAGATCGGAGAAGCGAGGCTTCTGGTAACAACCAATGCTGTCCCGCTCCACTGAACTTCCCACTACGTTGACGACCTAATAAGGAGCAACTGTAATAAGAAAGTTAGTCCTCAAAACAGCCCCGCGTAGACATGCTACCTTCAAGCAATGCCAAAACCGGCTCGCATTGAACCAGGTACAAATTACAAACCACAAGTAACGCTGTAGTAACTTTAGTACTGTAACGAAAATATTTATTTTACACCAGTCGGGATTAATTTAATTTAATTTAAGTTAATTGCAATGGAGCACAGGCTCCGGTGGCAATATCCCTACACACCCATCTTCCCCCTATCCTGCACCCACCTACATTTGCCCTCTACAAATTTTATCTTTAAATTCCTTCAAAGTTTTCGGTAAATTATTCATCATTTCTCTTGGTAACTCATTCCAATCCCTGACACCCTTACCTAAAAAAGAGAATCTTCCTACACCCTTGTGCCTGAAATCGAGTGCCAGCTTGTGGTCATGGTCATCTTTTCCCTTCCATGCACTACTTTTCATAACTATTGCAATATCTTTCCATGCCTCATCACCAGTATATGCCCTGTACACTCCCATGACCCTCCTCATCCTCCTCCTGTCTTGCAATGAATCCCATTCCAGCTCCTTTATCATATCCACAAATGTTATACAAATAACTTTAAAGAAAAACAGAATGTAATTGAATAAACCAGACAGACAGAATACTGCAACACATTCATTGTACGAGCGAAAATAACTTTATAAACGTAATTAATCAGTAGTAGCTTGTTAAAACTCACTTCAAAATAGGTTGACATCCAGAGAGTACTGGTTCACCAATGTGGCAATTCTATTTCTAAGTCAATGGTGAACTTTCAACTGAGAGCAGTCTTCTAGTTCTTAGCACAGCCTTTGAGCAGACAAAGTCAGCCAAGATTTCTGGCGAAACTAGCCCGACAACAACTTTGAAACAGAATGCCAAAATCAAACAATTTCTTCAATTTTCTTCAATTTTTCTTACCTCTTTTTTTTGCTTTATGGCTTCACTCCTTGTCGACACCGAGGTCATTAGAGGCGGGAAAGGATTGGTGGAAAGAAACGGGAAGTTATTCGGCCATGGCATTTTGAAAGAACCACCCGGCATTCGTTCGGATTGATTTCGGCAAACCATGTAAAACCGAAATGTGGATGGTCGGACGGGGATTCCAACTCGTGATCTCTCGAATGCGAGGCCAGAGCGTTACCTCTCATCCACCACGCTCGGTCTCTCACAATTTTCAATTTGTTACCAGCCTATACATGGTTAATTTATCGAACACGATTTTTAAGTTAATTAAAATCTCTTAGTGAAATCATCGTTTGTTATTTGTTTGCTGCTTAAGGTTTGTATCCTCCTATACTTTCGCATCTAATTTTTATAGAAGAAAAGTAAATATTACAGGAAGGAAAGGAAAGGTCTTTATATCAAGATATTTTATATAAACAGATGTCCTATATAGTTTTCGATTACAGTGGTTATTTCTAATTTCAAGGGAACACGACATGTTACTTGTTCAGAGTCAATCTTTACACCCATAATGTGGGTAAAAGCACTGGAGCTAAACAGCAATCTTGTACGGAGTTTATCCACATAAACAGAGATAAGTCAGGTTCAGAAAACATAAAGTTCAAGTACCGGCAAGAGCAGAAAAATCCTCTTGAGGACTGTTCAGTGTTGCATTAATGAAAATTTACAACAATCTCGTAATACAAGTCGTAAATCAACTCTTATTAGGAAACAAATCGTTAACGGATGATTGGTGCTTAGCACCCTCTGCCACCCACAATGCTTGTGATTTGCAGAGTAGATGTAGATATACATTGGAAGACATCTACCAGAACACCGACCTTTTCATCCATGACACTGATTTCGAATGGCGACGCAACACAACGGAAACAACATTTTAGTGTCAGTAGGCAGGCCCGGTAGGTCATCACGGTTCATATTAATAAACTATATTGACTCTTGTTAAGAGTGACATCTGAGTGAAAGAAGCAAAATTTAAATCTAGATCTCTGGAATGCGATTTGATCACCTGAATCGTTGCCATATCTAATTAGCTCTCATAAAAACGAGTTTTGTCGTATGACGTACTACAAGATAATGAGGAACCGTACAACTCTTACGTATATAAAGGCAGGGAATCATCGTTTACAGGCATTTGAAGACCTAGAAAGGAAGAGAGAGAGAACCAACTGGAATCAGTTTTCGCCACTTCCGTGTCTGAAATTGTAATCTTAGACGCGACCGCAATTGCCCGATTGCACGCTCGTACTATCTAACGACGCAAATAATAACTGATGTGTTTTCTTGTGTGGGAAATATGACGAGGAGTTACCAGCATTGGAATGATAAGTTGTTTTAGTACATACTCCAACAGAATTCTCGGAAGCAAAAATTTGTCATGAAGTGGCAATTAACAGCTACAAATATGAAGCATTAAAAATAAAACGCAGCTAAGAATACCAGAGCGGAATATAAAAATGCAGGTTTTTTGCCCGCACAGAAACTAAGACTCACGTCCTGGTTGCTGCATAAGATAAAGGGAAACGAGGTAGTATGAAGAAACCGTACGACTTTCTTCGTGTGACGGGAGTAATAATTTCCTCTTGATAAGTAAATTGAATACCCACCTCATGCCCAAGATAGCTAAGGTGTATAAGTTTGCCTGAAGGTCTGCATGGAAATAGCTAGTTTGAAGCTTAGTGGTGGATGAACTATTCTTCAAGCCAACAGGCAGGGAAAAGTCGTGTTTGCACTATTTACAGCAACCAGATTTTATGGATAACACCTGGGTTCAATGTCATACCTCTCCGCAGTGCGTATGAAGTGAGAGCATGCAATACTCTTGGCGGCGATTTGTCATTTGGATGCGGATGTTAAACTGGGCGGCGATCTACGCAGCTTTTACAAGAGAAGGCCTGAAGGTCCGGCACAGGGCGTCAGTCTTTCATCTCTCTCACACACGTAACATACACACAAATCACAGTTATGTATACATCCAACAACCATACTGGGAAAGACAATCGGAAAAAATCAGAGTTAAATTCCCTCGGATAGTTGATATGAGAGTATAACACAGCCACTCATGTGTTACCAGGTGTGGGACGCACTTCCACATTTAAGTAAAATATATTTTGCAGACGTACGTATGAAATGGAAATTATTATAATTCATGACATCCATATGAATTTGAAATGATTAGTAGCCATCAGAATTACGAGCAAAACTAAACAATTAAGAATGCTACTAGCAAATGATGACATTACATAATCAATCACACATATAACATTATCTAGCAAAGTTGGATAAACAATAAATCGGGAACAGGTAATCCAAAACGTCTACCTTCGTTTAAATCTAAAAACCAAATCATCCATTGTTGCTGTACATTTTATGTTCAGTGGCATGTGAAGAAAATAAGGAAAGAAATTCTTAGCGTTTATACACGAGTACCTACCATTTTTTCGAATAGTGGGACAGGACAGCTAGATACATTCGAGGAAATGAAGTAGGCCTACATATATATGTAGGAAAGTAGGTCATGATTAAGAAATGCAAATGCACCAAATGAAAACTAAACAAAACTCATTCTCTAAGAAGAGCGCTGTGTTTATCGAACAATTGTACCGATCATTCAGAGTTAAAACCACAATTAGATGGCTCAAGCCTGTAGCGAGTGACCTCGTAACATGCAAACTCTGTATCATTTACCGCGTTTGTGTTCTCGCAAAAATTAGACAAATTTACTATAAATAGACCGTGTATTTTATGAATATACTAATAACTCATTCTTTAACGGAGTCGTCTAGTGCTCAAATCCAAATATAAACAACACTCACTATTGAGAAAAACTAAAAACAAGGAAATATAAAAGTTTTTTTTAATAATAAGCATTAAAAAACCAGTTTCATAACAATATGCCACACTGTTTTACGGTTACAAGCCAAGCTACCATTCTACTTTAAACTCACTTACTCCTTATATGCCTGCAGATATTACGTCTGTTTATTCACACAACAAAGGTTAAGGCAAAAATTGTAAGGCAACATAAGGGATATGATTTTGGTTTAGTATAAAACGAAATACTAAGTTTATGATTACAATCGATAATCAAATCAAGAGATTCAATTCAAGACGCAGAACCAGAAGCGTGTCTATTTTTGTCTGTTATATATTATTTATTTGTTCATCAGTCTGTTTCTACAGTGAGTACTTTATCTGAAACGACTTTAGATAGTACTTTGATGACGTATTGACACGGAACGCAGGATTTTCTTTGTTAGTGACACCAGAGACTTGCTAAGGGCAGTAAAGGTCTTAACACTGCGGTGTTATATCTGAGAAATCTCCGCATCACGGAACTCTATCCCAGTGACAGCAAGCCTCGAACACCTGCTATCAAAACAGCTGTGCTGGCTGTCAGGTCACCCCGCAGCGGACAGGTGGTGGTTCCAGGCCATTAGCCTGCCTCGGTCGGGGGTGACCGCGTGGGACTCCAGCGACAAAAACCAGTCGGAAAGCCCGGGGGCCGGAAAGGGCGGAGGGCAGCCGGGACCAGGTGCCTGTCTGAAAAAACGAACGACTCAGTTGCGTAATCCTCAGTTCCTCACTACACAGGCACTCCTCTCGAACTCAAGGCGTTCCGTACTTTCTAAGCAGTATGTAAACACAATTGTAGGGGAGAAAGTATATTCTAAGAAACGACAGTAGGAATCGAATAAATTTTTCACTGTCCAAAATATTGAAAACAATTACGCAAATACAGCTTCCATTATTTAAATCGAAGATATCTACGACGATACCATGTACTGGCTGATTTATTGGTATTAACATTCCCTATACGTTTCACAAATCTCTGTCTGCTCAAATCTTTTGTATTTATTTATTTTATGCGATTAGACCTATACTGATCACGCAAAACGTAGTCATTTTCTGTCTGAGTTTCTTTTGCCATACCAGTATACTTGCATCCGTTTACTGAAGGCAAGTTTTCTCTCTTCTGTGCATGTTGTGCCGGTCTTCTTGGCTTTGGTTTCTGACATGACTACCCAGTCGTGTATTTTTTGTCTGAAGACTTTTGCGATCTAGGATTTCTGAACTCTTGATTTTAGCTTTTTTCCAGGCCTTGTCTTACTTGATCGAACCAACTGCTAGGCATTTTTAATGGTCGCATGAGTTTGAATATCTGCTTAGTTAATCTGTGATCTGGCATCCTGTAGATGTGACCGTAGTCTGCGTTTTCTGATGTCGTTGGCTACTTTTGAGTGGGACTCTACTGTTTTTTTTTTACTTTAGTCTGTAGCCTTCTTCTGTTTTGGTTGGGTCAATAATTTTCCTGATTATTCTTCGTTCTTCTTTTTGGATGTTCTCGATATCTCTCTTAGAGTTTAGTGTGAGTGTTTCTGTGGCGTATAGAGCGTTGGGTTTAATAACTGTATTGTAATGCCTAATTTCTGATTGGATTCCTATGTTCTTTCTATTGTAGATGTTGCAGGTCTGTCGGAAAGCCTTTTTCATTTTGTTGATTCTGTTCTGTTGTGCCTTCTTTTCGAGTCCTGTTGGACTGATAATTTCGCCTAAGTATTTAAACTCGGTGACTGTTGATTTTTCCATATTTTGTGTCCATTATTTTATGTTCAGTTTGTGTGCCAAGCAAAACAGTTTTCTCAAAGAAGATTTTTAGTCCAATTTTTTCAGCTAATTCTTTGAGGGATTCTATTTGTTTGATGGATTGTTGTTCACTTTCTGACAGAATCTTTTATATTATTATTATGATTTTACGCCTCGTCGACGTCGAGGTTATTAGAAGCGGAAAAGAACTGGTGCAAAGAACCGGAAAGAATTCGATCATAGCCTTTTGAACGAAACATCTTGGATTTCATCTGGAAACATTTGAAAAATCATGAAAAACCCAAATCTGGATGGTCGGACGAGGATTCGAACCAGCGTTCTCCCGAATGCAAGGCTAGAGCGTTACCGCTCACCCACCACGCTCGGTTGCTCAAATGGGACAATTTATTACTTACATTATGTCCTCTTCCCGCCTCCCAAAGATTATTCTGGGACTGCTTCATCTTTTACATATTGTACCCATCATACGTTTCTTTTCATCGTTTTGTACCAGAACGGGTCTGCCATTATGAAATAACCCTAAACGCAAATGTTTATTAAAACTAAGAATAAGAATTTGAGCACGGTGCATCTGAACTGAAGGAAGGAAGAATTCTCCGGGATGTACTCATAAGGAGAAGAACCTGTGACGTTTAACCAAATGTTAATTTACATTAACTAAGATCTTATAAATTTGTTTAAAGATTAATGATACGTCAATGCAATTGAGTTCTGGTTTATTTTTTTCATAGTAAGCGCTTCACTCTATTTTTAGAACATTTTTAGCACAATATGTGATTCTGTTTCATCTTCTCTTCGTCTCAGAGTCAGGGTTTGCTTCGTCGTGTAATTTTAACTGAAGCATTATGAGTTTTTTCCCAACCTTCTCTTCAGTGCGAAATGCAATCACACAACACTACAATATACTGATCTGATTACATAGTATTACCAACGGGGTTGGTGTTATTAACGAGATAAAAAAACTGTCTTATAATAGGCCTCAGTGGCAGTTTTTGAACTTGTTGATAATAGTTTTGAATTTTTTCCCAATCTTCTCTTCAGTGCGAAATGTAATCACACTGCATTACACTGACACAATATTACACAGTATTTCCATCGGGATTGCTATTATTAGGAAGATGAAAAACTGTCTTACAAAAGACCTCATCGCCAGTTTTTTAGCTCGCTAATAACACCAACCCTGTTGGTAATACTGTGTAATCAGCTGAGTGTAGTGTTGTGTGATTGCATTTCGCTCTGAAGAAAAGTTTGGAAAAAAACTCATAATGTTCCAGTTAAAATTATATGACGAAGCAAACCCTGACTCTGAGACGAAGAGGACATGAAATAGAAACACATATGACGCTAAAGATGTTCTAAGAATAGAGTGAAACACGTACGGTGAAAGAAAAAAATGCATCGGCGTAGATATTATTAATCATTATAGAAATTGATTAACTTTCAATTGAGGAAATGACCCGCAAAATCCAATTGTTATCTATTGATTTAGTTTAACAAGTATAAAAAGACCGTTTTCAGAAACCACTGGATCTATACTACAAGGCATAATACAGTTCACATTGCTCTGATACAAATAGCAGTAAAAAGACAAATGTATTGGAAATGAAAGAATTTTAACTAAATATTTATTTAGTCATTCAAAGAGGACATTAATGAAGAAAATCTTCGCTCTCATTTATATAATTGTTAAAAACATTCAAAGCACAGGATGAAATATCAAACTTATGAACTCCAAACTGAAATCACATCTATACAATTAGTCTTATTAATTGATGAGTAACGTGGTCTTTCATAAGAGAAATAAGGAAAGCTGAAGTAGTAGAACTAAAACAATCTGAATGTAGAATATAATTTTGCCTGAACACATATGACAGAAAGGGGTGAAGTTTGGCATTTACAAGCCTTTAGTAAAATCTTTTATGTTTTATGGATCCCAACTGGATATTTCGATCGTATAGCCCTATTCTGTTTTATCCACTATCCTGAAACTCAAATTTTTATGGCCTCTCTGGAAGTCTAACACCCTGAAGTATTTTCAGTTATTATTTAGTTTAGGTTTCCGTATCTTGAATTTTTTAAAAGTGGACACTTAGTTTTGATTTTTTTGGAAAACTTCTTACGCTGCTTGAAGACTCTGAAAAACACTTTCGGCTCAGAGGAACGCGAAAGCAACAGAACAGGATGCTAACAACTCAAGACGGTAATCTCCCTATCCTTCAGAGCGGACTGCAGGAAAAGGACTTAGAAGACAGCAGAAACTTAATTCCAGTGGCCTTGCGACCTGGTGACAGTGTTTCGATTTTCCTCGTATACCACTTCTGTCGTGCAATTTAACGTGAAATCTGAGCCACACAATGTCCTGGCGTAGGTCGTACGATCAACGAGAACTCTTAAAAATACCTGGCTCCACCCAAATTTGAACCCGAGTCCCTGAACTTTTGGAACAAGCGCCTGTGATTTGCCTTCAAATTAGATAAATGTTTCACCTTTACAAGACAGTAAACTAGATCGCCATGCATTCCAAAACTGTTCGTGAAGCTGTAACCCGTTTAGAAATGCCATCAAATACGAAATATGACCTTAATTACACTATAATATAATTGTATCAGTTATGTAAATGGATATAAAGTCCCAGCTCCAAAAATATTATCAACATTAAAATGTATGAATGTGCGTCGCTTAAAAGTAGAAGAAAGTAACCAAACCTGGACCCAGGTTTCTAAGTTGGACCCCCTCCACCCCCCACCCTCCTCCTTACTTCGCTTGGCTACATTCTGGCAATATATATTTCAACATGCAGATATCAAAAGAAATGATATCTTTTGAAGTTTGCAGGGATGAGCAGAGACAAGTATCTAGCTAGTTACGCTATTGATGTTTTCAGTAAGACTGGGAGTTTTTGAAGACGTGCATTAAACATAGTTTTTATAGTGCTTCAATGGCAGAAAGTAACAATTTATATACTGCAGTGTCTTTGGCAACTACTATTCTATGTCACTGTGTCATTTGTTTACTTTGATAGCAACCCAACATTATTTTTAAATGCCAGAAATTGCCAAGTCAAAGACGTCCTAAGTAGGACCTCACATAATTCATTTTAATATTACGTCAATTTATTAAAGGTATTTGAAAAGCTGCTTAGGATGACCAAAGCAAATAGAAAACGTCGTGAGAAAAGTGGTGATATTGTCGTTAGTGCAAGAACTTATTAGCATAGAAACTTATCACTTTTTCCATATATGATAATTATCAAATATTATTTATCAATATCAAATAAGCTAAATTGTTTTTACCACAAGGTCAAATGTTCTTTTAAATTTTAATGTACATTTCTGGTAATTTTGTGTGTATTCTAAACAGGGGTCCGACTTTGGCTACATGTCATGAAACGTTATGTTAAAAAATGAATTTTAAGATTATGATCAGAAATTTACTAACGTCCGTCGTGCAGGCTATTTGAAAACATACCAAGAACGTATTCCATTAAAATTCAAGGAAAACTAGCTCACATCAAAGAAGAGACATTTAAAAAAACAAAACAGGGATTCGAATATGGTTCCCTTCCTCAAAGTTAGCGAAATTGAAAATTACGCAGCGAATTTTGCAGAAAATGATTCGGAGATACCACAGAGTATCGAAGCATGATGCACAAAATGGGTGGGTTATTCCAATAATGACTGTGCATGTTTAAAGTATACGAGGGTCAGTCAAAAAGTTCCCGGAATTTCAATGTAATTCTTTATTAACAAAAGATAAGTACACATTTACCTAATCTCCTTCAAAGAAGGCTCCTTCTGAACACACACACTTGCTCCACCGCTCCTGCCATTGCTGGAAACTACGATAAAAATCCTGTTTTGGTATCTTCAGAAGTACAGTCGTCACTTTGATTCTGATGTCTGCTACGGTGGCAAGACGGTTACCTTTGAAGCCCATTTTCATCTTGGGAAAGAGCCAGAAATCCGATGTCGCTAAATCCGGTGAGTAGGGAGGCTGGTGGAGGATTGGAATGTTCTTTCCTGCAAGCCATGTCTGCTCAACAATCGATGTGTGGGAGGGAGCATTGTCGTGATGCAGTGACCATCCTCCTTGCCATTTGCCGGGACGCCATCGGATTTCTGGCTCTTTGCCAAGATGAAAATGGGCTTCAAAGGTAACCGTTTTGCCACCGTAGAAGCCATCAAAACCAAAGCGACGGCTGTACTTCGAAAGATACCAAAACAGGATTTTCATCGTTGTTTCCAGTAATGGCAGGAGCGGTGGAGCAAGTGTGTGTGTTCAGAAGGAGCCTTCTTTGAAGGAGATTAGGTAAATGTGTATTTATCTTTTGTTAATAAAGAATTACAATGAAATTCCGGGAATTTTTTGACTGATATTCATATTGCACTGATCCATTTTTATTTTTTTGGTGCACGGGACTGAACATTCTGCAAACACCTCGGAATTATTAACGACGATCTGAAATAGATGAAAGGGAACCACGTTAACGCTATGGCAATGTGTGTTGTGTTTCCATAACCTGTATTTCTCATGCTTTCGCTAAGACAACTGCATTTTCGGCTCACCAAATGTACCGTCTCCTGACAAGATTACTAATACAGCTACGACCTCTTTTCAAGTAGGACGATAAAAATTGCTAGTTGCTTGAAGGCGTCGGGTGTGGCAGTGGAGGTGCAGACGCCACGTGCCGGTTGAGGATTCAAAGAGGCCGCGACATTATAAATGAGAGAGTGAGGCGTTTACAAGGGAGCGGCCATCATCGGAGAGTACGTGGGACGCGTGCTGGGCTCAGCTACCGGGCCTCCGCTCACACACCCGGCCGCACCTGCTGCCCAGAGCAGAGGCGCACCCGCGCCAGGCCCGGCCAGGCCCTCCCAGATCCTCCTTCCGATAGGCGCGACATTAAAAAAACTCCACCTTCCACTACCTGCCCGCACAACAACAAAGAACAATTCTCCAACGATATCGATGCATTGATTTCAAACCAACAAATAAAAAGCGTTCCATTTCAAACGAGATCACTGTAATATAACATGCTGGTAGTAGAATGTTTATAAGTGATGTAGTATCCCACAAGGGCCATTTGTTTCCCTTAAAAAGCCATAAACTATAAGTTAGACTAGCTGACCCGGTCACGCGTTGCTGTGACTCAGGAGTTATAGTACGTTGGACCAATGTTATTCTAAACTCCCTAATATTGTTAAATTAATATTCACTAATAAAGACAAAAACGTTTTCGTCGATTTGAAAATTCAAAAGTAATTGGTAAAGACTTTCGGAGAAAGGACAAATACTCATATATTCTTTTCTGTTCCATGTCCCCTCCGCCTCCTCCCTTTGTAATTCGCAATATTAAATATTCAGGTTAATAATCGAGATAAAAACTATCCTATCTTTTAAGTTGGATCAAATTACACACATTAAGCCAAATTTCATCAAAATCGGTTAAGTAGTTTCGGAGTTCATCCCGGACAAACAACGTGACACGAGATTTTTATATATATAAGATTCTCAAGGAGGAGGCGTATTAAGCCAATGCAAAAGAAGAAGGGTGAACAGTTTCTTTCCTCCTGAGCTGAGTTCACAAACACAAAACGGGCTTTGATGTAGTTGAAGTGTGCGTTAGGAGTCAGTAGTCTTGCAGCGACCGGAGCATAACCGGTACCCCTCTCGATTTCCAGACAAACGCAGTAACCACATCGTTCTGGCTGCCATTTATTCGTGGATACAAAGCGTGTGAGGAAGGCCGTTTTGGATATCAATGTCGCACTACTTCGTGGTGGTATGGAACACTAGAGAAATTCCGATGTAAAAGCCGGTGACAACTCGTATAGTTCATGATTCCAATACTGTGCGCACCGTTGCGTAAACTTAATACAACAGCCAAGAATATGACCCACCACACGCTTTACTGACAGCGAAATCATAGCAGTTGATCATCATCCGTGGAGACTACATCCGTGAAACAATACAAAGTAATTCTTAGAATTGTGATAAACGTTCGGAGAGACAGTAGGGGTAAATGTCAAGAAGTTGTTTTAAAATGCGGAAAAACGTTCCATAAAATGTTGCCACGATTCATTAAGCACTAACGCGTTTTTCTCCTGTGTGAATGACAAAACAATGTTTTATTAAGCTCCAGTAACAGTATCAGGTGCTGGACGTTCTGGAAACAATACGCTGGAAGATTACCTAAAATAGCCTTAATCTTTAGTCGAAATCTGTCTCAGAATGGCTGCTCTCCGACTTGCTACAAAGGCCTGAAACGGGGTTTATATTAGAGAAACAAATTGCCAATACATTGTCACGTCTCGATCCATTGGTAATTTCTCAAACATATTATAAAAATGTTGTAAATTCATATATATTTTCTCGCTCAGTCATACTTGCTTCTTCTAGTTCAAATCAGAGTAAGCTCCAGTTTATCTTCTACTTATTCTCATCTGCTCTTCTGTACACAATCCCAGATTTTGAAACTCTTATGTCAAATAGATGGACTTTTTTTGTCTTGTAATATTTTCGACTACGTCAATATTATCAGCACGTTACGGTATCCATCCAGTTTGCCTGCATTTTCATTTCCGATTGTAAAAGCTTTTATATTTTCTATTGTTTCAGACACAATTTGTATAGTGGAAGCAATTAGAAGAACACGAAAATTTTCTAATCGATAGAGAGGACTGTAGCATTACAAAAAATTACGCCATAACGCTTATGTTTGCAGTTAAAGAAAGACTCGTTCTGTGGGTTGTAATGAATAGTTCACTGTTCCAGAGGTATTTAAGCACTCATGAACGAGCAGAAGAAAAGTTACATTAAATTTAATCTTAATAAAAACTGTGAGAGTTCAAAATAAAAGTAATAAATGTGGTTTAAATGTTTTTACAGAATTGAGTGTAAGCCTGGCTTTGATGGAAACAGTAGATGATAAGTAATGCGAGAAGTTGCTCGGAGCGTGTGATAAAACTGAGAAGTAGCCGTTAAGCATTCAGAGCGTGAGGCAGTTGTTTTAAACGGCGATCGTGATAGGACTGCGGACCATGTGAACTCGCGTCTGTTTCCTGTTGTCAGACTCGGTTCGTTCGCAGTAGCGTCGATTTCCGGGTACTTGCCGCGAGGTGAAGCTAGTGTACGTGCGGGCACAGAGGAAGGCGCTGCGGTTTCCGCTCTCGCGGGAACTCGGCAGCGCTTCTCGGTAAAGCCGGCAGCTGCCGTTGGAAAGACGCGTGGTGGGAATGGAGGCGCACCGTGTTTGAAGCACGCTTACACGCACAAACGGGTTACACTGATACTGTAACTGATTTCAATCACACTTTGAATACTTCCGGATTTTTTTTTTTGCGGGGACTATGTTGCGGTAACACAGAAAATAGTTCGTCTTGAACATGATGTTTCAAACTGAAATTGGTAAAATTAACTGTATTTTAGGAATAGAAATTCTATCGCAAATTAATTATCAACAATGGTTGTTAATCGTAATAGCTGACATATATGGTCTGAGTTGTTGAGTATTTTATGTTTTGTGTTGTATGAATAACACGAGCTGCGGTAAACAGAATTTTCATGCGTGTTAGAAAGGGTTGTATATCGCAATAGAATGGTTGTACAGCTATTTTATTTTCAACGTCTGCAGTTATATGCTCGTTATGGATTACATTCAATAGTTTAATAATATTTCTCCAACGAGTGTTAATATTACGAGAAGGACGAAACACATCTGATTGTTAATTACATACCTCTCGCAGTTTTAACTCGATACCGTAATAACTTTAATCTTTCCAGCAGTTTTTGAGTTGCAGCACAGAGATATTTCCTCCATAAATTTACTTTTGAGAGTAAAAAAGGATTTCGATGTCCGAATATATGTTGAAGTCTCTTCCCCAACATAGTAGTTTCGTCAAACGAGTCTTACTTTCTGAAATATTCGCATGCAAAAATTTCCAGGCACGTTAATAACAAAGACAATGTATGCGAATCAGCAAAACTACCGGCTAATACTCTGCAGACTTGGATTCGAGTCTGGTTATTGTTGGTTGTTTCAAGGCATGTTTTCTTTCGTAATATGTCTCGACGATAGGCATTGAGTATGCAGAAATTTGATGGGAAGTTTATTTTTGCTTATGGATTCACGCCTCGTCTACTTCGAGGTCATTAGAGGTATGAAAGGGTTGGGAGATCAGGAATTCCTGCATGGATTTATGAATGAATCATCCTAGCATTGTTCTGGAGTGATTTTGGGAAACCGAAATCTGTGAGGACGGACGGGGATTCGAATCTGGATCCTTCCTAACGCGAGAGCAGATCTTACCACTCATCTACCACGATCGGTTTGATCGGGAGGTGAAACCGTTGAAAAATTCATATCCGATATGAGATTTTTCAAGTCCTTACTAACCACTGATCATTATTCTTTACGATTTCTTGTTGAACACCAAATTTTCGATGTTTTCGTCAAACGCGTTACTTTCTTCCATCGAATGTAACTGATCGAATTGTACCTGTTGGATATTAAAATTATGATTCACAAAATAATGAAAATGAGATTGAAATAAAATAAAATAGAAAGAGCACATATTTTGAAGTTATTAACAACCTTTTTAAAAACGGAAATTTAATCATTTTTTCGAAAAAAAATATTTGATGTTGATTGGAGTTGAGCTCCAGGACACGACGAATTAACCTGCAGTATCGAGGGTTGGACCACGCTGCCATTTGCTGATCCGTGTACAATGTAAGGTGCATGGGGATTTTCGCGTCCGAGTATCTTAGAAACGTAGGCCCAATTGACGGAACACTGTATCACGAGAATAACGAGGGAGGTTAATCTTTATTTATCACCATGTGAGGCGTTAAGTACTAGTTTGATTGAGCACAATTTTCTTCATTTCCATTTAATACTCCAACTCATCATGAAAAAAAAATCTGATCTTAATGTTTTTGAGACCTAAGACAATTATAGTACTAAGTTCTTTAACATTAGCATTAATGTTCGTCATAGAGGTTTAGGATAGCTGATGACATACACGTGTTCTCTGTATGACGAGCGGCTTGGTACTGTTTCAGACGGCGGATAGCACCCAGCCACCGTCCACTGCGCAGTCGTTGCCTCCGTGCGCCCCCAGAGCTGTCTGCTCCAAGCTGGATCTGTACGAGCCGGCCTCTCCGTGGCTGGAGCGACAGTGTGCTTGTCCCAGGGGACAGTGTTCAGAATCTCTTGACCCTGCGGACGGGCACACGCTCAGAGACCGCACCAGGCTCTACAAGGTACTGACTCACGCACTATTTTTTATGGTTAGTCTTTCTTCTCATTTCGCATTGAAAATCCTTCAATATGATATTCGCGAAGCTTTCGTGCCTTAAGATATGCCTAACCTTGAGCTCCCTCTTCTCTCCCTATATTCAACCGTGAAAACAGATCATATATCCTCTCTGGAAGTCTCATTACAATTTAATTATCAACATTTTCTACTCAATCATTTGACGTCATCGTCATTGTTGGTTGTGTGGGGGCAATCTCTTCCATCTCTCTTGTATTGATTCTTACTCTACAAATCTGACTTCATCATCACAATCTCCAAAATCCGAACGTAAACTTTTACAAAGGAACTGAACGTCAAAAATTTCATTTCTTAATCATTACCAAATGTCTCTAGTCCGTCGGCTCAGTGGTGGGGCGTATTTGTAGGAATTGAGAAGTTTTAATCCTGATCTCCGTTGAAATGTTTACAGGACCTTGTTATTTAACACCAGAAAAGCTTGTATTAGAGTCGTGTTAACGCTGTCTAGGTTCGCTCGGTTTGTCGCTGTCAGCGTGACCTCAGCCGGTCAAATGCCGGAAATAAAATGCGGAGGACGTAAGTTCGAGTCTGACACACTCGGTCTATTATTCCCGTGCTTCATGGGGACGAAGCTAGACTGGCACAATCGGGATAGCCATCAACTGCATCGCAGTCTTTAAATTGCTAAATCGAAGGATGAAGTAACTGAAAAATTGAAGAGTATATGTCTTCTTGTTATTTTCTACGTGCTGTTGTATCATTCTAAAGGATTGTATATGTTACTTCAAACAATTCTGATACGTAAAGACTGGGCACAATTCTATGTTAATGAAAAAGTCAAAATCGGCACATATCAAGATTTCTGGAGCGATATTGAGGCATTTCATAAAAAGTGAAACAATCTTTCTCCTAATCTTTTGGTTATTTACAATCACGTATGAGAGTGATCTCAGTTAAGCCATTAAAGTGAGTCCAATGTTGTGTATTAATAGGTACAAATCCTTACAAGAAGTAACATATATTCGAAGTTTCCGTATAAATCATAATGCACTAAATGTGGATTCAGTGTATACTTTATTTATGTCAGTAACTATCAATAAATAATTTATGTTATAGTTTTTGTTGCACTGATAACTTGGTTTGTAATGCTTCCATTACGTATGTTTATCAAACTCATACACATCACACTTCATGTCTAAGACGATTCAATTCATAAAACTTACACAAAATGTTGGGTAGTTGTCACTGATATACTGTAGATTCGAAAATCCCCTGCTGCACAATCTTGGACAGTTTTCTACGAGGTACCATCCTCGTTACACGATTCGGACGATGAAGTCACTGTGCCTTATTCCTGCTTTGCTGAGTCTTCGTTTGTCCGCTGAGCCTTCGTTTGACCACCGAGCCTGGGGAAGTTCCAGCGGGCACAGCTCATGCGAGTAGAGAGTACCGGTTACAAGAATAACCGAGCGATTTCGAGCGTCAATAGATAGCAGTTTTGAAGACACTAGCCTGTATTCAATATGAGAAGCACAAATTCCACGTTAAAATGCAGGTTCCTTTGACCGTTTGAATTACTAGGTTATGTAAGCCACCCAAGGTAGGAGAGGATAAACGGACTGAAACTCTCAGAGTACCATAACTATTCTCAGTTCTCTGCGCCAGCAACGCTATTCATACTCAGTTTAATCTACCATTTTCCTTTCTGTTTCAATCACTCTGCGCTGACAGTATACTTGATGATTTTCAGCTATGTGAGCCCGTAAGGACACTGCCGCGATGCCGTTTCTTCAAGGACACCACGTGGTCTGTTCTGGTGCTGCCCGGAGGCCGCACCCAGCAGGTGGTCCACTGTGCGTGTCCCCGCGGCTCCGTCGTCTACCTGCTGAGCACCAGGCGGCCGCCAGGCAGGGACCGCGCCGTCGAGTACGCCTTCGCCTGCTCCCCCCAGAGTGTAAGTAACAACAATAGTCCACAACCGCAAGGTTGGTTGGATCTTCCCGAAGAAAGCATACTATTCCATTGCATCATTAGGTAGGACGGCCCATTCCCTTTTCTCTGGGACGTACAGCTTAACGTCGAATCAAAATCACCGAACGTCCTGGCGTGGCTCATATGATCAAACACAACTCTTAAAAATCCCTGGTCACACCAGTGTTTGAATCTCGGACCGGACTCAGAAACTTTGAAAACAAGCGTCTTAACCACTGACCTGCCAGACCGCTGGAACACCAACATACTTTCGAAAAACTTTGCGCTTCCTCCACGCTGTTAGTGTAAGATTTGATGAAGAATCGTTCTCTGATAAACATATATATTTAACGGTTATTCGCTATATGTCTACTTTGCCCAAGATAAATATTCACATTTCTTAAATTACATAAATTAATTTCCATAGGCTAAGGGATCGTTATGGGATAAGGACTGATAAATATAACAGTTAATGCATAATTTCATGGCGTTTATTAGCTACGGCTGTAGTTTTTATGGATCATCATATTTGCGGGGTCTCTGATTGACGAGAAACATGCCGAGTTAATCATTTCAACAACTACATTACAACAGATGGTCTGAAACGGCACAACCATTTTCTTCCATGCTTTCATCGATAGCCTGATGGATTAGTAGTAACGCTTGGGCGTACCATTCGGCATGACGCGCGTTCAAATCCTTGTATTGTAATCCAGATTTCGATTATCTATGGTTTCCTGAAATAACTTCAGGCAAATGCTTGGATAGAACCTTCAAAAATTCCATGGCTGAATTCCTTCCTGTTCCCTGCCAAGCCCCTCCGGCCTTCATATCGACGATGCGTAAAGCATGAAGCAAAAAGAAAACACAACCAACAGGTTTCGAGCAGCTTCCACCACCTTTTTTGTGCTTTTCATTTTATGCCTCGTCGACGTCGAGGTCATTAGATGCGGGAAACGACTAGGGGCAAGAAACGGAAAACAATTCGGCAATGGCGTTTTGAAGGAACCATGCCGGCATTCACCTGGAGTGATCTGAGGAAACCATTGGAAACCCAAATTGGAATTACCAGACGGGGATTCAAACTCGCGTCCTCTCGAATGCGAGGCCGGAGAGATACAGCTCACCCATCACGCTCGGTCTAACCACTTTTACTGCACTGTGAACTGAAATAGAAGATATTTTCCGAGTAGGCTTTCTATTATCCCCCCCCCCTTTTCCCTACTTGTTATTCCATCATGCATTTTCATTGGTCAAATAATAGCTTACTTCAAACTGACAAAATCCAAATGATAAACTACCTAACCGTAGTGACGCCACGTCAAAAACAGCTAACGAACTTGTGCAGTAACCTAATATCTACAGACTACAGCATCCCAGTCATAGATAAAGACGGGATTTCAACAGACTTTTCCAGGTTTAATGGTGTTGCACAATTCTCTGCTGGCTAAATTCAGCGAGCTTGCCTAAGTCCTTCCTTTTGGTCTCTGAAGTTCTTATACTGCACCCCAACATCATTTTCGTACAACTTCATCATTTCACGAAACAATATGATTGGCTCACACCTCAAATAGCTATTTTGCTCAAGATGTTTATAGACTTTGTAACTGATCTGGTATCATAAAGTATCTTCTTGTATTTCATGACGAAACCCAACAATGACTTTTCCATAGTTCTATGGGCTGTTCTAAAGTACCTTTTTGTAAATTTATTTAGTGTCTGGGTCTCGCAGTCAGTGCGGGAAAAATCGAGTGGTCGTAAATTATGTTCTTAGCGTCTGTGGACATATTTGATGTGAGGACCGCAGACTGTTTTTCATGAGATAACCAACGCAGCTTGACGCGGCCGCAAATTTCTGGACTCAAACGTCTTCTCACATTTGCTAGCCCGCAAAGACATTCATATTTTCAACACTCCTCGCTGTAACCCGTTTATTAAACATATTTTGTATATAAACATCTTGTTGCTATGCGTAACAGTTTTTGTATAGATGTATGACATACTATTGGGGAAAAACATTGTTGTCAGGGGGTAATAGATTCCCAGCCAAGAGAAGTGAATCTACAGATCTTACATACATTGTTTGGTGTAGCAGTTCATTTTTTTATTTTTTTTACGTCTCTCAGCAGCGAGGTCTTTAGAGACGGGAAAGGATGGGGGCAAGGAATGGGAAGGAATTCGGCCATGGCCTTTTTAAGGAAGCATCCCGGCATTTGCCTGGAGTGATTTGGGAAACCATGGAAAACCCAAATCTGGATGCCCGGACGGGGATTCGAACCGCCGTCCTCCCGAATGCGAGGTCAGAACGCTATCCGTTACACCACCATGCTCGGTGTAGTAGCAGTTCACATACAGGCGTGGTCTCCATTAAGTTTTGCCGGAGGGTTTGAGACACTGACTAAGATGGCGATCGTTTTACTAGGTTTGATGCCTTGATGAAGAATTGGCTCGAAAGATCGGAGAACCTGAATCAGCAACGCATCATCCTACGGAGAATTCATCAGCATCATGTCTTACGGATTGAATGTGATCATGAAGCAGCTTCAGAGCTACCCAGTGCCAGATTTCGCCCAGCGGGCGAGCGGAAGCAGTCTTCCCGGGGGGCTAACAGCTACGACACAGACACAAAATTGCCGCCTTCCGCGACTCCCGAGGAGAAAACGTCCTGCCTCCCAGACCACGTCTTCCGCTCCTCTCGTTGCCAGACAAGTCAGCTCTATAAACGTACATCAGCGTCTCCCCAGTACCGATACTGGGAAATTGTAAGATAATGTTTTTTGCGAAAGATGTGAAATGTGGTATTTGTGACTAGCCGAAGTAATAATCGCCACTCACAGTCTCCCCTATGATTCCCACCAATATCTGAAGGTAGCATTGTTTCTCAAAAAGCCAACCTAATGAAGATAAATGAACATGCGAATAAGAAACAACTGTAAGATTAGATTTACTTTCACCTAACTCCATTGACAGATTTTATATTATTGCCTTAAGGATGACCACATTTTCCCTCTTACGAGCATTTCTTCATCCTCTCATGTTCAGTATAATCTACGTTCCTAATTATACGATTTGAGTACTATAGTTTTTTATCGAACTCTCCAGTTCCTTCCTACCCTGTAACCTATCCTAACCGATCCTGTATACCTCTTTTTTTTTTTAACCATTGCAAAGCTCTTTTTGCTGCCGATCATTTCTAGGGGTATTAACGCAGTTTGCATCATATTCATAAAAAAAAAGAAATCAAATCATCCTCGTTTCATTCTTTCAGGCAACAAGTGCCCATACATAGTTTCTGCTTTAGTTTCTGTTACTACCAGGAAGGGGTATTCTAGTTCACTTTGTGGTGCTGTTCAAAACATACTGAGCTATTTACAAAAGATACAAATTCCACTGGTCGATTCTCGGAACGATTAAAAGTTCGCGGTGAGGAAACAGTTGATTCTAACTCCGGTTGGGTAGATATTTCTAATTGCTGCAATTGTCACGTGATATTGAGTGTTCACAAATCTCGATTTCGTTGGAATGATTTATTGTGGATTAAAGAGTTCAAACAGAGTTCATCGAACACAATAGTCACTAATATCAAACCAGCAGTCCTTGAAACGACAAAATTAGTTTGCAGTTCTTGGACGGCATTTCTACCATTACGGCGCAAACAATTCGAATCTCCGCCGCAGCTATTTCTCAATCAAAAACATAAACCGAAGAATATGTGGGATTTCTTTGAGTGCGGTTTGGAGAAATTTGTTAGCGTTATACGCCGTAACGTTCTGCACATGCGCATTTCACAGTCTTCACGCTGTACAGTAGAGGGAATGAGTTACTTAAGCTTTTAAACATTATTTATGCTATGAGCCAGAAACATGCGTTCAACCCGCCGTTTCTGACGGGATTAGAAACTAGTTATCAACAAAAAAAAATTACACACCGATTCACGCACTAGTATTTTTAGTTGCTTTCTTTAGTTATGCGCCAGAAATCTTCGTTCAACTGGGTTTAGATGCTAGTTATTAACGAAAATTGAATGTAAGAACGGTTATCAGATAATTTTGTCCAAGATATTCTTCAATATAGAAGCCCTAAGCACAAAACAAAGATTAAGGCTAGATGCAGTGCTCCTTAATTTAACGAAATGTGCTTTAACTTTTTTAGTTATTTTCATTTGTTTACTATAATAACTTGGACAAAGTTCCTATTAAATCTACAAATCCAATAAAGATGTTATCAACAATATAAAAAAATAGAAAAAATACACAGAAAAAGTACACAGGAAAAATACACAGAAGTTTCATTTCTTGTGCGTGTACACTGTGACACACGCACTAGTTTTTTTTCCGCTTGTAACTTTGTCCCCCCCACCAAAAAAAAAAAAAAAAAATTCTCTTGAAATATGGTAATGATAAGGCGTAACACAAGCATAACACTGTCTTCAAATGGAGAATGATAGAAAACCCCGCAGCACTGTTCAATCAACGTAAAAACGTTAAATAGGATACAAAAACCTAAAACTGGGAAGGATTAGTGGCGACTTTCCCGGCGTTGTGTGCAGTAATAATCTTCTGGGGTGTCCAGCCGGATGGCGTCATTCGCAGAAACACAACCTTTCGACAGCTGGCATCGCTGTCTTCATATATAGCTTCTAGACATTGCATGCTGGCTGTGACTGCGTAGACTGACTTAGCCTCAATTCATCCTTCCTTCAATACCCTCAGCTTTAAATACGCGCATTTTCTAAGGGTACATGAGGAAGTATGATATGAGGCTAAGCCAGTCTAGGCAGGTCACAGCCAGCTAGCAACATCTAGAAGCTACTGGACATCTGAAGAAGACAGTAGAGCCAGCTGTAGAAACATAGTGTTCATACAACACCATACGACTGGATACCAGAGAAGATTATATTGTAGGAGGAAGTTCCTAGTTCATAGAGAGGCATTGAATTTTAAATAGGGGAAAAAAAGATACATAGGAAAAATACACAGGAAAACAACATGCACCATTTTTTTCATTTTTTCCCCCGCTTCTGGCTTCATTTCTTAAAGCCCAAATATGTAAATGACAAGGTGTAATCTCAAATCTAGATATATAATGATGAATGTATATTTGTTTGTTTGCTCTTCATACAAATCCACAGTTTTCATCCGTTCACGATAAAACTTTGCAGTTATCCTTTGAAACAAGGAGAAAAATACTGTCTACATTTGGTTGAAAAATTATCTGTATAAATAATACATGTTGTCTCATAAATACTACTGAACGGCGATAGACAGACGCGTTGGATATGGAGGTCTCTCTACTGTTTTTCCGTGTAGCGATCATGTAGCTCAGTGGCTAAAGCGCCGGCTTACTAATGTTTGGGTCGTGGTCTCCGGTTCAAATCTCCGTGGAGGCTAAGATTTTTAAAAATTGTTTTTGATCGTAAGAGTCACGCCTGGACCGTCGGTTATTCGGATTGAATGTTAAACTGTAGATATCACAAATTTAGGGGTTCAATGCGAGGCAAATGGTAGGTAGTCTTGCAAATGCTGTAGGTGTACACTTTTTTTACGTTATAATGATCCCTCAGGGGTTGTTCGCAGTCAGTTTGTTATGTTTTAACGAATAAATTGCTATACCGAAATTGATGGAATTTGACACGAAGATCTGTAGGATGGGCACAGGTGATTTTTTTCCGGTATGATTTACAGTTGTAGTCACGAAATTTTGAGAACTTATCGAATGGTGACAGAAATATGTTGGAAATTGATTCTCTTCAAGAGACAGTTTCCATGCTAGAATGATATAGTGATAGCTTTCCTGTCATATTATGCCGACTCCGTGTTGTTTGGGACCAATCCTTCGTTGCCATCAACTTTCTATATTCAATTCTGGCAAAGAAATTCTTAATCAACGCGTAAGAAGTCGCGGGTATCAGCTAGTATAATATAATCATAAAATGAAGAATCATTAACGAACCCTCAGCACTAGAGGTGGGCAAAAGAATCGTGAATCGATTCAAAGAGTCGACTCGTCTAAAAGAATCGTTTGCGGAATCGACTCACTTGGAAGAGTCACGGTTCACTCAAGAGTTGTTAAAAGGGAGCTCCGGAGCGGAGCCGTTGTTGCGCAATCGCTCACCGACTCGTCCAGGTTCTGAGTCGACTCCGAGTCGTTAACTCGACAATGTTTACGACTCTCGGCTCACTCGCTCTCGGCTCACTTCTGTCTTAATGACTCTTCCATGGATTCGGCTCTTTTTAACTCTTGATATCTGCGTAACTCGTGATTCCTTTCGATTCACAATCTTAGTTCCCACGGCGTGTTTCTTGGTTTGGCAACTTATTTGTAAGGAAATAAAGAATATTTATCTTTGGAACAGGAAAATTAAAAATATATTACAGAAATAAAAAGTTTTTTTTTAAAATTTAGGAATTTATTTCCTTAAATACACATTTTTCTAGTGTTTTTGGAACTAGTTATAAGTTTTTGGTTTCCTTCCAGACTGTTATAGATGCTACCACAACACAGATTTAGATTTACAAATAAATTATCAATGAATTATAAGTCCTATAACTTTTATATTTGAGCACAAATAAAGTATTTCCCGATTATTTGAGGACAGGGAAAAGTATACCGATTTCAGAGCCATCTGCTATTCCCATTTTGCGTGGGTTTTTCAAATTGCGAATGCATCGAGTACTGAATTTAATTGCGATGGAGCGCGTCCGGTTATCATACGAACTTCATCAGTGTTTTAGTTGTTCTTCAGTTCTTAATTTTGTGGATAATGCAAACATTTTGCAATAGAAATGAACGAAGTTTATGAATTGGACCATTACAAAAATTAGCAGGTGCTGAAGCGGCATATATACTGTTCCAGCTGGTGAGGTTTCTACGAGGAAAAAGGTTAAACGAAAAGACGTTGGGGAACAGTGCCGTCGATGAATATAGGGGAGCGTCCAGAAATTACGTGAGACTTTTTAGGGGGGGGGGAAGGGGTCCGGAAAATCTCACGAAATCTCACCAAAAGGGGGGGGGGGTCGACGGATATCTCACGTGAAATTTTGAACTTGAACGAGTGTAGAACTAAAAAAACGTAAAAAATACCAGTTTACAAGGCCAAAAACCGGCTTTTGAGGGGGTATCATTCTTTCGGGGAGCACGACAGCTAAAAAAAGTCTCGAAACTTCTCCTGGTCGAACAACTGGGGGGAGGGGGTTCCGTGAAAATCTCATGAAATCTCACCAACGGGGAGGGGGGGGGGTCTAGATTTCCGGAAAATAGCCTCACGTAATTTCTGGACGTCCCCCAAAATACTAATACTGAAACTAAGAAAATAAATATAAAATTTAAATTATGCCATTTAAACAAACACTGATTTATTGGTTTGTGGGTAAAATGCTAGTGATACGCTGTTTAACTTAAGAAAAGCACCATCCGGCAAATTAAAAAAATTTGCCAAATTTATGGAGTAAAATTGGAGCATATGTAAGGGGCGTCCATAAACCATGTAGCTCCATTTTGGCTTCTTTTGAACCCTCCCTCCCCCCAAGTAACTCGACGTGGCTTATGTCTCTAACCCCCCTCTCCCCACGTAGTTTTTTCCATGACGGAAATAAATATTTACATGGTGTTGAGTGTTCTGTATCTCATTTTAAGTGTGACAAATAATATGAATGAAAAGCTATTTGGCCTGGCTCGGAATCCCACCTTCCAACCCCCTCCACCCACCTCTCAAGACCGATCTACGTGGTTTATGGACGCCCTCTAGCGAGACGTGTAACAAACATGCCACCTACAAAATCAACAATCTCAATCGACAATTACAATCTGCAACAAGGCTTAGAATCAGTAATGAAGTTTGACAACAATTAGCTGGAAGCCTTGAAAATTTCACAGTGTGGCAATCTCACATTTTGTTGACCCGGTTCGGAAAATTCCCAGATCCACCACTGGTTGTAGTTAGACAGGGGGCGGCGTAATCGGTATTGCGCAAGGGCGCTCAAATAGTTAGTGGAGAGCCTGCTTTTTGTGCTTCACTATATTCAAGTCACCGGTCCAGTTTCACGTTTCAGGTATTTATTATTTACATTTACACTTATAATCTTGCCTAGTCTTTATTAATAATGCATCCGCTGCCAAGAATGAGCACATCAGTCTCCATTCTTTGTGGTATTTATTTGTCACTGGGGGCAGGATTTTTACCGAGTTGCAGATCATATTTTAATATTTTTTAAACCAGTAGCTTTATTTCATTGAATTTTAGGGTATATTTCTGATTATCTTAAGAGTATGTATCCAGGATTTTATATAACTCGCTTCACTCATCTGAGTGTATAAGCTCCATATTCAACATCAGTATCTAAGAGTTCGTGAGACAATGTCATTGCCACAGTTAATCTCAGTGACTAAATCGTTATCACAATAAAAAAATACCGTATTTTCGCCTTCCGAAATTTCTTCCGCCTATATTTCTTTTATTGTATCGAAAATCTCGTAAACAAGCCAGTGGCGAATATAGAATACATTTTCGGGGGGGGGGGAGTCGTTTAAAAGAATCGATTCTCAGCGAGGAGTGAATCGATTCCAAACGATTCATCAAAAAAGAATCGGTTTGCCCATCACTACTCAGCACTGTGCAATCAGTGTGAAAACGTGAAAAAGAAAAATAACAATCTAAAAAGTGGAAGGGTGACTAACAGTTGAGTTCATAGAGAGACTGAGGGAATTTCAAGGACTGGTTTGGTTGTGTTCCAGAGGCTCCGCTGCTCCCGCAAGGAGCCGTGCCGACTATTCACCGCCCGCAAGCGCCCAGAGCTGCGGGACGAAGTGACCACCAGCTCGCTGTGCGTGTGCCCGCCGTCTCACTCCTGCCCCCGCCACCACGCGGCGCCAGGAGTCGTGCCCGGCGGCGTGGCGGCCGCTGGCGGCGCCGTGCGAACCTACAGCGCCTTCTGTGTGCCCGACTAAACAACTGCTCCGCACTGGCCGCAACACCACATCCTCGGACCTCTGACGGACTTGAGAAGGACACTGACGAGTACCACCAGCTATAGTCTTGATTTTAGGAATCGGATATTGTTTTTCCTCGTGTTCTTGTGCAAGAAATTAAATGTGAAAATGAAAATTTGTTATGAATGTGCGCTTCGTAACCTGTTGCGGGTGAATGAATGTCTTGTTAACTCGACAAAAGACACATCCGACAAATTCACTGCCACCAATGTAATTGTTAAAATACTCACATCAGATTCGCTTCATTACACAGCAAAAGAATCAACAAAATACTTCATTTTATTTTACATGTCAGGAAATTTGAAGAGTATTTCCCAAGACATTAGAAGGTAAGAGATATATATATATTCTAAAGCATCATTTCTCAGTTAGTAACAGGCTGTAGGATATCTATTTGCGCAAACTATTTTCCCATTCAGACGTTTCGGTCCTTTGTAACTGATGAGGGCGCGAGTGTGACAAACACAACAAATTAGCCTATATGAAAAGATAAATATCATCTCTATTTGTCAAAGTCAGGTCTCCCAAGTTACGATCAAATTTAACACTTAGACAAACACAAAAAAAATATCTTTTACTGAATAACGATAGATACGCGTTACATCTTCAACCTGATAAACTTGTTATTCAAGTTACATACATATCTACTTTTCCATTCGTAGAAAAAAGGTTTATCTAGCTATTAACTGACAGAGAATTTTATACCCACATTCTCTTATTTTAGTGGTAATAATGTTACTTTATCTGCATCAATGAAGCACATGGCAAGGGATCTGTAGATCAGCTTAGTACATATATATAAAAATATACCATTGTTAAATTTTCATCATTTCACTTCAGGGCCAAAAACATCTTGTATATAAACAGCATATAAGACTATTTAAAAATATAAGGAAAAGATTTCGCCGAAATGTTTAATGCATTCCCATAATGTGTTACTGAGTGAATCTCAGCAGACAAATATCGTTTTTCAAGTATACCACCTTTATATAATGTCAACTGTTAATGTGCATTTTCAGTTCGTACACTAACCCAGGCCGAACTTCAATGTACCTGATTATCTTAAGCATCTTGCCAACAAATATATCGTGTAAGAAATATTTAAGAACTCCTTGTATTAACATGTATATTATAAATATTGAATATTATTTTTTTGTATAAAATAGGAGTTTGGCTCCTTCAAGTTTTGTGTCTAATAAAATTCTAGTACAAGTTTAAGCTACTTTGAGTTTTATTTATAAACTGTAAAAATTACTTACAAATAACTGCTTCGCTCCTGATCAATCCAACCAACTTCAAAACCGAAATAATAATAATAATAAAAATAGACTAGATTTAAAATATCATAGATAAAACTAGTTAAAATATCTACGTAAGAGCTTAATTTTACAATAAAATGGAAACAAACTGTTTTCACGAAAACACTGCTTCAAAAATACCTGATTAGGCGTACTTCACAATCAGAATATTACAACAAACGCTACTCCAATATTATTCCACATATTATGATAAGAGTGTACTTCCTATATAAACTGTAATTGAAATTCCAGCATAAAGACTACAAGAGAAAGATATACAAATTCAGAAAGACTGAAATTATTTCATAAAAATTCAATGAACTATTTAAAGATTTAATACATTTAAAAAAAATTGAAAAATGCAAATGAACTTATTTGCAACTGAGTGCATGGTTATGGATACAACAATCAAATTAATTCCTACTGTATGAAAATCAAGATTCTGTTGGCAGATTGATTTCGAAAGGATTTTTTTTTTTTAAAGAATCATAGGTCAACGGAATGTTTTGAAGCTGTAATTTATCGTCTCCTGGTTTTTCAGGTTGCCAAAATTACACAGTGTTTGTTAATTTTTGCAGTAACATTATAATAGTTTTCACAGAATTAGATTGATTCAGAGAACATTGACTAAATATGTAAGGACTATTTAATGTTAGTTTGTATGAAGGTATATACTATTATCAGTAGGCTTGAAAATGCCTTGAGAGGTTCATGGATTTTATTCAGATATAGAAGAACTGAATGATGGAGCAGTGTACTGGAAAAAGAAGTTGATGTCGACTTTGATGGCTTGGGCTATCCTGTTTTGAGGACAGAATTAGAATGATCTGAAATCAGATATGGCAGTTTGAATTGATGAGATTCCTGCAGAACTTCTGAAATCTCTAGGAGAAGAAGGAATCCAAAGATTATTTAAACTCATAAACCAAATAGTGATAAAATCAACATATAAGGCACAGCCGCCGGAAGCAGACGACATATCAACCGATTCTTTCAAGAATTTTTTTTTTTTCCCGCAGAAAATATTATCTTAGCAGAGGTTTAAGCATGAGTGTCTCACATAAAAAAAGGTTACTCTTGATAATAATTAGCAAATCGTTTGTAGAAGATACCATAATATTTCTGAAGTCACCGAAAAGAACAACCAACGTTTCATGAAAGTTTGTATATATTCTTCAATTTTCCACTGTCTGCTAACTGAAATCAATACATAAGAAGATTAATTTCATTGCCTCGTCAGTTTGTAAACTTTACTTGCCACTGACGGTGCACTGATGGCGGAAAGAGGGGGAAAAATTTCGGAAAAACTGAAAAAGTAGGACTGCAGCTCTTAAGAACTTCAAATTAATGACTTTCATCATGCTACGGATACGAGATGTTTTGGTTTAATGAATACACGTTTCATCATTTTCGTAATTCTCAGATTTTAAATTAAAAGCGGTACGCGTTTGTTGGCAAATAACACTGGGCATAGCACGTTGGAAGTATCGATTCTGTTGGCAGAGCACTTCGTTCCCACTCCGGACCTGGTTCAACAAACGCTGCTGCTGCCAAACACATACGGGGAACGCTGCGTGGGCGACCTGCCCACGATGGGGACTTTCACCGGTCGTCAGCCCGGGGAACTGACAGCCTGAACACGGCCACTTCCTGCAGCCGATTAGTCACTAAAACATAACCTGTCCCAACCTGAACCAAGAAGACCATTCATTTAATATCAATCTGTCCATCTTCTACATCATTCGGGTTCTTTTTTCCTATTGGTATACTTTCACCGTATATTTCCATTACACTGTTTTCTTTTATTCCGTTTTCTCGGTATTTGCTAACTTTTCTGCAACAATATACAGTGAGAACATTTCTCTGATGTATTGATTACTTTCCACATTTCTTAAACCGAACTTGTTGGGTGAGTGGTAACGGTAGGGTCTGACACTCGGATGAACGCATGTTCAAATCTTTGTCCACCCATCCAGATTGTGATTTCCAAGGGTTCCCCGAAATCGCTTCAGGCGCACGCCGCCGTGATAGTTCCATCAAAAGGCCGTGGCCGAATTCCACTCTGTTCCATTCCTAAATACGCTTCTATTCTAACGACTTCGACGTCACCGAGCCCGAAATAAAACATATTTCTGCCTAAAAAAATTGGTTCCATAAAATTTAACTGTTCGCTTTGTTTTAGACGCTCCACTTCCGGTTTCAGATCCCTAGAATACTATAGTGTTAGAAACAGTTTTGTTTAAGTGATTTGTGAACCATAATAAGTGGTTTGTCAATTTACTGTTCCATTCGCTTGGGCAGGCTGGTCCACATCTTCGTTTATTAATCAGAAGTACGACAAAGGACTTTAAGCCCATGTCCTACTAGTTTATTTTTTAGCATAAACGAAAAAAAATTCATAATTATTTTTTTAAACTTAAATTATAAATGCTTTTTCCATAGTTGATGTTATTAAAATTTAAAAGTTGTGCAATCATTGTATGTCATCTACTTAAAGTACAATAATTATTGCTAACTGGCCATCCTATGAAAGATATTATTTGATGTATTAGGTGATTCGTTAACAATATGAATTGCAGAAGGGACAATCAATCTACTGGCTTTGTGTTTTTACGAATGCGGGTCAGCAAAGATCAGTATGCCACTCACGGCTCTACGCCTAATCGACGTCGGCGTCATTAGGGACGCCCATAAACCATGTAGCTCCATTTTGGCCTCCTGTGAACCCCTTCTCCCCCCCCACGTAGCCCAACGTGGCTTTGCCTCTACCTGAGCGGCCCCCCCCCCATGAGGCAAGTGGCTTTTTCCCTTTTGATTCCAGAAGATATTTTGTACTGTTTTCTCTCATTAGACTACTGTAAATTACATACGGAGATAATTAAATGAAGGAAATAAATATTCACATGCTGTTGTGCATTATGTAACTGATTTTAACTGTGAAAAATAATATGAATGGAGAGCTATGTGCGTCTGACTGGGAAATCCTCCCTCCCCTCACGTAGCCCAGCGTAGCCTTCCACCCAATCCCTCCCCTCCCCTAGACCGACCCACCTAGTTTATGGACGCTTTATAGAGGCGGGAAACGAAAACCGAAATCTAGATGGCCGCAAGGGGGTTCAAACTCATGTGCTCCTAATTTCCACTTACTTACAAGACAATTTATTCAAAATCTGAGATAGATTTACATTTTAATTACATGCGCTAATAATTAAACAAGCAAGGAGCAACGTTGTTGCTATTAGCTGATTTATAAGCTTTGAAAACAAACGATAGTAATAATTTAATCTCTAATATATTTTTTTCATTTGCTTCCGAAAAATTATACTGAAAATAAGGGTAATTATTCAACTAGTTACAATTTTGAATAATTCTACTCCTCCTTTTAAACCCAATAACTGAATTCTTCTTCTTCTTTTTTTTTTTTTTTTTTAAAAAAAGCAATGGGCTATGCCTGTTACTACTGTATTTATTGTAATTGTGAAACGAAAGAATATCAAGTAAAATGAGAGGATATAAAAATAGAAATATCTTCTTCTGGTAAAAATAAAAGTGGAGAATCGAAGTACACAAAACAAAGTTACCTTCTAATGCCGTGTTTTTTTATGGTTCTATGCCTCGTCGAGAACGACCGTATCAGATGCGGAAAAGGATTGAAGGGCAAGGAAGGTGAATGAATTCGACCATGACCTTTTGACGGAACCATTTCGGCAGTGCGTAGACTGATTTAGGGAAACCATTGGATACAGAATTCTGGATAGTAGGACGGGGGTTCGAACCTGCATTATTCCGTAATGGTAGGCCAGAGCGTTATGGCTCACCCACCACGGTGTGTTGTATACCTCATTTGTCAGCAGTTACTGGAATTCAATTAAAGCATTTCAATGTATGGCAAATTGAAGGAAACACTTCTTTTCGTTGTAAAATCATTCTCTCATCACACTTGAAGGTAAATTATTATTTATATTCGAGAGTGTACTAACTGTATCACTCGTCATAAATTAGTTTCTCTAAAAATAACGTTCAAGGACATGTAGAAAAATTATTAACTTTTCTGAACAACATAATCAATACAAACACATAGTGCAGAAATACACACCAGTGCAAATATGTTATCATTATGCAAAAATTTTTACGATGATACTCTACTGGACCCTTTATTATAAAACAATTCATTATAATTTTAAAACGCTTGGCAACATTTTGCCGTACAGTAGCATAACAGCGTGTGTAACGAACCCGTCTTGTGACCGCGAGTTACACTCATAAACTTTAGGTTTATTCAGAAAAGTGGGATATTTTATTTGGTATGTGGGCGCTGCGGACAGGCTGTGAGCGGCAGGCAGTCACGTCCGGTCGATTTGGCTTCTGCTGTCTGTTCGATAGTTGGAATACTGCTTGCCTGAATCTAGACGCCAGGTGATTATTGTTTGAGCAAATGAGCTCAGGAAAAGTACATTTTCTACGGAACTGTGCTACCCTGCTCTACAGCCAAGCAGAGAAACAGCAAGACAAGGTTGCATGCGCGTCATCCAGTCTGTGGCGGCAGGCGTAAAAAACAAAAAAGGTAATTATACATCGCCAGTGAAGGGACTGTGTGCTAATCGTATGAAAGTTCATAGCGTTGCCCAGCTACGACCCTGCAAGATTAAGATCTCTCTAGCGGGTGAACTGTCCATAGCCCGAAGCAAACATTCCTTTCACAAGTGAACGTTTCAAAATGTTTAATTTTTTTATTGTTTAATTTTGTGTATTTTTATAAAATAACCTGGCACCCACAGAAGGACAGCTCATTAATTTTAATTAATTTTTGTTGTAAAATGTCAGTAATTTAAATAAAATCATTGATGATTTTTTCATGTAAACCCTTCACTTAGGTTCTGCTTATTCATGGTAAATTCAACCACAGTAAAATATTAATTATATTTTCAAATTAGGTAATGAGGTCAGAACGTTACACGTGTTAGGAAAAGTTCCAATAGACATGAATCACCACATGCCTCCAATAGACACAGATTCTAACAGAAAAAGCGGCTGAAACTACAGATATAAGAAACGCGAAGAAAATAATTTACGCATTACGGTGTCATTCAGACGGTATAACCTTCCCCATTGATAGGTTATATAAGAGTCACGAGGACGGCACCAATCCAACAGCACTGACTTTCCCTCGGTGCCTCTGCATCCGTCATTTGCAGTAACTTTACGTTTTTTTCTTTTCTTACTTTACGTCCCATCGATGTATTATAAAGAAAGATCTAGTAGTTAGTATTGAATCTTGTAAGCCACGTGCAAGTGGTGTAAATCATCGTCATCTTGGTTGACAGCTTCAAGTCTCTGACTGGGTCTGGCAAGAATACTCTCTTCTCCATCCCCTCCTGTCTTTCCACTGCTTCTCCTCCCCCTTTTCCAGTTCCTACTAGTTTGCTCCTCTCTCTTATATACGGTTTTCAACTCCCTAAATGTATTTATCCCATGGTCTCCCTGGAAGCCTACACCATGCGGCGCGAGATGGCCGATGCGATGAAGTAGGGGATAGTCGGTAGGTGCCAAGAACATAGGGGAACTGTTGCTCCCTTGGGCCGCTACGATAGTTACAGGGTGTCCAGAAAAGGACTCCCTGATTTCAAAATGAAATATCTCGAAAACAAAGATCGATAGAGGAATGCAGTAAACGGTATGTTTATTGTGACAGCTGTAAGAAGTGTATACAGCAGTGTGAAATAATAGTTACAAAAGCTGCTAACAGATGGCGCTGTAATCGCCATACGTAATGCCTAAATAGTGATCCGAAGCTCAGGGCGATCAGTTCCACCATTGAAACGTGCCAATGGTGAACATTTTGAAAACATTGTGATGTGATTGTTTGCAAAGATTGTTTTCATACGATTATTTCACTTATGTATGCTGATATGAGCGTACAGCGCCATCTGTTAGCAGCTTTTGTAACTATTATTTCACACTGCTGTATACACTTCTTACAGCTGTCACAATAAACATACCGTTTACTGCATTCCTCTATCGATCTTTGTTTTCGAGATATTTAATTTTGAAATCAGGGAGTCCTTTTCTGGACACCCTGTATTAAGGGCCTACGATGGCTGACACCACTCCTTTGGTGCTAGTAATTAAAGTAGAGATTCCCATGGGTAGTTTCAATCAGGCAAAAACCCTCGGAAAAAGGAATAAATTAAAGGACAACCGATCAGTAGGAGAAAAGGATTACGAGAATGCGTGCAGAATGGGAATTTAAACATTAAGACGTTAACAGCAAAAGTGGACGATAAAATGGACCTAACGGGAACTAGGAAACTAGATATTCTTGGATCGGCAGAGACCAGATGAAGCGTAAATACCACTAAGATGTTATATTGGATAGGGAATGGGGATGGAATGAGAAACGGGGTGGGATTTGTTAGGAGGGAAGGGCTATATGAAGAGTTGAAAAGAATTAATGATAGGATCATCAATACCAAAATCCAAGTAAGGAATAAAGTAACAGAGATTATCCAAGTAATGTCCCAGAAGCAGGAAAAGAAAATTTTTAGGTGGACCTCCATAACCAACTAAACGCAGGTAATGAGATAATAACTGGGGATCACAACTGCCATTTAAGGGGTAACGGGGCCTTACGGCAGGTAGTCAAAATAATGACTAAAAGAAACTACAGTACGGGAATTCTGTAAAAGAAAGTAGATTGTAATTGCTGTTAATCTGGTTGCGTAATTGTAACCGTATGGAGCGAAATTTTAACACGTGTCCCTTGTATCTTACATTTTCCAGAATAGTGGCGGTTTAACAAGTTCATGCAAAATTGTGGGTAGTATGTGTAATATCTGCGACTATATCCTGGCTGAGTGGATAACAATGACGTCTTGTCAATGGCTACAAATCAGAACACAGTGAAGTATTTCACCTCTGTTTGACTTCGCATGAGGTCTCATATCTTTGACGATAAGGAACAGAAAACACTATTAAGAGCTATATACCTTGACGAGAAATAAGTAATCCAGCCAGACGTAAATCATTACTTCTGCGATTAGCAAATAAGAATAACGTGTTCCAAATGCTCCTCGCTTCTCAAGAAGCCAGAAAATTGGTAACAGAATGTGGTTCTCCCGTTTACTACGCTCTAATGTCACCGATTATTTCTTCCACGATTTAAACATGGCCTGAATCTTCTGACACGATATAAAAACTTTTTGGATCCATAAAATTTAAATATAAGTAGCTAGAATAAGTATGACCTAATCTAGGATATCTCGTACACCACCAATGACTATTAATAACTATCCTTCTGCCATTATATTATAACTTCCCATTTCTAGTTTTAATTTCTATAACAGACATCGTGTGCGACAAGACGGAAAATGAGGGAGACGAGGCTAACATCAGGAGACAAAGCGCCATGTATGTGACCTAATGAACAGTTCCCACCAGCAAATAACCAGAAATGGCCCATCTGGAGATACCTGAACCTTCTGCGAGCACAAGTGAGAAAAGGTGAACATGCACAGGCGAGTAAGGGAGCGTCCATAAACCTCGTAGCTCCATTTTGGCTTCCTGTGAACCTCCCTTCCCCTCACGTAGCCCGACGTGGCTTTTGTCTCACGTAGCATTTTCCCCTATTGACTCCAGAAGACATTTTGCACTGTTTTCTCTTGTCAGACTGTGGTAAATTACATACGGGGATAATTAAATGGCGAAAATAAATATTTAGATGCTCGGATGTAGCCCAGCTTAGCTTTCCAGCCAACCCCTCCCCCCACTTATACCAAGCCACGTAGTTTATAAACACTCCCTTACAAAGCAGATCATTTTGTATTTGCAGCCAAGAACAAACAATCGTTCACCAGCCCCAACCTAGAAAAGGTAGGCAACAGGGTAGACCCGACCACAATAATACAAGAAAATATGCTATTTGCTAGCTAAAGGACATGTAACAATCTGACATACGCAGCAACAACTGTTCCAACCTGCGGGTCTATTTTTTTTTACATTTATTTTTTGTATGTGAACATTTCTTTCCTTGTTTCTGTTTACATTTAATATTCTTTCGATAGAGAAAAATACGTTTTTGCTTCTCTCGTGAAATATTTCGAAATCTCAGTTATTCTATGAACTCTTCTGCCAGCACAGCCCATTACCTAACATTTTCGTACTCTGTAGACTACCTCTGATTCACACGGGGAAGTTTACTTGGAGATGAACAAGGAAAAATGGGCCAAGCGCTAAGTATTAACATTAAAAAATAATAGCAATTAACAGCAACAATTAACTCCATTTATTTTTAACATTAGGTACCACATTCTGTACCTAATTTCCAAACAACTTCACACTGTGTCAGTGAATTTAAAAAGCAACTATGTGAAATTTTGGTTTCGATTCAAACATGGACCGTTTTCTCGTATCCGTTTAGATGTTAGATTTTGGAATAATTTCCTTCAGAAAACAGCAAAATGACCAATGGAAAAGAACTATTTTACTTCAGGTTTAAAATTGGCAGGATTTTGTAACTCGTCCATATTTGGTGTAATGAGAGAAAATGAAAATTGCAGAAAAGTTTTGCTTTTTGTGCTTTTGACACAGGAGTTTGTATGTCATTAAGCTCTTCAAGAATAATGTGCATTCTACCGTTCCGAACACCACTACAAATCCGATTCGGGTAATATATCTGTAACCGTTATGAAATCATTCCTTTTGATTCCCTAGTATTTACGTCAATTTGTATACGAAGAGAATGATTATACGAAGGCGGTGACATCTGTTGGCATATCCCGCAGTACTTTTCTTCCGGCTTTACCCGCTAGATGGCAGCATGCATTCTAATGGCCATTTGGGTACCGTGTATCACAATATCTGAAGTTGGATGGGATGATTTGGTACCACACTTTCTTAAACTGTTCACATTTAGTTTCAACATCACAGCCATAGGACAATTAAACTATATAAACCAATAAAAAATATTGCTTCACATAAAGAAACTTCCTTTTAGCTTATTAACTTAAAATATCTTTAGATCATAAAAAAGCGCTTAGTGAAACTATAAACATATTTTAAAATCATACTGAAACATCTGCCAAATAACATCATACTAGCTTTTTTATATTAAGTACATATAACATCGATAACTGGAAAAGTAGAGGTAGGTAAAACAAGGAATAGGGGACGATTTTCATAGAGTGGCAAAAGTGTACTCTAGCAATCAAAAACTCTTAAAACTTAAAAAGAACAACAGATTTACATAATTTTAAACATAAGCATAAAAATACATTTCTATTCAATAGCTTCTACAGCATCAATGAATACATGAACCATCATAAATAAGTAAACCATGATTGAATTATACAATGTCAATGTATTCACTTCACTTAAACAAATACCTTTGATACGATTCTGGTCTTCCCTGTATAAATTTATTTATGGTAGTAATTTCATCTTTTAAGAACTATAACATATAATACTGAACTACGTTTAAAAACTTATATTGTAAAAGTCTTGTAATTATTACTGACTTGTACTATGTTAGAAATGATGCAAAGAAGTGGTTGTAAGAAGGTTCAAAATTCTTTATTTATGAGAAAGTATGATGCGGGATGTATAGAGAAGGGAGAGAATTATGTTAGACAATTTCTTGTGGTGTAGTACGGGACCCACATTTTAGGTATCAAATACAGTAGTTGGAAGGGAAGCAAAGAAGGGCTGCTAGATTTGACTGGATTGGGAGTGACTGGAAGATAGGAGGAGGGTGTAGAGAGTGCTGGGAGTGTACAAGGCGTATAATGGGGATGAGGCTTGGAAGGATATTAGTAGAAAAATTGGGGTGTAGTGCATGGAAGGGATGGGCTTGACTACAAGCAGGCGTTTGATCTGAGGCGTAAGGGAGGAGGAAAATTATCTTTTGTGGGTAAGGGAGGTGCTAAACAATTTATCAGAAACACTAAACGAAATTAAAATTCGTAAAGGGCTATAGCAGTAGTGTAGTGAATGACGTGTAACAAAACTGCCAAAGCAAGTGTCCTGTGTCCTGGGCTACCTTATATTTTCCTGTAATATTCCGTATATCCCTTCCAAACTATTACCGTTTCGGATAGGTGCAATACACCCTCCGCCACACACTTTTAGTGAATCGCGGAGTAGTAGTAATAATAATAATTTTTTACATGAAATGTCAACCAAAATATGTCAAGAATCTTTGTAATAACTTTGGTAAATATGCGTACTCCCACTTTCACTCACGAGTGTAGTGAAATACTTCGTCCACCAACCTATTTGAGCCGGAATGACAGGATAGATAAGATTAGAGAAATAAGGTGCCGCAATGATTCTTATATGAATTCTTTTTTCCCTCGTACCATTAGGGATTGGAATGCACAACAAAGAGATTAGCTTTGGTGCTGAGCACCCTCTGCCACCCACAATTTTGTGAATTGCAGAGTATATATGTAGATGTAGATGTGCGGTTGGCACTAATGAGCTCTGAAAGCTGTGAGAATCCCGTGGATGTTAGTATATCGAATGGCGAAAAAAAGTATTGTCTAACTTTTCGCACAACCAATAAGTCAATCGCATTCTAACAACGAACTTCGTATCAATGTAACGAAACACAGTAAGCAACAAAGAGTGTGAGACAAACAGACTTCATAGAGGTAAATTATATAGACAGCTACACCCCTCAATCTCGCGCTATCACTAGCACAGCAACGCTCTATTCTCTAGTGTAGACGGATAACCCCAAACTCAAATTAAAACCACGATCGGTTCCGAAGTCACTTATATAAAACTTACATGGTCAGCTCTTCCTTCTGAGAGTATGACGGAAGGATAGTGGGAGGAACGGTTAACGTTCTGGCCTCGCGTTCGAATCCCCGTCCAGGCATCTAGATTTAGGTTTTACATGGTTTCCCCAAATCACTTCAGGCGAATGCTGGGATGCTTCCTACAATAAAGCCCTGGTAGAATACCTCCCCGTTCCTTGCACCCAGTCCTTTGCAACGTCTAATAACCTCGACGTCGACGAGCCGATAAGCAAAAAAAAAAAAAAAAAAAAAAGTTAGTGGGAGATTTAGACCATTTATTATTCTTCTGGCTAATACAATTAAACACATTCTCGCAACTTATAATAGGCTTGGCTTGTAACTTCCCGCTAAGGTAGTGCATCTACTTCACAAAAACAAAATTGAAACCAATATAATATTTGTTTGCGGTCAGAAACGATATTGATCCACAAATACTGAGATTACAATTTAATCCTTTGTTTCACAAAGCGATCTCATGGACAATCATAGTCATAAGCAACACCTTCTATAAACAGCAAAGTAGCAAGATTACTGTCAGTTATCAAGCTCAGACATAATGGCTATTAATGCTACTTCATAACATAAACAAATTGGTAGAACTAAAGGAGCATCTGACTGTGAAAACTCACAAAGAATATGTTGCTTGAGATCTATGTTGGCAGCAGATAGATGGGGAGTGAAAAAGTTACATACGAAGCATGTGGATAGGTAGTTAAATAATCTGCCATTTCATTGAATGTGAATAGAAATATTTCACTGGCTATATGGTTACCACCCGATTAGCAGTAAATAAATGAAAATTTATGTAAGCTGACATAATACAAAACAGCCATTTAGCATTGTAAGGGACACTGTACTTCCTAAACGATTTAAAAATTAAAACGACACAACTAAAAGGTTACTCCATCAATCAAATCTGCAAACGACTATTGAAATGTTGCCATATTCAATATCCGAATAGCCCTTCTTCCAGCGTTTAGCAAAGGTTAATTCCGATAGGAAAAGATTGGTTAAGATCATTTTCAACAATAATGTGACACGGATTTCTTCTGTTGAAACTTGATACGTCCGACCATGATCAAAACGGATACGTCTCATTGGTCTACATTAATTCCGTTGTGACTTTTGTTACGATCAGTGCTTCTCGAACGAAGAGTAAGAAATATTTGATTACTATTCATCACATTGTTACCAATGCTCTAAATATATAAAAAAAGTATTACATATAAATGTGTTACATTAACGTCTCATCCAGTAGTAAATATACCATATAGCCGTAAAGAGGAGATTTTAATCAACTTCTTCCATTCATAAGATGAGTTTAGTAACGGCAATGACTTATTTGCTTCTATGCAAAATATTTAATAGTTGTAGTAATAGGTTATACAATATTTATGTTCGATTCTAGTACAACTGTAGTAATTAATGTGAAAATGATTGTTAACTAAAATTCTTAGTCTGTATCTATTTAATACTGTGCCGTACAGAGGTTTCACTACCTAGAATTCCAAGCAAAACAGCAGCGAAATCAGTTGTCGGAGGTAACAATGGAGTTAGCCATCTATATGGTCACGAAGCTCATTCGTTGAGATTGCTTTCTATTCAGCGGAACAACAGCTACATTACCATTCATACAAGTGGTACCATTATACTGTTAGACAGGGGAAAATCCTACACTAACAGCTATTGAACACGAATGCGGCAGATCACCACAAGAGCATCCATTAATAATGGCTATCGAAAGCAAGGAAGCGTTAATCGAAGACTGTCGAAAATTCAAATTAACTGAATAGGAGAGGTTACTGTCTGGATATTTCAGTTTGGGAACAGGTTTTGTGTGGTTGTATTTCCCACCTCGCATAGGAGCCAGGTGGCTGAGGACTGACATTAATTTCTGGCATCCGTGAGGGCTGGTTAGATATTTTCTACACATGACTGGTAGATTAATACTGAAACTAATGCTGATAATGCGTAATATTGAAAATAATTGAATAAAAATTGGGTGTTTAGAGATATTTACCTTACAAAATATTTCAGATTTCGCAGCATCGAGAAACAGTGAAGTGAAATACTTCTGCTGCATCAAATAAAAATTAAACATTTGTAATGAGGATATGCGAAATTCCATAATACATGCGTCTATCGACTCACAAATTAACACTTGAAAACTAAAAAATGTCCCTTCTCTCATTTTGCGAACTAAATATCGCTTACCACTTTTATAGGTCGGAAATTTAAAAATACCAGTGTACCACTTCATCAAATGATGAAACACTAGGACAAAAATTAGACTTAAACAAATATTTCGTAATATGCGGTGCCATATCGGACGTTTTATCATGTTTTATCGTGTTTTTTATGTATTAATAACCAAAATTTATGTTTGACACAGTGATTTTTTATCTATGTAAAGATCTTATTTTCCTTCAGACTAGAAAGAATTTTTTCTTCGGTTTCGTTCAGATGTGCCAAGTCAAATTTCTCAATGACTTCCCACTGACCTCTTGTTTCGAGCAAAAGATTTTGTTCTGGAAATCTATAAGACTTCTGTCTCAAAAGTATCTGACCTTCTTACCTTCTCTCCAGACAATTTTAGCGCCATCTCCAGGGTATGAGTGTCAACGGTAAAGCTTAATGAACTCCCTAGATGCCGCAGTTGTCGCTTAGTTCACGTGCAGCGTGCGTTTGTTTACAAAGTATCTTGTACGTTCGTTGAATTTTGCTAACGTAAAAAAAGACGGAAAGATCAGAGCAACGAATTTGCATTAAATTTTGCTTTAAACTAAAAAAGAGTTGAACGAAGACCATCGAAGTGATAAAGACAGAATTTTGGACGAGTGTATGAACAAAACACAAATAAAAGTGTGGTATAAGCGGTTCAAAGATGGCCACACATCTGTTGATAGTAACCCACGCTCTGGGTGGCCTTCGACAACAAAAAACACAGGATAATATCGAAACTGTGCGACTTGCGATCAATGAAGATCGTTGGTTGACTGTGCGAGAATTAGAATGTGATCTTGGAATATCGAAAATTTGAGTTTGGAAGATTTTTCACTGTAATTTTGCAAATGGTTTGCGAGTGTGCGAAATTCATTCCAAAATTGCTAACGGTGGAGTAGAATAACTTTCGCCTTGAAATTGCTGAGGACAATCTGGAACTAGTCAATAATGATGAAAATCTGCTTCACAACATTATAACTGGTGACGAATCGTGGGTTTATGGTTATGATCCTGAAACAAAACTACAGTCCTCGCAGTGGAAGCTGTCGTCAGAGCCACGACCGAAAAAAGTCGGAGCAATGTCAAGTCATTGCTGATTTAAAAAAATATATATATATTAGTATGGGGGTGTTATGCACAACGAATATGCTGTTAAAGGTCAGACGATTACCAAAGAATATTATCCTGAAGTTATGAAAAGATTGTGTGACGCAATCAGAAGAAAACGGCATCAGCATTGTTCAAGAGGTGATTGGCTTCTTCATCACGATAACGGGTCAGCGCACGCATCGAACCTCGTGAAGCAATATTTGCAAAGCACAAAGTCGAACAGCTTCGTCAGCTCCGTACAATCCTGAAGAAGCTCCCTGCGACTTTCGGCTGTTCCCAAGATTTAAAATGCCACTCAAAGGACACCGATCGGAGGACAAAGAAACACTCGAAACTAATACGACGAACGATTTAAAGGCGATACTAAAAACGAGTTCCAGGACTGCTTCCAAAAGTGGAAATGGCGTTGAGAGCGTATTCTTCAATCAAATGGGAACTACTTCGAAGGATGCTACTAGTCCGATGACGCAGAATAACACCAGCGGGGAAGGATAATTTTGGGACAGACATCGTACTCTGACTTTCATTCTACATGACGCAACCATTTATTTCGATATTCTTTATACTTGTAATTCAGCGAGAATATATGGGTACAGTTTTTGAACTCCTCACTTTGTATTTCATATTTGCGTGTGTACCTTATTACGTAAGGTAAAAATTTCGTTTATGTCGAATGAATTCTACTCATTGTCATCCAATTCTCCGATGGATACAACACAAAAAATTGTCATGACATCAAACAACTTCATACGCAATACTTACAATGATTCTCTATATAAAGTATGTCATTAAGTTCCACAGACTGAGTTCTTTTGCTTTCTATTTATTTATCGTACTGAAAGGTGATACATCGCAAATACAGAAATTGGAATACATGCTCTGTTATTATGACCCTTATAACTATTTTCATCTTAAGCCTAACATTAATTTTAGAAGCAATTATTTGGATAACTGATGTTGAGGGTTTCTTGTTGTTATTTTAGAGAATGTGCTGCTGGTGTAAAGCATATTCGTTTTCGTGATCAACTCTGTATACATATATACGTCTGTTTATTTATATTACGAACTTCACTTTATTTTTATCAACGAACAAATTTAAATCATTAGGTGACACACTACACGTTAACAACCTTGTCGATTTTTATCCCTTTGGTCAGAGAGGTCCCGTTTTCAAAGCACAGTAGTAGACTTGCTTTGGAATATTAGGAATATTAATTTAATAAAACAAATACTTCGTATTAAAAATGAAAATTAATGGATAATATAAAATATATTAAAATATACAGAACGGAAATGTTAACCTTTTTCCAATTATCACACCTTAAATAGTATGAATAATATGATAACTGATATACTGAATAGCATTAAATTTTACCAACTTGAACCACAGAGGTAGTAGCAGATTTGGCTGACAGATAAGCGGGGTCTGACTAGTTTTCACAGAGGCAGCTCTGTTGTCTGCTACGAGCAGCGGTTAGCCTGGATGCGCAGGCGGGCCTGAACAAACCAGAGGACACCGCGACGTCTCGCCTCAGACAGTATCCGTCGAGACAACGGCGGCACTGTCTACCCTTTTCTCGAAGCTATTCGGACGATAACCGCGGTCTGTAAGACGATGTATGCTTCAAATTTCTATTATGCAGAGATACCATCAGGCTTAGCAGAAACATTAATTTTGTTTCGTTCCTGTTCTTAGTTTGTAAGTTATGCATATGCAAATTACACCGATCACATCGCTCACTCACTACATGACTGATGATCATCAAAACTTTAAAGTACTTCCAGTAATCGCAGAAAGCTGAAATGTGGTACACAAATTATCAGAAAAAGCTAAATCTGGTGAATTACCTGGCAAAAAGTAAAATCGCTTTCTTCTGTAATATGAATATTTTCATTATAAATGTGGTTTACGAATGTTAGCTAATGTGCAAAGTTTACTTCGTTTCGCTGCTAACTTCGGAATTTAGTGAAATTTAAATTTTTTAACTGACTACGACACTCCACCATCATAATGTCACTTTACTTCCCGTGGTGCTAAAAACACACACATATGTGGAATCACCCCCAAATCATAAGAAAAGACGAGTATTGGTGGTTTTCTCTGCGTTTATCAAATAGCAATACTTTTACGTTAATCGCTTTCTTCAGGATGACGTTATATGCCTCAAATTTCAGTTATGCATAGAAATCAGCAAGCTTCATTAGTATATAATATTTTACTATGCTATTATGTCTTGTTTGGAAGTTACTCGAAATTTACTAGTGGTGGCAGTTACCTCTACGGCAATCGGCATCGCTCAGCAAGAACGCACACCCACTGTTGCAAACAGCGTTCACGTTGTTGGTATCTGACACTTATACTGATAACACTTAAATTCTGATTTTTTATCAGCGGATTTTCAAATAGCATTTCAGTGATGACTCGGAATAAGCAATCAACTTAAAAAGAAAGATATCCCAAAAAAATTCTTGCAAAAAATAGGCCAAATCTAGTGTTTGTTTAGTGGTAGAAAGTGTTCCAAGCTAAGTCTATATTCCACAGTTCCTATTCACTTCACTTTCTGATTTCATCGTGCAAGAGAACACTACGAGTAATTACTATTTACTAGAAAATCTGTTTTGGGATCTGTTTGTACCTACGTAATCAGTACCTATTAAAAAAATCTCGTAAAAGTAAGCCATGTGTCGTGGCAGCGCCTTCTAAAATTTTAGAAGGTGCTGGTCGTGGTCGTATGGTGCCTGAAAGATGAGATCTTACTCTGAGATAAGTATACACTCTCAGTGTATATTCATTTCACTTTCTGAAACAACAGTTTGTGCCAGTGCTATGGGCCGTTCATTTAAAATAATTTTAAAATCTGGAGACATTGCCATTATTATGCATACCATGGTTTATTTTAAAACTTCTGCTCATATAAATAATATAGTAATCTTTAAAATACACAAAAGCCAAGATTTCCCTCGCATCTCTTTCCAGTTTGGCAAGTCTTAAAATAGATCATACATGTAACGCTTTTCATATCTGTAAAAATGATGGTAGGTGTAATGGCCAAGTCACCAGATTTTTATTTTATTTAAAATCAGCACTAAATAACACCGAGAGAAACTATTCTCTTTCGAAAAGTGAAGTAATACTCGTACACACTGTAGAGTGGAGACTTGGTTCACAAAAAGACCACATAACTTTTAGTTACCGACCCGGCAGCGCGGAGGTAGCGAGCCTGCTTCGGATTGCAGGGGTCGCCGGTTCGAGTGCGGTCTAGGGCATGGGTGATCTTAACTATGTGCCGTGTGCGTCTTGTGTAGTGATGTGCCGGATCGTTAAAAATGTATATCCGCGGATACGGATACAGATACTGATGTCTAGATCCGCGAATACGGATACGGATCTCAACTTTCTCAACTTGGACCACAGTGAAAAAGTCGTCTACTACGATCTATTATCGACTAACGCCCAGCTTACGCGACTGTGGATCCTAATTCAAGGATTAGTGAGAGTACTGAGCCCTTGTAGGATACCAAAAGAAAATTATGCGTACAAAACACATGTATATCCAACGTTATTCCTCATAAATTGAATGATGAGATGCAAGTTCCTGCTGATAGTGGGGAAACTCCCAACGTCAGCACACCCGCCGTTCTTGAGATTTTGTCATTTTTGAAGAATGAATTATCGTTTTTGTGAAATCGACAAAAATATATTGTTCCAAATAGCAACGTATTTAGTTTTTTCAGTGACTTTTTCATCAAAAATATAAAACAGAAATTACTTACAGCTTCAGAAACAGAAGTAAATCAAACAACAAGTACAATTAACACAGAAAAACCAAACGCTGTATGAAAAGTACATTGCAACAATTTAGAAGACTCTATGGCCAAAATGTTAGATATTGACGATAATGACGAGGAAGCTGAAAACCAAGTATCATGTACGAATGCTAATTTGCTGGCAGAATGTGATAATGAAAAAAAAATATCAAAATATCAAGATCCGTTAAAGTATTGTCAGAATAATAGTAACAATAGTTCCAAGTGGACAGTTTTTCAGTGCAGCAGGAATTATTTATGATCCCCATCGTGATAGACTTTTGGATGACAAAGCTGCCAAGTTACTGTTTTTGAAGTACAATTTACCAAACTTATTCTAAATATAAGTTTCTGTAAAAGTGATTATTTTACCTGATGTAGACACTTAAGTGGTACTTTAATAATAATTTCAGTTAGCAAATCACAAAGATTAGACGTCTGATCTCACTACGAAGATAGTTAAAATAATACCTTAAAACTTAATATAGTGGTAAGTTACCAGTTACCTTTGATAAACTAGTAAAATAAATCTTTACAAAAGATCCGTTAAAGATCCGCTAAAAAATTAACGGATACGGATACAGATCTTTTTTACCCCTCGGATATCCGCGGGTACGAATAAGATAGAAAAAAATGATAATGAATATGATACTATATGTACACATTGGAAAATCACGAATCCATTGGGCTGCCAGTATGACAAGGCCAAATGCCATAAAAAAAGCTAAAAAAACTTAGCCACTAAACTTTTACATGAACTGGTTTATGTGTGTGTGTTTGTGTGTGTGTGTGTGTATGTGAGAGAGAGAGAGAGAGAGAGAGAGAGAGAGAGAGAAAGAGAGTTACTCGTAATGGCCGCCCTGCATAACGAATTTTTTTTAAGTACCGCTGAAACATGTCAAACTACATTCCCAGACCAATTGTGCTTTCACAGAGAAATTTCACTTTGTAGCTCGTAAGGCTATGAATAGAACGTAATTAACTCAAGAATTATTTTGCGTTTGGAATTGTTAAAGTGTCTTTTTGCTCCAGTAGGTTCTTACAATCATCTCTATGAATAAAAAATTGCAAAAAAACTTTTTTTTACTGAAGATTTTCGGTCTACAATCAGAAAACTAATATCGAAAGGATAGTTTTATTAGACAGCAGTTATTGAAATGTTCCACATACAGAGTAAACAAATAAATGAATTTAAACTCACCGCAGACTTCTAAAACACTCGATAGTCGTTTGTAGACCGAGACAAATGGTTTTCTAAATAATAGCCATCCAAGTATCACTCACCCATGTCCGAATAAGAAGAGTGATGGGAAACGTTGTAATGCTCAATCTGTCTTTTGATAAAAACTCTGGTATTTTGACTGGTTTGTGTAGCGACGTAGCAGGTCATGATAAAAAAAGAACGATGTGTTGCGTTAAAAAGAAGTTAGGTGGAAAGGCGGCACTGCAAGAATCGAATTCCGCCTCGTTTCAGACAAAGTAGACGCCTCTAATGACGGAACGGAACAGCGTTACAGCAGATTGCTGTCACGCGCAGCGCAAATGCCGATCATAAGGTTTTTTTAAACCTTAGGTTAGTGTAAATGTACTATCACTACCTTGTTCCCACGCTTTATTGTTAATAAAGCGTAATTAATACGCAAACATATTCTATCGTTCATCCATCCTGTCACCGCAACCTTATTCTGTCAGAATGGCTTACGAAGGCAGAAAAAATAATCGGATATACTTTAAAAAATTATTTGCAAAAAGAGAATAATGTGTAAATTTTCGATATATCCATTATAAACTTTCTAATATAACAAAACGATCGACTAAAAACATTTTTAAAAATAAAATCTTTAAGATGCTATGATTGGGCTTTCAATAAAGCTTTTTCCCCGTTATAACAGTCTCAAATAATTGTCTGCAATATGGAGACAGTTTTACACACAAAATGTTAGTTGCATTATGTGATGTAAATTTGAAAAGTTTTAATATAATTGTTTTGCCCAGCAGCACACTGACCTGCAGTGGGAGGGCGGTAATGATTTCGGACTTCTATGTTTCCTGAAATCACTCCAAGCGAATGCCGGGATGGTTACTTCAAAAGGCCATGGCAAAATCCCTTCCAGATCCCTGCCGTCAGTTATTTCTCCCCTCTATTACCTCGACGTCGAAGATACGTAAAGCCATAAGCCCGATTTTTTGCTTATGGTTATACGCCTCGTCCATTAGACGCGGGAAATGACTGGAAGCAAGAAACGGGATGGAGTTCAGCCTTTTGCCAGTATTCGTCTGGAGTGATCTGAGGAAACTATGGAAAAACCAAATCTGGAATGCCGCATGGGGATTCGAACTCGCGTCCTCTCGAATGTGACGCCATTGGGTTATCGCTCTCCCACCACGCTCGTTCATAAGCAAGACCTGTGTCACTAACTACTTCGCCAACATAAAAAAAATACATATATATATATAAAATACAGCTCTCAAAATAGCTAACAAATCAACAAAAAATCAGCCAATTTTGCCAATTTAATGTTGTATCGTATAAATTAACCAAAGGCATAAGCCAAAAAAGAAGTTATTAAATGCAGTCGTTCTTTTGATACGTTCTAAAAAAGCAATTGAATGAAAATTTAAACATATACAAACCCATCAGTTAATCCCTTTTTTTTTGTTTTTTTTTCTTTTTTATGAAATTCAAACAGCAGTTGCTGAAAACCTGCATCAAGAAGCAATTTGTTGGTTGAGACTGTGGTTTCAAGAAGTAAACTGGGTATATCAGAACATTTCCCTCAAATACACGCGATAAACTCACAAAATAATCACATATACAATGAACAGTAAAACATACGTACAATGATTCTAAGAAGAGAAGCACTCAGGACGATGAAAAATACAGGCACATTGTTTAATAAAAATGAATACCCAAATTGTAAAAGATGGTTACCGTAGGTACATACAATTCAACAACAGATTATTAAGTACAGTTTGCGGTTAAGAAAACTGAAATTATAACTTAGCAGGCAAACAATCATACTTTGTGGAACAATAATCTTTCAGAATCTCATGCTTGAAGGAAACTAATCTTCAACAGATAATAGGAGGTATTCATATGTAATATCAACGAGCAACAGTTCACGGATGTACCAGGAGAAAACACCAGAGTAGCATTGTTCGCATAATTCCTATCCACGTTTCTGGTTACTACAGATGTGCAATTATATAAATATACTAACAACTGCAGTCACAGTAAAATAAGATAAATGCAGCTAATATGATCAACAGAAATATGTATGTAAACCGTTGGATTAGTTGGTGCTGCCTTCGAAGCGTATTTGAATCAGCTATTTCTAATTAAATTAAAACATCTTTTTATTATATGGAAGGTCTCCAACTGTTTCGGTATAGCGCACTACTGTGAAAAACAAGCCATAAATTTTTAGAGGCAGCCCACGTGAGAGACAATGGCCACCTCAGTACCCGGAACGCTATCATTATCCCTTATAATGAGAGAAGCCTCAGACTAAATTACCCGTCTTTTACCCCTAGTGTATAAAAAAGAACAGACAACGAATTGGTAGCAACTACACGTAACGAACGTGGAATGAATCGCATTCGCCTAAAAGCCAAGAAAAATCTAGTAATTATGTTTGATTACTGTTATCTAATTTGCCTCCATACATACTGAGAAAATAAAATTACTGAGGTCTGGGAACGTAACAGGCAGAGAAAATATTTGCTGAAATATTACTTGTGTTTACACACATATAGTCTTCATGCATTTGGTGAAAAGAATTTATTTTGGGCCCAGAAGACCTTCACTCGTTTTGAGTGTGCCTGTTTGCGCTTTTACGTCCAAGGGGTACCGGCATCTTGTATTGGATTGTTCGTCTCGGTTTATTCCATGTGTCACTAACTTTTTCCGAAAAAGATCTCTGTCAAAAGCGTCTTCGAATTTTAATCCCAAAAAATGGGGCAATACGGTTTTGGGTTTTGCATCAAAGAAATTAAAGATTTTTTGTTTTCTTTGTTTTTCTTCATTCGTTTGAGAATCGTTGCAGTATTTTGAGCACTGTTTCATTGATTTTCTTTATTTTACTGTAGACAAAACTGCATGAATATTAATTGTTTTAGTGATGCTTGTTTGTCGATTCATTTACTTTCAGTAGTAAGAGAAAGTGGCACACATACATGAAAATCATCGTGATTTGTAACACTCCTGCTAACAAGTTGATTCAAAAAATCATTTGTAATAGGAAATGCCTGAAAAGCTAAACATTAAAAAAAAAAAAAAAAAAAAAAAAAAAAAAAAAAAAAAAAAAAAAAAAAAAGAAATGGTCGAACCAACGCATCTCTGACTGAAGAAAAGTCAGATTATTCAAACAGTCAGAAACAAATCAAATCTGTTAGTTTATTTTGGATGTGTAAATACTCAGCACGGAAGAAGAAACACAAACATTGAATACTGGGGAATCATTTTTACATTCAGCTAACAACAATGGAAAGCAGAATAGCAATAGCAAAAAGAGCCTTCATTAAAAAGAGAAACCTATTAGTTTCGAATATTGATCTAGGAATTAGAAAGAACTTTTTAAAACTCTTTATGTGGAGCACAGCACTTTATGGTAGCGAAACATGGACTTTAGGAATACCGAAAAGAAAGAAAATTGAAGCATTTGAAATGTGGTGCTACAGAAGAATACTGAAAATTAAGTGGACAGACAAAGTAAGAAATGAACGAGTTCTGGAAATGATGAGTGAGAAAAGAAGTTTGTGGAAGAAGCTTACAGAAATAAGAGACAGGCTGGTAGGTCATATTTTGAGACATGCAGGATTGGTTAATTTGTTAGTGGAGGGAACAGTCGAAGGTAAGAACTGTAGAGGAAGACAGAGATTAGAATATATGAAGCAGATAATTGAGGACGTGGGCTGTAAGGGGTATGCAGAAATGAAGAGGTTAGCACAGGATAGGAAGGGATGAAGGATTTCATCAAATCAGTAGAAAGACTGACGACAGGGGGAAAAAAAAGAAGAAAAAAAGAAAACAACCAAACAAACAACAATGATCATCTAAAAATCAGAATGTTATTTTCGGAGTTCGCCGAAGTGAGCAAATCTTACCTATAACTACATCTTTTCCAACAGGACCAGCAGTTACTTTCTGATGAAACTTGTGCCCATCTCAGATTACATAATATAATTATGTTGTTGAAGAGTAGAGAAAAGAACTAGTTGTTGCAGATGTTTTACAAATAACACAGATGCTGCACGAAACTGGAATAAAAACGATTAAACCGAGCTTGGTCCGGTCATCCAGATTTGAATATTCCATAGTTTCTCCAAATCATTTCCGGCGAATGCCTGGAAAGTTTCTTCAAAAAAGGCCAGATTAATTCCCATTCCTGCCCCTTGTCCTTTCCCGCATCTAATGATCTCGACGAGGTGAAAAGCGATAAGCAAATAATAATAATAATAATAATATCGAATTAACTGAAAGTCCTAACTTTGATTCTAGGATCAGGCAAGAGTTTTTACAAGATCTTAATCAGACCATATCTAAACTTCTGCGTTGCGTATATGAAGTACGCTGAGATAGCTCCGTTGTCAGGTTTTCATGTTAAACTACAAATATATGTACTGTTGCAAAGAAACCAGCCGTCCTAACTCTGCCGCACTTGCGTGATATGCCTCCGTCTGGAGAATTTGATAATATTCGGATTGTGAGCTAAGATAATTTAAGTGAATCTTAGTAAAAACTTGACACTTTCATTTGAGCTAATTTTAACAATTTCATTTATTCCTGAAATTTTGTAGTGAGACTGAAGGGAGAAAATACGGATGAAGTAGAAATTCTTCGTGGTGTATGACAAGGCTGTCACTTATTATTTAACATCTATTCAGAGTATATCTTTAGGGAGGCGTTGAGCAACGTGGAGATGGGTGAACTGTTGAATGGGAACTGGATAAACAATATTCGCTACGCAGATGACACAGTCATTTTTGCAGACAGTCAGGAAAGTTTATACAATATCTTAAACATAGAGTGTCACAAGACAGCCACGAATGCGGACTTGACATTAATATAAACAAGACAAAAGTAATGGTCATTGGCAAAAACAACAACTCCCAATGCCATATTATGATTAACCAGAAGACCATTGAATGTGTATCAAGGTATATGTATCTTGGTACCACAGTAAATAGCCAATGGGATTCATCTAATGAAGTAAAGTCACGTATTGGTAAAGCCAGGGCTACTTTCAGTAAAATGAATAATCTTTTTAAAAGCCGTAATTTTTCAACTACCACGAAGATGAGACTCCTGCGTTGCTATGTGTTCTCTGTCATCCTGTATGGCGTTGAAACGTGTACATTAACGGAAACTATCAGTAAAAGGTTAGAAGCTTTTGAAATGTGACTGTATCGAAGAACGTTGAGAATACGATGGAAAGACCACACCACAAATGTTGAAGTTCTCCGTAAAATGAAAAAAATGTATGGAAATATTGACCACAGTAAAAACACGGAAGCTACACTACCTTGGCGACATCATGAGGAACAATACCCCTTATGAACTCCTGCAGTCTGTTCTCCAGGAGAAAATACCAGGAAAGAGAAGTGCTGGTAGAAGGAGAACTTCCTGGCTAAAAAAATCTGTGAACATGGACCTCCAAAACAACTACGGAGCTAATCCGAGCATCAATCAGCAGAGACGAGACAGCCAAGATGGTTGCCGACATCTGGAACGGATAGGGACCAGAAGAAGAAGATAAGTATCAGCAAAATTCATTTACATTTTTTTTTTAATTTCTAGCCAGCCTGAAAAGCTGCAGATCTGAGAGAAATTATGGAAAACCTAGCATATGCCCCATAAAAGCATGAAATTTAAAAAGCAAAAAATACCGCTCAAAATTCAAAACTGTGCTTTGAGCGGGTTCTTCCGTATTTGGTTGTTTTTCAGAAGGTTAATTGTCAGCTAGGTATTCGTGGTTGTTCCGATCCAAGACCATTATATCAAAGCAGTAGATCGGCATACGTTAATTGGTATCGGTTCGTGATTTCACTGGGATAACATAGTGAACCCAAGTCAACAAGATGTATTAGTAAAGATAAAGCAACATACTCGTGTCAGCATTAAACTACAGACGATGTGATTGCCATCAGTTTTAGCAAGTGAAAATCATTAATTAATCATTGCACTGCAGGCAGAGAGAAGTTGGGGAACCACTTCAAACATTAAATTCTAATAGTTCATGGGGATGTGAAACAAGATCGTTCAGTCATAGTAACTGGGTTTTTCGGATGTGATATGCACCTTCTTTTTTTTAGTACTATTTAAATTTTTTCAACTTATCAAAAAGAACAAAACGCGCATAAGTGTAGAGCAGTTATCTTTCTTAGTCAAAGTTATCAACCAGTGATTCGTTTCGTTATTTTTAAAAGGGAAATAAGTTTTACATTTGTCAGTGCTACAAGGAATGAAACCAGGTTTAAGTGTTTCGATAGCGGGGTTAGCTGAGCAAGAAGGGGATTTCTCAACGGGAATGGATAGGAACTATCCATAGTTCTCATCAAGAAACTACTTAGCATGAACAAGGAATTAATGGAAACAACTTTATCTGTACGGATGGAGAGGAATTGAATCCGAGTTTTCCCGAAAACTAAGGTTGAACGGTACTGCTCATCGTCGAAGTTCGGTATAAAAATACCCAAAAACTTGACTTAGTCCACAACCCGAAAGTTGGTTGGATCCTCCCGCAGGAGGCATACTAAGGTCATTGTATCAGAGGTAGGACGGCCAGTTCCTTTCCTTTGAGACCTACAGTTTAACGTGCAATCCGAAACACGGAGCGGCCTGGCGTAGCTCATATGATCAAACACAACTCTCAAAATTCCTGCGCCTGCCGGAATTCGAACCCGTAACCGGAGCAGAGAACGTTTTGAAAGCAACCGCCTTAACCACTGAGCTACCAGACCGCTCACGTAAGCTGCCAAAACTCAAAACAGCCTCAAAATGGACGAAGACACGCAGACTACGTACTTAATCTCCTCCAGCTTGACTGCAAAAAGGCGATGTTGCAAGTCAGAGATGTTTGTGCAGTATTTAACTTCACACCATGTAGTTTACACATGATACTGATTCACTGAATCTAAAAAGTAAAGTTGTATGAACATCACGTTTGCTTCTTTTCCCAGGAATAAATCAAGTACAGCAAACCTGGCACCTAACATGTTCTAGTGCTGCACCACATGTAGTAAATAAAAATAAGAGGTAACGGCATGATGGGCGAAGAAAGATACGAGGAGTGATCAGAAACTAAGCCTGTAGTGAAACGTGTACATTTTATTTCATAAAACCAATACATAAATTAGGTTATTTTCAGACATAGTCTCCGTAGCGGTTTCGGCACTTGTCGCTTCGCGGGATCAGCTTGAATATTCCCTCCTGGTAAAAATCCTGTCCTTGCGTGTTCAGTCACGTTGTCGTGAACTGTTTCAAATCATCGTCTGAAGCGAATCATTGGCCTCCTACGTGCTCCTTCAAGTGAGGAAGGAGAAAGTCACATAGAGAGAGGTCCGGGCTGTAGGTAGGCTGATCGATGATGTCCCAGCGAAATCGCTTCAACATTGTGGTCGTCTTCTGCGCTGTATAAGGTCGCGCGTTGTCGTGAGGGAAAATGACGCCTTCGGTGTGAAGGCATTGCCGTTACTTCCAGATCGCGAGACCAGTTTTGCAGACAAGTCGCCATTTGTGTTTACCTATAACTGGCGCTGTAGGTGGCGGATGGCTGAAACTTTGCATGTCTTAGAATTATCTCAAACAACTGATTTCTCTATAACGAACGACACTCCAGGAATTCGTCCCTTGTATACTTAGCTGCTGATCACCTCTCGTATATAACAGACAGACGAGAATATTTTTTTATAATGAAGTTTCCGGTAACATGAAGATAATTGATAATCAGATCTATAAAGAAAGTATGAGATTTACGCTTGGCCTCTTGTGGCGCAGCACAGTGCGGAAGGAGGCCCTCGTTAAGCCGTCAGCCGCTATGACCGCTACCAGGCCGTCACGCGTGTCGTGCTCAGATGTCGCCGCTCGCCTTCCGGTTCTCACCTCCACTGCCTGATAACCGTGGATCACGGCAGCTTTCAGCGGCCTGGGAACAATCTTCGGCAGAAGGTCGCACCTACCTCATTTTACGGACAGAGGTTAACCAACGAGGCGATATGCAGCTCGCAAAATACTCAGGAATTTCTTTTCTTATGGCTTTACGCCTCGTTGATGTCATTATAGGCCGGAAACGACTGGGGGAACGGGAAGGAATTTGGCCATCACCTTTTGAAGGAAGCATCCCGGCATTTGCCTCGTGTGATTTGGGGAAACCATGGAAAACCCGAATCTGGTTGCGCGGATGGGGATTTGAACCGGAGTCCTCCCGATTGTGAGGTCAGAGCGTTAACCTCTCACCCATCACGTTCGGTAAAATACTCAGGAAAAAACATATTCGTCTTTAAGAACTTCTTATAACGTTGACTGTTTCTGAAGCAATTTTCTCAGCAACAAACTCCGACGTTAACACTCTCAATTCAATTCTAATTCGCAGAAAAATACAGAATCCCGTCAAGACACAATTCCTGGATTTATCAGCTGTAGGTATTGCATGTGGTCTACACCTACACTCTGCAGTCAACAAAATTATGTGTGGCAGAGGATGTTTTGCAATACAACTAATCCCTACTTTGTGCATTCCAATCGTGAATGGCACGAGGGAAGGAAGAATTTATATAAGAATCAGTGCGGCACCTTGTTTCCCTAATACTCTCTCTCCTGTCATTGCAGCCCCAATAGGTTGGTGGACGAAGTATTTCACCGCACTCGTAAATGAAAGTGGGTGTATGCATGTTTACCAATAAGTGCACACGAAACCTACGTTGTCTGTCTACCAGAGAATTTAATAAAAATCGAAGTGTCATTAAATAATGGCAATGCAACTTTTTCTTTTAATAATTATTGTAACTGTATTGGCGTCTGTATTAATTCGTTACTTTTCTTTTAACGATTTAAAGTCGCGGGCTTTTCGAGTCACTTCTAGTTATCAGTGAAGAATCTATATTGAATATTTTAAATTTTAGTTTAAAGTTTAGTCATTTTGTGAAATGTCATGTTCAAAAGAAATAGGTTTATTATATTATTCTAAAGCTTACACAGTTATTAGATTTCCTAACAAAGTATTCCTGTTTCTGAAAATCTTTAAGGTCCTCATTTTACGCCATTCATATGTTTGTCGTTGTCGTCTCATCTGTTTGGTCACCAGAGCGATGAAGTTTCTAATTTTGAACTTGTATAAATGGTTACGTGTCTATTTACACGATCTGTTATCGTTTCGATTCCTGAGCTGCGTCTCTGTGTGGAATTGGAGTGGTAGTGAGAATGAGTTAGGGAAATATATATTGTTGTGAACGTGTTAATGGTATTGTTCTGTGTCAATTCGATTAATCGGTATTATTAGCCTGAGTATGATAAATATGATAAAAATTAAGAAGTATACGTGGGAAGCGAACGGGGGACGATCGGAACACCATCATTATCCAAAGTATATACTCACAACAGTAATCCATCGATGGAAGAATATTTTTATCTTATCCCTATCTTATATTCAAAAAGGTTACTCAGCAACATAATTTCGAGCTCATAAGACTACACTTTCTATATGTTCCCTGAATTGATATCTTAGTTCTTGGTGTTCAATGTTCCGTGATCATAAATTCTACAACTAACGTTAACGTAAGGGAAAGAAACAACTTTAATTACAGGCTGTGCGGAGATGAAACGCAGAAACAGAAGTCTATATGGAGAACCAACGAGAGAAAGGTTCTGATCGAAGCAGGTACAGTTCAACAATTAGTAGCAACTCCTGTTATTACGCTCCTCATCATTACATCCATATCAAGGTCGGGTGTACTCTCTGAATGCAGATAAAATGGCCCCCTTCTGCGGAATGTAAGCAATCTCTGCTTCATAGCATGGTCCGTTAATTCAAACGACCGTGCCATGAAATAAGTAAATTACAGTAGAGGCAGATATGCTAGCATTGACACGGCATTTATTACGATGGTAAAACTAATTACCGGAAGCTTATGTGGATTTGCTTGGCGCTTAGTATAAGATATAATTTTCTCGATTCGAAAATTTTTAAATGATGAGAACACAAAAAAAGAGCGATAATAATTTATTCTCATTTGTAAATCTTGAACCTTTAAATAATAAAATAATATCCAGATTTTGTCCATGATATCTAACACAAAATTGTGTTTAAAAAGTTCCCTCTTCCAGGCTGTAGGGTGAGAAATAATTTTTTAAGTAAGTATTCTGTTTCAAAAGTGGCAATTTCAGTTTTCTATTTTCCAGAAATCACTTATTTACCTGTAACCATCAATGAGAGGTACCTTATTCATCTTATCCCGCTATATTGTTCTTCATTTTCATTCCATGCTAATTGGATTCCAACTCTGACTATTTTACCAACGCGGAGCTTTTAGAAATCAGTTTATGATTTGATTCTAATGTTATTTGACCTGACGTAATTTTTGTTTTGTTTTTCAAGTTTTTAAAAGTATTAGCAAATCAAAGATAAATATAGATCATAACGTGAATATGACGAATTTTAACCTCATTGATAAAATGAAACTAAACTGGTAGTGATTTATCAATAAATCAAACTTACGTTTCTATGAATACATCTGCATTTTAATGAACTGATTTACTCGATACGCCTAAGCACAAAATATGGTTTCTAAAATTTCATGTGTGAGGGTAGATTTGTTTCATTATAATTAAAAATAATTAAATTCATGAAACTTGCAAAATGTCTTCTCTACCCTTTTAGTCTCAATTGAACAGAATCACTTTTCGATATTTCAGACGGTACTAAGTGGAAAACTTAGACTAAACCGCAAAATGAACAAAGGTTTTTATGTGTTAGCTGGAAACGCTTACCTTGCAATAAGAGTTGTAAGAAGAAGAAGAAGAAACATTATCCTCGACACATTAATACAGTTGAAAATTTGACGACTTTTCAAAACCAGCCCTCAGAATCGGATTTGATTCTCGATTAGTAGAGCAAACAGAATTTCTATTGTTTAGAAATCCTACAATAAACTTTTAGTCATTGTGATGCAACCTATTCTGTCACTAGCAATGTAATATCTCAGATTGCAATTTAAATCTTAATTTTTTTTTCTAGTTAACGCTATTATCGAAACGCATCCTGATGATACCCTCGATTTGAAATGATTAAAGATTCAGTTATGTGGATGATGACAATTGTGGAAAATGCCTTTCACATGTACAATAGCAGTGGGCACGTTCCATTGATAATTTCAATTTAAATCTTTTTGTGGCACCTTAAGATGAAAACGACGCTAATGTTACCTGCATCGAAATGGTATTCCATCTTACGTTGTCCCATAAAAGGAAAACTTTACAGTTATCATAAATACATAAATTTCTAGGTACTGATACAATGTTTAACGTTACAACTTTCCCCCTGACACAGAACCAATTTCAATAGCATCGTCAGTCATTGCAGTTGTAGATATTAGACTACTTAACAATATAACCGGAACTTAATTTTCTACATCACAGCGTGCAGATGTTAACTGAAATGATTAAAAAAAGAAACAAGTGAGTAATTTTTGATTCATTAATCTGTACAAATCTGTGTATTCCAGTATTCGTTAATAAGGCTGTTATGTACAATATTTGGGAGTAACAGTACAAAGGAACATGAAATGGGACATACACATTAATTCGTTAGTAGGTAGAGCAAATTCTAGGCTGCGATTCATAGGTCGAATCTTGAAAAATTGTAATGAACAAACAAAGGAGATAGCGTACAAACCTCTTGTGCGCCCACATTTGGATTATTGTTGTGCCATTTGGGACCCGTTTCGTAAGGGGTTGATCGAAAGTATAGAGAAAGTACAGAGAAGAGCCGCTCGATTCGTTACCGCTTGCTACAGTCCTTATGAAAGCGTCACAGAACTGATTAGTAGATTAGGTTGAGAGTCTCTGGTAGATAGACGACACACGTTTCGTTTAAACTTATTGGTAAACATGCGTACTCCCACTTTCACTCACGAGTGTAGTGAAATACTTCTTCCACCAACCTATTTGAGTCGGAAGGACAGGAAAGATAAAATTAGAGAAATAAGGTGCCGGACTGATTCTTATATGAATTCTTTTTTCCCTCGTACCATTAGGGATTGGAATGCACAGCAAAGAGATTAGCTTTGGTGCTGAGCACCCTCTGCCACCCACAATTTTGTGAATTTCAGAGTATATATGTAGATGTAGATATTTAATTTAATATTAACAGTGAAAGAAGAGAAGATTTCCCGGTGTATAAACCGTACAAAGTATTCTCGCTTCTTCCCACCGGGGGAGAGCATCATAGCGGTTTTTAAGTTAGCATTCATCTTCCAGCGAAGACCGAGTTCGAAAATTCGTATTTATATGGCATCCTGCCCCAGTGGAAGGCACGAGAACTTCTCTCACAAAGATGAACTTCTCCCTATGATAGATTCGATGTCATGACTGTACTAGAGACGCATTCTTGTTGAATCAAACTCTGATGTGTGAAAACGTTTTGTAAGGATTTCATTTTAGTCCGTAGCATCCTTGATGCAGGTTTAGGATAAGTTACTACAAAAGCGAAAAGCGCGGTGTCTCTATTACCAATAATAGACTGAACAAACATTCCCGGTCACAAATTAAACTCTCTTATAGTTTAACTAACATAACAGTTTTAAAGTTGCGTCGCATAATCAGGGTGTTCAGAACGTTCCATGGATTAGTGGAAGGTGGGTAAAGATAAGGTAGAGAGCTATAATGTAGAAGAAACTTCAATTAATGTTTTAAAATTTCTTGAAACGCAATTTAATAATTTATTTTGGGACAATTTTATTGCAGTATTTATTAAGTAAAAGAACTAATTTTTATTGCAATTTTTGTTTGATAACTGTGTTTGTAGGAAGAAATGAACAGTTAATAAGTAGAATGGATAAACGTAAAAGAAATTATATTCTGATAGAAGGATGGATCAAACATAAAGTAGGGGCCTATGTGGAAAATCGGCACACTGTGGTTGTGGTGGCTTGTATGTTGATTATTTAGTTCGTATTCATCAACGTTCTGTGGATGTCTGGGAACCAGAAAGTGTACCCCCTCTTTCACCTGATGTGTAGCATATGGAGAGAAAGAAGGGACTAAGGTATGTGATAATTAAATAAGAAGAAATAAAAGACTGAGGACTCCTAAAGAAATATTTCCTCTATTCTGTAAGTAAAAGCGTTGTTGTTGTGAAAACATTTAATTACACAGCCCTCGCACATTAATCTTTCGCCAATGTTCGCTTTGCAGGCACAGTGTTATCCTGTTCAACTGATTTGTAAAACGAGTTCTACCTGCAAGTGAAAACACTTTGGTTTTTAATCTGGCTGTTTGGTGCGAACTTCCGAAGAGACCAGGTAACATTCTCACTACCCTTCAATCATTTTACTATTATTATTTGCTTTGATTAACTATAAGGGTCATGAATAACTGTTTTAGCATTTGTGAACTGATCTCTAATAATAAATATTCTGTGTTGTAATGACCTGGTGACAGAGTTTCTATTGGCTGCGTATTCCGCCCTGTCGTAGCCGCCGTAACCTAACCTACAGTTTAACGTGGAATACGAACCACGGAAGCATTCTAGCGTACTTCACATTACACAGCAAGTTGTGCCAGAGGTGAAGTCGGATTAAGGTCCTTTGAAAATCTCTGCCGAGACTGGGATTCAAACGGTGGATCATTCAATCTCCAGTCAGACACCTTAACCACTGAGTCACCAGACCGCTCAACTGATCTGTATTTTAAACAGTTTCCATAAAGTATTTGGGTACAGTAAGTATATTACAGACAGTATTGTACCGTAGAATCTCTGACTTCGCCAGCACAGCTGAGCAGGCAGCAAGCATTTTGTGTTGAGAGCCCTTAACGTAAGCACTGTCTAGGCGCAAGTTTAAGTAAAGTTATGTGAAACTTTTATTCTGATGTGAAGCGTTTAGAAGCGTATTGCAATGTATCACGGGTATATAAATATCGTTCAAGGAACTGTTGGAATAAATTCAGTGGTAGTCATTTTGGAGCTACGTTTCTCATTTATACCACTACCTTTCATTCGTTTAGCTATTACAAGTCGTTATCTATATTAAACAAAAATAAAGTGAGCACTGAACTGGCATGTGTTCGAACGACGAGATTGTGTCATACTCGTTCAGTAATACTCTTTTTCTTTGTGGCTTTACGCCTCTTCGGCGACGTGATTATTAGAAGCGGGAAAGGACTGGGTGCAAAGAACAGGAAGGAATTCAGCCAAGGAATTTTAAGGAACCATCCCACCATTAGCCTGGAGTTATCTTGGGAAACCATGAAAAATCCAAATCTGGATGCCCGGAAGGGGATTCGAACCCGCGTCCTTCCGAAAGCGAGGCCAGAACGTTAACCATTAACCCACCACGCTCGGTGGTAACACGCTGTTATCCCGATTGGTGTGGAAACGTTACTAATTTAAGTAATTCGTTGGAGGCTGCCTGTTCGTTATCGGCAGCTGATTAATCCACAGTATTTGAGTGGAAGGCTCATGAGAAGCACATAAAAAGAAATTCAAAAACTTAAAAAAGGGTATATTAACCATTTAGGTATCGAACTACAATAAGAAGTGCAGACACGACATCGATGGAATAAGTCAGACGTGACATCAAGATTGTGCCACTCTGTCAGTCACGCTCAATGGACGACATGGGTGCCGCTCTGGTTGAAGAGCTGACAAAAAACCTGCGACGAAGAAGACGCGGACACCGCAAGGCACTGTTAGAACAGAGGGCGGGCTGTCGGGTCTGCAAACTAAAGGATCCCTAGTGGCAACGTCCCGACAGCTGTCTATCCAATAAAGGGCTGAGAAGAGCCGCGTAATCGATTAAAAGCGCCAGTTCTGGATTTTTCCGCTAGTTTGGGAAGCAGAATACAGCAGCAGAATAGAATAGGAATGTACCTAAGTCGACTTAGTTCTGCACCAGTGGTATGAATCTTACTGTAACTGTAAAAGGACCACAAACTTGGATGCTGTTGGACCAAAGAAGGGCCATTCCAGCCGGACTGATGCATGGGATGCCTGCGGGGAACCGTGTGGTGCATAACTGTTAAGCTTGTACGAGCAGAATCTTCTTTCTTCTCCTTTTGCGTGGAAGGATCGAGTTACCTGAATAAGCGAGAGAACTGAGAAATAGTTATATACGTATCAGGAAGTAAACGGAGAGAAGCTGCCAGTTCTGTACACTAACGAATATATCTACCACAGATCCGATGGACTAATTACGAATGTACCGTAACTGAATTATATAATATTCGAGGATAACTGTAATTTACATCTATAGATTTATAACCCACTGATTGATCTGAGTAGCTGGACAAATATTTTGTTCACAATAATCACAATTTTTCATTTATTATTATTATTTGCGGCTAAGTACTGAGAACTGTGTGTTCGCTTTCCTTTCCTTTCCTTTCCTTCGTGCCTATATTTCCTTCATACGCTTGCTATGGGCTTCTTTTATCTCACCTTACCATGTTGTTCCAGGTATTTTGTTTAGTCTTTCCTCCAGTTCAACTTGCCCCTTGTGAATTTTGGATTTAAATGTATCTCTGTTTCCGATAACTTTTGGAGCGATTCCCGATAAATTTGAGGTCTTTCTTGATTTCACCAATCCATTTTATTGTATTTGATATTGTTTTACTTCGATTTTCATACAATTCAATTATTTGTCTTGTCAGTCCATCAGGGTTCATTCTTTTGATGTGTACGTAAAATTTTAGACTGCTTTTTGTAATATCAGTGTATATGTCTGCATATTGTAAGATTTCCTGATTAATTTTGAGTCTGTATTGGTCTCCCACGAGTCTTGGGCCCAAACTTTTCCGTATAATTTTGCTTTCTTTTTTTCTTAATGTTTTCTACTACTTTTTTTCCTGTTCAAAATAAGTGTTTCTAATTCATAGAGACATTCAGGTTTAATAACTGTATTATAATAACTCAGTTTTGTATGCTTGGAGGTGCTTTTCTTCTTGTAGATGTTTTGTGTTAGGCGTCTACTTTCACTAGCTTTTGCACTTTTCATTAATTATTATGAAACATATTAGTCATAAAATGCATTGCAATTCATCGTTACAGTTAGTCTAATAGATTTTTCATTAGAATTGTATTACAGATCGCAATCAATTATTCTATTTTCATTTATCTTGATGCAACACATACATTCCCCGTTCTTTATACGATGAATCCATCAAATCTTACGTACCATGGTTACATCTGAGATGCATCTGTTATAAATGAGTTAAATTTTTTGGTAATTTTTATTTATGAGCAATAAAGTTTAGATATAATCCTTTTCCCTGTCAGATCTCATGAAATTATATTGGAAGTCTCCCGTAGCTAGGTTCTTAACCCATATTCCAAAGAGAGTAAGTTTTGATTTTTGGAGTCTGGATACATTGTATAAGGCCGAATAAATTAAATTTTTGCACGAGTCGTAAATAATTTACGTTACCCTTTACGTGAAATTATATTAGTGCAGAAGTCGTTTTCAACTAAGTAATCGTACCCTACAGGAAAATGAAAACATTTTTGTTTTTTATTTTCAGGAAATATGTATCACTAAAACAAAACGGTTAGTCCAGATCCACCAACGAAGACAAGACAAGCAACACCTAAAACAAACAAATTTTGGTGACAGATTTATTAGCCGCATATCAGGGGCAAATACTAGTATACACACAAGAGACTTTAACGCACGATGTGAAAACGAACCTTACTCGAGGCACCCTTAAAAAGCGCATGGAGAATTTTTCTCCTCTTATTATTTCGTCTGTATTATTGAGTTTTGTTCCTTGCTTTGATTGCAACGGTTCTATTAACATACTGAATCAAATACAATGAAATTAAAATGTGCATTGCTTGATAACATACCAATCTTTATTGAGTTCTGGTACCACATTTTCAAGAAAAATGAAAGTACTCTCCAAGTTAGAAATGCTGCGTAAGTCATAGCTTCACGGCGCTAATGGTTACATCTCCTCTCCACCTTCACAGATGAATATGAAACTCACCCTCTTTAAAGTAGGTACTTTTACATAATTGTTAAAATTGTATAAATACGTAAAATTAACAATTATGAGCGCCGTGAAGCTATGACTTACGCAGCATTTCTAACTTGGAGAGTACTTTCATTTTTCTTGAAAATGTGGTACCAGAACTCAATAAAGATTGGTATGTTATCAAGCAATGCACATTTTAATTTCATTGTATTTGATTCAGTATGTTAATAGAACCGTTGCAATCAAAGCAAGGAACAAAACTCAATAATACAGACGAAATAATAAGAGGAGAAATTTCTTTTAATATTCTTTCAAAACCTTGTAGAGTTATTTTTCAAACTGAAAAATCTAGATTTGCAATTGGGAAAATGTAGCAAGAACTCAGCACAATAGGATCAAAATTCTTAGAACGCCTTATTTAATCACAGTTACTTTTTTTTTAAAAAAATAAAGATATTTATACTTAAATGAAAACAACAGTGAAATACATTTGTAAAGGAAGCTTGAAGCTTGCTGAACTTCGTATCGTACAGTATAAATGTATAATACAAACACCAATAAAAGATATACCAATCAAAAGGTAAAGTTTATAGGAATGTATATTTCGTTCCTAGACACAACAATTTAAATATTAGTTTTAATAAATTATTGCAATTATGCCCTGCCCTTTATGACATCTCGCATGACCACATTTCATTATACTTTCCATCTAGCAGATCTCATGTTACCAGAACGTTGCATCAGAGTTAAAAGACACCATATCCATCCACTGAAAGTACCATTTCGTAACAGTTCATGGATAGAAGAAGTTTACGGTCTCTACTTACTTCGACACACATAGAAATGGTATTGCCATACCAAGTTAAACCTGTTTATTACCACTATAGGTTTGCGTCAGTATGAATAACGAAGAAAATAGTTTGAAAAGAAGTTTACACTTAAATGATACTGTTGAAACGACAAATGCTGTTTCTGTAATGAGTGACAATACAGCAGTGGTATTCGCGCAAATGTTCGAATCAAAGTTAAAATATGGACACAAGGATTACGTTACTTGTCTCTCTGGTTAAGTAAATTTTACTAGGTAACTAAGTATAAAAGGAAAGAAAAATCACACATAAAGAATTAAAATATTGAAAAGACATTAACACCTTAAGTCCTGTCAATCTTATAATTCAGAGGTACCAAATACTCCACAATTGACGACGCAAGGTTGATATTGTTAACATAGAGATATAGGTCTCACTAGCTTGTTGGATGTTGGGTTGTTGAAAAAAAAACTTTAGAATTACAGCTTTACAACTTATTGACATAGAGGCCATCAGAGCTTGAAAAACGTTGTGAGCCAAGAACGTGAATTAATTGGGCCACGAACGTTTGTATGAACCATCCCGTCATTCATCTGGAGTGATTACGGCGAACCAATAGAGGAGTCCAACTCTACTCATCTGCCCAAAAGCCAGCCTCGAACATTAGCGCTCACCCACCAGGCTCCGTAGCAAGGGATGGAAGGGATATCTCCAACAGGTTTCACCAAATAAACATCCCAACTAATGATATAACGTGGATAAAATGAATACCAGAACTGACCGGTAAATCTCACCCACCAGCCTTGGATGCAAGGAGAAGGAATCGCTTCGAACACCGGTGTTGGTTTCCTACGGGCAACGCTCATCAAGCCCGGCAATCACTCACCCTGCAGTGCCACCGTCCCGTTATGCAGAGCGAGCGAGTGCTTCCTGTGATGCCACACACAGAGCCGACCTTGATGTCTCGACACATTCCGTCCCCTGCCACTGTGCCAACAGAGTCGACGTATTTGGCATAACGGCTGCAGTGGAGCATTCACACTAGTTTGCTGGAGGAATGCGCACAAATTTTTCTTCTCCAAGAAAAGGGGAGTGAGAATTCTCGTCTGGCAAGCGGGACGTCTTTACTCATATCATGTGACAAGTAATTGACTATCAAGCAGAGAAAATTATTTGTCTGCTCCAGTAGTTTGTTTACACCTTGATAATTCACAGAGGGTGTCATTTGGATATGATACCACGGCATGATAAATCCAAAGTGAATACGATTAAAAAGATTTTCTAAAAACCGCAAAAGAAAATTACCGGTCCGTTCCCCGTTTGCGTACTAATTTACCTGTTCGTGCGTACTATTGTATGTTAGTGTGAAGAATTCGATACAAACGCACATATTAGTAAATTGCCTACGACTACTGTCAACCACCTATGAAGAGCAGTGATAATGAGGCGCCAGTTGAATGGCCTACTTGTTAACAAAACTCGCTTTGGTAAAACGCTTAAATAATTTACGCAGATCCAGTTACAACAACTTCCATTCATTAAATTTATCAGAATCACTCTCCAAAAGCTTTAGAGTTAAAACTGCGATGTACACATTTGCGTTATACTTACTTAATTTAAATGCTCCAGTGGCAATTTCCCTACACACCTATTTTTCAGATCTATTACAATAAAAACTAATTATATGTATGGAATTAATTTCTACATGGGTGATTTTTTAAAATATAGATGCTAAATTAAGTTGTGTGAGAAAATTATTTTAATATCAATTTTGATAGGAACTTAAGAGCACAGTTTTGTAGAATTTACATTTTAATGGTGCTAACTTCAAACCAGTGTTGAACACATTGTGTTGGAAGAACTGAGAATGATTGTACCGGGTGTGATACCGTTTAATTTATTTATGGTAGGGCACATGCTTGCTCTGGTGGCAATTTCCCTTCATATCTACCTACCCCTTTCATTTTTATTCCTCGATCCGCCCATGAGTGGGGAGGATGAGGAGGACTTGTGCTCCTCTCAAATTCAAACCGGGTTCGTTATACCCGGCGTACTAAACCTGTAGGAGGATGGTTTGTGTTATCTGACTGCAAAATCTGTAACTCTTCGTGTTCCGTACAATAAGTGTATTTTTGTTTCTGAAATATGTAATTTATGAGGAGGACTGTCCCACCATTCGCCTAGATAATAGGTTACCAACATTTTCCCCTTCTCTATAGCAATATTACTCACTACCCCCTTTTAGAACAAAATAATTCTCACTGCTTTTTTAAAAATTCGCTCCGACTCATTTTCTTGTAATAATGAAACCTATAGTGCTCCAACGTTTTGCCTCATAACCAACTTTTTGAAACAGTGATACGATGGCGCCCCTCCTAGGTGAAGTGTAGAATGTCATAATAGAAAAACTCACTAAAATTACTTTATTAAATGATATTATTAAAATTGGTGTATTGTTCGAAGTTTGATTAATTAGAGGGCTGAAGTTGGTGTAATGACATTAATTTTTCGACATTTGGTGCTTTATTTGTCATCAGTAAAATCGTCATTTGTGCTATTGAAAATCTTTCGTAACTAATAAATATTCGGCTATGCTAAATCCTTTTTTTGACTATACATGATCATGGGAATACAACGAAAACTTCTTTGATGCAGACCTTAAAGCCGAAGATATTACTGGAAAGCAGGGGGGCTGCAGTTGATCCTCAACGCTCCCTAAATCTGAGTTGGACCAGAAATGCCCCGTATGATCTCTTCAACGTCAACAGTTGGGCGGTACCGCCTCCGATGGGAACCACTGGCCTAGATGATTATGGGAAATCGCCCTAAACCGCAAATAAGATGGAATGTATACGGGTACCACGACTCGAACCTGCATCTGCCTGATCCGGTGTCCGGCGCCTGAACGCACTATTGACCAAGGAGGAAAAGTGCTACATCATCGCAACTGAGGCTGTAACAAGCACTTGAGTAAGATACATGGAATTAAAGAAAAATATTCCGACATCCACAAAAATCATTAACAAGTATTCATGCAACAGACCATGCATTTACTTTAAATTGAGAATAGTGTAGTTTTACAATGGGAAATGCAAGAGTATAACAACATCCGCTGTTTTGTTACCATATGCTGCAACAAATATTAAGATTCCTAGGAAATCAAGTGACACTACGACATAGCAAACGAGACAAAGCTGTATTTTATCCATATAGATATTACACAGTGTATGATGGGTTCCCATGCAATGTCGTCACTCAGGTACAATTTCCATATCATAGATGAAATTTTAAAAGTAGGGATCCAACATCAAACTAAAACATCCGATTTATGACATCAGACTCGAACTATTGACTCATGAAGTATGACACTTCTGGGATTTACAGTTGATCGACAACCGGGGCATTACAGCCAGATACGGCCTGTAGACAAGGAACGAAAAGGAAATAGACCATGGGCTTTATCGCTGAACTATCGCGACATTGATCTGAAATGATTTAAGCAGTCAATGGATGTGGTGTTTCTTTTTCTGCTTAGAACTTGTGTACGTCTTGCACATTAGAGACGAATAAGGACTGGAGCAAGGAGCTGGAAGGAATACTGGAATCGAATTTTGATGGAACCATTCTAACTTTTGCCTGGAGTGTTTTGGGGATCCATGCAAAACTGAAATCTAGGTAGCCGGACAGGAGATCAGAACCTGCGTCCCTCCGGAAGACAGACTTGAATGTTACCATTCACACACGAGCTTGAGAGAGAGAGAGTTCAGCATGAAGAACACTGTATAGTACGTACCTGTGACAATAACGAAGAAAAACGAAACAATACTTTACATAAGTAAAGAAATTGCATTTTTCTTACGGAAGGATGGTAAAAGCTAAGAAGAAATGTGGACGATAAGAAAACTTCTAAGAAAGAAAATTCACTAACAATTTCCGCTTTTTGGGGGGACAATTTCTCTGCAAACGGCGCCAGGAAAATACTTTCTAACAACTGTACAACACTATGGTAGCAGACCTAAATACGGGCAGAGTAGACTAAGTCAATTTCTTAGGCACAACCAATTATGCTATCTACATCATATGAAAATAAAACGCATTAAAACCCTATTTGCCGACAGTATCTTCAATTCCTCCAATATATATTTATTGTTCAGTCTTATGCGCTGTTTTGTGTTACATGTTGCAACTCAAAAAGATCTCAACGCCCTATTCTAATTTCTGAAAACTGCCACTAATAGTAATCATTCACGAGCAATAACGCTTAGAGCACACGATGCCCTCATTGCACCACTTGCATTCGTTTTGAGACATCTTTGAAACTTGGATGACCGTGAAATGGAACATAAGCTTTTCTTGAAATTAGGTTGGCGACATCGTTGCGTCTTGACCAAAGATAGTTCTTCTTATGCATCAAGTTTAATAGATTAAAGCAATAAAACATTCAGTATTATTCTGTCAATGATCCTTTTCCACTGCGGTTTTTTTCATCAAGTTCTCTTCAGTGCGAATAGTATATGTACTAACAGATATTATTTTCAGATAAACTATTATTAATGAACGGCAACGGCTTCGTAGATAGAGTCACACTCGTTTTCATGGTATTCCAGAACGCAACAGCATGTTTGGTGTGTACAAGGAGCGGAGGTCTCTGCACTTCACCCCGCAATGCACATTCTGACTGGCTGTAGCGGAACAAGCATCGTGAACTTCCGAGATGCTCTTTGAAGTTGTTTCTCTGGAGATGTTAACGACCTCAAACGATACAAGAAGGGAATCCATCTCACACATTTTAGCCAACTTAGATAATGTTTCTGTTCCTTGGTATTATTCTTAATAGTGGAGGATAATCGAAGCATTTCTCTGGATTTGGGGTAGATTTCTGAATCTACCATGATAGTGGCTGTTTGCCGCATAAGCCGGAACAGACTTGGAAAACTAGCCAAACTGCATTCAGAGTCTGACGCGAGTTGTAAAGCCTCCTCATCATGATCACCAATAGTTTATGTCGAACTGAGTTTCCTGAATCAACGCTCCTACATTGAAACTCCATAAAACCTTCATGACCTGATTAGCGTATCATACCTAAAACCAGGAGCAAATACAAGTAAGCAGAAAGCTATAATAGTAAAAGAGGAATTAATTCGGTGGAATTTTACCAGAGAATCGTTAATTCTGCTGCCAGCTTGTTCTCTACATATTTCGAAGTCATGTTTAGATTTCCATTTATCAGCTGACGACAGCAGCAACCAACGCGTATAATAAAGCACGCAAAGATTATTTCTACTGCAGTTACTGGTTAAAATAATAAAATATTCTTTCATGAAAGCAATCACTACAACTGCTTCATTTCTTATTATTATTATTTCGGACACGTATTCTGAGATCCATCATGTCACTTGCTGTAACTATCAAAACCTAGCATATTTTTAATTTAATTTTGAATTGCATCAATATCCCCAGGAATATGTGTGCAAAAGTGTATTTTATCTATATCATTCTCTCTTTATCAGGTTACTGGGTTGGACCTTATCAGCAATGACAACGTTCTGGCGGCATTCGATGTGGCTCCAAACCCTGAAAAATGCGGAAGGGTCGTCTGCGGTGGTACGGCCATGTACTGTGTAGCCGTAACTATTTTGTTATGAGAACTGCACTTGGTATAAGTCCTGAGGGACACAGACCACGAGGGCCAGCTAGGAAGCACTGGCTGGATGCCTTGCGGGAAGATATATGACTAGTGAATGGCTCACCTGAAGATGCACAAGATCGGCTTAAATGGAAGAACAACTTCCGTAAAGCAGACCCTGCATTTGCGGGATAAATGCTGGGAAGAAGAAGATTCTCTCTTAATTATATACTCGAACGGCATCAATTTCAAGCATCAAAATCTGCTCCGTGTCAAGAGTTTCGTTGACGAAAAACAGAAAATTCCATTCAAAAATGTGTAAATTTATATCCTGTGGTCCGCGAAGGTGGTTCAGATGGTCCACAAGTAGAATATTAAAAATTCGTACTCTGTAAGGCTATAACCGAGAATAAACTATAAGTACAACTTTTTGAAAACCACGATTATTTTAATGACCAGGCAAGACTCTTAGCATTTCCAGGATGGGGATACGACAGCATTGTTCCTACAATAGTATATTCATTTCCAGTTGGCGTCAAAAAGAGATCCGTTCGTCTATGAATGAAGTAAATGAACGTTTTCTGAATCTCACGTAGTAGGTGTGATGTACGGCGGTGTCTGTAACATAAGAGTGGTGAAGTAAACAAGGAAAGTAGAAAGGTCTAGTGTTTCGTCAATATGTAACTGTGTAGTTCACTTCAAGTTTTATATCTGTGTTTTCGTAAGAATTCGAAATATACTTTTAGACTTATTATGTTATAATGGTACAATAAAACGTTAATAACATACTCATAGGTAGAAAAATTGACCCTTTGTATGATATTGTTCCGCAACATTATTTTCGACAATTTACTGGCCCTCGGGTTGTAAAAGGTTGAAAACGCTGATCTAGATAAAACCAAAGAAGAAAAAAAGATCCGAAAAATCATTTTTCTGTTCCAACGTGTGGGGTACACATGTTTGGGGCTCAATAAGTAAAGGACCAAGATATTTCTTAATTTTTTTTACTGGAAAACAAAGACATAAGCGGCCATCAAAAATTATTAATTTTTTGACAATTTTTGTTACCAAGTATTTCTTAAAAACTATATTACCTGGGAACATGGAATTTATCAGAATTGTCGATTGTATCTTGCACTTAAACTACAAAATCTGAAAACGCTTACTAGTACAATACTTTGCAAGTTGTGATGAAAACAAGCAAAAGTTATTATTTTGATGTTATTTGCCACATACTATCGCTATTTTGATAGAAAGAGCTATAAATTCAGACAACAGCAACGTGACGCAGCCATGGAACGGGGTCCGCTACCTACCTGGAAGGGCGCCATCTGACCCACCACACGCGAGTTATGTGTTTAGGTCGCTAGAGTACGGAACACTAATCGACTCGTCCTGTTTTTCTTGCTTCTGATCGTACCGGAGGGGCAGCGTAGGTGACATTTTTGTGCTTCCAGCCTCTGCCATTTCGACGCACGTAGCCAGAGGTGAGAGAGTTCGCAGTTCGTGACTGGCCTGAGCTTCACACCGGCACGAGAGATTCCAGAGTTCACGCTCCAGACAACCGGTTTATTTACATGGCCACCTTCCACAGAACCATAATAAATAACTGCGCCGGTAATTCGCACACAAAGCACGGGAAGCGGCTTCAGCCGCGCGTCAAAAAACCAAAATCCGTGACAAGCAGGTCGCAGGAAATGACCGCATCCGCAAGGATAAAGGCAAGCCATCAGGTATTCCGTCACGTTGTCAATTTGAATAAAACCATAAAACTGAAAAAAAGTCCAGCCCTTTTTCCACGTACATTTCATCTTATATCATAACCTAACACAATGCTGCTAATATAAGCTTCGTACAATCGCGAAGAGAGTTTACTTTCGTGTAATAGAGGCTTCATTATTAGTGAGTGTGACGGATGAATAAACTTGGGTCTCACAACAAAGGGCTTCTTACAGTAAAAAGGAGTGAATTAGTATTCTAATTTTTTTTTTTTTTTTTTTTTTTTTTTTTACCTTTCCTTGACATTTATGTGACAGGAAAAGATTGGAACAAGGAATGTGAAGGAATTCGACCATGACATGATTCATTAAAGCAACAAACCCAGCATTCGCCAGGAGAGATTAAGGAATACCATGGAGAACCAAAATCTGGATAGCCCAACGGGGATTCGAGCCTACGTCCTTCCGAATGTGAAGCAAGAGCGTTACAGGTCACACGCCACGCTCGGTAGGGACAATTTTATAGATGACAAAATAATTGAAAGGAAGGGAGATTTATAAATTTTGTACAAAATTAACGCTAATATGCTAATAACATCTACATCTAAATTATCCAATTCGGTGTGCGAAGCCGCTGATCATTTCGTTCCATTACCTGACAAAAAAAAAAAAAAAAAAAAATCGACGCATGTGCACGACATCTTGACTTTTTTCGTTAAACTCATTACGCAATTTTGTCTAACACTGGTAGGCCAAACACTGTCGATTACATAAATGTGGCTCATCGCTTTCTTTACAGTTAATTTTCTTAAATCTGCTTCATCGAAAGGTGATTCTTAAGGCTAAAACCGATTCAACAAACCTGCAATAATTCTCTCATATGAACTCTTAGAGTGGCAAATTTCAACTCTTTTGATCTTATTGAGGACAACGTTTTAAAGACCGGCATGCGAGTTATGTTTTCTTTTCAATTCTTATAAATTTACGTTCCAGCGTTTTTAAAAACTACTGTTAAAAGCCTTTCACTTAATTGAAGGAACGAATATTGTGACTGAAAGAGTTCTCATCAAATTTAGAAGCACTGGAGTGCATGGTGAGTGCAATTTCTACGCAGTGACTTATTAATACTCGTTCAGATCTGACAATTTTACTATAGGCCGCAAAACAAGATAGTAGAATCACCTGTTATTATGCTACATAATTTGTATTTGGGATTGCTGCTGCATACCAGACTGAAACATTTCCCGACGTATGCTACATTTCTTTATGTCACAAAGAATTTGCAAAGAAACACTTTTTAAAATAGATGACCTTCTCTTCGATGTCTGGCGCATTATGGTTTGGAGCATTTGGGACTGGTTTAAAGCGATGGCATGGTTTATAATACCGTCAATATTTTGCTGTTTCAGTTTAGTGTTGCAGCTTTTAAAGCCACTGCCCAATTATTTGTGTATGTTACTGTCTGAGTTGTAGTCATTAAAAAGTCTGGAGAGCGAAGGTATTTTTAATTAAGAATTTTATAAAATGGAATATTCAGCTTTATTTAGTAAACCATTGAAAAGCTTTTGCTCATTGCAGCAATCTCACACTTTCTGCTATCCAATCTGAACTGACGTCTTATGTTATAAATTTGTATATGATGATACAACTGTACTTCTAATACAATTTTAAGTAATTTCCAAGATGGCAGTACGCATATCCTGACACTAAGCGGAGAAAACAAAGGGATATAATCTGAACAATGAGACCAAACAAAATCAGTGCACTGCTTAAAGTAAACTCTTCGGCGAGCAATGACCATCATACGACGACGGAGTACTACTGTCATTCAACCAAGCAAATATGTTTGACAAATGTTAATATTTAAGAAATGTCAATTTTCAGTTGACAATCGACTGGTACAAGAAGTTAGCTGGCAAACGTATCTTCAATTAGTCTAAAATTGTTTAAATTTAGGTTTGTATGAATAAATTTTTGCTTCATTTGGAAAATAACAATGGACGAATTCCAAGCAAAAACAATACTTTGTCACTACACTCTTAGCCCAGCTATTCGAAAGATATGTCATTGCATTTTCGTTACTGCTGTTTACAATTAAAAAAGTACTATTCTTAAACTGAGGACTGCTCTTCAACTAAGAACTACTCTTCAACTAAGGACTACTCTTCAAATAAGGACTACTCTTCAAATAAGGACTACTCTTCAAATAAGGACTACTCTTCAAATAAGGACTACTCTTCAACTAAGGATTACTCTGCAACTAAGGATTACTCTACAACTAAGGATTACTCTTAAACTAAGGACTACTCTTTAACTAAGGACTACTTTTCAACTAACGACTACTCTTCAGCTAAGGCCTACAGTTTTGACGAGATATGTCAGCATACCCATCAGCTAGCAGCACAGAATTTTTTACGTGTGTGATCCTCATTTATGCTCATTCCATCTGCTTTACGTTGTTACATTTTGTTAAAGCTAAAATAAAACTGCAGCGTAATGACGCGCTCTAGCCACCCGTTCCGGTTCAAAGGTTCAGATCACAAACTTGGTTAGTTTGAATTTTATGCTCGTCTTATGTTGTCCTGATATGATATATTACAATATTTTTGAAGAAAACAGTGGGTATGGATATAGTAATTAACAACACCTCGCTGGTTGTACCAGAAAATAGTACGAACGCTTTTAAAAAATAATACTAATAATATGAGTAAAACAGTGCAGAAGCAGCTAATACTGGTGCAAACGACAGAAATAAGGGTTACCTGCCGTAGCAAAGCAAGTGCTACGAACAGTATCAACGGATTGAAAATTAGCTAATTTACAAAATCTGTGATGGACAACATTTAAAAAACGTGGAGATATTTAGTTAGTGTCATAGATAAATACGTCAGTATTATTTTAAGTGTTGTTCATTACAGTTGCTTGAAATTAGTTCATAGTATCTGTTTCTTACAGTAAGGTTCTAGACTCATGTAACATTAATAGTGGAAGATGCGCTATAACACTACATCACCGTTACGTACTACGCAGCATGCATCTAAACCGCAAGTCATAATTTATACAAGGCATACAGAACACGGGACACGTATTTTCCTTTCTCCAGCTGGCGCTCACGACGCTAGAGTCACGACGCTGCGATTTCTCATGACATCGGCAAACGCTAATTGAAGCCTAAGCAAAGAGAGAGAGTTCAACTTCCTTTCACACACTACTCAATCCTAAAACCTAATTCTAAGTCCCCAGTTCTCTCGTTTGAAAACGAACGCGGAATTTGCATGTCTCCATTAACGAGAGCAACCATTCTGGTACAAACGAGAACGGTTTCAGACCATAGCTCCAGCCGTCACGATTGCAGTTGGGCGATTTTCATAGACACCAAGACGCTTGTGCAATCTCCAAAACACGTTACACGAATAAAATAACACAAAACATATTACAAAAAAGGTTACATAGTTCTCAGACAGATAACACTCATTACCATTCGTTAACAAAAGATAAAATTACCATAAGTTCTTCAAAATTAAACGAATAGCAGCACACAGATATGTCGAGGCTTTTTTATATAAAATAAACATCGTCTGAGTGTCGGATAATCTCCGCCAAATAATTTTAAAAAAACCCAGACAAAATGTCTATATCAATAATGTTTCTGGTAACCAATGTTTAATTTTAACAAGTGTCCTGGTATTTGAAAGACCTTATGGTATGAGAAACGAAACACAGTTGGTAAGCCATTACTATGTTCCAGAAAACAGTTAAGAACAAAAATTATCATCAGCTCTTCATATCATGTAAAATACGCAGTTAATTATTGCACTATTAAACTGCGTCTTTTTTCAGACTGTCACCAACGCTATAGGGAAGAATTCTTTATAAAGAACACATAATTGCAACATACTAAAAAATACCTCAGTTTAGTTAGTTGCATTTAAACGACGTAACATTAACCCGAAATTTTATTATTATTATTTACGCCTCGTCGACGGCTAAGGTCATTAGAGGTGGGATGGGACTGGGGACAACGAACGGGAAGGAATTCGGCCATGGCTTTTTTGAAGGAAGCATCGCCTGGAGTGATTTGGGGAAACCATGGAAAACTCAAATCTGGATGCCCGGAGGGTATTCGAACCCGCGTCCTACCGAAATTTTAAGGTTTTTCAGTAATTACGATTTATTTATTAATTATAAATAAATAAGCAAAACAGAATTACACCAAAAATATACTATGGATTTTTTACTACTTCGGTCCCATCTAATTAGCAAAATTACCGATGGATTCATGCTTTGGCAGGAAGATTTTAAGAAGTGAATGATAAAATCTGCCCTTAATACTCTTTACTTCAGTCATCAAATTTCGGAAAGGAAATTAAAAATTTAAGGTAATTTTTTACACGTTTCTACACACACATATATGTATATATGTATATTAAATGTGATTTGATTGTTAGAAATCGTTAGATGAATAGCATTTGATGAACTTAAATTCTATGCCATAACAAAAAACTTTGAAGTTTTAATACAGAATGCTGAAGACCATTTCACCATAGCCGAAATAAAATGATATTCAAGTAACAATCGTTATTTGGATGAAGAGACTTGGTAAGAAGACGTTTGTTAGCCTTCAGTTGAACTAGACGTGTGTCAGTTTTCCAGAGAAAATGGGATGATGGCAAATTAGGCAGTTCACATCATTAGTGATTTGAAGCACAAGGGATCCACTCTTACGAGGAAAATACAACTGCATTGTATTTTCAATTTCAGTAGCGACTGAGAACCTACGTATTTGGGTCTCGCTCGTCGATAAATATGAGTTACTAGCTCGTGCCCGCGACTTCGTACGCGTGGATTAAGAATTTTTTTTGCCAGAATTAAATATAGAAAGATGTTGGCAACGAAGGATTGGTCCCAAACAATATCGAGTCGGAATAATATGACAGGAAAGCTAACACTTTATCATTGTACCGTCGAACCTGTCTCTTGAAGAGAATCAATTTCCAACATATTTCTGTCATCATTCGATAAGGTCTCAAAATTTCGTGACTACAACTGTTAATCATACCGGAAAAATATCCTGTGCCCTTCATACAGATTTCCTTATAAAATTCCATCACATATAGCCATTTAGTCGTCTAAACGTAACAAAAAGACGGAGACTTACTTCCGTATTTATAATAATATTACTGTGGTTCACACTCACACACTGACTGCGAACAACACCTGAGGGATCATTATAACGTAAAAAAGTGTACACCTACAACTTTGCAAGACTACCTACGATTTGCCTCGCATTGCACCCCTAACTTTCTAATATCTACAGTTTAACATTCAATCCGAATAACCTACGGCCCAGGCCTGAATCTTACGATGAAAAACAATTTTTTTAAATCTTAGCCTGCACGGATATTTGAACCGGAGACCACGACGTTCGTAAGCAAGCGCCTTGACCACTGAGCTGCCAGTCCACTACACGGAAACACGGTACGGAGACGTCCATATCCAACGTGTCTGCCTATCGCCGTATTTCGAAGTTATGAGACAACATGTGTTATTTATACAGATAATTTTTCAACCAAATGTAGACAGTATTTTTCTCCTTGTTTCAAAGGATAAGTGTGCAAAGTTTCATCGAGATCGGATGAAAACTGTGGATTTGTATCAAGAACAAACAAACAAACATACATTCATCTTTATGTATAAAGAAGATAGGTAAATTCGGAAGCAGTGAGCTCTGCTGAGAGGACGGTGCTTTGTGAGCGTGAGACATAGCAGTGCATTTCCCCGTCCGTGGCGGAGTGGGGGAGGAGGCCCCGTGGAGCGGCGGGCCGCGGCTGTAGTCGCTGCAAGGACATGGCCGCGACCGCCAGCAGCTCCACCTGGCGCCGCCGGAAGCCCGCAGCACTCAGCCTCGCCTTCGTCGCCACCCTCAGCATCGCCGCGGGCCTGCCGCCGCAGGGCCACGCCGCCAACCTCACTGCACAGGTAGCGTCACCTCGCCAAAGTGAAATGCATGGCAAGAAAAATGAGCTGTCCATCGATCATCAGAAAATAATTATAAATACCCTTCTTTTTTTTTTTTTTCTAAAAAAAGATCGGTGATTTTTTTTTTGAAAGTGTAATAGCCTTCCTTCGTGCCTCTGAATCAAATCTTATTCAAAATAGACCTAATACCAATATGGATACTGCGAGTGTCACCACATATTTTTGAAAATATCCTGTGAAATGCGTGTTCTGAGGCGGAAGCGAGATAAATTACGGGGAAGCTGGCTTAAAATCATTATTAGGAAGTCTAGTACGAAGACTGCACTAGTTAAGTGGCTTTAAAGTGCAATGCATTGGTTACTTTAGCTCCAAGCGAAGCTAGTGAGTACACTTGTCCCAACACATAGTCCAAGACCAGAGTCAATGCTCTAATCGTAACAACTAATCTTCAAAACTGCCAGATCAACTGTGTCATCACACAGAAGATGCAGCTGTCACGAAATTCTATGAACGAAAACAAAAACAGAAAGTACTGTTTCATATTAATAAAAAGTCTGTTTCAAACTACCTATCCGACGACAGTTTTGGTGAACTGTTTGCTTTAGCTAGCTGTAGCTAGATCACAGACGTAAGTTCAAAGCGGTACCGATGTAAAACTCCCAACAATAATCTGAAACTACTGCTTTTACAGCAAAAAAATAAAAATAAATAAATAAAAAATAAACTTGATAACTTCACGCAACCTGTTTAATGAGTATCATCATTATTCCTACGATAAAAAAATATAACATTTTTAATGTATAAAAATAAATACGAAAAATGACAATCTACAAACCCAGAATTAACTGTTAAAGTGATAAACTTTACTTAGGCCAACGCAGCTTGCTATCATTAAAATGAAAATCGATTTTAGCGTTTCATCTTTTAGAAACAACACTTAAGACTTTACTGTCCCTATTATCTAAATTCCGTATAAAGTCGCATCGCGTTTCAAAAAACAATCGCACAAATGAGAAATACAAAAAATCTTGAAAAGCATTTAACGGCTGGAAATGATCTTTGTAGCATACGAATTGCTAATTCCTCTCATATTTATTCGAACAACACTTTAGCATTACTACATATATATATTTGAGCGAAGATCATCGTGGAACACAATATTGACAAACTAGAAACAGTTGGACAAGGCAGGATTCTTTTCCCCCCTGAAACTGCTTCGCTGACCTGGACTACGGCCCAGAAACGGATCAAATGAACGGTAAATCCTGAACAGAGACAAAAATAAATTAGTGTCACCAATCCCAATAAAACGAATTAGACTAAAAATTGAAGCTACCTATTAGATGGGAACGTATCACTGAATATCAGATATGAAGGAAGGATAACAAAAAAACAGGGGAATGGGATATAAACACTGGTGAGTTCTTTGCTAAAGAATTGACTGAACAATTACCCACCTAGCGTGTTATTTCGAATGAAATAGAATTTAGCTCATAGATTTTGCCCGTATTGCAGTTTATCAGTCAGTGTGCGTAGATAAACAAGAACTACGTGTGAATTGCCTTACGATCAATAAAAAATAAGAGTAGTGCACTTTCCGCCAATGTTGTGTTAGTCCAGCCCGACACAGTAATCTTACTTGGTGTGAGGATCTACAGTTTAAGGTTGCGTCCTAAGACCGCTGAGGAGCTTCATATAAGGAAGAAAAATATACCACAATTGATTCTACGCTATGAGAAAATAAAATTACAAAATTTCCGTTGCTAAGACATTAAAGATTCTATATCAGAATTCAAATGGTTATCTTTTCGTTTAATACCTACCACTACGATGTTTGATGGAGCACTTCTGTCTCTATTAGCATAAAACTACTACTTAACTAAAATCGCTAGAAAACTTACAATTGATGCAGCATTGAATTTTTATGACAGTGGACTACTGTGTTTAAAAACAAATTTTAAAGTTAGAACTTTCAATGACAGTGCCATGATGATAATCAGTGACATGATTATTTGTTTTTGTTTTATAGTGTTGTCAGGTTCTGAAGGACTTAGTAACATGTAGTTTAAGTGAGCTGTTCCTGCTTGTGGTGTCTCTTTTGTTGAATGTCAAAAATATTTTCAGAAACTTTCTTCACAAAACAATTATATGACGGAATAACTGTCAAGGGCCTATTTTATTTAGATTCAGAACTAGTGCGTATTATACATAAAAATAATAATCAAGCTTTCAGGCCAAAAATTTTTTATCTAGAATGCCAGAATTTGATCGTCGCTATATGTGGCGAAAATAATCGTTTGTAACAACATTATTTGGTTACATAAGATAAGATGGCTTTTACCTTTGCTCGCTGCACAGCTGAATAATAAAATAATTTACATCACAAATGATGCTGAGAATATTCTGACATTTTATCACAGGAATTATAAGAGCTGGCTAATCTATGCAAATCACCTGTCACCTCTTCCACTGTGGGGCTCCTCGACCTTATTTGGCAGACGTCATCGTGGTTTGAAATCGACAACAGAATAAATTAGGTCACACCGCAAGTCACCAATCAAACCTTCAGCCTTGATTAAACTAGGCAACATCATGTCCAGTTCTAATGTGCTTGTTTGCTCATTCCATCAGTAATGCCAAGAACATTATTTTATAACTCATTAAAATATTTCCAAGAACAATACATTTGGCTGGAGTTTTGTCCACTCGTATGTCTGCATCGTGTTTCCCAACATACTCACAAAAGACCGTGTCACCCGATGCTCCGATATAGATTTCTTCCGTGAATATAGACTCTGCTCGAAATGGGAGCGTGCATAAACTACGTGGCTCGGTCTAGGGGGCAGGGGGTGGCTGGAAAGCTGCGCTGGGCTACGTGGGGAGGTTTCCGAGCTAGGCCATGTAGCTTTTTGTTCATATTATTTGTCTAAGTTAAAATGAAATAAAGAACACTCAACAGCATGTAAATATTTATTCCAGTCATTTAATTATCTCCGTATGTAATTTACGATAGTCTGACAAGAGAAAACAGTACAAAATGTCTTCTGGAATCAATGGAGAAAAAAAGCTACGTGCTACGTGGGGGGGAGGGGGGGGGGAGGGGGGTTCATAGGACGCCAAAATGGAGCTACGTGGTTTATGGACATTTCCAAAGAGGAAACAAACTAATATGAACGCTGGTTTTCCGTTGCTCAGTGACTAATAGAATTATACATTTGGCGAATGATGAAGAGTAAAAGAATCGCGTTGTCTTTGTGCTGTAATTTTTATTAGTTTGTAGGATCCATGAAGGCACTGAAAGAGCAACTAATATTTTGCAGAGAATCAAAAATTATAGCCAATATAACATCGTTGCGATTTAAATTTAATTTAAAAGACAAAAAAACACCACCAGCATTATATTTTCTTGGTTTCAGCATCTCTAGAATAATGTTCTTGTGTGTTTCAGTGTTCTAATAATTGTCTGTCGAGCATGATAAATCTGCGGACTGAGCCCGAAGAGTAAAATGTAACGCACGACTTGGTATTGGGGAGGACGCGGAGTCAGATCGGTTTTCCATGGTTTTTCGAAATCACTTCAGGAGAATGCCGGGATGGTACCCACAAAAGGCGGTGGACGAATTTCTTCCCACCAATTACTTTCCATTCTCTGCCGCCTTTAATAGCCTCGACGTCGACGAGGCGTAAGGCCTCCATAAATCTGCGGTATCACTTTTAAGTCGCACCATATATGTTTCGGTTTTCCATGGTTTCACACACTCATTTTACGTGAATGCAAGATTCATCCTTCAAAAGACCAAGACTAGATTCTTCCCCGTTCATTTCTTACTGTCCAATCGCGGCTCTAATGACATCGACAAGCCATTAGACTTCTTATTAAAGACCAGCAACTCATCTGAAGAAGAAACTTGGTTTACAGCAACAGTACTCAACACTGAACGAGATCCGCTTACTGAAGTGTGAATCTCGTAACCATAACGGAAAGTAGACTTGAGGCGGCAACATCACGCCTAGGCAAGTCGTCGCGTTCCGACGCTTACCTTTCGAGGTCAAGCCGCAGGGCGACGCATAAGGCCCCGCCTGACTGCCAAAGAGGTCCGCCCCGAAAACTGTGTCGACAACAGGTGGTAGCGAACATCAATCTCCGTCTCCTGGATAGTCGAAACGTTGCTGAGAAATCTAAGTTACAGCGGCTTGTAAGATGTGTCAGAAGTAAATTGGACAATTTAGTCATCTTCAGTGTCTTTAATATGATCACTAGCCTCTGAGCTCGTCAAAGAAGACGGATTGAACGGAGTGTTCTGGCAAGACATTCGTTCTCAGTTGCTTAATTAAGCAGAAGTGTTATAAATTAAGGCTCAATGCAATTCCTCGTGTCTTACATTGTAGCAAAAAGTTTCAGCTGTCATCCTACTCCAGGTTGTATTTCAAACCACAAACTGAAATAATATTATCAATAATATGGCTTCAGTAAAAGCAAAGGAAATTAAAAATAAATTTTAACAACTTAGATTATGCCATGTAATATCAGATTTAATCGTGGTCTATGCGACATAGATCGCGACCAATGTGAAACTACTTTCATTCAAACGAAGTAATGATTTCAATAAGATGGCGCTCAAGAAAGCAAACTAAATAATATTTTTTTTAAATATTAAATATCTCCTTCCCTCACTGTTAATGACGAATGATAATTTTTCTACTTTAAAATGAATGGTTAAGTCGCAAGCGTATTAATACATTCACTGTATCGTGATATAAACGTGATTTCATTTTTTTAGTTTAGTATAATTGCGATCCGAGAATATATTACGAAAATAAATACATCGAACGAAAATAAATAACAAAAAGCAACTACTAACCAATGTATTTATTTAATTGAAATATATACCTTTCTTTCAGTGTTCTAGTAATAATTTCTTCGTAATTACTAGCTGAAAAGAATCAATACGCTCATAACTTATCACTATGTAGTGACATCAGCGTTACCGACACGGATACACGATGACAAAGCTTAGCTTTTTATCAGTATTAATCATGTATACTAATGAATTGCCTAGTTTTTGATCTGTTAATACAAGCGAAGAAAATCACACGACGACACACGTATATTAAACAACCATGCCCATCGCTGGATTCAAACCGGTGACCATCTGCACATGCAACCACGCTACCAGGGCCAGCTAGAACGTATGACTTATAAGTCTTTGTCCAGGATCGTTCGCACACAGAGTGCGAAAATCCCAGATAACTTTAAATCCCTCAGTTACAGATCTTAGGAGAGTTGACAACGAAATGTACCGTACTAATAATTTCCCCGTGTTTTATGTCGGCAAGCGAAGTGCATCAAAGGCCCATTCTGAACGTTTAGCGTCCAAAAAGAGTCCTCAGTTCTATACATATTTCAATCACGGTCAACTAGTTCGCAGATATTCTTCTAACAACTGAGTCACAGGCCTAAGTATGTTTACTCAACAGAAAAATTAACAGTTTTCGACGTAAAAAAAAAAAATTAAGAACTAAGACTATGGGCGGACATTTTTATGTACTATCAATAATTTAAATGCGTCCAACTTTTTAAAAATGAGTTATCATAAGGATGACTAAGTACGAACATAATGCTCATTTAAATATATGAATGTCTTCAGCATCATCTAACTTTGTGGTGGGTCAAAAGTGTATAAACGACAGATGCTGAAGACAGTTTTTATCTTTTTCTTCTTCTGCATTACGACCTGCAAATAGCTATCTCTTAGTGACCTACAAATACCTCATTACAAATAATAGGTCAAAGGTCAATCCCGCCCTAGTTACCTCTCATCAGTGACGTAGCTATCCGAGGGCTAGGCGGTGCCGTACACCGGGGCCCCCGAGCTCAGGGGGGCCCAAGCACCGCTTAGGCGATCCCAAACCTCAGCTCAGGGGACCCCTACCAGCAAACCTCACAAGACTTGGTAGAGCTAAAAAAAGGTCGCCCAACTGGTCTGAAGGCATCGGGGTCATTGTTAACCTATTTATGCCACTGCCTCTCATATTCCGATGGCCTCAAATTTCGCAAAATGTATATATATTTTGCATTTGTGAAAGTAAAATTTACACATGTACCAAAATAAAACTTTTTTAATCGATACGTTTCGCAAAATTTTTGCAGTTATTTGGAAAATTAGCAAAACATTTGACGATTACAGTTGATATTTATGTAATGATAGTAACGATATGTTTGCTTCGTTTGCCAGACGTCCTTCAGTTAAGTGGTTGTTAAGACAAGGTCACACAACATTAGAACTAGTGTGCTTTGCATAAAATAATTGCAGGACTAATAGTTGCTTTCGTTTTCACACTGTCCGCAAGTATTCCAGAATTTACTATCATCTGTAATCTATGAATAATACTGCAGAAATCAGCGATCTTCTTTACTTCAAAGTGGGTTCTTTATTGTTCAATTGGCGAAGCATAAGAATGAGACACTTGAAACTATACCTCAATAATTTTTTTACCGAGTCAAAACGTGAGATCGGTGGAAAACCAATATGTCACATTGCTGTTGAATCTGGCTTAAAACGTCACACTTCTATAGAAACATTTCCTTTTGTCTGTTAGATGGAATGCTGCTGACAACGCCCATCAGCGGAAGGAGTTCGCGGACGTTACGGTCTATCCTGAGAACACATTATAGTGTGAGCGGTCTGGTGGCTCAGTGGTTACGTCATCTGACTGGAGATTGAAAAGTCCCCGGTTCGAATCCCTGCCTCGGCGACGATTTTCATAGGCCCTTAACCCGACCTTCACCTCTGGCACAGCTTGCTATGTAATGTGAAGTACACCAGAACGCTTCCGTGGTTCGGATTCCACGTTAAACTGTAGTTCATCTGAACCCGGCAGGATTGCCGGGTTAGGTTAGGGCGGCTACAACTGGGGCGGAATGTGCAGCCAATAGAATCCCTGTCACCAGGTGTCATTAAGACAACACATAATTATTTTTATCATACAGTTAAATGTAACAAAACGGAAAATTATTTTATCACGTACTGCAAATAATCCCGTACAAATACGGATAAGTCTGTGCAAGAAGCCATGTTCGTTCCGTATTTCACAAAGAAGCTAACAGATAGGCACTGCAGAGTAAGATCAACCAAGGAACAGGGCCTATATATCCACCGTTGTTCATGAACATTTTATTTCGGGGTCCTAAAAAAATTTAAATGGAAACCTTGCACAGGACGCCTTCGTTATAGCTATTCTGATTGATAGATTGGAATTAGGATGTCAAATTCAGTGGCAATATCAACCAAACGTTAGCATTGCCTCCGCGTTACCTAGTATACTTCATGCGTTTCTGTACCTAGAGAAACGTCGTAGCAGTCACCGATTTGATCCAGTTAAGTGACTAAAGCAGCGCAAACTGATGCATAGATGATTTTACTTAAATTTCGTCAGTCATATAATGAGCCAGTAATTTAACAGCAAAGATCTTTTGTTTAAAATATGCATTTTAGTGGGTGATTTATTTATTTTTCCGTGAGAAGAAAGGTATATTATCTTACAAATATAAACTGTTACCATGTTGTAATTGTATATAACAACGAAAGAAAGTGAAGGAAAATATTAGTCTTAACTGAATGCTTTATTTACAACTACCAAATTCGCGAAAAAAGCATAATAGAAACCTTGTCAACTTGCAGTAATACATATATAGTGTGTTTAATTCAAAAGGCTTGACACGGCAATCTTAGTGGGCGATCTCTGTATGCAGTTTCATATCGTCCTACGAATGGCATCCTAACGCAGCTGTCTGTTATTTTCGATTTGTTTCAGAATTACTAAATATCTAACCTCTAGGTAATAGGAAACAATTAGATGCTACATTCCGTATAATTAGAGACACTAATTACGAAACCGTGATACTGCCTATAATTTAATTATTAATGCATTTCGTATATATGTTAACTTAGTTCAACCGACCATAATTATTTTTGCATTACATTCGTTTTTGCCGTTTAATACCAGCAACTAAAGTAATTTCGCTTATCTTTTTAAAAAAAAAAGTAACGTTATTAAGGTTCCATGCATGATAAATGAAACTGCCGAATTACTTGTAATTTCGTACGAATATTTTGCAAAATATACGAATTAAAAAATTAAAAGTATCTTGTTTTGGCATATAAATTATCTGCTCATAAATGCAAAAATAAAAGTTTTCCAAGCTGAGGTTAGTAATATATGTGGAGATAACTATCGGCGGGCTTGATCTTAGATTTTTCATGAGCTAATTGTAGGTCATTAAGAGATAACTAATAGCAGGTCACGACACCGCATTGAAAAAGGAATACAAGATGTCAGCCATCTCTCGTCTTCGCAGAACTAGGTTCTCAACTGATCTTCCTTGTATGAATTCAAAAAGAGTGATCCCAATATACACTGATGAGCCAAAATATTATTACCACTGTCAACTAAGAGATCGAATGATATGTGTCGACGTTGCGGGTACGTCATGCAGTAAGGAAAGAATACAAGTGGAGCAGAGACGCATGAGGATATCCACTGAGGTTAGTAACTTGGACACAGGATAGACTGTTTTGGCGTGGCGCCTCGTAAAGAGCATCTTGGAAAAGGCGAGGCTGGTCGGCTGTTCGCGTGGTATTGTAGTGAGCCTTTGGGAGTAATGGTAAAACCACGTGTAGGCGATAAGGGGGCATCCATAAATTACGTGAGGTGGAATAGGGGGGGGCGAAATCTCACCAAGGGGGGGGGGGTCTAAGGAAATCTCACGTGAGGTTTTGTGAAAAAATTTTGGACTGTAGAGCTAAAAAAAAAGAGAGAAAGGTCTACAAATCGCGCGAAAGTCGATATTAGGGGGGGTATTTCGTCTAAAAGTGGGGGTGTGACCGGATTTTGAAGGGTGAGACCCCCCCCCATAAAAACAAAGGTCACCATAGTTCTCACCAGAGACATGTACAATCAAATAACTATATTTATACATTCAAGCCGTCTTCTGGCAGCTGGTCCAGCTTGATGCAGTGTGAGAAGGCCTCCAGACAGTCTTCTTGCTGGACAGTCCATCACAAAGTGGTCAGCAGTTTGGATACCACCATAGTCACACAACGCATCTTCACGGAGACCCCACTTATGCGTTGTTGCATTGCACACTCCGTGACCTGAGCGAAATCTGTTGAATTGATACCTAGGCAAATCAAACCCAGGAACACAGGTTGTCGGATCTTTTATAAGCATTATGGTGATCTCACTGTGATGTCTTGGCCATCTAGTTCGCCTGATCTCAGTCCGACAGAACCCGTCTAGGACGCTATCTGGCGCCAGCTCCACGCCCACAAACCACCGGCCCATAATTTAAGGAAATTGTGTGACTAGTGCGTAGACGTCTGGTGCCAGATACATCCGGAAACCTATCAGAGACTGTCGAATTCATGGCACGCAGAATCGCTGCTGTATTGCTTTCCAAAGGTGAACCAACACGTTACTAAGCAGGTGGTCATAATGCTATCTTGGTTGTACCTTTCGATAAATTGAAGCGGTTCAACCCGGATAACCAAGATAACGTCGAAAAAGACAGCGGAAGACTGCGCTCCCAGGTGGTTATAATGTTTTGGCTCATCAGTGTTTACCTGAAGAAAAAACCTAATCCAAACAAAGATTAGGCTGAAAATTTAAGTAAGTACGAGCAAGATCAACCTAAAAATAATTATTCGATTTAAACTGTTAGACATTCAATATTTAAGCTGTGTCTTTATATTCACTTCAAAAAAATGTGGCCATCGTAGACCTGGGATCAAAAAAAATAGTTAAGAAGTAATGTGATAACAAAGAAGGGGTGCTGAACAACTCCTTTTCATCAGAACATTTCTTTTACTATGAAACCATTAATATTAAAACAGAGTTCATTAATCAAAATGGAAGAACTAATTCGCGAGAGCTTCCAAGTAACAGAAGGACACATTTTCCTCAAGCGTTATTACCAGTTTCTCCGTTTCGTCTGGAAACTCTACGATCCTTAAAACTGATCTTCACCTCTAGCCAAGATTTTCTTTGTTATTAAGAAGTACGCTCGGTTATTCTGTGGTTCGGATTCTACGCTGAAATACATATCCCCTGAATTACGGCGAATTTATGCGGCTACTACAGAGGTAGACTACGAGGCCGGTAAGAAACCTGGTCAGTAGGTCTTGAGACCACGGGAAATTATTGTTATTAGCGGGCGCTGTTAACGATTTTCGGAAACGTTCAGTAAATAAATTGAGAAAAATAATTCTAGGTAAAGAAGATAGCCTCATTTAACTAATTGCCATATTACGCAAATTCATACTAATAACCACTCATTTTGAAAGCTGCACACCTTCGCAGCAAAAAACAAACCTATGAACTAGCACACTTAATAGCTCTGTTTGCTTAGATTCTTACCTGCAAAAGACATTTACCGGCAAGTACCTCCGCATAGGTATGAGCATGCGTGGTTTTAATACTAACTTCTCTCTAATCTTACGAATTCACAAACGAATGAAAATCTCTTTACCAATCAATGTCATATGAAAAGACATTATCTACATGATGAAACTGCATCAAAATTTCGACAGTTTTAATGAAAAATATGAACTTATTCCAGGTAGGAGACATTTTTGACGATGTTAAAGGAAAAAAATTATCATCTCCCTAAACAAATGATGCATAAAAACTTCTTTCTTCTTTGCAGCATAAAAGATGTATCTCAAATTAATTCTCATAATCCAAATAACGTAGTCTACATATTATTTAAAAATCTAAAAACAATGATGTTCACTATTTATAACGCTTTCGTGGCTTTTAAGGCCAGCTGTAAGATGAAGAATAATTAGAATAATTCAGGGAGCTATCAATGAAATAGGTTGCTTATTCTGTATAAAACGTTCTTAAAACAGAAGTGCAAAATAAAGACGTAGAGATAGAGAAAAAGTTGAAATAAAATAACTAAACATCTTATACAGTAAATCAACGCAGAAACTCTTGATAAATAAGTGTGTCTATCTTACTTGGAGACCATCAGACCTGTTCAGAACGGATTTCGATCCCCCCAGTATATGTCGAAGGGTAATTACTCCATATGTCTGTGTTACAATTATTTCTTCAAAATGAGCCCTAGGTATCGAGAAATTAACTTCTTTCTGTTATCCATCCGAAGATTCATTTGTAGCAGTTCTCCACGTATGCCGCTTCTCTGCCTTCCTTTTTAATTCTACATAGCTGCTGCATTTCATGTCATGCTTACTGTAAGGACAAATTGAATGAATAATTCGAATATCTAGTTACCATCTGCCCTGGGTCAACGGGATGACGTCACTAAACTACTGCAATACAACCATGTCAGCAGTTATTCGCAATAGTAATTTTGCACCTCCCAAAAACGGAAATGAGTACAACTCTTCATACATGAATGTAATCTTTCTCGGCGTTGTTTATTTATAAACGTTTCTCGGGAAACAAACCGAGTGATGTTGTTATTAATGCACAATATTTCGGCGACTTTATTCTCCGTCGCCATCTTCAGGTGCAGTTCCAAGTCTTGAAGTCTGCCTTGAAGTCAGCCTTCAAGGCAGACTTCAAGACTTGCAACTGCACCTGAGGATGGCGACGGAGAATAAAGTCGCCGAAATATTGTGCATTAATAACAACATCACTCGGTTTGTTTCCCGAGAAACGTTTATTAAAAAAAAAAAAACTCTTCATACACTTTAAGACGATGTAAATGACTTTAAATTCAGAAAATACTTTCAGAATCGATTTTTTTAAATGCTTAACGTCTCTTAACAGCGATGTTTTTAGAGACGGGAAAGGATGGGGCGCAAGGAATGGGAAGGAATTCGGCCATGGCCTTTTGAAGGAAGCATCCCGGCATTTGCCTGGAGCGATTTGGGAAACCATGGAAAACCCAAATCTGGATGCCCGGACGGGGATTCGAACGCCGTCCTCCCGAATGCGAGACCAGAACGCTAACCGTTACACCACCACGTTCGGTTTCGGAATCGAGAAACGTAAATTGAAAACACTGACTACTGCTTTAATAAGTCTCATTGACATCTTACACTACAAGTAATACGTTCGTTTAGAATTATTTCTGCTATCTCCTTCTATCAGAATAGTGTGATTTCTTTCTCAGGCCAAGAACTCCCTTACTCCCTCCCTCTACCAATTGTAACAGTTGCCTGTGATGCATATATTTTTTTTTAACAGTAACTTAAATCTCATCTGCATAATACTCATTGTTCACATTCGACGGCATCATCGAAAGCTGTTCCTGCGAGCCGATGAGCTTCTTTTGTAATCCAGTTGGTCTGCTGGATACCGAGGCGCAGAAAAAGTAACCGCTACCTTGCTTGCACAATAGGCTGTACTCACGGAGCAAGTGTTACAGTAAAATTAGACCGCTAACTTTGAAACTGGCATCCCGTGGCTGGGTAATCTGATGAAATAGGTATATAACTGGGGGAAAAAATAATAACAAAGTTATATAAATGGAAACTTCTCTAGTTCCTGATATACTCCATCTTTGTATTACATTTATGACAATTTTAATCACATTGAGTAAAGTGAGTAAAACTGCGGAAAGATTTAGGAAAGAAAAATCTAAAGATGCAAATATCAACCGTGCAAATTTGCTAAATCCTTACTTTACAGCTAATTTAAAGGTGGTGCACGTGTCTGCGGCAACGAGTTCGATTCTGTATAGAAACGACGCTTATTGTTTAGTAGAGAAACAGTTCAGAAGAATTTTTGCTCAATATAGTATGATATTCATGCTGCTTGCTCTCGACTAAAGGCATAAAAGACTTACTTAGGCCTACTTCTCGTATGCACATTTCGGCATTAAATAGTTTTTGAGACCTAGTAATGAATAATAGCCAATGCCTCTGAAAGAATTTGCATCGAGAAATCTGTTACATTCCATTCCATTTTAGAATTTACATATACAATTGAATGAAAATTTTTCTGGTATATACAGCAACATGATTCATGAGAAATGTACTACATTAAATTCTAGCTCTTTCTCTTAATGTGGCACAACTAATTTCCTATTTTAAATATTCACGTAAATAATGTGTACATCACGTTTTTAAAGATGTCGAAACAGTCAATAACATTTAATTAAGTGAATATATAACCTGAAAGAATTTAAAATTCGTAAGTAGCAAAAGAGTGGGGAAAATGACAAAAACAAAACCAAAAACAGAAACTAATAGTAGTTATGTATGGAAATTTCCAACGGAGTATATGCGCCATACTTCTTTGGTAAAAGCAACAATATTGGTAACAGTTCTGACAAAAGTCGTGTTATGTATTTACCGTTTTGAATCACCATCTGGGAGTGGAATAAAGTATGTTTGCCTCTAAATTCTGGTAATTTGCTCATCAAAAATTATATTTTATTTAGCTCATAACTTAGTATCTAATAAATGTGTTTAAAAAAATCTACGCGCCAAAGTTCAGACTGTTTTTTACATTGGGATTAGGCAGAATACTTTAGAATCGTTATTAAAGAAATGGATGAGAAAATAAGAAGGCAGTAAGCGCTCTTAAAACTGCATCATAAATACCAAAATCTGATCTGTTCTCAAATCGTCATGCTACATACGAAATCTAGCTGAGGACCTCAAAAATATGTAGGACATTTGTTGATAGTAATATGTAATAATGACTTTAGTGTAGGTTAAAATCGCTACGTCCAGATTACAAATCAATGAATGAAGTTTTCACACGATTATCAATCCTTCTTCCAATACCACTATCTAATGCCATTGAATCGAGTTCAAAAATGGAATTCCATAAGAAAGATAATAAACGTTTTCCCATTGGCAGACAAGTAATATTTCAGCAACCAGAGATTTATCTATTCCATCTGAAAGTTGAAAAGCAAATAGTGTCTGCTTACAGTCTATTACAGGAAGTGAAGTAAATAAGCAAACCGTAGCAAGAAATTTAATAAGAGAGACAAGTGGAACAACAAACTAGTTTCAGAGACTTGTTTAAGTACAAACCACTGTTAAGGATTTGATGTGAAAAAAAAAGATTATTTAAGTGGTTTGCTACCAGTACTTTTAAAAAAAGAAAAGAGTAATTGGTATAGACGTTGTAAATTTGACTAGTTACGTGACGGAAAATTGCACAGGGGAACTTGTACCCTCTTATCGGATTCTAGAAATCAGGGAAGCGAAAAAACGTCAACTGGAAGCTTAATACCATGTTAAATACTCATCGGATGACATAACAGTATACTTAATCAATAACATTAATTATGAATTAGAAAACCGCAATTTGAGAACAGGAATCATCCATTAAGTAGATAATATATTACAAGAGACGATAAAATGAAGTAACGCTTTCAAACGTGTTATGTAAATAATATATATGGGAATATCAGAACACTTTGCAAATCTCTTGTTAAACTTCAAAATTTGTTTTAACAATAATTTTCTATTTCACCATACAGTACCCTTTGCACTTTGCAACCTCTTCAAAACAATGAAAATTAGAGCGTACATTAGAGAGATTCGTTAGTACAAAACCTGAAGTAATATATTAAACTGAGCAAGCTAAGATTCCGGTAAACCAAGGAAGCAAAAATTTGGATAATTGAACAGCGATTTAGGCTCGGATTCTACAAAAATTAAAGTCCAAAGATTCATTTGCTTCCTGGCATATCCCATGCAATAATTATGTATGGATAACAAATGATTAATTGTGAAATAATGCAGCTCGATACTGGGGTAATGGCAAAAGTGTCTCGTTACTGCCTCGGCATACATCCAATGTAACATTCCTCCTAATGTGGTACTTACGAATAAATTTACTGTTTATTAGGATCTTTTTAAGTTTTTGCGCGATAATATTAGTAAGCTCCAAAGCATGCCTGGCGCTTGCGATGCAAACAGGACAACTTCTTCCCATGAGGTGTATAGTCTCCAGTGATACAGACGTACACGTACCAAAAAGCAAAATATGAAGTACGCCAGAACTCTTGCGTGGTTCAGGTTCCCCGTTAAACTGTAGATCCCCTCTAGGGATAACAACCTTAGTTGCTCATTCAAAGCAAATTAAGGCCAAACGAATGCTTAAAGTGGGCCTAGTTGGCCCAAAGTAACATACAAAACACATTGTAGCATATACTTTCGGGAAACTTGATCATATTTATTTATTAGATGTGAGATTGGAAATACTTTAATCATTTCTAGCACCAACATACTGATGAATTTTCGAAGAAACTGATTTTTTTTTACTTATGGCTTTACGCCTCGTCAACGTCATTAGAGACAGGATGGGCTGGGGGCAAGGAATAGGAAGGAATTTGGTCATGGCCTTTTCAAGGAAGCATCCAGGCATTCGCCTGTAGAGATTTGGGGAAACCTCTGAAAACCCAAATCTGGATGCCGGACGGGGATTCGAACCCGCTTCCTCGCGAATGTGAAGCCAGAGCACTAACCGCTCACCCATCACGCTCGGTAATGAAGAAACTGAAGACTGTGAAATGTAAGATCATAATAGATCATATCAATTTAAAAAGAAATTATATAAAGTTATACACTACCTTGCGAGTTGTCTTCACATTTAATTGGTAAATAACACACACATTTTACCCATCTAAGTTTAGACGTAACTTATTTAAGCATCTCCTTTACTCCAAAAAACATTTTTTTAAAAAAATGTTTTGCTTGTGACCTTGTAGACATCGAGGTCAGTAGAGGTTAAAGGACAAGGGGCAAGGGACGGATAGGAATTCGGCCATGGCCTTTCAAAGGAACCTTACTAGTGCTCGCCTGAAGTATTTGAAGAGACCATTGAAAAGGCATTTCTGGATGGCCGGATGGGGATTCGAACCCGCGTCCTTTAGTATGCGAGGCTAGGAGGTTATCACTCACCCATCACGATCGGTCCTAAACTGTTTAACTACCGTCTAACGAGGTCATATTTAAGGTTTCTTGGTGAAGAACATGAAAAGGCGCTAACTGTGAGATAACCTAACTGATATCTATATATATATGTGACGCTGCACTCGTCAGGGACAAATTTCATTTATTGATAAAAATCGTAACCATGGAGAGAAAATCAACACTTTTATGGTGCGACACACGCATCAGAAAGTTGTAGTGAGGCGCTCTATTTACTGGCGACAGCAGTTCCACGAACGGAGAGTTTGTGTGTGCGGTGGAGCGCGAAGACAATACGGAGGCTCGGAGGGTCCAGGATGTCCCCACCTGGTAGTTACCGGACCGACAGCAAGTAGTACGAGGCGCGGCAGCGGCCCCCACCGTGACCACGGCAAAGCTTGCTCCGTCAATATTGAATGACTCTACTTCCCGGAGAAACGAAGCGGGCCCCTCGGCTCTTCTTTCACGCCGCATGGACAAGTGTCACGCCGCATTCAAGGCAGTGCCTCAATTTGCCTGTGCTTGATGGAACAGTCCTGACCCGGTGTAATGGAGGCCGACATCATCCGCAAATGAAGGAGAAGGAAAAAAAAAATCAAAGAAAAAAACTGCCATTAAGAGGAATAGTTGCCACAGTAAAAGCAACGAAGTAAACGGACGCTGCAAATTGTGATTAAAATGTACCGTGAGTCAGATCCTTAAACGGAACATCTTGAGTAGTGTCATTTCAAAAAACGAATGCTAATTCCAAATTATTACCTTACAGTTAAACAATAAAGTAGCAAAAAGTAAATATCATGTGGTTAGAAAGTCTGAGAATATTTTTCATTTTATAACGAATACCTCCCTAGCAAAATAAGTGGAATACAGCTACATCTTCACCACCGAGTAACCCGAAAAAAAATCTGACCGCACAGTACCAAACAGGTTTCATAATTAGAAAAATGGAAGATATTTGAAAATAAAACAAAACTACAATTAGTTCTTTCCTGAAACAAATGTACCTTACCTCAAAATAAAGATCCAGCAGAAAAGGTTGCTAGCCTCCATAAACCAGATTATGAAGGGTACTAATGTGGGCGATAGTAACATGGTTTCTCTTTTAACGACTGCCTATCACAACTCTGACACTTTGAGTTTCTTAACGCAGTTAATAAAAGTTTCTCGTATATATGCAGGGCATGTACTAGTTACGCATTCCGATGCTAAACAGATTCTAAAAACATGAATGAAACATCAGTAACAATCTACCCTTCACAATTCTGACAGGTCGTTGACACCTGCAGAAAAAGTTATATTACCATACTGCAAAGCGTATCAACTACTCAAGAAATTATTTCATACGACTGATGTGTTTACTAGCGAAAATGGCTAAACTATTTTTTGTAGGGTATGATACCAATGCACTAGTTTCAGTTATAATTAATTACGTTAACTAATAATGGTATTACATCAATGCCATCAAATGTGGCATTACACTGATCAGCCAGAGCAATATGACCACCTACCTAATAGCCGGTATGTCCGCCTTTGGCACAGATAACAGTGGCGACAAGCCTTGGCATGGAAGCAATGAGGCCTTGGTAGGTCGCTGGAGGAAGGTCTTACCACATCTGCACAAAAAAGTCACCTAATTCTCGTAAATTCCGGGGAGGGGGGCGATGAGCTCTAATGTCACGTTCAATCACATCCCAGATGTGTTACATCGGGTACAGATCTAGCGGGTTGGGGGGTCAGCATATCAATTGCAACTAGCCACTGTGTTCCTCGAACCACTCCATTACACTCCTGGTCTTGTGACATGGCGCATTATCTTACTGAAAAATTCCCCTGCCGTTGGGAATTAAGGTCGTCGTGAAGAGGTGTACGGGGTCTCAACCAGTGTACAATACTTTTTGGCTCATGGTGTCTTGCACGAGCTCCACTGAACCTATCGATGCCCACGTGAATGTTCCACAGAGCATAATTGAGCCGCCGTCAGCTTGTCTGCGTCCCACAGTACAGGTATTAAGAAGCTGTTCCCCTGGAAAACGATGGATTCGCACCCTCCCAGCGGCATGATGAGGAAAGTATCGGGATTCATCATACCATTCAACGCTCTGCCACTGCGCCAACGTCCAGTAACGATGGTCACTTGCCAATTTCAGTCGTTGTTGCCGATGTCGTGGTGTTAACATTGGCACATGCATTGGTCGTCGGCTGCGGAGGCCCATCGTTAGGAGCGTTCGGTGCACTGTGTGTTCAGACACACTTGTACTCTGCTCAGCATTAAAGTCTGATGTTAGTTCCGCCACAGTTTGCACCTGTCCTGTTTTACCAGTCTATCCAACCTACGACGTCTGACATCTGTAACGAGGAGTGGCCGCCCAACCCCTCGACTTTTGGACGTGGTTTCACTCTGGTTTCGCCACTCACCACAGCACTCCTCGAACACCCGACGAGTCGTGCAGTCTCCGAAATGCTCGTGCCGAGCCTCTGGGCCATCACAATCTGCCCTCAGTCAAATTCTGATAGATCGCACGCCTTCCTCATTCTAAACACGGATAGCACGCTCACTGACACTACATGCACCGTGCGCGTGTCTGACTAGCAGTCATTCCTCGTCAGGTGACGCTGCTATCGCCTGGTCGGGTTTATATCGATAGCAGGTAGGTAGTCATAATGTTCTGTCTGATCAGTGTATTCATAAACTGGTGTCATTCAATGTCACGAAGAAACTAAACCAGCAGCATGAAGTACGCATGAAACTTGTAGATATGTTTCTAAAATGCTTTTCCGATTCAAATCGCTGTTATATAACAGGTCACAGGAATAAGATACAGGTCGGTACAGTTCTCCCTGAAGTTAACGTTTAAGGCATTATAAAAAGCCGCCATCTTCACTGGTTTGACGCAGTATGTTCGAGTAGCAATGGACTTAACAAAACAGTACAACTTCCGTTGCCGCAACTTCGTTTGCTGGCCCGGATCCGAAATCATAATCTGTATTACGATTTTTTCAATAAAAGAAATTAATTTTGATTAACATCTTAAGCTGTATTGTGAAGAGTAAGTCAAAGGAACATTCTTCACAAGACGTGAAAATATACCGCCAAACGGTCATAAAATATCAACAAAAATTTAGTGAGTTAACAACGAATCCATGCTGAGTTCGAAAAATAGCATAAGTTAACGTAAAGCTTGAATTATACCAGCAACACTTCACATTTTTTTTTTAAAAAAAAATTGTGTTAATTTTGGACCATGCATTCTAACAATTGCATAACCAATTAATCAAATCAAAAATTAATTTAGCAATCGCCAAATTCGTATCCTCATGTTACTAAGAGATATTTTCATTGTAAATTTATTATGACTTCAATGCTATATCTTAAGCCAATGATATAACGGCGTATCAGTTAACATTGCGACTAACTCGATACCTTACTTTACATTTACCGTTACGTTTTCATTACTTTTATTTCTCAATTTCTTTAACATAGAAATTACAAATTTCAAAAAGATTCTGGTCCACCATTTTGTGTATGGTCATGTTGGACCCAGTCGAAAAGAATACATTGTGTTACATATAATTTAGTAAACATTTATATCCACCTCTCTTCATCATACGTTGCATGGGCTCTGGAGATATTACTTAATATCTGCCAGTTTCAGTTCTTTGTTAATTTCTGGTTTTATCGTTTAACCTCATAAAATCCCGAGAAGATCTGAATGATAATGTGTTCCTGGGAATCATAAGAGGTACAAATGCCGTCTGCTGTGAAATTTAGACCCTCCTCGAGATAAGAAACAGTTAGGCAAATTCACATCCTCGAAAACACGCGAGTTTAAATTTCGTTCTGACCTCTTCCCTAGATCTTTGCCCTCAACAACCATCATTGTGTTCCCAAGTGGTTCAATAGCATATTATCGAAGAACGTCTCAATAAACTCGTGTTAACACAAGCTCTTAGTCGAAAATTACAGTAATCGAGATTCCCAAGAAATGAAACACTCAGCGTTTGAGAACGTTTCTTTTTTTTTGCTACCTCCGCCTTGTTTAACGACCACCTGCACAACAATTTTCGTCTCATAAACACACAATGAAGACCTTACCAGTCGTTTAAGTGTTACACTATTTCACTCGAAAAGGCAAAATACCATAGACTGTAACGCTGTAGCTATGTGTCGGGAAACTGTAAATACAGCACGTAATCAAAACTACAAAGCTAGTTGTATGAACAAAGAACCAGAAACATTGCAGTTCTTCTTTAAAACAATAAATACTGAAAATAAACTACTACTTTAGAATACAAGAAACATAAATGTCAGTAAATCCTCATCATTTGTGAAGCGTGGCGGGCTACTTTCATTTACATGATTAAACACGACCCCCTAATATTCTTTGATATCATCTCAGGTGGATAAATTTCCTCACTGAAATATACAGTTAACTTACAAACATTCATTATATTTTTTGATAATTTCATATTTAACAGCTGATGTATTGCTAACTGAACAGAATGTTGCTTTGATCTAGTTTAATTGAAAAATAATCTGAATACTCATCGAGTTCTCATGCTTAGTAACGAAAAAACTTCAAATCTACTTAAAAAATGCTAACAGCATTGTAGCTAAGAAGATTAAATTTAACTGTCGTGTTTTACCTGACCTGAATATTGTATTTAAGGAAACAATAAAATATTTAATCAAATAACACAATGTAATTTGAAAACAAGAAGATTTCTCTCTTTAAAGGATTAGCCAGCTTTTACATTAATTTAAAACGGAGGGTCCTCCTGCAAGTATAAAGTAATGCATTATTATACAGTGACAAGAAGCGGAAAGCAGGAAATAAGCGTGTTGTTGCTGAGCATGCCTGCGCGATACTTAAAGGTAATTTCACAAATAGATTTTTTTTTATCTGCTTAACATCTCTCTAACAGCGAGGTCTTTAGAGACGGGAAAGGATGGGGGGCAAGGAATGGAAAGGAATTCGGCCATGGCCTTTTGAAGGAAGCATCCCGGTATTTGCCTGGAGTGATTTGGGAAACCATGGAAAACCCAAATCTGGATGCCCGGACGGGGATTCGAACCGCCGTCCTCCCGAATCAGAGGCCAGAACGCTAGCCGTTACAACACCACGCTCGGTACAAGTAGAAGACCAAGAAGCTAGAATATGTCTCACTAAGAATAGAAGACACAGCTGCTTGTAGATTCCACAAGAAAACTGTAAGCCTTCTGTGTCCTATAACGGGAAGGAAAAGTTGCAGCAACCACGACGAAGTGTAGATCTCGGTGGTCGAGTATCAAGAAAACGCGACACGCATATCAAAATATCAGCACACTGTGTAGCGTGGGAATGCGGAGGAAGGCGGAAGTCTTCCAGCCAAACAGCCGTTCATCACTTGAGATGAGAGTGAAGAACGGTCTAGATAACAGGCCGGACAATCAAAAAGTCTGCTGTAACGTAACAAGGAATACTGAAGCCCAATTTCACTGTAGCACATGGTCCTGTAAGATACTAAACTAATTTCTACAATGATGTAGAACTGATAGACATCAAAGATGTCATCAAGCAAAGATCAATACAAACTTGATTTCCAGGAAGAAAGATTTATTGTGTGGCCCAAAATATCAGAAATTTCGACAAAATCTAAATATTGGTCACATTATTACAAAGCCCATACGACACACACACACACACACACACACACCCACACACACGAAAGAGCGAGAAATGCGCAAGAGACAATTTGAGATTCATTTGATATTCTAGTTATAACAGAGGTCTAATAAGATCTCCCCATCATTAATCTACCCACACGTAATTAATTTCCTTCTCGAATAGTATATAGAGTGCGGTATTGTTTAGATGACTCTACAAGTTACCTAATTTGGGATTGATACAAGTGATGCGTATTTTATAATTTTCTTGATGATGTGTAATAATTGAGATGATTAATTGATGTTGAGTACCGATATGTATATATTTTCAGTACTACAGACATTTTCTAACATTCAAAATGGCAGGAGCTTATAATAATCAATTCCAATATTTTGAGTAATTTCGTTACTGATTCAAACATTATTCATAACATTTGAATTGCTCTAACAGAAATAAACAGTATAGAAAATGTTTCGCTTGATCTTCAGCCACTGATAACGTTTGCCCTTATTGGATGACGACCCTCACTGACTTTCTAAGAAAATTTGATTAATAAACAGAAGTAAAGCAAATCTGCAAGTTACGTTAAATGGAAGCAACCCGTACCCTAATGGTAATTTTAAAGATGGTTATGACCAAGAGGTATAATAAGCAGAATGTCTTCTGAAGAATCATTTGACATGTATCCATCACAATACCCTCTTTACACAAAACTGATTATCTTCATTTGATTTCTCCTCCGGTCTCCATAAAAGATATGCACTAAACTTCTTCTGTTCACCAAATTATTTAGTTTAGGAACAGGGAGGAAATCAGCCATAGTTTTTTGAAGAAACCATCGCGACATTAACCGGAAGTGATTTAAGGAAAACTGAAACATAATGGACAGAACGGGGGTCAAATTAACGTATTTCCGAACGTCGGTTGAAGCATTAACCGCCCACCAACCAGGCTCGGTCGCTACCTCAGCACTGTGGGATAAATCGAGGCTACAATCTAGATGTCAGTGATGGTGAAAGGTAGTATCTTCTTGGTGAAACACAGGAAAGTATCGACAAAGTAAGTAAGAAATTGCCCGTGAGATGTTGCGCTTAGTCATAGGTGAAAATCAGACGTAGCTAATCTCCCAATAAAAGAGAAAGTTTACATCGGTTGTTTTCACCGAGACGAATTGCAGCGAGTCGTGGAAGGCACAATGTGGCGACATTTCACGGTACAGCGCGGCGGGGCGCTACCCCGAGGACAATACCGTCCGGAGCCAGGGCGCCATCACGACAGTCGTGGAAGAATCCGCCGCGGGCCATTCCGGTCTCCGTTTTTGCCGTTTCGCTTCCTGCTGGCGCAGGAACAGGAGGGGGAAAAAGAAGACCGCTAACGGTAGGCCAGGAGGCAGAGCAGAGAAGCGATTTGCTTCATTTGCGGCGACCGAACCGTCAGAGGCTGTCGTCGGCCTTGACGAGCGACTCAGAGACACGCGAGAGTCATTTGTGGAGCGTGGGAAGAGCCGCGCGCGCAGATACAGCCTCGAGGCTAGAACACTCGAAGCCAATTTTATAAATTTCGATTGCTGAAAAACAGGAACGATTATCGAAATGGATACCTCTTCGGGGCCTGACGCTGGCATCTGCGTTCTGTTACTGCAGGATCTTTCTTATACAGATTCCTTGTTTGTGATATCTTCCTTCACTGAACCCTCCTTCAGTTCCCCCACCCCTCCAATTGTTCTCTCTCTTCTGGGCTCTTTATTTTTTCTGCCACCAAAGGTTATTTAGCTGAACTTTGAATTATCATCTTATCATCCTTTGCAGGTGGTGGTATCCAATTTTGGATACGGCGATCCTTCTTGGTACCCTCTATCTTATATTTCAGATTCGCCCATACAACAAATTTGTACACGACTGGTATAAGCCCGTGACCGTTTTTTCCGTCTCGTCTTAGGTCTAGAATAGTTCCAGTTTTTAAGATCGAAGATTATAACAGGTTGATTAGATCTGATTAAATACGAACATGAGCAGTAATTCAATCAGGCACCAAAACGTCATATTTTACAAACAAAACAACACGTAAATCTCTTGAGCTTGAAGAACTCATAAGAATTAACAGACGTATAATACGCGGACAGAGGCGATCGCGCTTTCGTATAATTGTCCCAGTCGTGGTTGGTAGAATCGAACTTGCTGAAATACAAACTTGGTTTATATTTAACCCTAAAAGTTCACTCTGGAAAATTTGAAGAATATCTATTTAACGGGAAAGCACAATTGCTTCGAAAGCATCATGTTGTTTTTATATTGAGGCTGGGCAAATTTCATAATGTAATCTTTGGTCACAGTGTCGGTGACGCCCAGAGATTTTAATACAGATTCCAGATTATTAAACAGCTGAGCAACTCCAAAGAAATTAATTGATACCATACTCGACTCGGTAACATATATGGTCTGACGTCCACTTTAAATAACTTACTAACTCACTTACATCGAACTTGAATAATGACCATTAACGAAAGTTGTTAGTAAAATACACAGAAAGCATAGAAATCGTAATGTATAAACTTTGGTCAATCAGCAACATTAGCGAACATTTAAATTAAATTGAAATTTAGCCTATGCCGGATTGACCATTGGCATTAGTTGTTACAGCATAGACCACGAGTAATTTAAGTTATTAAAAGTTTTATATTTTATATATACATTGCTTTCGTTAGAGACTTGTTACTGAAAAGCAGTTCAACGTTTTTTCAGCATTTTATTTTTTATATATATTTTACTGTTAAATGCTACGAAAATCAAACTTATTGCATGTATTATGACAATTAATTTCGTAGCAGTTGCTTGGCTATTAAATTGTGGACATAACCTGAAATTTATTGTAATGATATCTCTGGTCGCTGTCAATTTGCGAGCGACGGCTGCCGTGTGACGTCACCGTTCTCCAGCCAATAGCTATCGAGGTGAGTGAGTGAGTGAACGAGCTTAGGGAATTATATAGTACATTCAGTTACACAAATAATCTAACTACTACCACTACCATTATTTAAGCGATTTTCTTAATCAATCAGACACCAAAACGTCAAATTTTAAAAACGTTGCAAATGACGGTACTTGTTCAGTTAAAGTCATTCAACATCCTTCGGTCTCCAGTGTAAAGTCTACTAAGCTATAATCACAAAAGCCACTACTAACCTTGTGACACGCCTGAATAATTGAAATTCCATGACTTTCTTATTATCAGTGTACCGAAATTACCTCTGTCGCGTCTCAGCCAATCCACAAGAACATAGAACTCTCGCTTGCGCAAATAAAGATGATTACTGCTCGGCTCTTACCTGTCGCTGGTCCAGCTGAGATTAATTTGTCGAATAATTGAGACCACTATGCGCATCAGTAACACTAAAATGACGTAAGATCGCTATAACCTTACGCATATTATTATTTGTTGATAAAGTAAATAAATATCCATTGCACAATTAACGAATTCTTTTCTTAGAAATTTTCACACGATCACAGAAAGTAAAAGAATACAGTTTTAGTAACAGAATTTATTAAACTTAAATAAGAATATGTTTATTCATAATCAAATTGACCTGGCCTGCATTAATACACCCTACAGGTATTCAGCTTACACAACCAGTAGCGGTCATCTTCGTCTCCCTTCTATCCGCGGTCGGACAGGCAGACAATCGGCTATTCATACTTGTACCTTCAAATCTTGTCCTCCGCTCTGAATCAATGCCGTGAAATTAGTCTGACTTAATGTATCTCAGCAGATTTCAATCCATGACCAGAATAGAACTGCTAACCACCGTTTTAGTCTATCACGTAATCGTTTTTGGTCTACCGCGCCGTTTATATACATATATATAAAATTACTCATCGTCTCATTTTAAATATCATATTTATAAAATATGGACAGATTTCTAAAATTATTTCATTAAAAGATATTAACAATATTGGTGTATTGTTCACAGTTCGATTAACAAATACATATTATGAAAAAATATAATTAATTAGATGGCTGAGATAAGTGAAATGACAGTAATTTTTCGATATTTGATGCCTTATTTGCCATCAGCAATCCTCCGTTACAATACAGATAATATATTTCTTTTCTTAACTAATAAATATCTGATTACGTTAAGTCCTCTTTTGGCTACAGATGATCATGGAATTTCAATTAAAAACTTCTAAATTTGTCTTATACCAGAAACACCTCTCACGATCTCTTCAACGCCCACCGGGATGCGGTACAGTATCCGTTAGGAACCACTGTCTAACAGATAATACGAACAGCTACTGACACAGAGAGTACGGGCTGCAAATGGATGAAGCCTCGAGCAACTGAGTACTCTGTAAAACTCACTGAATCTTATTTAGGTAGGTTTAAACTGTTAAATTTAAAACTCTATTTTTTAAAAAAATGCTAATTTACCTTGAAGATGTTATATAAGTTATATTACAGTTGCAAAAATGTGAAGGAATTCCTTGTGATACTTGTAATAGAGAGATATTTGTTCGGTTTCTTTTAAAACATTATTCTCTAATACTTTATTTTTGAAGAAAAAAAAAATTGCTACAACAATGAAGTCTTCACGGGTGTACCGCCGGATTGTGTTTTGAAAACACGATATTTCGACAACTAGCTCCGTCGTCTTCATCAGGTGTGGAGACATCTGCACTGGTCGGCTGACCGTCAGATACCGTACACAATCCGCCGGTACACCCGTGAAGATTTCACTCCAATCATACGCCTGGAAAGTCTCCGTTCTTACAATTTCTAACAGATATTTCTTAGTAAATAGGTGTTAATAATGAGAGAAAAGCTTCAGATCACCGCATTTAATTGCCGTCACGATGAAACCGAATAACGAGTTGCTATCAAACATATCCAATTTCCCATCTGTTTGAGGGACATATTGTGGACATGATGCGGTTCAGGTGCTGAGCAAAGCGGCCACCTCGCCGGTCGGCTGATCCTCCCGTCCTCCTTGTAGGCGGGAACGTGAGAAGGCCATGTGTCCCGTTAGGGTTCGTCCTCGACTACTGCCCCAGTCGCGAGTGATTTAGTGACACCTGCTGCTGGTGCGCGGTAACGAGCCTGCCCGGCCGGCATTTTCAATTAATGCTCACAGCTTCGTGCCTCCTCTGCGCACAGTTAGCTGCGCGCGCTCGGCGCTCAATCACATGCAAACTAGCTCCGCTGAGTGCCGCGCATGCGCCGTTCTCTCTTATCACCAGTACACGGCCGCGCACTTGCAACTCTACACACGTCGGTATTCGCAGTGCTCCGTCCGTTTGATGGTGGAGATCATTCTTGGGCGTGACGTTTCGAAGACTAAGCAGCGAATCAGAAGAGACTGTGGTACACTGTTATAAGGGGCCATCCACAAATTACGTCACATGAATTTCATGATTATTGGACCCCTCCCTCCCCTCATGTCACAGGTTGTCACGTCATATATTTTGCAATTTTAAATTTATAAATTTAAACAGCACTTCCAAAATGATTTATGTATTTCTAGTTTAAAAAATCATATCAACAATAAATCAAGCACTTAAGAAAATATAAAAATCACCATAAAAATCGATTTAATGGTACAAAATTGAGTCATCATGCGTCAATGGATTTTGAACCCATTCCTTGATATCGTTTATATTGGCATAATAGTAACTTCATTCTTGATTTCGATAGTGTTGGGAACATTCGATGTGTCAACATCATCTTCATCTTCCGCCACGAGCCAAAAACTGATACAAATTATGCATGTGATGTCACAAAGTTTATGACACATCCCCGCCCTTTTTCTCAAGGTGTGACGTAGTTTATGGATGGCCCCTAAGTAGGGTTCGGATTTTTCCGGCCTTCTTTTCAAGCTGTAATGCTGAATTAATCGCTGATTGAACGTTTCTGATTGTATTTAAATAAATTTTATACAGCATATAAATGCATATTTAGGCAATTTTCCTAGTTTTGGTCATATTAAGATCATATTTATGGTAATGTTTTAAGGAAAAATCTGGTAATTTTTAAATAGTACCGGGAATTCACTAGATATAGATAAGAAGAAATTAATTCACAGAATTGTACTCCTATTATACATTGGAGGAAAAACCAAACTGTCACTGAATTTGTCAGAATTCACCAGTCAAGAATTAAAGTTAAATGTTATTTTCATTTTCTAAACTTTAATGTTCTTGCCGCCTTTTAATCACGACAATCCAGCAGCAGTATGCTTGTGTCGATCGGCGTAAATCAATGTCCCAATAAAATACTTTTAAAAATAATCCTAAGTCAGTGTTAAATCTGCAGTGGATCAGTGAGTACCGCCAAGCCGAAAACAAAATTATCTGAAAGTGCGAAGTTAAAGAGTTACATAAAGGAATTTGGAGAGGAGTATTTTAGTACAGATGAAAGAGTTCTTTTCTGTATATTATGTGAAATTAAAGTGACTTCGACAAAATGATTTAAAATTTAATTTCCCAATAGTGCCGTGAGTGGACGGAAGCAAATTATGCTGTCTACGTAAACGCGACAGTACTAGATAAAATAAATTATGTGTAACGGAGACTGTGCCAATATAGAAAATTTAAATTTCCGGTTATATTTTATAATTTTTTGGTCATATTTCCCCCTTTTAAGGCCATATTTGCCTGCATATTTCTTTTTTCTGGCCTCTTCTGAAAAAGTACGTTTGTGTCTGTACACAACACTATAAATTCTCTATACTGACGTCGAAACATCAGTGTGACTGGCTTAGATTACTTCCATTATAAGGACTCAGCATACTTGGAGTTGTGGAAAAGTTATTATAATAATTGATGATAAAGAAGATGGATGAAAGACAAAAAAACTTAAACATTTCTGCCTCATAAAGGAATACACTCAACGGATTTAGGAAACCCAGGAAAAACTGAGATCTGGATAGTCAAATAGAGACTGGGACTAAACTTCTCCAAGGCAGTTTATTCACACAGACAAACAAAATCGATCCTCTGGTAATGGTTAAAACGTTAAGTTTCCAAAAATCGACCACCTCCCGCCAGTAGAAACAAGAAAACATTGCCAACGACCGAAGTATAGGCAAGCAGTGGGAAATAATAAATTTTTATGAATAATTAATATCATGGCAAATCAACTGAATTTGTTTTATTTTTCTTATTGATTTTATCTTCCGAATGCGTTTCACTTTATTCTCTGACTCATCTTCAGCGGTTGTGTGTGTATACATGTAATAAATTTGTTACATGGTGAAATTTACACAACGAAATTATTGTATAAAAATAAACTTACTTAGAAGTTTATATTTATACCAAACAAATTCATTACATGTATACACACTCAACAGATAGAACCGTTGAAGATGATACAGGGAATGAAGTGAAAGGCGTTCGTAAAATAAATAAGAAAATAAACAAATTCATTTGTATTGGCGTGATGTTAATTATTCATAAGAACTGATTATATCGCAATTAAGGAAATAAACAAATTCATTTGTATTGGCGTGATGTTAATTATTCATAAGAACTGATTATATCGCAATTAAGGAAATGATCCACAACATCCAGTGAGAAACAAGTTTAATATTTAATTATCATTGTTTTATTTGCAGTTATTGGTAATGTTTTCAATCACAAAGCGACAAAACGGAACAAAGACCTAGTGTAGCGTCTGCAGTAACAACATTCAGTCTGCAGTTTTTACGAGTGTTCCGTGTGAACAGGGGAATGAGTTTACCGCAGACAAGCCATCTAACGTCCGTGTTCCACAATTCGTCTTGTCTAAGGTTGTTAAAGACACACTTGAAAGCGTTTTACGTTCTTTTGTTATATTCGCGCGTGACGTGTACGCTGAAAATGATTACGCTGCGTTCATACTCATCGTAATAACATTACCGTTTCATCACTTTCTTGAGTCATGGTTATTGAGAAATGTGTATAATAAAAAGAATTATTGTTAATATGATGAAGCACCAGATATGACGTTACGTGATTTGATGCTTCTGCAAAATAAATTCCAAAGATTATCGCGCATTTTGTTGTATTTCAGTATACGACTAATGCAGTAACGCACTTAAACGAAAAATTCAACAATCTGTATGGCACAGAAGCATGAAGAGAAGGCTTGGCTTGTGTTAAAAAGGCATTCTTTTCTGTTCGCACAGTAACTTTGCTTATGAGAGTTAGCAGTAAAATTTGACTGTAATAGAAATAATAAAAAGAGCTGCAACGGACTAAACACTGAAACTGTCTACCTTGTACTTCAGTCCTAGTATAATTCTGAGAGAGTCACCGAAGAAATTACTGGTATAAATCTGGAACTCAAAGGCGCTCTTATACTAAGGTGAGGGGGCGCGTCTTGCATGGATGTGTTGCAGCTACTAAAATGATTTCTCTTGTTCCTGAATTGTGTACTTTTGAGGCGATTTCAAAACAGTCACCTCAGAATCAGAATATCTAGCAGAATTCTGAACCTGCAACTGTCCCAACCCCCTACGCAGTTTCAGTTAATCTTGCATCGCATATCCAGATAATACCAACATTTCAGTATCAGTAGGAAAGGAATTGTTGCAGTAGTGACTGATTAGATATAACAATGTTCCTATTTAAGAGGGAAAAGCGTCAAATAATCTGAAGAATTTATTGCCCAATAGCGCTAGAAGAGGCGAATTTAACGAAGCGTGGTAGATAATGGTGTTGGTTATAAACTCATTAATACCCAAGAGCTGGTATATAAATTAATGCCGGACGTTGTATCGTTCAATCACTCATTTTTAATGGGTCTTTACGTGCTATCGACCGTGAGTTCTTAAGCACGATTTAACCTACAAAGCGATAATGAGTGTGTCATCTGTCTGACAAATGTGTAACCTTTATCAGAATGTGTTTTTATGTTATTATGTGTAAGTTACACTAATTTTGCTCCACAGCTCCAGTCACTTGGACTACATTATTAATGTTTATGTCCTTTATTTTTCGCTAAGAGACTTTGACCGGTTATTTCTGTATTAGATACATTCCTTTTAATTAATTTTGATAAGCACCAATTAAGTATGTTGGAAAAAAGTTACTAAGTTTTATATTAATTTTTGACTTAATTACAGCAATATATAGATATATTTTAGGAAAATTATTTTCATTAAAATTTTGTAAAATAAAAGTTCCTCTATATAAATAACCTTCAGATGATTGTTTTCGATCTGATCCACAATCAGCATTAATTTCAATACATCCATCATTGGTTTATTGGGTAAACACTAAATCTTTTGTAAACAATTTACTGTCAAGTAGTGTTTCTTAAAACTGCCAGCAGATTATGTACTTTCTGTGCAATCAGAATTACGCAGATTTAATAGTTATATCATCTGCTTTGCGTAGTCAACTAGGCAACTATTTTTTTTTTTTACGGACTCGATGATTATCTTCTGTATGATTAAATATTAACTAAAAGCTGAACAGAAAAAAAACGTTACTTGCAAAATTAAAAAAAAAGTTGTGTATGTATTGGTAGATCTACATTTGTTTCTGAGATATGAGGGTTCAAAAATACAGAAAAACAGTAATAGCTTTTTAATAAGCTATTTTCTAAAACTGTAACGAATTTTCATAGAAACTGCATAAATGTCATTCATGTATCTCTAACAATTTAAGCAGTTAATGCTACGAAAGGCTCTATTATGCTGTGTTTCTCTACACACTTGAATACAATAGATTTTGTTACAGACGAATTTTGCCTGTCGGAATAAAGTATTAACAAAACCTGATTAGATAGTGACCTCAAAAATTTAAAAAAAGTGTCTGAAAATTTAATGATATAAGACAGAGATATAGTTTACATTTTATAGTGGTTAAGGATGTACCTATTTTTTTTTATTTTTTTTTTTTTTTTTTTTTTTTTTTTTTGCGTAAAGTGGATATTATCCCCATATTTGCGTAGGCAGCCACTGAAAACCTTCTAAAAACCGTAATCCAGATGCCTGGTACTTTGCGAGCGAAACTAACGAAAGTTTTTAATTTGCAGTTACTATAAAGTATACATATACTTTGTATTGTACCATTGAAAGTGCTTTGCCTCCTAAAGCAATTTGAACGACTGAAGTGCAAAGAGCTGAGGATAACAATTCATTAACCAATACAAAAATGTGTAAGAATTGAGTTTTGAGCCAAGACTTATTACATCAATATCTATTAATATCATTATAGTACGGAACTCTAACTGAATAACGTTCGAACTGTTTTTTAATTTAATCAATGTACGCAGGCAGCAAAGAACTCATATTAATACAAGTGGTGAACATAAATGGAAATAACGATATGAAGATAGAGTACCGCATTACAGCAGACATACAATTTGCTTACAGATTAATGAGTTTCTCACGAGCGCGAGGATCTTACCGAATCCTCCCATTAACTGCTTCCGAGTATAATTTTAGAACTTGAATAGCATTCACCGTTATAGGCGATAAGAAACACCACCGGTTAAAATAACTGTTCCGGGGATACCAACTATGAGACATTCTTCGTCGTCCTTAATAGACTGATTATAAAATCTAAGTGAGCAAATGAGATCTAATACATAAACAGAATGTTTGGACGCTGCTTCGAATAGAACCGGTTTGATGTGGCACACCCCTTATGGCCTCGGGGCTTCTCAATAAAACGAAGAGCACTGAACTAGAAGCCAATGGGTGAGTGAGTTCCCGACCAGCCATAACGCACCGTGCGTTGTGTGGTAATCAGGGCGCTGATCGCATTGTGCCAAGCTCTTCTTCCGGGTCTGATCGGGGGCAGCGGCTTCCGACTGATACCAAACAGGAAGCCCCCGTACACACCCAGCCACCTTGGTTTTACCTCGTCTCATACACTGTGCACATTATTTAGGCAGGAGGTACAGATAGCCTTCGGAGAGTTATATTTGTAATTAAGATCGAAATTTTTTTTTTAAAAAGTACCTGATATCGAATAACAATCACATTCCATCTTCCATATATAAAGTTAATGTGTCTTTTCCGTCAATCCTCGGGACATTTCTCCGGCTGATAAAATTCAGCCAAATTTAACACAAAAGTAAAAAGGCTCAAGTGATCGTAATGACCTAGAGACACCGTTTTTATTGGTTGCGTATTCCGCCCATATCGTAGCCTGCTTCAACCTAATCCGGTAATCTTACCGCGAAAAGGGCCTACCGTTTAAAGTGGAATCCTAACCACGGAAGCGTTCTGGCGTACTTCTCCTAACACAGCAATCTATGACTGACGTAAAGGTCGCGTTGATGGCCTTGGAAAATTTCAGTAGAGACCGGGATTCGAAACAGGTACCTTGTGATCTGTAGTCAGATGCCTTAAGCACTGATTCACCAGACCGCTTCTACACAAAGGTAAAACCGATGATTCTAGAACTCCTTTAAACATTTGTCTTTTTGCGAGGAACAGTTATATTGTTCGCAGTACTGGATTAACCACGTAGCAGGAGTTAGCAAATGCTACGGGTCCCGCGCCTTCTGGGGGTCTCGTGCTTTCTAAGAGGGCCCCGCGCCTAGGAGCCTCCGGAGCCTCCCCGTCAGGCTAGATGGGCCCTTTTTTTACAATTCTCCCGGACGACGAAAACCAAGGGCCTCTTCAGATTGTTTGCACCTAACTTCCGTTTCTTTGTTTTAAAATTAAAAAACCAATAATATTTACTGGTATAATGTAATGACGCGAAACGAAAACATTTGATGCAACTTACGTAATACCTAGATATTCTAAATTCTCCAATGTTATTTTAATGCGCAACTTTGCATGACTAGCAACATTAAGCACCAGCACATGAATTAAGAGATACAGTTAGCATAAAAAATCTAAAACCCTAGTAATAAACTATTCACTTGAAACAACATGACAGAGGGGGTGGAGAAAATAACTTGCGGCGACTGTTCCATTGTATCCGACTAATGAAGCTAGAAATGCCTGAAATGAAGAAGACTTCGTGCAAAACCTCATCATCTTTTTACTGACCTTTACCAGGAACAATTCATTACTAAAAGTGAATTTGTCAAATTAATACTTACATTTTTTTTTTTTTTTTTACAAAGGAAAAAACCTCCAAAGAGAAAGATAAAGCAAGTAGAGAAAACGCCACTCCAAATGATTGAGCTAAATTTGATAAAATCTGAGATATTGGTATTTAAAATTATAGTGTTCACAGGATTACTTAAAGGAAATAGTATTAATTCGGAGGGAAACATCTACAAGATAGTTACAACTGTCTCAAGCTTGTTTCTGTCCTTGGTAATGAGGACCTGCCTAGTTACAAACAACAATCACGACAACTGAATTTGTGCATCAATTGAGTCACATTTAGTAACCGAAGAAAACATGATTTCTGTAAAACAGCTAGAACTTTACCTCCCAGGTTAGTGCAGGGACGAGGGATAATGTGAACATTTCTTCCTTAACATTACGTACAGGGCAAGTGAGTGATACCCTACGAGAAACTACTGTTAACTAGAAAGGTTCAACAGACCGACAATCAGGAGGCCAACAGTTTTCCGGAAACAGATTTGAAAAATTGCAACCGGAAACCTCTGCTTTGTTGAAGAATACCTCATTAACAATGGTTAATTAATAATGTGAAAAGAATTAATTATGCCGTTCAATAGTTTTTATCTCGCCGCAGTATAGTTCTAGGTCGCAATGACCGGTGGTATAAAATTCGAGAAATAAGATGCCGTACTGATGCTTTTATGTATGTTGTTGCCTTTGAATAACAATGTTACGTTCTTTCATTGGATATCAATGGATTGTACAAAGCTAAACTTATAATTATTTTACTTAATCTAATGTAAAAGAATTCTCGGAATACGACAAAAGTGGCTGCATCAGAAACCAAATCTTCCTCCGGAAAATATTATTTGGGATACAAAACGAAAACAGTTTCAATGTTTTTCAGAATTACAACTCTAAAATTGCAGGTAGAATGAAGACTGTTTTTCCAGTTAACTAATCGATGTCTAGAGTACTGTTGAAACCACCTAGTATTGTGTGTGAGCGGCAACGCATTTGTGAGGATGAGGGTTCGAATCTCCATCTGGCCATCCAGATTTGGGTATTAAATGGTTTTTCCAAATCATTCCAGGCGCATGCTGGGAGGGTTCCTTCGAAAGTCAATGGCAAAAATCCTCCCCGTTTCTTGCCCCCAGTCCTTTCCCGCCTCTAATGAACTCGACGTAGATGAAGCGGCGTATAGCGAATAAAAAAATGCTGTTGAAACTATCATATACTCTGATCTTGATTTCTAACAATAACTTAGATGTAATGCAAAAGCAAAAAGGATTAACCACAGGAAGTGTGATTTATAGCTGTATTATACAATAGAACGAATTATGAAGCCCGCCATTAAATTGCGATGAGTCGGATCGGAATTTACCAGGCTTAAGAAAGATTAGGTTTTTCTTTTTCGTGGCCTTGTATTTACAGCCAATTAAGAGCGTCTGCGGTCGATAAATTGGTGCGCCCGAGGCGGCCGTTAATCACAGTGCGGCAGAGCAGGTCGCGTGCGCTGGGTCCGCCAACTACTGTGCCTGAGGCGGCGACCCGCCGACCCCGATACCGTTACGGCCAGCTCGCCAAATAGCCGGCACGCGGCCCGGCCCGGCGCCCTCCCTGCCGGCTACCGACCTGCCGGAAGCGGCCGTCCGGAAGTGACCTGGTCCGCACACAGTGTCCCGTTCGGCCTAGCTACACTTCACATTTACACGGTTTCTCGAAATGACAGATCTGATGGCTCTGTGGTAAAAAAATAAACTCGTATGATGAAATACTTCTAATCTGCCGCGCATTTCTGTTAACCAGGAATCTGAACCACGGAGCGTCCTAGCGTACTCATATGAGTAAAACAAAGCTCGTAAAAATTTCCAGCTATAAAGGAGAATCGAACACTGGACCCAGAATTTTTAAGGTTGGTGTCCTTTCAACTGTACTACCTAACTCTATTGTAAGAAAGCTGACTGGAGACCAATGGACGAAGTTCTGTCACGGATTTCACTGGTTTTAATGTCACCTCCAATTCTGAGAAAGTTAATAGGACGCTCCGTTTGATTCCATGTTAGACTTTAGTTTTCCTCTACTCGACAGAATTAGCCACGACAGAGACGGGATGCGTGGCTATTTCTAACACTGTCACCAAGTTCACACGTTGCTACGATTATTTTCAAAATAAGTTAACATGAAGGTAAAAGCAGACTAAAGCAGATTTGTGAGTAAGGAATCCTAGTAATTGGAAGACCCACAAAATTTTAAACCAAAGTGTATACATCTTTCAAGAACTGCAACTAAACAAGAGAAGAGAGAGAGAGAGAGGGGTGAGAGAGGAGGGGGAGGGGGGAAATGAGGCATTACTTGTTTTTACGACGCTAAGACCTTCAGGTGACTTTTATCTCTTCATCCCTCATTTCATACAACACAATACTGAACAGACACACTATCAAAGTCATCCACATTTACAATAACACATACTAACACCGTCACACTGGGGTAAGCAACAGGGAACCACCTCAGTTCACCTTCCCAAGAGTTCCCATGGAGGTGTACATCCCCGAATCAAGCATCATAAGAAGATGAGGAGGGGGGGGGGGAAGGTTAATCTTACAACAGTCTCAAATAAACTACATTTATATTAAACAGTTTTTTTCCTCACTGAAGTATACCATCTCTAATTGCCTTGAATCGCCAGATACGTAGCTACTAAAGCAGGAATAAAACTAAAAACCCTGTCACAGAATCAACCGACTAATTCCGAAGGAGCGACAGTTCTTTCCACTAACTCTTGCCCATAAGATTCATTCCCCGAATTTTATTTATTTTTATTGTTTTTTACTTATGGCTTTACGCCTCGTAGAGGTCGAGGTCATTAGAGGTGGGATGGGACGAGGGAAAAGGAACGGGAAGGAATTCGGCCATGGCCTTTTGTAGGAAGCATCCCGGCATTCGCCTGGAGTGATTTAGGGGAAACCATGGAAAACCCAAATCTGGATGCCCGGATGGGGATTCGAACTGCCCTCCTCCCGAATGCGAGGCCAGAGCGTAACCACTCACCCACGAGGCTCGGTCCTGAATTTAAAACAAGAATTTAGTAAATTTCTGAAGATATATTTTTCATGCGATGTTGCCAGAAGGCATACTTCCAACCAACCAATATGTCATTTCTCAACACGGAGCGTGAACGGTTAATGTTGTGGCCTCGCATTTTTTTCCGCTTTCCCATCGAGGGTAGTATTATAGAACGTTTATTAAAAAGTCAATTTTCATTTACTTTTATATTTCGGAAGACGTTAGTTTACTGATATAAGCTACTATGTGACGCAATTTTGTGTGCTTTTTTTCGCTTATTTGTTTATGGCTTTATGCCTCGTCAACATCATTAGAGGCGGGAAATAAAAAAGGGTGGCAATGAACTGGAAAGTATTCTGTTAGGGATTTTTAAAGGAACCATCCCGGCATTCACCTAGAGGGATTTGGGGAAATCATGGAAAACCGAAATCCGGATGGCCGGAGGGTGATTCCAAAACGCATCCTCCCGAATGCACAACCAGAGCGTTACCACTCATCCCCTACGCTCGGTCCTGTTTTATCAACGGTCTCACTCGCCTAGTTTTACGACAGAATTTTATCTAGTTGCTTTTCGTTTGAATTTTTTAGATATTTCGTAACAAATGTAGTTGAACATCATTCCAGTAAAATGACCACCTTATGTCTAGGGCAGTGGTTCCCAATTAGTGGTACGCGTACCCCCAGGGGTACGTGAGGTTACTCCCGGGGGTACGCGAGGTTCTCTCTTGACTAAGGTAATCAATAAGATAGTTGAAAAAAAAAAGAATTACGCAAACATTACTACCGCCAAAATATATTTTAAGGCAGTCAAACGGTGTGTGTGTGAATTAGATGTCTCTAATGCTGTGGTTGTGCGAAGCACTAGACTGGAATGAACTCAGAGGCAAATGTAGCTATAAGGGGGTACGCGATGTTCAGCTCTTTCTTGAAGTGGTACTCGGGAAAAACTATTTGGGAACCACTGGTCTAGGGTAATTCGAAAGCCGTTATGCAAGATGAAAGCTTCAGGAAAATATTACCAGAAACATAACACAAAAGCTACTGAACGCTATGGTTACGATTTTTTGAAAGTAAGTAATCCGCAAAAAGCTTGCCGCAAGTGGCAGAAGGGTGGATAGAGAGTGAAGAGGAGATACTGCTGAAAGTTTTTATCAGAAGAATGTAAATGACAGAGGAAGGCACTGTTTGGAGCAGTACTGGAAAGCCGATCCGGTAACTTTCAGATTACTGCCTGCCAGAGTTAACCGGTTGAGCGAAACAGCCGGGCGTTCCTTTCTTGTGGGGAGCCAGCAACGAGGAAGTAATCGACTGCGGTTCATATTACCTTCCAACTCGCTGCACTCCGGCGGGAGTTATCGACGTCTCCCCAATCCGGCAACTCGATCATGCGTGACACCAGTCGTGATGCAAATTAAATTTACATTAAATTCCTGGCACTCATTTGTCTTGAAATTGCAAATAGCGGATTTCATTGAAAAGGGGGTCATATCTGAATGTCACAGATCAGGGCCTAGGCATTCCTCTACTTCTCCTTCTCTTCGATTTCGGCCATCAAATGACCACGAAAGGTAGTCATGTGAATTCATTTCGATGCTTCTTTTCTTGACTTCCAATAGCTCTACATCCTTTCACTTTGCTGTTTCCTCCTTTCTTTGGTCCGTATGGTATTATATTTCCTCCTCTCCCGGAAACCCTTTAAATTTCGGTCAATCATCTGAAAGTTGTTCTATCTTATACTGAATCTTCTGCTATTCCGATGTCTATCGTATCTTTCTTTACCCTTTGGATCCACTGGTTGTATTCTTACTATTGTAAGCATGGTTAAAAATTCTATTTCTAAGTCTGATGTTATCCATTCTCATTATGTGACCAAAAGAACTGATTCTCCTCTTTGTGATCGTGTCTAACATCCTTTCATATTCTTCTACCTTGTATAGATATTTATTGTTCTTTTGCCTAACACTCCTTTTTCAGTTTTCATTTGTCCCCAAATTTTCCTGTCTTCTATTTCTCCAGTTTTCATAGAGAAGATTCATTCTAAGACGTAGAGATCCTCTGCTTTCATTATTGTGTTATAGTGTCTGATTTTAGTTCACCTTGAGAGACTCTTCTTATTATATGTACCTTTAGTCAGCAGGTATGCTAGTCCTAGTTTTCTTGCTCTTAGTCTGCTTGCTTCCTCATCAAGCCCATTAATCTGAATTACTGCACCTAGATATTTAAATTTATTGACATGGCAAATTTTTCTCTGTTTAGTACTGTGGTGAATCCTTAATACTGGTCATGGGTTTAGTCTTCTCAAATGATATCTGAAGTCAGACTTTTCCTGCTACTTCTTCCAGAAGGTTTATTTCATACTTTCAGAGAGAATTGCCAAGTCATCAGCGAATGCCATACGCTTTACAGGAATCTCTTTGTACTTTGAACCTAATCTTATCTCATGATGGAATCACATTTCTTTGAGTTTTTCTTCCCATACTCTTATTACCTTCCCCCAAACACAATTGAAAAGAATTGTGGAAAGACCATTTTACTTCCTGACACCGGTTTTAATTGTAAATTCGTCTGAGATTTTTCCAATAAATTTCACTCTGTAGTTGTTTCAGGAGGGTCTGCCTAATTACGCTGACTGATTTTAAGTCAACACCAAATTCTTGTAAAATGTCAGTAATACATCTAATATTGATACCGTTTAATATTAAAATACGCGATTTTATCAATCTTAGCTGAATATTTAAGGAGAGAGATAAGTCAAAATGCCGAATTATATGTCTGTCAACAATAAAATTATAGGATACGCAGGACTTGTTCTTATGGCTGGAACGTGTATAAATTGATTTTTTTTTCTGGAATTAAATGTTCATACTGTAACGTTATAGACATTGTCGATGAATAAAACTAAATAAGTGCAAGAATAGATTGCTTCTACGGTTAACTAAATGTATCACATCCACTTTATATCTTTAAATATCGAAAATGATGATGATTACTCAATTTAACTGGTTTAATAACATTATTCCTAATCGCGATAGAGCATATGTTCTGATAGTAATTTAACTACATAATTCCTTTTTGACAACATGAATATTTATGACAAATTATTTCATAGTTTAAAGTAAGTTACTGATTTTATTTGAGTCTCTCCTTCCCTTATCTATTTCCTTATACCTGAAAACGAGTGCTAGTTTATGGTCCAGGTCATCTTTTCCATTCCTCATATCGCTATTAATTCTTCTCCTGATATCATCGCAAATGAACACATCAACTCTCTCTTCACCCTGCCCCCTCGTGACTTTCAATGTCTCCCGACACGTCTCTTTCATCGTAACTGTTCTACGGCAATTCCCGCAGACAAATCTAGATTTCTCCCCTCGTGTCTCCTGTATTTTGTTTGCAATGCTTGGGTTATCTAAACTGCAGTCATACTAATCATGAATCTATACCATTTTCGTAACATAACGTGCAAACTTTGTTATTATTGCATGCAGCGCTCATTTTACTGTATTAATCATTGATACTGGAATTAAATTAATTACGTACATTTTAGAAAGAAACAGAATTGTGCCCACTGAGAGACTGCAGATATGTTCCATGTGTTGAAAGCAAACCTTTCGACAGCTCACGTAGTTAAGCCACAAACGAAGTGTGACAGAGACACCTGCTATGTCACTACAGACTGCAATTAACTGTCGCCGTTATTCACCAAGAAGGAAGCTTCAGACACGGTCTGATGGAGTCACGTCTTGCCGGCGCGCTGATAGGGAGGTACTCTGCAAGCTGAGAGGCAGAACGTGTCTGATAACGTTAATCAGACCACGGCGTCCCGTAAAGTGCTTCTTATTTGCGACGAAAATATAAGCCCCATCAAGCAAACACTATAGGTAAAACGACTGGATTGATTTCTTAATCATATTGAATCACAAATACAGAGTTTATTATTTTTTTATATATATTTGTGAATAGGAAAGAAATGATACTGTCTGTTGTACAAAATAATAGAACTGTTACTGAAAAACAGTGGAACTAAAATTTGATGATTTCTTTGGGTGAGATCTGGTTAGACCCCCCCTCCTAATTGACCTCGTAGTTCTTTGAGACATTTTTTTTTTAGCTCTCCTCCTTCTGAGAGCGGGTTTCCGCGTCAATTCTAGCCCTTTTACCCCCCTCCCCTAAAATCGAAGTCTTCGTCGTTTGTAGAATTTTTTTTATAAAAAGCTCTACAGTCCTTCAAGAATTTCAAAACGTCACGTGAGAGATTTCGCCTGATTTACCCCTCCCCCTATTTCACCTCACGTAATTAACGGACGCCCCTTTGCAAGTAATCACAGGCCAGCAACTCAAATGCTACTTCAACCAGGCAAGTAATTCCAACAAGTTAAATCAGCGAGGAGGAGCTGAACATTGGCTGAAACCAACATGGTCTCATTAACTTCGAGCGACTAATTAAAGTCTTGACTCCACATGAAATTCAGTCATTTTATAGCTAGTATTATGAATGATACGAATATCATAACTACAATCTGTATTTTTTTGAAATATGAGTAATTATTTTTTAAAATAAAAATCCGTCTTCTAACAACTGGTTTTATTTTACCGAAAGTTAAAAATAAAACCAGTTGTTAGAAGACGGATTTTTATTTTAAAAAATTTTATGCAACAACTGCGGAACATGGCCTACAACCAAGTTAATGAGTAATTATGATCATATTTGAAGCTTTCTACAGAAAAATTTCTTTCTATGTGGTATTGGCTATTTCCAACGCTGGCATAAAACCTACGATCTCCATCACCATCATCATTAGCACACGTAATTCTGAGAGAATTACGTTTTTAATGAGATGGGAAATTGATGCGCGTAACCAAAAGACACAGTTGAATAAATGTTTGATGAATTTTAGCAACGGATCCAATTTCACAAATCCCTTCACAAGCAGCCTACAACCTCCATTATTGTACTTCACATACCTGCTTACACATACATTCCAGATTGACGAATGAATCGCTTCAGCTGCTACAATATTAATCTATTACTGATTTCGTTCGACGACAACGCTTGTAAACGTTCCAAGCTCTCATGTCGTGAGACAAAGTCATATATTTCATGAACTGCCTTGCTAAATAAGAAAAAACAGGAATATACAAAGAGATGCAGGATTAGTGAGCGGGGAGGCTAGACATAAGAGCTGAAATAGCGAGCGCTTATCGCCATCTGCGTCCTAACGGAGAGGAATAGCGGAAGAGGCGTGCGAAAATGATAAAACGCCTGCACAACAACTCTTCGCACGCTCCATAGATTGTTATCCATCGAACGTTAATCCTTAACGGGACGTAACAGAATAAATATTCACAACCGTTAATAGTCCTCGTGTGAGGCAAATGCAGAGCAAGGAGCGTGGAACATGACATGTGTTTTCTACGGTCTCTTGAACCTCCACAAATTTTTTTCAGACATCGCAGCAGGTTCTCTAGTGCAACCTCATAAGTTTCTCTCTTCATCTCGTTAGTTGTCGGCAGAGTCGGAGTAGCAGCTAAAAATTCCTGAACTCAGTTGCCCAAAACTTCAGTAAATCCGCAAAGACTAAACTAATTTTTACAGTGAAGTAGCGGAATATGATAAACCATCTCCACAACAGCTATCCGCATGCTGACAGAAGACAACGGTTTTACTGCGGAACTGGATGCTTAGCAATACAAAAAAACTTAATGAGATTCTCAGGCACACGGTGGAAAATTCAGTTTTCAACTTCACTCAAAGGAGACCGCTACTCACCAAAACAAGAGTAATGAAGCGCGACATGACTTGCACTAATAACCATTTTAATTCCATCTTTCTTTGGCTAATAAAACTACCGAGCTCACTGGGTGAGTAGCAACGCTGCGGCCTGGCATTCGGGAAGACGTGGGAACAATTCTCCGTTGTGTTATCCAGATTTCCGTTTCCTAAAATCACTCCCGGCTTCCTTCAAAAGCCTATGGCAGAACTCACTTCGTTTATTGCCTCTAAAATCTCCTGCCTGTTATGGCATCAAAGTCAAGAATCCGTAATAGCCTAGTAAAAAATAAAAACAATAAAATTGACGTCAGTGAATGTGAATTAACTAACTAAGGTATAAGTCCAACAAATATAATATTTATGGACTCAGTCTGGCATCATTTTATACTTATGAAACAACTACTGACAGCTGTTGGTAATACAACTGTGATCAATGCTGGTTTACATAATTCCATGTCTGCTATGTTCAATGAAGTACGCCCGCCTCCTGTCAACTAGAAGTTATTTCTGAAAACAATTAAGAAGCTAAACCAACAAAAGTCGCAGTATTAAGCCAGAACCTTAAAAAAAAAATTATAAATTGGGAAATTTAATGAGATAATAGGCATAAAATTAAATTGGATGAAACAATGGTTAATATAAGATTATTTCAAAGAATTTGTAGTCTTCAAGAAAAGTTTGACTTACCTGTTATCAATCAAAAACAAAACCAAATCTTTCGCTCGTTTGATTTTTGTATCATTTGCTAATTCAATTTACCTGTTTTAGGTGATATATCCAAGAAAAAATTAACGGTCGTTAAAACGCATTGGCACTCCCGAAAATGAAAACTCCTGTAGGCGACGTAAAATCTTACTAAATGTACGTAATTTTTGTTGGTGATTTCTTTTGGAGTTGTTTGTCGAAATAATAAATTATGCTTTAGTAAAAGTAATTCCAATGTAACAGCTGTTGTAATTTTTGTTCATTTTGGACGCGTTTCGTCTCCCTGCAAAGTATCCTCAGTAATCCAATGTTTTCTGTAATATGCACGCAATTATATTATTATTATTTTTTTAAGGAACGGTTTTGTATGCATGTTATTACAAGTACATTTATCATCTTAGAGTGGTAATAATTACATTCATAACGTGAGGCCTCCAATCAGCATGTCGCTTTCCATGTTGCACACGATCATAATAGTTGGAGCCACTTAACCAGTTATGCCTCCGCCAGTCACAAATTTTTGTGCTGCTCCGTTTTACTGTATTTGATTTTCGGAAGCAAGTTACTTGAGCGCGTAGTTGTTGTTAGATAGTTTCTCCTGTGATGTTTTGTGCAGTATGTGTTGTTAGCAGGAAGTTGGCAAACATAAAATACGTGCTTTTTTAGCTTTGTTTTGTTAAATATGTATATATAAGAGAGGAAGAAGAATTTATAATAATATTAACTAAAGGTTTGGCCTGTTGGTGGAAATTGTGTATATGCTAAATTACTTTAAAAGTGCACAACAACAACAACAACAAAAACAACAACTTCTGGATAGCTCAGTCTGAAAGTAATTAGGATATTTTTTTGTAATAACGAACTTCATTCGAATTAGTAATTAAATTAAGTAAATTACTATAAGCTTCAAATTACTCTTATACATATTATTTTCTTTTCTTTTTCCTTTCACAGTAAAACTAATTACAAATCTTGGGTTTGAGTATATGTTGGATTTTTTTTGAAAGAGCAAGGTTTTCGAGGAAAAAAAATTCACTTCACTGAGCATGATCTATGTCCCACTCTACTAGTGCCAGAACAGTATTACCGTATAACTGTGAATATGTTATACAAAATGTGTTATCGCATAAGCAACTCAACCAATTTAATTGTTAAAAGAATCTGTTACGCAACTTTTCCAATCTGTTCCGCAAAGGGAAGTACGTCGGCGACAATTTTTACCTCCTTAAAAATCAAGATAATAGTTAACCTAATAAAAAAATTACGTCAAAACAGAATATTAGTCGATTATGTATAGTGAACAAATTGAACGTTACTAGCTGTGCCCGTCCATTAGTGTGTATAACTAAACTGGTGCTTGCTAGAAAGACATTAATTAAATGTTCATTCAAAATGAGTTTTAAATTGAAATGTTACATTCATTTAAAACATTAGAAATAGTAAATAGCCGGTTCGATTCCGAACATGCTTGGTTTTAACTAAATATTTTATCCATTGTATAATAACTGTAATTGGTGGAAATAAAATACTGCCGAAATTAAATCAGTGGAAGAATCCCAATTATATTGGAGATGGCTGTTTGGCTTGCTATGCCACACATATACAAGGTTTGTCCTAAAAGTATGAGACCTTCCTTCATAATTCTCCGCTGGTGTTATTCTGCGCCAACGAGCAGATGGCATCCTTCGAAGTAGTCCCCATTTGAACGCTCGCCACGGCCTTCCACTTTTGGTAGCAGTCCTGGAACTCTTTTTTTTTTTTAATTGCTTATTGTCTCTCTAACAGCGAGGTCTTTTAGAGACGGGAAAGGATGGGGGGCAAGGAATGTGAAGGAATTCGGCCATGGCCTTTTTTGAAGGAAGCATCCCGGCATTTGCCTGGAGTGATTTGGGAATCCTGGAACTCGTTCTTTGGTATCTCCTTTCTAACGTTTCTTTGTCGATGTTCTTTGGGCGGCATTTTAAATCTTCAGAACAGCCAAAAGTCGCAGGGAGCTACGTCAGAACTGTATGAAGGCTGACGGAACTGTACGACTTAGTGCTTTGTCAAATACGGGCTACTCAAAATGATTGCAGCGATTTCACGATTTTTTTTTTTGTTCTTTTAAAGGTACGATGATGGGGTTTGCTGTAATAAGACAAGTGGCTCTCCAAGTTTCGAATGCATTAAATGCAAGCTTCCCGCGGTAGCCGCTAGAGCGCTAGAGAGCAAGATGGCTGAAAGTGAGAAAGCGTACGTTGTCCTCGAATTTCATTCGACTCAGTCTGTGGTAACTGTTCAGCGACAGTTTAGAACAAAGTTCGGCAAGGATCCATCAAATGCTAACACCATTCGGCGTTGGTATCAACAGTTTAAAGCCACGAGATGCCTTTGTAAAGGTAAAACAACGGGTCGCCCTCCTGTGTCTGAAGAAACCTTTGAACGAGTGCGCGCCAGTTACGTTCGTAGCCCACAGAAGTCTACTCCTCGAGCGAGCAGGGAATTAGGTATTCCACAGAAGACCGTTTGGAGAACCCTACGGAAGTGACTGTGTATGAAGCCTTACAGATCACAGTTGCTACAAGCACAACGATGAAGTGTGTCGTTTTCAATTCGGTGCCCAGTGTCTAGAACAAGACAAAACATTCACAGAAAAACTTGTGTTTAGTCATGAGCCCACTTTTCGTGTCAGTGGAAAAGTGAACAGGCACAATGTGCGCATTTGGGGGACCGTAAACACCCATGCTTATGTGCAGCACGTTCATGACTCTTCCAAAGTGAACGTGTTTTGCGCGTTCTAACGAAAGAAACTTTATGGGCCTTTTTTCTTTAATGAGGTGACGATCACAGGGAAAATATCTGCAAATGTTACAGAATTGGCTTACGGCACTTCTGGAAGCTGACAGTGAAGATTTCATTTTCCAGCATTTCGGCGATCCACCCCATTTTTCTCTAGTTGTCCGTAATTTCCTAAACACCAGGGTTCCAAACAGATGGATTGGTCGTGCTGGGGATGCTGATCGTCAGCTGATATCAGCGACGCCTCGTTCCCCTGACGTAACCTTCTACGACTTCTTTGTTTGGGGTTTCGTAAAAGACACAGTGTTCGTGCCACCAGTATCAGTTGATCTGCCAGACCTGCAGGTTCGCATCACCAATGCATTTGCTCTCATTGACAGAGAGATGCTGCAGAAAGTTGGTTTTCTGAAATCACTGCAATCATTTTGACTAGCCCTGTATATCCCAGGAGCTTCAAAACGCGGTTTCGAATACCTAGCAATAACAATAAACCAAAGTTCGAGGATGCATTTCACTCTTGCTATCAGATTTTTTAGTCTGTTTACAGAGTCTTTCAGCACGTGAATTACATTCCGCTATCAAAAGACCCTCAAGATGCCACAGCAGCTGAATGGATCAACAAGTAGAACACCCTTGCTGCCGCGCAAGGAAGTGAGAGAAAGGTGTAGCGGTTCACGGTTCCTGACGCTGTGGACCAAAACTGAGCTGCGGAGGTAGTGGACACCTCCGTTCACACGATCGGCGGTCTCCGCCGGAAGGTGGCACACAACCAGGAACGAATAACAAGCTCGAGTGTTCATAAAAACCGCGCCAGCTGGTAGCTACTACATGGCTTCCCTCTCCGCTCCACTTATTAAAAGGGCCACTGGAGACGAATCTGTCACACAGACGATCGCGAAAACAACGTCTCAAAGTGGCTCTGCGTGCCCTCGGTGCAACGTGCAGGCAGGTCTCGCCGCCGTGTATAATGCACTGGTCACGGTCAGAGAACAACAGAAAAACCAAGCAGCAATGGCTATACCGACAGTAACCTGGTCTTTTTTCCCTACATGAAATTACAAGAAAATTGTACGCTACACAATTTGTATTAATATTTAAAATGTTATAGGCATTAAAGCTGAAAGAGGACGAATTGTAAAAAAAAGAAAAAAACTCTAAAAGGATTTCGGAGAATTGGTTTCGCTTTCGTTCTGTAAGTTCATGAACCATATGCGCACTAGGGAAAATGATGCCTTCTAAAAACCTTAAAGCCTAGGCTTTGTGCTGCAAAGCCGAGTTCTTCTCTTTTCATTTTTTTTTTCCCCACTTGGACTTTATTTCAACAAAATCTTCTCGGGTGTCCAGCCGGATGGTGTTGTAGAAACACGAGGTTTCTACAGCTGGCTCTGCTGTCTTCATCAGGTATCTTGTAGCTGTCGCAAGCTGACTGTCACCGCCTCGACTGGCTTAGCCACCCATCGAACCTCCTTTATACTTTCAGCTGTAAGGCCCGCTCGCTCTGAAAACGGCAAAGCCAGCTGTCGAAACGTCGTGTTTCTACAACACCATCCGGCTGGACACCCGAGAGGATTTTGTTGTATCAATACGCCGGGAAAGTCTCCACTCACACATTGGACTTTATTGCTTAAAGAGCTTAGTGGGTAAAAAGTGGTAATCCTGAGGCCTGGTATTTGGGAAGACATGCAGTCAAATCCCAATCCACCCATCTACACTTCGCATTTTCAGAATGCGATCCAGGTGAATTACCGAGTTCCTTCTCGTTCTTTGCCTCCAATCGCCTGTAAAGACCTCGACGCCGCCGAGGCGTAAAACCCGATAAAAAAGTGACTGCTCGAGCTGTAGAGGTCGAAAAGTAATTAAGAGAAGGAATGAAGGTACCAGTTTGACATTCGCCTGGGGTGATTTCTGGAAACAATGAAAAGCGATATCTGGGTATCCAAAACGAGGATCGAACGCACGTTGCCCAGACAGCAAGGAAAGATAGTTGATAGCTCACACACGGAGCTCGGTGGATTCGTTCTCGTTTGATAAGAAAATGAAACGCTAATTACGTAACGCAGTATGATCCGATACTTATCCTGTCAAACGATTATGAATGCATTTTAAAAAAAAAAAGGCACTAGCGCGTAATGTTCCAACGTTTTATAAAATATTATGGCTTCTTGAATAATCTAATTAATAAATACTATATAATTCTTATTTTTAATATACGTTCAATTTGGAAGTGAAATGTCAACCCGAAAGTTGTTTTGTTTCTGCATAAAATAATCTCGCAGATTTCAAGTAACCATTAACACCGATAACATCATACCAACAACGTTTTTACTACCAAGAGGTCATGTCTAGAGCAGCAGTTTCTAATTAGTTTTTTAACCCGTACTTCTTCAAGAAAAGAGCTGAAATGATAGATAAAAAATCAAAACCTCTTTTCTGCAATTTATTAAATTTTAATCCAACAACATCAAAAAATGTCCAAAAAACATGTTTCGAAATAGTTATGTTTGCCTAATTTTTTAAACTATCTTAATGATTATCTCGCGTAGCCCTTTAAGCAACCTCACGTACCCCTAGGAGTACGAGTATCAATAATTGGGAATCACTGGTCTAGAGCGTCGGGAAAGTTCGTTAAGAGAATTCGATGTCAAGAAAGTTACTTTGTATCAGAAGAGTAATAGGTGTAACTCCAATCAAACAGAAAAGAAGTGAAATTACGGATTTTAGATTCTTTAGCAGATGTACAGAGACAGCACAAATTCTGCGTGATAAAATTTCCGTAACAAGTGAAAGAGGAAAGAGAGCGAGAAAAACATAAAAGCCACTTGTTTAAATTTTCTTTGTTTAAAATTTCTTTGTTTCGGGATTTATGTCTCGTTACGTCGATGTCATCAGAAACGAGAGAAGATGGAGGGCAGAGAACGGGAAAGATAGGCCACGGCCTAAAGAAGAAACTGAAATAGGATGGCGGGACGGGGGTTTGAACCGTGTCCTTCCCTATTCCAGGCCCAAGCCTCACAGTCCTCTAAACTAGATCCGTCTCTAACCACTGAGGCAAATATACTTACACTTAACAATAGTCTTGTAGAACATATTTGCTTTCTCCTGTTCGTCTCTGAACTTCCACTGCTGCCCTCAGTTATTAAGGTTACTCATTATGTTCTTTCCAGAGTCATGATTCATCAAAATAACATGAATACCGAAGAGAAGTTAACCAATTTACTCAAGAACTGAAATTCTACATCCATATAGGTATAGTCGGTTACACGCGGTTATCCGTGTCATTAGCATGAACGGCAGGTCAAATTTTTGCACGACTACATAACATTCATTACTTTCTGACAGCACCAATATCTTTCAAATAGGTGGTATTAAACAACATTATACCTAATTAAAGACCAGTAATTTAATATTCTTGAATTTTGCTTCGCAAAATAGTTACAATTCGCAATCTGTTATCCACGAACAAAAAATGAAGGAACGTCTCAGCCATTCAAGAAAAGATTTTTTATTTTCATCCACATAAAAAAAAATGGTTATCTGTCTTCGAATTACTAAAATTTGTGGTTCGTTTAAGCTCTTCAGTAAATTTTGGTTGTTTTACATTGAAAAAAAAATTATGTATAGGTACTTGATTTTACTGACTTATGTATTTTATTCTGCTTCGACAACTCAATCCACGTGGAACACAAAGAGTAAAACTTATCTAGTGAGTGAATAGAACCACGGTGAAAATAACCTAACTCTTTCATTCCATTTAATAACATCAATATCTTTCCAAATAGCTTGCCCGTAGCCATGGCGACTAAGGAATATCGCAATCAAAATCACACACAGAACGTACCTGCATATCTGACTAAAGCGTCACGCGCGTGAGATGTAATCAGTGCCAGTATAATGAGGCGGGGCAGGTGCACCACCACGCCTTATGAAACAGTTCAGACCGGTCGGCCGATTAGCCGTGTCACTCCGGGACCCACATTCTGATCCCATCTCGTGTGTGACCCTACTGATCGCTTTAATGATAGACACGTGTTCACGAAAACAAAATTTCTAGACTCATAACTGCGTCCATTTTTCTATGAAAGTTCGAAGGATAACTTCAGCTGTCATTATTAGGCAGTGTCACGTTGAAAACTTATGGCAGAACTTTTCCTGACGCGACTGAAAGCCTTAAAACTGTCAAAGTAGAGGTCTCCACAAATATCGTACAGCATTGTGTGTTACTGAAGAGCATCGCACTTATGACCGTATTAAGGGTTGGGGAAAATTTTCTTCTGCAGGTAAGGGGACCAGGGATTGGAATAAATTACCAAGGCAAATTATGAGTAATTTCTTAACTTTATCAACAATACATGGATTTATGAAAGTCTGTAACTATTTCAATTGACGGGTAAGCAAATAATTACACTGCAACACAGTTACTTTTGCTGATGTTTTAATTTACGCTGTGCGTGACGCGTTTCGAGTTCTCATTTTCAAATGCATTATTATTACATTTTTCGATGTGAGAAGTGTGAAGCTTCCCGCTGGACTCGCATTCCCATTACAATCTTTTCGGCACTAGAAGGGATGTGACGATGTCAGCGCCACGTTTTGGCCATTCTTTATAGTGATGCAACAGAATTATAATAACGGAAGCAGAAACGGATGTCAAAAGTATAGCTTACCGGTAACGGAAGCTGAAGTGTAAGTACAATTAAAAAGTAAATTTTTTAACAACTATTATTTTTAATTAAATTAGTTTTCAATATTAAGTACCGTAGCTATACATAATATATTATTAATAGTAGTCTGGCCGCTTTTACACCCTACAATCTGATTTCATACAGTATATTAGACCAGTTCCGCTAAATAATTATTCACTGGTTAGGCTGCTGGGGGAAGCTCATAAATATTGGTGCATTGTTGGCAAAAGATGGTGGTATTTTTGTGTATTTGATTTCCACCACATAAGGGTTTGCAAAAGTCATTAGAGGCTGGATGGGACTGGGGACAAGGAATGGGAAGGAATTTGGCCATGGCCTTTTTGAAGGAAGCATCCCGGCATTCGCTAGGAGTGATTTGGGGAAACCATGGAAAACCCAAATCTGGATGCCCGGACGGGGATTCGAACCCGCGTCATCCCGAATGCGAGGCCAGAACGTTAACCGTTCACCCACCACGCTCGGTACCACATAGGGCGATCCTCGTGTAGAAGTAATCGTTAATCCTTTTTGTATTCCAGAAGGTGTGAATGTAACTGCAAAACTAGATCGCCACTATCGTCCGATGCAGTTGAGGCTTGCTGGTATTATTGTTAATAATACTCCGCGATTCACTATAACTGTATAGCGGAGGGTGCATTGCACCTATCCATAAGGGTAATAGTTTGGAAGGGATATACCTGATGTGGCAGGAGGCTTCATTCGTATTGAACATGGATTCCAACATTTTTAATGACTTCATTCTCAAACTGAGTTCGGCATCTTTTGGGGGAAGGTACGCCATCATCATCTTGAGTGGAGTTTGTTGTATCTCTGGTTCTGTTGAATGCCATATTTAATAATTTACACTCATCTTCATCCCTAGTGATGCTGACGAAGAAATGAGATTTATATACCAAATCTATATACGTTGTAATTGTGTATTAGGGTCTTTCGTCAGTCTCGCCTTCAATTTATCGTGTAATCGTCATGTTTTGGAATTGTTCTGAAATATCTCTTCGTCTGTTCTCTTCTTGTAATAATGTTATAAGAACTTGAATCAAGGGTGTGACTGATGAAATATTCACTTGAGAGCTACAGCAATTCAGTCTTGAGGGGGGATCATAGCGAATGAATCTACGCTGGGGTACAAGACTCCTAAAAACAAACAACAACTACAGAAAGACTTACGACTTTACTTCGCCATTTACGTCACGGCGCATAATGAACTGAAAAATATCTAAACAAAAAACAAACGAGTTGTGACAAGTGCCGGGTCTCTGTTTGCAACACCCCTCATCCGTTGTAAACTTCCGAATAAATTTCAGTTATAAAAGTTACGGAAGCAGAAACTGATGTGAAAAAAAGCTGGAGGAAGCAGAAGCAGAGGTCTGTTGCATCACTAATTCTTTACCTTCCCGTGGAGTTTCCTCCCAATGTCGCTTCCCAGAAGAGCAGTCAGTGCTAATAAAGAATAAAGAGAACATAGCTGTAGAAATTTCTGAGACATGGTTGATTTCTTTTCACAGAAACCTTTCTCAATGCTAAAATAGTCCTTGTTTAGCGCAAACAAAAATTCTTTTTGCTTCTTAACAACAAAATAATGTAACCACGTTTTTTTTTCAGTTTTGAAATTCAGTATACTGTTTTTTTTTTTAACTGCTTTACGTCTCTTTTTAACATCGAGGTCTTTAGAGACGGGAAAGGATGGGGGGCAAGGATGGGGGCAAGGAATGGGAAGGAACTCGGCCATGGCCTTTTGAAGGAAGCATCCCGGCATTTGCCTGGAGTGATTTGGGGAAACCATGGAAAACCCAAATCTGGATGCCGCCGTCCTCCCGAATGCGAGGCGAGAACGCTAACCGTTACACCGCCCCGCTCGGTTATATATACTGTTTTTCCTGTCGACTCTAGTATAGTCTCTAGCTTTGTTTCTTTTTTAGTTTAGGTAAATCCAATTTTCATTCCAAATATCGTATTTCGTTTGTTTTTCTGTAGGTTCAGTTAGAGGAGCAATTACACCAGTCTGCTACTTTCTCATTTAATTCTCACCCACAGTTTATCTTTTTTTGCTTGAATCCTTTCTTCAAATAATCCACAAAAAATTTGTGATAGAGAAGAATGAGTGTTAGTGTCATGAATTAGGGAGTATGATTACAAAATGGTTCGTTGATATCAAAATATGAAATCATTGATCACTCTGGCGGGCAGCCACATTTCGATTCTTTATTATGGTCTACAAATGCACACAGTAACCCGCTTTCCAGGCGAATGTCGCTTGTCCATTATCACTTTCGCTATGAATACCCTCCACCAGCGCTTGTTAATAGCGCGCGAAAGTCTGGCGAACTGACACCGTGTAGCAAATTAGTGGGCGGCGACGCTTAGCATTGTGTGGGTTCTCTATCGCTCCAGGAGACAAAAAGCGAACGCACAGCATATACCCCTGCTTCATTACTTCCTCCATGCTCAATACAAAATTCTGTTGTGAAATATATGAACGTCTACATTTACGTTCAAATGGTCAGACTTACTTTTTACTAACGACAAAAGGGAATAAAAGTTTCATGCACACATAATAACACCATCTACATTTCAGCTAATCAAGTCGTAACTCGGAGAGTTCGCTTTTATGCCTTAATCTCAGAAAAATTTCCCCAGGTGAAATACGTAAGAAAACGATCTGTTCTATAGTTAAAAATAGTAAGATACTTCCAAAACAAAAAGATTTTAAAGAAAAGTTCAATTACTAGTGCTAAAATTTCTTACTGAAAAGAACGAGCTACTTGTCCAGATAGAAGTCACTATCTCGAATTCACCATACGCATGACGGGTAATATTTTAAAGCAAAAAAGTTCGAAGATTTTGAATTAATTTTAGTGTTTTTCTTTCGTGAAAAATTTACTGAGCTTTACGATCAGCATTCCTTCGTCTCAACTTGTAAGTGTGATGCTCTTCCTAACAGGAATTACGTATTTTTAAGTTTATTACAACATTCAAGAGGAAAGTAAATATCGTACAAAGAACGCTTCAACACATGTGGTAAAGGGTAATCGAACCTAGGAAAGAGGATGGATAGGACAACGGACAATACAGGAAAGCATGACCCTACTACACAGCGACAAACCAGCACCCGGGGCAATTACATCGTAGGAGACAGGCGGGAGCTATTCCAGGATACGACAGCTCATAACACTTACTAAATGCTTCATTGCACGTACGGAAAGGTGGAGAACGTAAACGTCGAATCATTTAGCACCTAACCGCTGGGCCTGAAAAACTCTATTGCACTTCTGACAAGACCAAACGATATGATTCGAAACTGCTGTGTATTAATAATGTAGTATGAAAAATAGTTTTCTATAGAAATTCTCGCGATATAATTTCCACCGAATAAAGTTATATAAGCAGTACACAAACGCGATTATTTTTATTATTCTTGACTTATTTAGAATAATATAAATCTGTTCGCCACCTCTCACTGGCGATTAAAGAGACGAGAATGAAATTATTCAGAAAAAAACATTTAAACCAGAATGTGTGCCCGATATTTTTTAATAAAAAAATACATCTTTAGTAGCCGTCCACAAATAATTAGTGAGCAGAGATGATCATACGATAATAATAAGGAGAACCTAATAAGTAATACGTAGGCTGTAGGATTTACGGTGTCACACTCAATGTATCGTAACCAAATTTTTTTTTTACTAAGAAACAGTTTTCTTTGATGAACGACAAAAAAAAGGATAGAAAATCCAAGAATCTTCTCTACAATCTAGACAAAAGACTGAAGATACTTTGTAATCAGAAGATATTCTAGCTTAAAATGTCTTTTGTTTTTTGCTTCTGGCATTATGTCTCATTGACGTTGAAGTCATAAGAGGCGGGAAAAGACTGGGGGCAAGGGATATGAAATTATTCTCACCGAGCGGGGCGGTGTAACGGTTAGCGTTCTCGCCTCGCATTCGGTAGGACGGCGGTTCGAATCCCCGTCCGGGCATCCAGATTTGGGTTTTCAATGGTTTCCCCAAATCACTCCAGGCAAATGCCGGGATGCTTCCTTCAAAAGGCCATGGCCGAATTCCTTCCCATTCCTTGCCCCCATCCTTTCCCGTCTCTAAAGACCTCGATGTTAAAACGAGACGTAAAGCAGTTAAAAAAAAAAGAAATTATTCAGCCATGGCCTTTTGAAGGAACCGTCCCTGCATACGCCTGGAGTGATTTGGGGAAAGCATGGAAAACTCAAATATGGATGGCTGGACAGGGATTCGAACCCAAGTCCTCCCGATCATCTATCACGCTACGCTCGGTCTTAAAATGTCAATAAATATGAGATTCTGGGCAGTGTGCTTAGCGAATTAATGACCCAGAGCTTAACAGCTGGCGCATCATGAACATTCGAAGTAAACGGGTTCAAATGCCAGATAATCCTAGAATGCCTAAGCTATTGAACGAGAAATCATAAAAAGTCTGCGCTTGAGGAGCCAGGCATTCCTCATTGCCCACTGAATTGCCGGGTACAATACGACACGGTAATGAACAGCCGATTTGGGCCGTCGGGGATGCGAAGGGCTGTAAAGGTCGGCCGGCGAAAGTAGAGCATGACGGCAGTTGTAGGCGGTAAGGCATTCCGACACGGCCGAACGGTACCGCGCCAGTGAGCGGGCCCCACTTGCTGTGCGACTCGATGAGTCCGCAAGGACCCCGGCCGGCCTTGCCGCCTGCACACACGGACGCCTGCGGTCGCCCCGCCTGACTCACCGCCGACCAAAAACTCCGCCACACTGCTAACTGCGCATTTCATCCCACCACGTAGCGCAGAACTCTCCAAGATACGTGACAGCGCCGGTCTTCCCGAACCGTGACCCCTCGCTGTGTCCGAACGTTCGACGCTGCCCGAGGTCAATGACCGGTGTTCAGCTGACACTGCGTCATCAGCGTCTAGGAAACTGAACGCCAAATTGCCCTGATGTAATTAGAAAGGCTATGATGGTTCCTGTGCTCGATTCAGTAGTATAAAAGGTTGATAATGACGTGCATAAAACTGTGCTTCAAAGTTGACTACCAGTGGAGATATAAGAACCACACTATATCAAATTGTATAACTAAATACAATAGTGGAAACAGCATGCTGGTTGAGGTCACAGAAGACCAACTACCTCACCTCGAAAAATAAAGAATATCCCACAACAGTTGTATTGGCGTATTTACTAAATAATAATTATTAGTTTATTCTCTTAACTTTTATCACAGCAACTGAAAAAAAGGAACCTGATTTAACTGTTTTATTGCAAACTCAACAGTTAATGAAAAACCATCTTGACAAACTGCTCGGAAGATCCTAATCTGACAATTCTTTTTAGACTGTTGTGATCATCCCGTTACTGGCGCCGTCTACTCAAATAAGCGTTCATACCTACATGGAAATACCTTATTTCTTCTAGGGGCCACACCTAAAATTTCAAATTTGTGACGATTTAAATTCAAAACGGGATAAATTTATTTTTAACAGAAACTACTGTACAAAACCGAGGGCAGCTTTCTCCTTTCGCCTTGCCTAATTTTCGTCAAAAACAATTTATTCCCCTCCTCGATAGGCAACCAATTTGTCACTCCAGTCGTGCAGCCACTATTCAGAAACATAATCAGGCTCAAATCTTGTGACTAATCGCTGTGCGTCATGTGGCTAGTTTGGATGTTAACATCATACATCCAGATTTTAATGGAGCAACTCATATTATTTTTGCATATTTCAGTCGAATTAACACAACTGGGGGAAGGACCCATGGCTCTCATTACGAACTTTTAGACACACCGAATCTAGGATAGACAAGTTAGAACGCCAAAACTGAAGACACACCTATAGCCAGAATATGACTTAACTAACAAACTTGGAGGAAATGTCTAACGACAAAGCCTTCAAAACCGTCTTCCGGAAACTAATAGGCAGTAAATTAGCGTGGCTGCTGCTGCTGGGGGAGGGGATCAACTTTCATGAGTTTGTAATCCACACTAAGGCAATACACTTAAATTAAAATGAATAGTTAACCTCATAAATGATGTATGTTTTGTGGGGAAAAAACCCACCAAAAAATTACACCTTGAAATATACCTATAAATTACTAAAAATCAACCAACAGACTATACGCCAAATTGAGCGAAAAGAAATATTGTGATTGGATGAATTTCAAGTTATCTTAAACTTTAAACCAAGCATTTAATCCATTAAAAGGAGAAGTACTGAATTTAGTGATCAGATGTTCAATGTCAGATCTAATAGTAAAGGACATTTAAAGAAAATATAAAAACTCTGCAACTGTCAAGGTTGGAGCTTGTGTTCCAGTGTCATGAAATCAATAAATAAATAAAAATGCTTTAAACAAATTCTTTCCATTTGTATCTGGTGAAATTTACAAATTAAACTACTTGCTATATAAAAAATTAACTAACATATGTACAAAGCAGTAATTACTTAATCAAAATGGTGCTGAATTTCAACTTTTCTAGAAACGCAAAGATATTTTAAAAGTACGTTATACAAAAACCTCAGCAGAAGCTCTAGTATTTTTCCCTGCCTCATAATAGTGTTGTTAAATCAAATTTATTTATACGGAATATACAAGAATTATATATTTTATATCCTATTTCGTGAAATAATGGTCACCGAGTATCAATTTCATAGCAATATCACATTTGTCTGCATAACTAACAGAAGTGATTTTTTTTTTTTTGCTTCGGGCTTTACGGTTCGTCGACGTCATTAGTGACTCAAGAGGATGATAAGCAAGGAAAGGGAAGGAATTCTGCCGTAGCTTTTTTAAGTAAACTTCCCGGAATCTTCCTGAAATTATTTCGGGAAACCGTGGAATACAGAAATATGGATGCCAGAGGAGTATTTGAACCAGCGGCCTCCCACCAGGTTCGGTAGAAGTGTGGAACGACGTTTATATGACAAATAAGTCTTGTGATAAGCCAGTGAAAATGTACTGAAATGATAGTTGCAGTGACGAACAAAAAAGCCAAATGTAAAATCAATAAGAATAACTGAAAAAAAACAAAAATCTAAAACATTCAACGATGTTCTTCTCTCACCTAGACGGTTCACTACGCTGTTCTACAACACAGAGTAAAAGTAGTGATGACTGCTGCTTATGATATCACTCGGTTTATAAAGATGATGCAAAGCACTATGAACCATACTTAGCCGTGACAATCCAAATGGGAGCGTCTCTAATTGACGCATTAGGAAACAGTTTCAAATTCCGCCACAGCCAGATGGCTTAGCAGTTGGCAGAAAATATGCATTATGAAGGTAGAAAATTGAAATCCAGTTCCCGGAATCCAGGTTTACGGTTCAGATTGTTTCCCAAACTAAATTGAGGCAAATACGGGTATGGTGTTACAGGCCATTGGTTTATAATAATCCGATCGCTTCTCCAAGTCCTTAATCATGATGGAATGAGAATACCAGTATGATCTGCAAATCGAAGAAAATCTCGAGATGCAAGCATATGTCACGGTTTTTCCGAAATGGATAGAATAATAATGAACAACCAAAGGGCACTTTTCATACACAAACATCCCACAAATTAGCAAACGGACAGATTGTCACTTCCTCCTGTCATTCCCGTAGTATCAGCCTTCTTGACTGCATTGCGAAATACCAATTTTCTTTAACAAAAATTCTTTATTAGAGAAAAGAAATCTGCGGAACAAATTGATGTACAGTAAGTGAACAAATTGAGACTACTTCTACAGAACACAAGACTAGTACTCCAAGAATTTATTTGCAAATAGAGTGCGGTATTATGTGTACGAAAAAAATTGCCTTTCTGTGAAACAACTGTTTAGTAATATTTTACCTCGACGAGCAAAATCTTCATAACACTCCTTAGGATTTAAGGCAACGTGAAAAAGCTATTTCGTAAGATCAACTGTTCAAAGGCGTGGAAATATTTCTAAACCATAGGTAACATCATGTGAAATTACAACACAACTGTTTGTTTACATTCTCCGAACACATGTTCCCCGTTCTCTACCACGCGATGGCGCGCGATACGTTACTTTATAGTTCACTGCAGAGATACACGGCTTCCTGCACGAAGGAGGTCTACTCGTAAACAGCATTGCTGTACCTACTACCTGCCCCGTAAAACATCTCTTACTGCGTCCATACGGTGTGTTACCTCTCACCCGTGACTGCAGTAATTCGCGATGCGAAGATAGCGAGTGATTCACGAAATAGCTCCGGCATCAGCCTACTTTTAGGCGGGGCTCCGCCATCGTGGAGTGCAATTAGGAAGTTGCCTTATGTCTTAAGCCAATGGCCGGATGCGTAGTGAAATCTGTTGTAATAACGGTGACCGGGGAAGAGGGGGGGGGGGGGGGAATGAAAGAAGAGCCATTCAACTGAGTGTGGGTCCGCCTTTCTCTTCTTCATTAATGAGGTAGTTATGATCACCCACATTCAATAAAAGGTGTCATTATATTTCCAGTGTATAGTTCTTTACGTGCTGACCTAAAGAAATAAAGAAACAAAAAATAAATAAAGGAAACACTTAAGATCACAAACAAGAGTCAACGAGACTCATTACCTCAGCTTTTTCTTGGAACAATAGAGCAACAACGAAATATCACACAAGGTGAAAAAAGATGATTTTAAAGTTTATTTGTAGAGTTTGAATGTTGATAAAATTCGAGAGACTAATAAATTATCTCCACAGAAGGCTTACATATATCCATTATGATGTTACGATACTCGCAGATCAGTATCTATTTTGAACTTGTGCGAATGTAGTAATTGTAACGTGCCTTACACCCTTTCAGCTTCCACAAACGTTTCATCTTCACTGCTTTTCAGCGGCTCAGGTAGTGAACATCAGTTTATTAACATTTTCTGCATAAGGTTAATCGTTGCTTTCTGCAAAAGGTTAATCGCTGCTTTCTGCACGTGTCTTCAACGTGCTGGTCTGCAACTGTCTCGAAGTGCGCAGACTTCTAATTTGCAAGTAATTTCACGCTTTTTAGTTCCTTATGAATAAACTAGAAGAGAACTTGTGCAGCTTAACGGAACAAAAACACGAAAGCGGAATACAGAGTTTATTCGTTACTCTTCGGTTACTGTGACAGACAGGGCAACACACATCGGCTTGAGCAAGCGGCAAACACAAAGTGAACGGCGAAATAAAATTACTGGTGATGCTATCCACAACGGGAATATACTCCACATGGAGCATCACAAGTGTGTCACTGCAAAGACCAGCTTCCTAACAGCTGTTTTTACATCTCACCTACATTCCGTCCAGTTCGGCAAACCAGTGAGCCATCAATTCTAGTCGCGAAGCCGGTCCGATGTTTTAATTAATCCGCGTGCGGGACTTGTCACCTGCCGCAGCGGGGAGTTAGGCCTGTGACAGAAGCCGTGTATCATCAGAACCTGTTAGCGGCGCCCAGGAACGGCAACCAGCGGCTCACGTTCGTACACAGCACAACAAAGTATCTTCGGAATCCCAGCCCGAGAGAATTAGTAAACAGTGGTCTCGTACCTACCGATTTTTCGGTATTTCTACCGATATGGAGTTTTTCCTAGTCATTCCTACCGAAATGTAACCATTTTTCCACGATTTCTGAGAATACAACGAATTTTGTTCGGAATTTTTCGTCGATTTTACATTTTTAGGTTGGCAACCCATCTCGTTTGTGTGTTACAGCAAATTATTCGATCGATTACGTGACAGGTAATTTAACCTTATGCAAAATGTTCCGTAAATCTTTTCAGGACTACCCCTGTGCGTTTGTGCCCTACATTATCGACGTTTATAGGGGATTCCAGAGCTAGTTCGCTTGTCTATATTCTACTGGTAACCATTACCATAAACACATATTTTTAATAAAATGTACATAGATGTTACTAAAAACAATGTGACGGGCAGTGCAGTAAGAGGCAAGGCACTGTATTTGGTGAATTTTTTGCGTTAAAAGTGTGTCGAGATATTCCTACAATCGACAACATTGAGCACATCAACCACCCGCAGCTGACGGAATAAGCCTTCCAAGAGTTAATATCTTTTTGTTAAATAACTTAATAAACGAATTGCAAATTACTAAGTCTGTTGTTTTGTTATTTTGATTAAGTTTTGCTAGTATTGACAGAACTAGTATTGATGTTAAATTTTTACTAAAATGTATAATATATCCTGTAATTTCCCTATTATTTAACGAAGATAAAGATGTTTAAAATAAAATAATGTAGTAATCTAATGAAGTTTTAAATAAACTTAAATAACTATATATTTCACACTTTAACTTAAAAAAAAATATCCTCACTGCCATCTTCTGACTTCAGGTTATACTATACGAAGTTGAAAAGGTGATACGAAAATCAAACATTTCTTTGAATTCAAGTTGAAACCAAAATTTTCTTTCCAACTTTTGATGACTAATTTGTGGTCCAGTTGCGGCAGCAGATTGCCATCAAGTTGCTGCACAGTTTGACGTCAAATTGGTAGCAAGACTTGAGGTTCCAAGCCTGGTAGTAAAATTGGTGTCAAACTGATAGGAATTCTTTCCCAGCAAACTGTGGTTATTTGGGTTGTATTTTTTCATATACCGATTTTGGGTACAAATATACCGATATTAGCGGACAGATCTACCTATTTCGCATTTTTATGTTCGAGACTATACAAATATTAGACGGAAGAAACGAAAGTTTTTTTCTTGTTTAATTTTTGGGTCACAAGTTGCCACACCTATCACCTTCCTTTACTACAAGTTGAAAGAAATCTATAATTGAAACTAGAATCCGTACCACTTAGCCTTTAAGCGTACTCAACACACACAAAACAAAAATTAAGTCTAAGTCCTACTTAAATGCGAACAGGGGCATTTCGATTGCCGTCCAGACACACGGAGCCACAACAATGGTCTTCCAAAGAAATTACATCGCGAAAAAGTTTAAATAATACGACACACACTCAAACAAATACAGCATATAAATTGTGTTATTTTTTTTTTTAGTTTAAGTTCTCTTTTAACTTTCTTCCTAATTTCAAAAACTTAACAATGCTATACATACCGTGTCTAATTGAATGTCTATGATTAAACAAATCAAAGATGAAAACATGAGGAAACATCAATCAGTACTATGGAAAAGTAACAAAAAATATATTTCGGAAATTAGAATGAATAAATGAGTTCGAAAACATTAGATTTTTAAGTCTTTTATTATTCAATTAACAAAAAAATCTGTGAAAACTTAAATTGTGTGTGCAACGAATAAATCGTTCTGAAAAGGAAACGGCTCCATTACCGAACTGGATTAAGAAAATATGGCCAAGAACTCTATATTTCGTAGAAAGGTCGTTATCTTAGAAGAAAATCATTACACCGAATACTATATTTTTCACCAGCAAAAATTTCCACTAACACACGAAAAAAGTACATATACGAAGTCATAGAGAGTTATAACTTTTTCTCCTTGATTCCGCAATTCTAATGCTGAAATCTTCCATCCCTTATCGAATATACGGGTCAAGCAAACAGAATTTAGTTCCATACTGCAGTGGGTCACGTAATAAATCAGTCTGGAGCAACTTCGATTGCCTTCCGTCTCCTGTGCAATATGCTCGTCGAAATTTTCTTTTTGACGCTGTTTCCTCGATTCTATTTTTACCGTGTCTTGGGTGATGTTATTTTCTTTTTCAGTGGGTTTCCAATCCATTTTAGTTTTAGGAAATCCGAAGAGAATTATTGTTAGCTTTTCAGGTGTTACAATTTTTGCAATTATTGTTTTTAGCCACTACCTTGATTTTCTTAATCAGAAATACATCTTTTTAGCTAACAAGAAAATAAAACTATTTAAATTTCTGATGGTCATGTAATGAGGCATATACTTTCAATTAAATCTTCTTTCACGCAATACGAATTTTCACGAAAAATTGAACTCGTAGAAATCTAATCTTCATTTGGCGTATTCAAAGTTAATCGCGTAAAAACGAATTTAATTTGAATCTATTTTTAAATTGTTCGTTTAACGTATATTAGCCGCAGTTCCTACCAATAACAAATGATTGATTTTACAACTGATTTCGAACTGTGTCGTTACTTTGAAATGTAACTGCGACATATACCAGCCTCATTTTTGTAAACAAGATCTATAGTACTACTCCTGGGAAAGGAACGCTTGTCCTCTTATTATGGACGAAATCGAAGAGACTCCCTATTACGTGATTACGAGGAACGCGGTTGACAGGCGCATTAGCATGTGACCCGGCTTAACAAGCGTCCTAGGGCCAGAGGCCACTTGGCGGTTCTCCACACATCACGATGTAAGGCCGCGCGGTGTAGATCCGTCCCGGATGTGACCAGCCAGCCGTGAAACTGGAACAGGGCGCCCATCGTCGACGACGGAAAGAAACTTTACTGTCTCTGTATGGGAACAGCACAAGCTCACTCGCACTCACACACATTCATCATCGCGGCTACTTGAGAGAAGCACTAACCCACAATCATGATGTAGGAAGACGAGTCGTATACAGCTGACTTCAAAACTGCATGCACTACTAAATTACTAAATTACTGCTAGGATCGGCATAATCGGCGTAAGGGGTACGGCAAAAACTTGGCCATATCCACCCTCAATAATTATTAGTTTTTTTCCCAAGGAAAAATAAAGAACGATAATTTGGAGGCAACCAACAATATTACTAGGACGACTCAGTTTTAAATCAATTATAATTTACTATTAACAAAAGAAACAAGTTCCAAACTCTGAAACATTGTGCGATGCCTAAATGTTACTCTAGTCGATTGACATCTTAGTAAGTTGTTGACGTTTATGGATGTACAAAAGTGCATGCAAGCGTGGAACAACACATTATTAAATTTCTTACTAATAAAAACCATCAAAGATTTAGAATAATGAGCTAGGTGAGGAAATCTGGTCAAATAATTTTCAAAGTTGGCAGACAACGTGACTTCAATGAACCGAAAGCATCAACAATAGAAAGATTTTTTTTTTTTACATATAATGCTTTAGGTATTGCGAATATGATTTCAATGCTCTGAAAAGAAGGAAGGGTTTATTAAAAAACAGCAATTGGTAAATTACTATTTTATTAAACTTTACAATAAATAATAATACAGAATTTTAATTAAAACTTTCCTCGTATTAGCAACTAACGCTAAACATAACCTTAGGAAGCAATTCGAGGGTCTATAGACACAGTAGGAAACGAGAAATATCACGAAAATGAGGTGATAAGAAAAGTCTGCTAACACTTATAAGTTTCCCGGGGCATTCTGTAATTTCAGTAAGTACGATCGAAGATAAGAATTTCACATACCATAATTGCAATTCAACATAATTTTTGTTATCTCTAAATCAATCGTCCCTCAGCACTGAGAACAGTATTTAAAGACAGTCGAAATGCAGTTTTCCTTAATTCCGTCACTTTTTAAGAATCCTCTTGACAGACTTTCATCCAAAAGTAGAGACATTAAAGAAAACTGAATGTATGGAAAATCACGCCTAGATCTGGCGAAGACGGGAAAAGGAAAACTATCAAGTACTGCATCACATTGTAGACCCAATCTGTTTTTATCAGGAGCGATTTCACAAAACGAGTTTATTCCACAAAAGTAATCGTCAACTTTCTGTTTGGAGTACAATGAAATATAAGATACACCTACAATTCGTATTGTTATAACAAAAAGGATAAAATAGGAGAAATTAGATATGGTACAAATACGTATCAGAATTATATAATCCACATACTGTCAGGTACTGCAAATGTAAGAAGAGTAAATATATTATGCTATTTGCATACAACACAAAAATCCCTTCTTAACAACTTCTGATGATAACAGCAATCTTAAGATTCAAAAGTATCGCAAACGGATTTATATAAAACGAAAAATGTTATTGTTTTAGAGGTACATTTGTACAGAATACGCATTCAAATGTTTGCTTAAATTAAATTTTTTCCATGTCAAACTATGAGCTAAGAGTGTAATTAACGTTTATTTCTTAGAACTAACTTTAAGAGAACATTGCATGACTTCGTTTCGTAGAATTCGTCAATGAATCAACACCTTGTGAATACCACCTTGCGTGAAAAATTTGGAATTTCTCCGTCAAATACTGGGGAATATTTAACACAAAAGTATTATTTACGAAACAAAGTTTACCAAAGTTTATGTGAGCCACAGTAGCAAACTAGGAAATGGCGTCAACATTATGGTTCCATATTTGCGGTGAAATTTAGGAAAAATATTACACATGTTGTTCGCACCCGCTCTATTATGGTTACAAAAAATAAAGAGATTAATGAATCAGTGAAAGCGAATTAGGTGTAAAAATCTAGTTATGCATGACTGCATCATTGGAGATACATAACACGAGGGAGTGCACTAAATCATACCCGTAAATCATTCACAGAACATGAAGCGGAAAGATGAAACTGACTAAAAAGCAAAGAGCATGTTGCATGCAGCATATGAATCACGGAATCAAAGCAAGAAAGAAACTATCAGGTATCACTTTTCCCAGTTGTTAGCATTCAGTAACTGCAACGCATAATTACATATCACATAGTGGCAAATCTCGTTTGTAAGTAAGTAGAAGAAAACGACATCAAATATAAAAAGAAACACATAATTAACTCTGTGTGCTCTCCATCGCTATGTATGAAAATCGCAAGGGCGGACTAAACCACATGAAATTAGTCTTTACAGTGCGGGAATGAAAAAGAGTGGGACGAACAAACAATGATTCAAACTCGGTATGGCAAGCAGTTTCCGGGAGAACACCGAAAAGAGATGAAAGTGACTATTACATTTTCTCTGTAGCGTCCGTGCTGCTCATACAATGCGCCCTGCATAACGTTCGTTTACATACCGAGCATTGCGCGAAATTCGTCTCGGTTTGAGGTTTGCTGACAGGACAGTTCAGCGACACGTATAGCGAAGAAGGCGGAAGCATAAGGCAGGGCTCCGTTACAGGCAGATGTTCCAAATAAGCGTTCAAATGGTGGTCATGCATATTTCATTTAACCCGCGCATAATTGGCAGGTAACCACACATCCATCCGGCAAGTTGTCATTTTGCTTATATTTAAATACAAGCGAGTATGGAAACGTAGATCCGGCTTTCCTCTTGTTCTGCTGTCCATACGTGTTACTTTGTACCACATTTTACAATTTAAATGCTATTGTTTTAATAAGAACTAGTCTCCGTAGACAGAAGACACTCTTATGCAACATTACACGGTTACCGTATGTTCACAACAAGTGGAGATTTTTCACTAACATGTGACGCCTATACCTAACTTCATCCAAGTGGTCAGGAACCCGCAGACTGCAAACCGGGGTGATCACTACCTAAGCGATTCAGTAGCACAGAAAAATCGAAAATATCCGTCGCTGTAAACTCGTAAGGGAGCCGCAAAGAAAGTTGCTATGCTCCCCTATATAAAACTATACGTCAGTCGAAACACAAACAAATCAAGCGTATTAATTTATTCATTTTTGTTTTCCTCAATGTTTACACCTTGTTCTGCATCGATGTTATTAGAGGCGAGAAAGGATTGGGGATAAGGAAGGAGAAGGAATTTGGGCATTGCCTTTTGAAGGAAACATCCCAGCATCAGCCTTGGGTCATTTCGGGAAACCATGGACGACCGAAATTGGGACGACCGCACATGATTTTAACCCGAATGTCTGGCCCATGCGTTACGGCGCATCCATTAGGCTCGGTCTTTACACGTATCTTTTTCAAATTTATTAACCGATTACGTGAAAATTAAATATTTTAATTCAAGTATGCAGAATTTCACCATAATTTTAGCCACCTTGTTCGTGCATTGGGTATATATACGCGGATAGAGGTACCACTTAATTTCATTTTTAATGTGACTGGTCTCCGTTTTTTAAATTTTTTTTCCAATAAAATTTTGCTTAGAGTTTTTGTAAACGTCACAGCATGCAGCAAAAAACTTTATTTTCTTAAATTAATCGTGTTTGATATCGATCCAACAAGATTCAAAAACGTCTGAAATTTGCTTTGTCTTTTATTTATGATAACTGTAATGGTGAAAATTACGCAGCCAAGTAAAAATTATCAGTTTCAAAATACAAAGAAAACCGGTTTCTGAAGAGAGCCAGATATTCTTCAGAAAAAAAAATCCTTCTGCAGTTTCAAGTTGCAGTCATAAAAATTCAAATGGAACAACCACGTGTAGTTGGTCAGTGCGTATGTTAATGGCTTAATAGTAACGAGTACTATTTTTCAAATCCAGTTCAGTTTCACCGGTTTTGTAAAACCAGTTTAGGTGAATAGCAAATCTGTTTGTAAATTCCTAAATACACGCTATGACCGCATTCCTTCCTCTTCCTTACATTCAAATTTCATCACCGAGAAAGCGGTGAACGTTTCCTTTAGTTTTTATCAGAAAGTAAGTACGTATTATGGTGACATAAAGCCATCCATAAATTTACAAAAAAAAACATAAAAAAAACAATGAAATAAGTATTTGTATCTCACACTTTACAGCCTCAACGCCGATAAAACAACGGACTGAATATACGGTCGTAGCCATAAAACGGTTTGGATTGTTTTTACTTTTCCCTAGGCCTTAGCATCCGTTGATGGTGGTATTATACGAGCCTCATCTTCAAAGGTCTGACTCGAATAAAAAGAAAGAAATGGACTATGGCCTTATTAAAGAAGAGTCCATACAAACGCTGGCACCATTGAGGAAGATCATGAAATATCAAAACATGTAACGTACAATGGTCCTCAATGAAAGCTCAACAAAACAACCATAAGGCAATTTCACTTACTGATACTAACCAACAACGAAGACTAAAATATAAACATACATGACATCATATGTAGGTGCGTGTCTTTTTTTATGTCTTCACGCATCATCCAAGTCGATGGCGTTAGAGGCAGGAAAGGAATGAGAACAAGGAACGGGAAGGAATTAATCCATGGCCTTATGAAGGAATCATCCTGGAATGATTTCGGGAAGCCATGAAAAACCGCCATCTAGATGGCCTTGCGGCAATTCGAACCCGCGTCCCCCCCCCCCCCCTCTCCGCCAGGCCCGAGCAATACCGCTCACTCATTTTGCTCTATAAAACAAAATTGTGAGTAAGCCTGTATGGAAAGAAAAACAGTCCTATGCCAGAAGGAGACCTCAATGCGTGTGGATCATCCACAACATCCACCTACCAGTTTAAGGATGTGTTTATCTCATAGCAAGGACGCTTTCAATAAGGGTAAGGTCGGAGTATCGTCAGAAACAAACGGTGTTACGAGTCGGCGCGTATTTGCGTTTTTGGTGTATGCAGTAGGCCAGTAGAGCATCCGGAATGCCACTAATATGAGCATGCTATTAAGGTCGTCTGTACTCGGTTGACACGCAACAGACTCGCCTAATAACCGAGCACTATGACCTCTGTACGAAAGACTGATATTGCAGCCAAATCTTCATCTAAAATTATTCTGGACATATCGCTGTGCCCGTGGAAGAACGATCTAGTACAAGACTTCTAAGAACTAATTGAGATAATGTTAGGATTGCGAAACAGGAAGTGTGTAAGTCGCTTAGAAAAGAAACCGAGCGATAAACAATTATATTTTGACTTAAAGACTTAATCAAAATCAATAGATGAAGTGCAAGAGTATCCAGATTAGAATACACAAAAAATGAGGTAATAATAATAATATTAAAAAACAGTACGTGAGGAAACGAAAATCCGGCAGCTTGTATAGTATGGACATATAAGACGTATGTCACAGGAGAGAGGGTCTGGAAAATATTTGGAATGACAATGAATAGATAGATGTTTGGACAAAACAGCCAAAAGGTTTAGAAGAAAATAGGTGAAAATATGAACGGATGCTCCTTTCCTTTCAAGGTGAGAGAGACCACCAAACGGACTGTAAAAAACGTATATTAAAAAGATAATGAGTAATACGCGTTCTCAGGTGAAGTGTTTAAGTAGAACAGAAAGTTTGTTTGCTGTGAGTTCTCTCTTAAGTTGTTTGAAGTTCTTCAAGAGCACCTAAAATTATGTCATTCTCCCAAACTTCTTGGTTGAAGTTCCGATTGTGTCAAATTGTTTACCAGCAACTACTCAGAAGCTGGACTTCGAACAAAAAAAATGTCTACTCCCCGTATTGAGCGTTAGAGAGTTCTCACAAGTTTCGTTCAATATGTTTTATTATACCAATTAAAAGAAAAATACCAAAATATTATTTAATAGAAACAAATTGTGAGGATTAGAAATTTTTTGAAAATTGTTAAAAAAAAGTATTTTCATAACATATTTATTATCTGATTCATGAAATTCCTTAACGAATGATAAATACGATTTTTTGTTGAAAAAATTTATCTGATGAATAGAAAAGCTAAAAATACATTAAACAAACTTCGAAAAACTTCACCACATTTATGACAGAAAAAAACATTTCTTTCACTCATGCACAGATTTTTTTTCCTTATGGCTTTACGCCTCGTCGATGCCGAGATCATTAGAGGTGGGAGGTGACAAGGAACGGGAAGGAATTCTACAAGGGAATTTTAAAACAAGCATCCCGGCAATCACCTGGAGTGATTTGGGAAAACCATGGAAAATCCAAATCTACATGCCCGGACAAGGATTCGAACCCTCGTCCTCTCGAATGCGTTACCGCTTACCGACCACGCTCGCTCACATAGGTTTTAACGACAGAGGGAACAAAACTAGGTAATTAGATTGTCGTATAACATCCACAATTGAGGCAACAAGTGGAGACAAGTGGACTTGCAGTAAGCCGTCAGAAACAGCAACCATAATAGGCGCCACGCCATTGATGGGATTTGCACTGCATGCAATGTACCATCCCACTTCCAGTACAGCACGCTTAAACACCACCAGCAAAACTGTCAGGTAGGCGAGATAACGAAAGGGTAGTAATAAATACGGTAAAACAGCCGTCCACATGAACTCTACGAGTCATTCAGTGGTCAAAATTAAGGAGAAGGGAACCAGGAGTTCCTTAAAACCAGACCACTTTTGAACGCTCGACAAGTCTGTTAGACCTGCATGCATGACGCGTCACTGCGATTGGCGCCCTACCAGGAAACTGGCACGGGCTGCATGTGTTCTCGAAGCGGCGATCGTATCTGTTAACTGCGTGTGGGGCCTCACGCACTGCCAAAGCTCCACAATGCAAAACCAGACCAGTGACTCCAAGGCCAGTCAAAGACTATGATCTTGAGATAGTTTTGTTCTCGAATAATTACACCATTCCAAATTTTCTCTGACTAATACGCAGGTTTGCCATGGCTAAAAAAATATTTTTTTGTATTTCGGAAATGCGTTATGGTTTCCATTCAAACCCAATTAACGATGCTATAGTCCGTTCAGTTAACAGAGGCGGCTCAAGGTCAATCGGCTCTATCTCCCATCTGATGCCCTCCCCCTACATGCGGCGGGGAAACTGAGCACTCACTCACATGGATGCAGCGTTCAACTGGGAGAAGGCTGGAGGGAGGGGGTGGTGAAGCCAGGGGAACATAACCTTGCGCCGCCAGTTCGGAGTGAATGGGGTATAGAAACGACGTTTAGTTGAATTCACCAGATTAATAATTATCATTATTATTACCTAAATTATTTATTGGAAATCTAACAACCAATCGACGGAACCGAACGGTAACTAAGGACACTCTGAGGTAATGAAGTTTAAGATTTGTTGTTGCCGTCACTGCATTAAAGATTTAGTTAGTAATTTATTTATCAAAGAGAGAAGATCTATCTTACGGTCTGTCTCGTCGTATATGCAGTTTTGTCAACTTTTAGACAGAAGACGTTCATTAAACTTGATATGCACCCAAGAAGTTAATGTACACGACAACAGTAAAATTGTGATGTTACGAATAATCATCTGGGGGGGGGAATTAAATCCAGCCTTATCGGAAACGCTCTGGCATGACAATCGGGCGTACACGAATTCAAATCCCCGATAAGATATTAAGATTTTGGTTATCCACGGTTTCTAGTAATTCCTCGAAGCGAATGCAATGGCGAATTCCATCCAATTCCTTTTCCGCGGTCCTTTCCTGCCTCTAATGACCTCGACGTAGACGAGGCGTAAATTCATAAGACAAAACGCAATGTAGAAACAGGAACTGTGTAGATCAATTAATTTCTAGGAAGCGTAATCTGTTGAACTGTTAACGTCAAGGATGTAAATTATGTAGATCTCTTTTATTGGGGTCTTCATTCTTATATTACGCCGAAGAGAAGTTGTCTAGAGCCAACGTTTGAATATTATTTTTTTAAATCAAAATTCGCTGTCTTATTACTTGCCTGTGTGTATTCCTCCTGTATCAAACCATGGTAAACCTCGCTGGCTACTGATGTTAATTTGTTTCAGTTGTGGTAGCTAAACCAATTAACAGATAAATTGATGTGGGATATCGGACCTAAACCGGTTACAAGTTATTGCACTGCGAATTTAGACCATTTCAATACGATTGACAGCAAATACTTATCTTGTTACTATAAAGTTTTTTTTTAATAACAAATTGCTGTAGAAATGAAACTTCCAGTAAATTTTTATTTCTCAGAAATTTTTTTCCACATTAGTACTAAACACTGGCCATTTCCCTACAGCAAGCTGTGCGGGTACAAAAAGCGCTCAGCATTCCTTGTAATAGATGAAATTACTCCGTGACGTGTAATTACTGTGGTGCGGTCGCTGGACCACAGAACAGTGGGGGATAAAATACGGGACCGAGGGGGGAGGGGGCCGAGCATGGCTGGCAGTCAGCGACTGGAAAAATCACGACACAAAAAGAAGCGGCCGTCTTCCTCCGCCAGCCGCATCCCAATCAGAGCATCCGACGGGCGAGTCGGTCTCAACACCACGGTACTGGGGGAAACGAATAGCGGGAACTGAAAGCAATCGCCATGCGATCGCCAAGTGGAAGGAATTTCGCCGGCAGCAATAAACGAGTGGTCGGAGCAATTTTCTCACCTGTAGCTACAATACAACTGAGGTCAAGTGTTCCAACTCTCGGAATATAGCATATCTCACCTGGTAAGACTAACGAGGGGGTAATTTTCAGACAACTTTTCCGTTGCTTTATTTGACGCAAGTGATTGGCCCATTGTCTCTCGTCGAAGAAATGAGTAGGTTAGCATCGTTATCGAAGGAAGACTACAACTGAAATCATAGTTATAAATCATGAAAAATAAATTCCCACCAAATCGACTTATGTGAAAAAAATAGGGAATCGTGCAGGAAACAAATTGCTTCTGCGCAGTACAGAGAATTCTAGCAGGATAGTACTACATGTTAAACAAAATCTATGTCTTATGGGGAGGATTTAACGTCAAGAGAAGTGATCTACGCAACAAATGGCGTGAAGGAAGCTAGGATGAACTAATTAGTTGAAGTGGCCGTAATGCAACTTATTTCTCATAACAAATTAGTTAGACATTTCTAAACGTTCTTAGAATTGTCGAAGATAAAGATTAACGTAAAGTTTCTAAACTGGGTTATACGAAATTGATTGGCTAGCTCACTAAAAACAAAATATTTCCCTCTGAAATAACCTACGAGTTAATGAATGATAGTCTATTTGCAGTGACAACAAAAAAAATAAAAATTATACGCTCAATACGACAGGAACCTCTAGCAAATCCATTACACAACTTGACAAACCGTGGGATTAATCGTAACAATTATTAAAGAGATTCAATTCAATAACTTTGGATAAGTATACAATGCTAAAAAGAGGGAAAGCAAACGGATACTGACGACTGCGGAAAGCCAGTCACGATCTATAAACAAACTATAACTGATATGATTACATTCATACGCGCATGTGTGTACGAATATATATATATTTTTTTACCTGCTTAACGTCTCTTAACAGCGAGGCCTTTAGAGACGGGAAAGGATGGGGAGCAAGGAATGGGAAGGAATTCGGCCATGGCCTTTTGAAGGATGCATCCCGGCATTTGCCTGGAGTGATTTGGGAAACCATGGAAAACCCAAAGCTAGATGCCTGGACGGGGATTCGAACCGCCGTCCTCCCGAATGCGAGGCCAGACGCTTACTGTTACACCACCACGCTCGGTGTACGAATATAGAAATGACAAATTCGAAATTTGTGTTTTAATAACAGGCTATATCTATGTTAAGATCTCGTTACTGTGAGAGTGGTACAAGCTTTGAACTGAAACGTATGTAATGTCGACATAAGTTTGTAACTAAAAGATTGAACTATGTCCGTACAGGACTGACCTTATCGCAATGCGATCCAGTCGACTAGAAGCATCTGTCAATTGGAATGAAACGGGTGTGGCGCAAAGAGATGTACTATGTTATACAGTTGTAGTTAGTTCCCTTTGCTTCAACTCACGAACTATGCACAAAAACCTATGCTCAAATGAATTCCATACCTATAAAGTAACCTTTAACGGAGGAGAAAGTCCTGCAGAAATTCGATTCTGAACCAGGGATTTCTCGATCCATAGTCATAAACCTTCCCACAAGCCTTTCTCTACTAATAATAAAGCAAATGCACAATTCCAAAGTATGGCTGTTTTTTTTTTAAATTTTTTAATCTACTTAACGTCTCTCTAACAGCGAGGTCTTTAGAGACAATAAAAGATGAGGGACAAGGAATGGGAAGGAATTCGGCCATGGCCTTTTGAAGGAAGAATCCCGGCATTTGCCTGGAGTGATGTGGGAAACCACAGAAAACCCAAATCTGGATGCCCGGACGGGGATTCGAACCGCCGTCCTCCCGAATGCGAGGCCAGAACGCTAGCCGTTACACCACCACGCTCAGTGTATGACTCGTGTAGCGGCCGAGCAGCTGCCTGCACGCTTCTGACGACATGTGACCGACAAATACTGTTGCGCTTGACTGTTCGTCCTTGAACCGCAGGTCGGCATCAGGTATTCGGCGCGGACCTCCCGTGGCCGGGTGACCCTGCTAGGGTCAGGGCAGAGACAACCACACAGTTCCGCGCAGGACATGGCTTCCGCCTTTCGTACAGACCCTTCCACAAATATCTCACAAAATAATCTACTGATTTTATCCAAAAGCGACATTAACACCTATTTCTTCTCAATTTTTTCTTCTAATTATGGCCAAAATGCTAAAATTAACTTTCGCTAACTTAAAGGTAAACAAATCTGTCACTGAAGTATAACAAACTGAATACTTATGTTCAATACCGTCTGTTTAACAAGTAAATTTTTCTTTACTTGTTTTTGAAATAATAGTTACAAAAGCTGCTAACAGATGGCGCTGTAATCGCCATACGTAATGCCTAAATAGTGATCCGAAGCTCAGGGGGATCAGTTCCACCTTTGAAACGTGAAAGGAGGTTAGCGTACCGAAGGAAGAGTTGATGTGATTGTTTGCAAAGATTGTTTTCATACGATTATTTCACTTATGTATGCTGATATGAGCTGTACAGCGTACAGCGCCATCTGTTAGCAGCTTTTGTAACTATTATTTCACCCTGCTGTATACACTTCTTACAGCTGTCACAATAAACATACCGTTTACTGCATTCCTCTACCGATCTTTGTTTTCGAGATATTTAATTTTGAAATCAGGGAGTCCTTTTCTGAACACCCTGTATATGACTCAATGGGCGAGCAAAGCGTTTTTTCACCTCCTACTTCTTTTTATATCTGAAGCACAACAAGACCACCACTACCCACTTAACATACACTCATAACAGTTGGATACAATTACATTAAAACATATTGCGGAGGGCCACCTCCGTTAATATCCCCAGGAAGTTACTGTGCTTACGTTTAGTTATGGTTACCAGTTAACTTGTCACGAAATTTGACGCTCATCTCCACGCCAGTAACTGATTCACGTGAAAAAAAGAACTCAAGTGTTGTGATGTGCCTTTCGGCCTTGTAATCTATTTTTCGGCATGTCAACATCGAAGTCATTAAAGGCGTTAGAGGATGTGGGACCAGGAAAGGGAAGGGAAGGAACTCAGCCATGACTTTGTCAGGGAACAGTCCCGAAATTTGTATCGAATAGTTCGGGAAACAATTGAAAACCAAAATCTGGATGGCTGGACAGGAATATGAACCATAGCTTCTGAGGTGGTAGGATCGTCCTTGTATTAGGCAAGGATGCTGTGGTGTTTGACTTCCCACCGCACGGATCACCACGTTTTCTTTAACGTGGTTTAATGGTTTTATTTGAAACGGAGAAAGTTATTCTGATCCTGCTGCTTCACGTTTCATGCCGTGACCAATTTTCGCTTCCTTTTTCACTGGGCATTTATGGTTAGTCGACGAGGACTGGGAGAAGATGGGGGCAAGAAGCGTGAAGTAAATCGGCCGAGGTCTTTATGGAAGGAGAATCTGGGTATTCGTTGGAGTGATTTCGGTAAATTATTGAAACCGAAAATCTTGATGCAACTGGGTTCTCTAGAATGCCAGGTCCGATTGCGTATTTACCACAAATGCATGCAACAGTATTAACAGTGCTACGTATTTTAGAAGTTCATAAAGCAGTTCCACTGCAGACCGCAGAATTTCTTTTCGCAAGGAACGAAATAATTAAAAACAGCTTGTTCAGATATGTAACTAAAGACAGATATGTTTGTCAATATTATAGACGGTACATGTAATTTTATTTTGAAATTTTCAGTTTTAGAGGATATAATTGTATATTTTGTTTAGAAGGCGAGGAAAGATGGCGTAAATTTAAAATTATGGATAGATTCTCTATTCTATTTATTCTCTGGTTTCTGTTACTTTCTTTTACAGATGCTTCATAATCAAATTTCATAACATGTACCTATCTAGATTAATATAAACCCCTTGTAAGTCTCGGAATGCATATCGTTTTGTTTTCAAAAAAGTAAAGGATCGATTTACGTATAGAATTAGAAACTTTTCAACATGATGCATTCGGGATATTTCGTATGAAGCTTGGTAGAAGCGAAAAGTTGGATGTGTAACGGATTATGTTTTATTTTAATTTCGAACAGGCTGTGTAGACTGAAATATAGCGGGCAATCTGCGATGACGTAAAGAAACTCATACCATGGCTGTATGATGATTTTTTTTTTTTTTACTTTTCAAGGGAAGAATCTAACAAGGTCATACGCTAATACTGGAATTCTTAACGTCGCCTTCCGGTATCTGATTCACTCGTTTTCGGTCTCGGGAAAGGACCATGTTCTCTGCAAAGATGATGGCCTCTTTCGACATGTTCGTACTTTTTAAGCAGCCAAAGCAAGCAGTGGAACGTGTTTCCTGGTGAGACCGACCGTTAGACGCGATACCGGATTCCATTTGGGAACCGGCGACCAGCGAGCACGGATAATAAAGCTGTACTGCGTCAACGGGTCAAATGCGACTTCCGGATACTTTTATTGGAAGACGCAGACGCATTTAACTGAAGAGGTCTCATGCTGTTCATGCCTAAGAAAGTTATCACACACCAGGACTGACCCGAAAATTATTACTGCTATAGACTCGCTACTCTGTGCGAAACGTTTTAGCGGCAACCTAAGAAACCGTAAATTCGTACAAATTTGTTGAACATCATTCTCTACACACAAATGTAAGTTCGATGCCGATAGGTTTTCGCTCAGGGTAGGAAATCAGTAATTCCATTTTCATCTTTATATTACTACAGAGCACAACAATATCCGAAATAGGCTTTAATTCAAATGTGCACAGCCAGTTTTACAAGGGTAAAAGTTAAATCACGAGCCCGTAAACGTTACTGCACAAGGTTAGTATGGGAGTCAAGCACCTTCTCACGTGGCTGCACCTAGTGTAACAATAACCTACAAACTATTTGAAGATTAAATGATAAAATGACGCCAATGCAACTGTATTATGTAGCTTTATTGCCGTACGCGTTTCGCCTCTCATCGACGCATCATCAGCGACGAAACTATTTTAAAATTTACATTGGGTTTTACAAACTTATTTGACATAGTTATAAATTGATACTTTCTTATTATTTACACTTACTATTTACATTAGTGGATTTCAGGATAGTAACGACACTGCTTTCTCTCCAAAGCATGTTTCCATTACAGCCGTTTGTCTTTGCTGTTGTGTATATTTGAAGATTCCCAACTGTTTCTAAAATTTCGGCGTAAAGTAGTTACGTCAAGACATTACATAACTAACTCAACATTCAAGTAACTGGTGTAGCCTGCCCCGGGAACTATATTCACGAGAGACGTAAAGGAATTGGGTTACAAAACTTTGGTCAGACCATTGCTCAAATATGGTAGTGTAGTATGGGACCCACATTTTGAGTATCAAATACAGGAGTTGGAGAAGGTGCAAAGAAGGGCTGCTAGATTTGGTCTGGAAATTATCGCAGAATGCAATCAGTGACAGATGTGATAAAGGAGCTGGAATGGGATTCATTGCAAGACAGGAGGAGGATGAGGAGGGTAATGGGAGTGTACAGGGCGTATACTGGCGATGAGGCAAGGAAAGATATTGCAGTAGGTATGAAAAGTAGTTCATGGAAGGGAAAAGATGACCATGACCACAAGCTGGCATTCGATTTCAGGCACAAGGGTGGGGAAGATTTTCTTTTTTAGGTAAGGGTGTCAGGGATTGGAATGAGTTACCAAGGGGAATGATGAATAACCTACCGAAAACATTAAAAGAATTTAAAGTTAAAATTTGTAGAGGGCAAATGTAGGTGAGTGTAGGATAGGGGAAGTTCGGTGTGTAGGGAAATTGCCACCGGAGCGTGTGCTCCATTGCAATTAAATAAATTAAATTAAATATGTTAGTCTTTATTGAGAAAAGCTTTGTAATAGTTTTTTACACCAATATTGCGAACGTGCTTTAATGAAAGCACGTAAGGTTATTTGGTATAAGAACAGACTCATACGGAAGAACAAGTATTCCTCAAGTAACAGTATACAAGAGTGTACTTGAAGCGTGCTAGAAACATCGAAATAAAGGCAGAAACAACAGGGTTTGAAAGTAAAAATACTCCCTCCCCTTTTTTCAGGTTTTATGTCTCATCAATTATGAGGATATTAAAGGTGAGATAGAATTTGGGGGAAGGGGCATGGACATGGAAGGAATTAGGTAATGGCGTTTTATAGGAACCATTACCGCATCAGCCAAGGGTGATTTCGGGAACCATTGGAACTCGAAATCTGGATAGCCAGACGCGAATGTGAACTCGCGCACTCCAGAATGAGACAATATATAGATAATGTAAAAGGGGTTACAAATCTATAAACATCAGTATAAGGAAGGCCTACAAGACGATAAACATGATTCAGTTGATCACTAAGAAGAACACAAAAGAAGGAGCATGTATCAAGAATGGAAAACATCGTAAATCATAATAGACCTATCGAGAGAAAGCGAATTTAACAAACGAAATAAAGATAGCGAAATACCAAGAAAATTAAATACAACATTTTTGTATCAAATAAGTAATTTCACTCACAAAATTAATTAAAAAAAAAATACAATTCTGCTCTACTAATGAATACATTAAACCGAAAGTGGATACTTATAAAAACACTGTCCAGCTATCTAGATTTCACTTTTCTGTGATTTCCGTAAGCAGCGCTTGAAATGAAATCAAAACTTGTATTTATTATCTGTTAACTGCAGTATGACTTGCGTTATTCCAAATATGGTGGGATAAGCCAGTCTGCAAGACCATCGATTGTCACTCACGAAGAGGAGCGTGATTATACATCAGCTATAGAACTTTCACGTTTTCTTGGGGGAAGAGGAGTTAACTCGACGAAAAGAAATGTCACCAAACACGATAACGCATCCCCTTCATTCGAAGACTGACTAGACTATCACCTCAGACGTCTCAGAACACCGGTAGTAAACATCATCAATACTAAGTACTAACCAAACGCTAAGCTTGGTCACTGTGTCGTAGAGTCCGTAACGCTGACGTCACGCTACCGGTCTACAACCGCCAGAGATGTTACTACCAATAATAGGTTATGCGCGTTATTCAATAACAGTTTTATTTAGTTAAACAAAGAAATTAATTGCCAAACCTCTTAAATAAAAGCAAGTATTGCGTTTAAATTAACATATTAGTTGCTTATTTATATTTGTTCCATGTAGATGTCGTTCCATGTAGATGATTTCGTTAAATTCTTTACTCATACATAGGATAAAGACTTTAATTTTCGAGCAGCAATGTTAGTGGAAGTTTTGATTAAATTAAAATTTATCCTGGGTCAGAACGAGGAATGGCATTCGACTTTACGGCAAAGGACATGAGTAATTTAACGTAAAAGAAATAAGTTAAGTTTTTTCATGAGCGCCATGTTACTGAAAACATTACTTCATGCAGACGAAAATAGTTCCACAATTATCACTATCTATACGGCATGAATCAGTTCTAAAACTAATACGGTATTACGTGGCATAACGTAAGCTGTTAAAATTTATTTTACTCTCCTTTCACTGGTATTATTTCAAACGCATGTAAGTAGTTCCAACTGCATCACGATTTAAACTACAGTCGAAATACGTACACTACGAAGTCGGGGTTATGAGCGTTATGTATTAGTTAAGCAAATCGGAAGAAATGATTTGTCAGTATACTCGGTTCAACCCGTCATTTTTAACTGGGTTTGAGGCTAATAATATAATAGGGATGAAACTTTTTTTATTTTGCTCGTGGCTTTAAGCTTGTCGACGTCGAAGTCACTAGAAGCGGGAAAGGATTGGGGGCAAGGAACGGGAAAAAATTAGGCCATGGCCGTTTGAATGAAGCATCCCCGTATTCGCCTCGAATAATTTGGGGAAACCATAGGTGTGGAATTATTTTCAGAGTTTACATGGTGGCTGACTAACATAACGTGGTAATCCTACGGGTTAAGGAGAACCTACAGATTGTTTGTAATCCGAACCAGAGAAGCCTTCCAAAGAATGCACGCATTGCCAATTGTGAAGGAAAAATAAACTGTTGTGAAATCCTAGGCTAAACCGGGAATCTAACAGAGGATCTTTCGATCCACAATCTAGTCCTTAAAACTGAGTTCCCCAATCGCTCTTATTCATGAAATGCATATCACTGCTCAATTGAGGAGATAGAACCTAGATCTCTATTTGCAGCTGTTCCTCAGACGTAAAAAGTGTAATTCCTTTGCTGCTGACATTTTCAGAACGGCATTTCGAAGTTATATGCTGCTCCCTTCGGTTCACTTTCAGGGCCGTAATTCGAGAGTTTCCTTTTCCGCCAAAGAGATAGCTTTCAAGAAATTTTAAAGCATAATTTCTGTACAGAAGAACTCAATTACGCCCCTATTATACGAAATTCAAGGATTTACAGCAAAAGACATACTGTCACAAATCCTACATGAGTAATACTCTCAACAGAGCTAGCAAGAATAGGCGTTGTAACCAATAAACTTCGGACATTTCGATGGAAATATGATTGATCTATGAGGCATTATGTCGCCTGCTTTAGTAATTTATGGAATATGGGTCATCATGACTTCTAAGTCCAGGTAGATCCCATGAAAACTCGGAATATGTTACAACCAAAGTCAAATTTATACTCGTAATCATTGTTGAGAAAATACGATATCATTTCAACAATATCAGCTTGTATAGGTCCGATGATTATGTCTTCTCGGAGAATTCCTTCTACACTTTATGTGGAATTGGGCTACAAGATTACAATATTATACCTCCCTCACGAAATTATTCATCCGGGAAACGCGTGTTCAAGTTCCCGACCCGGCCAGGAATTCATATTGATTGTCTAAACACCATTCACCAGGTGTCTTCAGAAACACGAACAATACGTCTTCCAACTTAACTAAAGTAGTCAAACAAATACGACTAGCATTCTCATTTACGAATACTAACGATAGGTATATGACAGCACAACTAAGACTTTCAACATAATAACGGATGTTGTATTAATATGGGGAATACCTGTCTGGGGTTCGAAAATCTAATTAAATTTCGTAAATGCAATTTATGCATTCGATACCGTGATCCGAAGCCTCAAACATAATGTATGGTCGTCAACGGTGCATAAATGTAACGTAACAGGTAAATGCATGGTAATTAGTAGGGTTGAGCAACATACCGGAAAGAGCAGCATGCGGTTGGTATGTGGACGGTCTAAGTGAACCGTCTAGTGCAAACACTGTCTAGGGCTCTAGGCTCTCTCGGTTTGTAATTGCCAGCGCGGCCGAATGCCGAAAATACTGTTCAGAGGACCGAGCCTGGACGTAAGCCCCAACCTTACAGTAGGGTCTTCTATTACTCACCAGTTGCGAGGCTACGAAGCGACGCTGGTACTAGCTTGGTACAATAGGAACAGGCACGAACAACATCACAGTATTAAAATCGCTAAATCGTAGACTGAATTAACTGAAAAATTAAACAGTGGAGAGTAGATGTTCTCTTCTTGTTATTTTCTACGAGCTGCTATATCATTTTATAAGATTGTATACGTTTACTTTCAGAAAATTCGGATACTAGACAACTAGATGAAAAAGTAAAAATCGGCAGATTGCATCACATTTCAACATTCCTGTGGCAATGTTCCGCCATTTCGCAAAAGTGGAAACAATCTTTTTCCTGAAAATATGAATGATATTTTGGTTATTTACCATCATGTACGAGAGTGATATCAGTAATGTCATTAAAGTCAGTCTAATATTTTGTATTAATATGTACAAATGCTTACAATACATCACATATATTTGAAATTTCCGTATAAATCAAAGCATTAAATGTGGATTCGGGGTATACTTTATGTAACTATAGATAACTTATTTACTTTATGGTTTTCGTTGCACTGTGTTCCGATCTTAAGGTTTGTTATACTTCCGTTACATATGTTCGTCAAACATATACACTTTTTACTTCATGTTACGGCGATTTAATTGATATACAAAATGTAGGTAGTAATCATTAATGTACAGCAGTGTTTTTCAATCTGTGGGTCGCGACCCCTAGGGGGGTCGCGAAGCTTTACTCGGGGGGGTCGCGGGCTGAATGAAAAATTCAAGGTTCTACCACTACAATCAAAACACAGTTTTAGTGAGAAGGATGGGCTTGTTTATTTTTCAAAAGTTTATCAAATCGTGGTGCTATTTTTGAAACGTTAATAATCAAATAATTTTATAATTGCAGTCTATTTCTCTTTTTAGGTTTAATGTCTACCATTGCAGAAAATGTTAGTTCACACAAGTATGAAGTGGCGAATGGCACTAATAATTTTAGAGCTTCCCTTAGCCAGCTCTGGGTATTCATGTTTTATTTTCATCCAAAATACGTCGATACTTTGCGAATTAAATTCCATTTTAAGGATGCCATCAGCAGCTAAATCTATAGACATTCTTTCATATTTGTGGTGACATCAGCCAGATCTATTGACTTGTCTAAAAAGGGTTTAAAATCCATCTACTCCCATTGTCAGCTTCAGAATGCCAGTCTGGAAAGTATTTCATAAGTTTCTCTTGTAAATTATGCAATCTCTGTATCATGCAAGGAATGTGAGCCCTTACTACGAGACTTTGGTCTGATGCGTTATCTTCAACAATCTTCTGAACACACGGAAAAGACTCGAATATATGTTTTGCAGAGAGGTTAAACACAAACGAAGTTTGCGTGAAATGCTTTGAATTTATCTTTAGGTGTTAAAATATTTTCTTCTCTACCTTGGAGGTTCTTGTTCAAATTATTAAGGTGGCTAAAAAGATCTGCCAAAAATGCTAATTTCAAGAGCCAAATAGGGTCAGAAAAACGATTAGCAATATCAGATCTTGTATCTTGTAAGAACATTAACAATTCAGCTCTCGGTTCTAGAACTCTTGTCAATACCTTTCCTTTGGATAACCACCTGACTTCTGTGGTGATAAAGGAGATTTTGATGAAGCGAGCCCATATCTTCACAAACGATTCTGAATAGCCGGGTTTGCAAGGCTTTACCTTTGATAGAATTCACAATTTTTATTACCTCCTTGAGCACATCATTTAAATCAGAAGATACTACCTTAGCAGCTAGAGCCTGTCGGTGAAGAAAACAGTGTGTCCAGGATATGTTTAGCATTATCGATTTTAATTTCGCAATGAGTCCGCTATTTTTGCCAGTCATAGCTTTAGCGCCATCGCTACAAATAGCGATACATTTTTTTCCAATCAATATCGTAGTCGCAAGTGCTTTCTAAAAACATATCGTACAAACACTGGCCAGAAGTGTTTTCAGGAAGTGGTTTGGAAAATAAGATTTCTTCCATGATATTGTCACCTGCTTCAAAGCGCACAAATACTACAAACTAAGCACAATCGGAAACATCTTTAGATTCGTCAAACTGCAAAGCAAAATGTTGGCTGTTCTTTAATTTTTCGATTACTTGTTCTTGAATATCATTGGCCATATCGTTTATTCTTCGTGAATAGTATTATCAGAAAGTGGTATGTTTTTTTAATAGTAACTGCTGGCAAAATAAGATTTTCGGCAATTGTATGTGATTTCCCTGCTTTAGCAACTCGATATGCGACTTTATAGCTAGCTAATAATGCTGACTCATTGACACTGGATGCCTGAAAATAAACCAGACAATATAAAAGTGAGTGTGAAAAAGTCAATAAAAATTAAGCATGCGAAACCTTTGCAAACCAAAATTAAGTATGTTATAATAAAATTAGTATGCAAACAGCTAAGAAATAAACATCATAAGACATCAACAGTAGAGATAGCAACAATTAGAATAAACTCGACTTGATTCGGTTATCCATGCCAAAATTAAATTAATAAAACGATTTTACTACCTGAATTATAGTATTTTGCTGCTGACTAAGAGCTTTCAACTTTCGTTCAAAGAAATCCAACGGCTTATCGGCTTCTTTTTGATGCTTGGTTGTGAGATGCCGCATAAGCTTTGACGGTTTCATACTCTCACGTGATAAAATATCGCCACAAATTACACATTGAGGTTTATTATTTATGACTGTGAACCCGTATTTCAAATAATTGTCATCGTAATGTCTATTTTTTCTCGGGTTTGATTCACCACTACCGCTATTGACACTCGTACCACATGTTGAAGGCTGCGATCTTTTGAGAAACTTATCCATTTTACAAACGCGCGGAGCAAGCGAAAAAAACCAAAGAAAGACGTCCGTACTGGTTGACTGCACTTAATTGAATTGAGTGAGCTGAGAGTTGATACAAAAGAATATTGCGGTGTGGCAACGGCGCCGTCTCCGACGCAGTTTGACCCGCGCGAATTTGTGTCCAAGTTCATAGCCTTACCAACTTACCTCGTACTTACTTTCAAAAGTCTCGCGGCTTCTTGCAGAGTGTAGATCTGGATAATATTAAAATGTACCAAAATATAAAAAAACAATATTTACGTAGTGATTTAATTAAATTATTTCTTTGTCTTCTATGATGTGTCGCGGTCGGGGGGGGGGGGGGGGGGGTCGCCAGAAATTTTCAACTTGTAAAGGGGTCGCGAAATCAAAAAGAATGAAAAACACTGATGTACAGTAAGATTTGACAATGCCGCTGCAGTCCAGTTTACGCATTGCCGAACCTTCGTATGTCCGCCGAGCCTAGGGAAGCTTCCCCGGTCAAAGCTTGCCCGGGTAAAGAGGACCGGTCACAGGAATAACCGGGCGAGTTTTTTTTTTTTTTTTTTTTTTTTTTTTTAATGGCTTTTGGCAGCTGAGGCCATACAGCCAGCTCAATGTGTTATATTAAAGCTTCCAGTGAATCAGTTAAATCCAGTGTTTATATAGTCTTCAAAGTGCGGACGCCACAGGACGGACAGGACACACACACAGACACACAACACTTAACATCCATGCCCGCGGTCGGATTCGAACCGGCGACCTTCGGCACGTGGAGCTAGCACTCTAGCCCCCACGCTAACGAGGCCGGCAGCCGGGCGAGTTCGAGCGCCAATAAACGGCAAGTGTAGACGATAATCTACAAATTTCCGTCTACTCATGCTCGAACTTCCGCAGGCACGATGGTCAAACGAAGACTCGACGGACAAACGAAGGCTCGACAATTCAGAAATAGCGCATAGTTATCATCCTCAACCGTGCCGCGCAACAGGGATAGTACTCGTACATCATAGCAAACTGGACACGATTGTACAGCAGAAGCATTCACGAATCTACAGTATATCAGTGACTACTACCAACAATTTGTGTAAGTTCTATCAACTGAATAGACGTAGACATGAAGTGTAATGTGTATTTGTTTGATAAACATAATATGTAACATAAGTATTACAAACCATGAGATCAGAACACAGTGCAACGAAAACCATAACATAAATAAGTTATTTATCGTTGACTGACATACATAAAGTATAACCTGAATCCACATTTAGTGCATTTTGACTTATATGGAACGTCTTGTAAGGATTTATACCTATTAATGCCCAACACTGAACTCACTTTAATGATATAGCCGATACCACTCTCACTTCGTGACAGTCATCATCATCATCATCATCTAGGACAGCTTCCAGCCACTGGCCGGGTCTGCTAACTTCGTGACAGTAAATAACCAAATGTTAATTCATTTGTTCAAGAGAAAGATTGTTTCACTTTTATGAAATGCCGGAACATCGCCACAGAAATGTTGAGATATGGTGCAATCTGCCGATTTTTACTTTTTTCATTAGCAGAGAGTTGGGGCCAGTCTTTAAAAATTTGAATTTTCCGAAAGTAAGCGTATACAATCTTATACAATGATGTAACAGCACATAGAAAATGACAAGAAGTCATCTACCGTTCACTCTTTAATTTTTCAGTTACTTCATCCTTCGATTTAGTGATTTTAAGACTGCGATGCTGCTCGTGACTGTTCCGATTGTACGGAGCGAATACCAGCGTGGCTTCGTACCCACGCAGATTGTGAATATCTTGGAATTACTTTTGATAACAAACTTAACTGGGCAGGACACATAGGACAGGTGGTAGGAAAAGGTTTCAAAGTTCTGCACTTGTTGGAGAGAGTGATGAGGGGATGTACGAGAGAAGTCAAGGAATTGGGTTACAAAACTTTGGTCAGACCATTGCTCGAATATGGTAGTGTAGTATGGGACCCTCATTTTAGGTATCAAATACAGGAGTTGGAGAGGGTGCAAAAAAGGGCTGCTAGATTTGTTTCTGGAAATTATCGCAGAATGCAGTCAGTGACGGATATGATAAAGGAGCTGGAATGGGATTCATTGCAAGACAGGAGGAGAATGAGCAGGGTCATGGGCGATGAGGCATGGAACGATATTGCAATAGGTATGAAAAGTAGTGCATGGAAGGGAAAAGATGACCATGACCACAAGCTGGCACTCGATTTCAGGCACAAGGGTGTAGGAAGATTCTCTTTTTTAGGTAAGGGTGTCAGGGATTGGAATGAGTTGCCAAGAGATGTGATGAATAATTTACCGAAAACTTTGAAAGAATTTAAACATAAAATTTGTAGAGGGCAAATGTAGGTAGGTGCAGGATAGGGGGAAGATGGGTGTGTAGGGAAATTGCCACCGGAGCCTATGCTCCATTGCAATTAAATTAAATTAAATAACAGACTAAGCCTACAGTCAGGCTCGAGCTTAGGTCCAGGCTCGGTCCTCTGCACTGTGTTTCCGGCATTTGGCCGGCAGAGGTCGCGCTGTTAGCGACAAACGGAAGGAGCCTATACAGCAGTGTTTCCCAACGTGGGGCCCACGCCCCACAGGAGGGCAATTTGGTTTGTTTAGGGGGGCAATTTAGAAATTGACTTGATACGACTTTACCGCTTTCTCTTCGGGTTATTTAAATGCAATGTTAGATATAGGTACAAAATATAGCAAAAAAGCAAATTCTTAAAACCGTGCTGTAAATAATTATTAGGTATAGTTTCGTTTGATGTTAGAAAAATATATCATCTGGATAATTTGAGTCGTCAACTTGACCTTTTTGGGATTCACCGCGTAATGTGCCGCCTGTCTCGGGAACCCGGACGTTTTAAAACGCGCCAATAACGCCGTTGTTCGTGATTTGTCGGCGTCGTTCGGTTAACATCGGGTGAGTTTATTGCCATAATATATCTTTATTAAAAATCTTTTGAATTTTAGTATTACATTATATGATTTTTAATTTACTGTGTTTAATGACAATATTAAAGTGTTTTCTTTCAAAAACCATCCTATATGAGTTTATTTAATAACATATAATTTTTTTATTAAAAATTATGTATGGGGGGCAAAAAAATGTTAAAAGTGGGACATGACCCAAAAAAGGTTGGGAAACACTGCTATACAGCGTTTGCATGACTAGTGCACGACACTAACACTGACATAAGAGGCCCCTGCATCCAAAAATTATGCAGCGGGTACAACAATGGTGTTCTTGAGTAATTTTGGGAAAGTAGTGACTGTTGTAGCTGTGCGTCTTCTATAATTAAAAAAAAAAAAAATACAAACATTTGCGTTTTGATACAATGATTTGCATTTGGCGCCAAAACTCTCGCAACTGTCATGTCGCCTCTTGTGACGTAACTTCTCTGGTCGTTCAGCTGCAAGCAAAGCGGTAGTTTGCTTATTTTGTTTATAAAATGGGTTACAATTTAGAAGCGGTATATAATCTCTTCAGTGTGTAAACACATCACATAAAAAGCAAAAAAAAGTTTATTTACGTTCCTTTAAGATATGTGGAAAAAATTTCTAAAGCATGCATCACGTGACCCAGCATATTTGTTAACAAAGTCTCATGGAGACTATTTCGAAGTAAGTTTTTACTTAATAATTTATTATGTTTAATATTTTCATCTGTCTTACACTTAAATTTTTATCGATAAATGAATTATAACTATTGAAGTTGAGTATCGTGTGCTCCCATAGAAACAACGTCTTCATGAGCTGTTTAAATTAGTCAGAAATCATCTATATGATCGGACACATGATTTAAATGAATACAGCATATAGCAAATTACTATATTTTTATTTTTTAAATATATCCGTAATTTTGTAATGTCGCTACTGTTAAGAGTGTGCTGTTCATTATTAACAATGTCTGCGACTTACTAATTATATTTTGATAGGTTTAGCTATACTTTATCATCACAATTAATATAGCATCTCATCTGAATATTGGTATATTGTCGCGAATAAAGCTAGATTTTTAACTTAACTACTTCCTCAATTAATATTGGTCCTATGAAAAGATATTTAGCTTATAACAGCAATCCTTTCTAGGTTATATAAGTTTATGAAATCTATGCTCTAAACTGAGTCTTAGCATTAAAATATAACGCGGAGAATTTTTCTTAATTGTGCTACAATATGTGCACTTTTCAGTATAAAACTAGTCTTTCAGTTTTTGAGTAGGGCCTACGTATACTTTGAGGTAAATTTTGACATTTCTTAATCTGCTGTACAAAAATCTCTGTTTTACGCGAAAACCTTTTCGGCAAATTTGGGCAAATTAGAGCTGTTTGTTTTGGTAAATCCAACTTTCATTGCAAATATTACTTGTTTCATGAATTGGTAATCAGAACTAAATAACTGATTGATTTAAAACCTTAAATATATGACGCACAGATTGGCGACAGATGTTTAACACACGGAGCAAAACTGGTGCGTGCTGTTACATGACGTCATGCGCTCTGAATAGTGTTTCGTGTCACTTTACTGCATTTTTTTATTTTATCAAAAATAATATGTTTTTAACTCTTGTCGAACAAATAAAGTTGATTTCGATACCTTTATAACTTACTCTATCTTAAATGATTCCTCAGACTTCCACGGCCATCTTTGTTCATGATTAATTGACTTTCGGGTTTTGCCGCGTTGTTTATTTCATTACCTAAGCTTTCGGCTGCTATCCTCCATCCTTCGTCAGAGATACTGTTTATGTTGACATAGCAACGAGCGCCAAGCATCGCAGAGTAAGAGGCTCGTTGCTATGTCAACATAAACAGTATCTCTGACGAAGGCTGGAGGATAGCAGCCGAAAGCTTAGGTAATGAAATAAACAACGCGGCAAAACCCGAAAGTCAATTAATTACTCTATCTTTTTCAATTAAAGTTTAATAGTTTTCTTTTTACTGTCAAGTACCCCATTTTACTAGAAACCCCTTCCGGGCACGGGTAGCGTAAAAAATGGATGCCAACCCCCTTTTAACACTTCTTATTACTGTGTCTTGATTCTTAATTTATATTTAAACAAAACCTGTAAATTATAAAAAACGTTGTACCTAGAATTCAATTGCGATGTTTCAGCTGTAAGGGCGTAAATTATTAATAAACTTATAAATGATTTTTGGTGACATAATAATTACTATAAATGCTCGCTCAGCAGGAAAAATGGGATCATTATGTTAAAAAATTCTTAATTTAAGAAAATTAATCAAAATACGCGTACGCCACATTAATGGAAATTCACGTTAGCGAGAGATGGGTCAGAAAGAACTCACCATCACAATGTAGTTATGAAAGACATTACTCTTCAACGCTGTCAGTAAATTTTAGAAATTCGGCGATGAGGACCAATTAAAAAGATGGCAAATTAAGATGCAGCGGGAGTTTCCTGGAAACAAAAGACTCTAAATAAACTGTAATGAGGAGCAGATGTAGCTTCCTTCCTCTCATAATTTCTCCATTAACACGGCCGCCATATAAAAGTAATTTGGAGAGAAGTGGCATAATTTTATCGTGTTTTTACCGTGTATTTTAAACCGCACCCACTAAACGATTTTTTACTTCGAAAACAATGGGTAGAAAACAAACAGGAAGTGGGCGATTGTGCACTTAACATCGTTCTCACAATTCAGTAGCTTTCAAAACATGCAGACCTATGTTTCTTGATCTACACAACTTCACTTTTATTACATCTCCTACACAAATTTATTTTCAATACAAACAGGCAACGGTTCTGTTCCCTGATAACAGAAGGGGGAAAAAAATAATTGCTTACGTACTGGACAAATATAACGTCACCGGTAAGATTTTATAGATATTAGCTTATTAATAACTTATTAAAAAAACAACGCAGCAAACTGTTGTGACTACGGGGGACATGATGTACTCAGGCCCGCCGCTAGCTGTTGAGCGCCCGCGCGCAATCCCGATTATACCGCCCCCTGTCTAACTATAGCCATTGGTGGACCTAGGAAATTTACGAACCGGGTCAAAAAACTGTGAGATTGCCGCCCCTTCGAACATTAATTGTCGCCCCCATTGTTGCCATCCCGAGTGTCGTCGACCGCCCGAAGCAGCTGTTGAGCTAAAAAAAAGGTCGCCTGCTGCATATTACACTGCAAATTTCGTCGTGGCAACAATGGAGTGGCAATCGCGGGGCGGCGACTGTCGATCACTCATTTTGCCGCCCCCCTTGATGTGCCGCCCGCGTGCGGTGCACGCCTTGCACGACCGCTTATGGCGGGCCTGGATGTACTCTTTTTAAGTACAAAATGTTTAAACGATTCTGCCTTGGACTGCAACGCATTTTCTGCCTTCATAATGTCTGATTACAGTTCAATTTTGGAACGGATTTTATGAGTCCCTTATGTACTTTGCACATAACTAATGCCTTTCCGAAGAAACACCTCTGTTTCGATGTTTAATCGCCTTACAACGTGATTCAAATGTGGCCGGTCATGGTGATTTAAGGCCTGTGTATTTCCACTCTGGTATGCTATGCTTCCTTCATAACCTTCCTCAGGTCACTCTCTTTACTACAGGTTCCCAAAATATGTCAGGAAGGAAGGGATACTATGTAGCTTTGACACCTCTACGGATTAGTATTACACTGTTAAAGTACTATTTCTCCTAACTGCCTCTTAGAAATGAAAATATTTATTCTAACATCACATACTTAGTGACTTTTCTCTGAGATGTCATTATTAGTACTGAGAACTAGAAATTTATTTTTAATAATAAAATTGTGGTGGGGAGAGGGATGTTAGAACTTTTCTTTTGATGGAATGGGGGTCACGGGAATTTTTCTATTGGTCGAAGGGGGCGTGTTAAGAAAAACTTTGGGAACCCCTACCTTATACTATAACTTGTGTTTCTAACAATATTATTTCCCACTATCACTACTCTATCCTCCTTAGAGAAACCCCTACAAATGATCATAGCTTGTACCCAAATGATCTTGCTGAAGAGAGGCTACACTGGATACAACCTAGCAGCAGAATCCTTTTTCTCCATATTTTTTTCCTTGCATGCCTGGAGAGCCTATTTATAAGACTTATTCATCTCATCATGTTTCCCCTATGCCATGTTACCAACTCCCAACAATCATTTTCACACTTTCCATTAAACCTAACATATTTCCTTTCCACCTCTACGGGCTGAACCTGAGGGCCCTAATCCTTCTGCCCATGTTCTTTGTAATTTTGACCGTCTTCCTGTTTTTTTCATCCTATTTTGAAAGCTTCCTATCACTAACACAAGATGGACAAAACCGTGGGAGTGCCTATTTTTGTTCCAGTTTTCCCTCTCCACTACATACACAGTTAAATCACTTCTTACACTCACTGCAATCCATACAATTTGCCATGAAACTGCTATAATTCCCACACTTTCCAGGTATGATGTTTTGCAACAATCATTAAGCCTATAATTAAGACTCGGGTTACATAGAGAACCAACAACTCACAATATGGCAAAATAACTTTGACCATACAAATGTCACAATATCTGTCTAATGATACAAGTGTGAATATCGACAAAGTACATGATCAAAGTAAAGATAAAACTCAGCCCAGTGTTTCGGATTTCAAGTACATGTCAGCATAGTGGCAGAGTCCAATGAGAAGTAGCTGGTGGGATGACTCCAGATATTGCTCATATCAATGACTGGCACTAAATCGAAATTCATTAGATTTTAATTAAAAAATAAAGAATGCATGAAGTTTTAGATTATTTGGTTTCTCAACTTCTTCTTCTCTCTCTCTCTTTTTTTAAAAGGGCAAGAATGCTCATTACCTCAACAATCCATTCTAAAACTAACCTTCTCACAAATAATTTTAGCCTGAAACTAAATAAGTCATGTAATCTTCAGAAACATACCACCAGACAGTGCCATGATCATCTGTCCGTATCATGGGCGCCGGCAGGATTACTTTAAGGGAGGTGCATCTGTATCTTTTTTATACATTAGACATAACACTTAGTACTTATTAACTAAGGATACTGAATTAATTGACAAGGTGTTGAACAAATTTGTACAACCTAGGCACCTTAAGTTATTATTCAAACAGTGAATTTAATAATAAATTTTTTGTTTCTTAATCTTTTTCTGTGTATTTTGTTTCCTAGCAGGGGGGTGGAAGTGCACTACCTTGCACCCCCCTCCCGGCGCCCATGGTCTATATTTCTATGAAGATTTCTTTGCATTCTATTTACAGTTTTCCACTAAGATAAAAATGAACATTCAAGGCAATCAGATGTACCACTCAGAAAAGTTTAGCAAATCTAACTTTACCAACAAGCTTACCTCTTTTCTTTGAGAATTTTTTAATTACATCTCATTTCCAACCTTAAGGAAAATCATAGTTTAAATCAAGACTGATTATAGAAACCTCATTGTTAGGAACTTAGGATGCACATAACATTTCCACATTAAATGTCTTCTCTTTTACTCCAGAACACTACCTACCCAATCGCACTCCATAAAGAACCCATATCAGCAACTATTCTAATTCTTTCTAATGAGTTGATGTATTAGCATTAATTCATCAAAAAGAATTGATGTTCATACATCAATTCATTACAAAGAAAATTATTATTTCAGTCAGCATCATTTGTTTAATGGCAAATACTTAAAATAACCAACACATTTCAGAGTGGCAGAATAATGCTGTTTGTATTGTCAAAGACAACAATATTAATGAACGAAGTTTTTCTTGGCGTTATATACTTATGAATGTTTCTCGGGAAACCAACCAAGCAATACTATTATTTATTCACAATATTTCAGCGACATAAATCTCTGTCACTTTCTTCAGGTGTAGTCGTTAGATTTGAAGTTTGCCTAGAGTGCATTGCCATGCCAGTTTTTCAACAACCCACTGAAATGTGATTTTCAATTACACTAAATACTATGATTTTAACTTGGATAGAAGAAGCCATTAAAAAAAATGAAACCTACTAACAGATTGTTGCAGTTTTTTTTCTTCTCAATTTAGTGACTGATTTAGATTCAATTTCTTTGTTTGTTTTCATATTTCCTTAAAGCATGCTGCTTTTCATTTTAGCTAAGAATTAAAATAAATTATTTGTTTAGTATACTGTGAAATATGTGTAGTGCGTATGTTAGTTTATTTGTTTCTTCCAGACTGTGTCACCTGTAGGTGGGAAGCCCACCAAATACCACTACTATCCACATAACCAGCATGTCTACTTGCTGCCAGAATGTGCCACACAACAGGTAATTCAATTTTATTATCAAAAAGGTGGTCCCCATTGGGTCTTAAAGGTATATAAAACATCAAGTTTATTAACATTCTTTGCTTTAAGTGAAAATTCAGTGTGATATTTACAAATTTATGCCTCACTGTAGCCTTAGAATTAAATATCTGTGAAAAACATGATAAATATTTGACTATTTATTAATGCATATTTTTTAATTAGCATTAATACAGAGGAGGTACAAAAAATAAGCCCATCACCTAGCAAAATTGAATGCTTTTATTAAAGACAAAATGAAAAGAAACAGGTGATATTTGACATCAAAGAAGAAAAATGATGCTCTTGATAAAGCTAATAAGTTGATCATGCTAAACCCTACACGTGAATAAGAATTATTTCTGTATGAAATTGGATTCAAGATGGACAGAATGGAGAGGGGATGAAAAAATTTGAAAAAAAAAATCTCTGTAAATGGCAGCAGCAAAACCAAAAACAATATAGATATATATAATCAGAGTCCTCTCAGACAAATGCAGCATTTTGGAACGCAGAAGGTGGGAACTGGCTTATCAGTACCAACTGGGTACCAGACAATCACCCGGACTAAATTGAAGATAGCACCAACTTTCCTCTCACCCATCCTCGTCACCTCCTACCTTTTCCCACAGAACCATCACTCACCGGAGCCTATCTTTTTGTAGTTTGTAACTTCAAATTTTGCTTGGTTTTAAATTTACAAATTTTTTAATTTTTTTGATTTTTATCTCATATATTTCTCAGCCACCACTTACCTTATATGATGTTTGTGTGGCATGAACACATATAACAGACAAGAACACAAAAGACATTTAAACTTTTGGGTCCTAGCCCTTCATCAACAAGTAGAACATTGTCTCACATAGCGACTGCGTGAGTCCGTCTCCTACAGCACCCACCTTCCAAGACCCCAAAAATTTCAATGTCTTTTTTGTTTGTGACTGTTATATGTGTGCACATCACACAATCATCTTCAAAGGTAAGTGTTGAATGATTTCCCTATCCAAATTTGTAATTTATTTTTGTAACTTAGCACCTATTATTTCATTGTTACCTTACTATATTGCATGATGAGTGTACATACTTTACAGAAAATATAATACAATAGAACTCCAACTTTCCAAATCACTGAATATCTGAATCGCTTTTTTAATTAAGACAGAAACATACAACAATTCACAAAATAATGATTCTGCCTATGCGCTATTGTGACCACATGCAACTTCTAACTTTCAAGTGGATGTGCGGCTTGGCTGACCGAAAATGGATGAATACAGTCAAACAGCTTACTTTGACCAAGATGTTCAGCAAGCAATGCCTTTTATTTACCGTATGGTACGTACTTACATACTGTACCAATGTACGGCACTTGTAAGTATGCTTAACATGTAAAAGTGTTGCCTTTTCCTTTAATTAATTAAAAGCTCTTTTTCTTTAAAAATACTTTGTCTTCAATTTTCAACATACATACATTAATTAATTAAAATAGACCCTTTTTTATGAAAAAAATTCAAATTATACGAATTTTTGATTATCCAAATGAGGTCCAGTCCCAATTTATTTGGATAATTGAAGTTCCACTGTAATGTGTGGACACTTGTACACATCACGAGTTCTCTTCTATACCTAAATCTAGTGCTCTGATCCATTTAATTACTTTAACCAATGCATGGTGAATGTTCATTATTGTTCCTTTATAAGTTAGAGAGTTCAATCAGAAATGATATGATGGATTGTTTGTGAGGTGGCTCTATAGTCCCAATTTGCAGAACTAACCCAGCCCAATTTGTATTGTAGGTAACTGCATCTGCCTTGTACCGTTCAAATTCTGTTGATGATTATCCTTTGATGTCTGGGGGAGTTGAATCTTTTTGTCTGCATGGTAGTATTTTCAACTAGATTATCATTGACTGCTCCCATAGAATTAACAATAGCTTGTTGAGGTTGAAAGATGACCTTACAAGGTTGACTGCTGTGTGCCAGGGTTGTTTCTTTGCTTTCAAGCATTGGTGTTTCTCTTGATGTATGGGTAGATGAGGGTTCTTCTAACATCATTCCAGACCTTTAGGATATCTTCTGACCTTCTTAGAGCTGGAGGTGGAATATTACTGAGAACTTTAAGCCATAGGGTTCTTGTGCCCTGAATACATCCTGTATTATTCACATTGCCTGATTGAGTTGCATGCATATATTCTTTGTGTGGACATTATTGATCCAGGCAGGACAGCAGTATTCAGCAACAAAGTAAGATAGAGTTAAAGCTGTGGATCTTAAATCATGAGCATTAGCTTCCGATGAAATGCCAGCAAGATTTTGGAGAATATTATTTCTCACTTTAACTTTAGTAGCTACATTTCAGAGATGCTATTTGAAAGTCAGACTTCTGTCTAGAGTTATTCCCAGATATTTTGGTGTACTGCAAAATGCAAGAGTTGCTCCTGAATCTGACTTCTGGTTTATAATGTGGCATAAGTAAAATTTTGAGGTAACTGTTATCTGGGGATTTAGATGGAGGCATCATTTCTTGAAGTACATATCTAAAGCTTCCAAGTGTATGGAACATATACCAAGCCTTAGATCATTAAGTGCTTCAGGGATTGTAACATCTCAACTCCATTAAATTTATAGGTTTCTCCTGTATCTTGTTCATATAAATCATACGGGAATAGGCCTCTTCTTTTTTAGAAGTCTTTTCATTTCATGCATGTACCATGTTGGATTTTCCACAACTGTGATAATCTGTTTTTGGTATGTGACCACAGATACTTACCACTGATATATGTGTAAAGCAATGCCATGTCTCTTCAACTACTTGAAATAAATGGTACTTTTCCTGTAGGTATATTTTAAAATACACCTTCAAAACTATCTAAAATCTGTAAATGATCCTTCCTTTTTTCCTTTTATTTTCATAAAGCAATTTCACATATAATATAACACTTTTTTACCTTTTATTCCTGAAGTTATTGAAACATTTTCAAATTAGTCCAGTTTATTTGTAACTGGATCATGGGCGTATCCAGTGAGGGGCGGGGGGGGGGGGGTGGTCTGCTGCCCCCCACCTAGAAAAAAAATCAAGTTGCCTTCAGTACACTTCTACGAGTGAAGAACTGGCTCGGGAGTACTATGAGAGAGGAAAGAGTGCCTGGATGATGCCTGATGAGTGTGAATCAAAATTTCGTGAAAGTACACCGTGAGATATTGACAAATAAAGTTACTGAAACATTTTCTGAGAATCCGAGACGATTAATGTCTACATAAAAAACTATAATTGAATTACGATCATAATTAACTACAAAGTAGTCCTTGGATTAAGTGACTGGATTACTATGTTAATCAATAATAAAAATAGTTTTGTCATTAGGTTTGAGTTTCAGTTTGTAATAAATGGTCATGTTTCAGTCCCCCACCTCACTTCCTCGAAAAAATACGAGTTGCCCCTCTCCCTAGTTCAGATCTATCCCCCCCCCCCCCCCTAGTTCTGATCCTGGATATGCCCTTGAACTCGATTAGTGTGTTTTCACCATCAGAAAGATGCCAAATTGTTTCAGTAACAATCTGTTTTGGGTGATGATTAGAAAGCAAATGCACAATGATTTCACAAGCAATAGTTTTATGAATGTAATTAATCGAGTCAACAGAAGATATGACACTCTCCTTTCAGTACTACGACATGTCCTGTAAAATTATCAGCTAAATAATTTACATTATTTCTCAACACCTTGTCAATGGTTAGTCAGCAACTGATGGGCAAGCAAGAATTTATTTTATTTATTTATTTATCAATCTTGTTCCATGGATCCCTGCTGAGGAAGTACCTCTGGGATGTGAAACATGTCATTGTTGATACATATACACATAATATGAGTCATATCATAGTAAATATATATATATATACATATTTTACAAATACAAGAAATAATAATAAACATACATTTTTGCAACTGAGTTTTGCAAACGTCATAATGAGTACAATTAATTATTTTCTTCAAATTCTTGAATGGAGTAGAAGGAGTTGCCAATAAGATAATCTCTAAGTTTTTGTTTGAATACATCTTTATTATCTGAAAGCTGTTTTATACAATTAGGTAGTTTATTAAACAGATGTATCCCAGAATAATTAACTCCTCTTTGTACTAATGACAGAGATGTTTGTGTTTTATGCAGGTTATTTCTGTTTCTTGTATTGAAACTGTGTACCTGTGAATTAGGTGTAAACAGGTTAAAATTTTCTATGACAAAGCTCATGAGAGAATATATATACTGCGAATACATTGTAAGAATATTGAGTTTCTTAAAGAGTTGTCTGCAAGAAGTTCTTGGTTTTACCCTACACAGAAACCTAATAGCTCTTTTCTGTGCTATGAAAACTTTTTTACTTTGTGAAGAGTTTCCCCAAAAAAATGTATCACAGGTAAATTTTTCAGCTAAATAATTTACATTATTCCTCAACACCTTGTCAACAATTAGTTATCGACTGATGGGCAAGCAAGAATGTATCACAGACTTACCAACCCAGAATCAAAAACTATTTCATTACATATGCATATAATGCTTCTACATACAGCAGCTATAAATAACTACCTAGTTAATCTACTCATTTTTAAGATGCTAAAGATTATATTAAAGTTCTGTAGAACTTATCTGACTTTAAGCAGCTTTTTCTTATTATTACAATATCCACTTTCTAGGAACTAATAGTAATTTTGAATTTTGCCTATTTATTGCATATGCACTATAATTAATTGAGCAAGATTTAAATTTCTGAGATTTCTTCAGCTACGTTTCACACATTTTGGAAAAATTATTTGGTTTGTCTGTGCATTTGTGTCCCATGTTTCCCTTCCTCAGCATAAAAATATATTGCACTCTTCACAACTTCCACCATCTGTGTAGCTGGTTCTTGTGCATAATTTACAACTGGCCAATTTGAGGGGATCTTACATGATTCAACAATAAATCAAGGAACCTGCTGTAAAGAAATGCCATAGTGTTTGATTTAGCCCCTTCAAATGACTATGAATCAGAAATTAACAATCAGGCATGTCAGCAATGCTGCGGATCATTAGCTTCAACAAAATATTGCAATGAATGGCCACAGAGTTCATCCTTTTAGCCAAGTGTTTAAGGAAGAAATATTTAAGTCCAATCCAAGGTAGCAGATATCACTGGTGCCAACAAGCACCACAATTTCCTATTGGTCCAAACTCATCTGCATCAGAGCATCTAGAAGGTCTTTTTTCCAAATATTTAAACAGTCCACCCTCCCAAGAAAAACAACTAATTGAATTAACACTGGATTTCTTCACTCAGTGATTTATATTTTCCCTAAGGGTCTCCATAAAATGCAGAAGATGAAAGCTGAAAACAGTCAAAATCCTCCCCTGTGATTCCTCGAACCAGCTCTAGAAGGCCATCAACTTTGAGAATGACAACTGTAGAGCCTGGTCAGTTTCAGACAATACAACAAACCAGTTAGACAGTTGAAGAAGTTTGGCACTCTGAGCACTTAGTTTGTTCTCCTGACTTTGTATGTGACTTCAAATTTTGGGTGCAACACACCAATCTGGTGCTCTGCATCCTGCCTTTCAGCCTGGAAAGTAGATGTTGCAGTTACTACAGTTACTAGTGAAGAACCTGTCAGCAGTAGTTTCATCCCTGTCATATCTTTATCACAGCAGCTTCCAACAGTTTGACTTTAAACAATAGAGCTGCAAGTGAGTGAGTTTATTTGCCCTAGAAACCTGTGTCAACATACAGCAACCATAGTACCAACAAACATACACAGTATATCTCTGAGAATAAAATCATAAAAATAAAAACTGCTGAACCAATAAAAATCTCTGATACTACTCAGTTTCATCCAACACTAGAAGCAGCTGAAGACTTATCATTCTAAGCTCAAAGTAACACATACCACTAAGGGTACTAAAGAAAACCAACACAGTCATACATAATCAAGGAGTTATGTTGGAAGGGTAATAACATGGCCAGAATCACTGTAAGTGTAATCACAACTGTTTCCTCACTTTTTTATTCACTTTTCTAGATCACTGAAAATAATTAATTTATTTACAGGTGTGTAACGCAGTGTTTGTTCGTTTGAAGCTAACACAACCACTATGTGCATGTGCTACAGAGCCATGTTCTGCCAGCCTTGAGGATGATGATCAGCATACCACACCTCTCATCAGTACAGATGAGAATGGTCAGGTACTTATAAACACTTTTTTCCCCTAAAAAAGATGTTACATCAATGTCACAAAGATAAACCTCCATTACTGAGTAATTCTGTACTCTGAGGGGACAAATCATTTACTGTAGCAGCAAGTAGAATGGCTGCACAAAAATGAACCATTTTATATGTTCATTCCTGTAATCATTTTAACAGATTTAAATGTTACATTTACTTGTAGCTATGAACAACAGCTAACTTATTCCTGACCATAAGTTTGCTCAGTAAAATTGCCATCATTTTGTCTGACTGATTTGTTGAAGCTTTTATTTATCTTGTAAAATTTACCCATAACTTTATTGAAATATTGGATTTTTCAGCAAAAAGCTCTTACCCTGGCCAAAACATGTGAGCCCGTACAACAAGTTCGACTCTGTAGGCCACCTCGAGACTGGGCTTTGCTGGCTCTGCAGAATGTTCGTACTGGAAAGTCACACTACCTAGTTGTATGCCGCTGTTCAGATCCAGCTAAGTTAGGTTAGTTGTTCCTTAGTTCACAAAAGCATTTAGCTGCATCTGTCTCTAACAAGTAAATTTGCATAAAATGTTCTGAATGGTCAATAGTCTAAACAATTCATAATAGTAAAACACATGGAGTTTAAATGGAAAGATAACTGAGTATAATGACATGTTTCACATGCCAGAGGTCCTTCCTCAGTAGGGATCCATGAAACAAGATTGATAAATAAATAAATAAAATAATATAAAAATAGTGAAGCTCACCATGCATTATTACATTTTATATTTTTTTGACTTAGTAAATGTTTACACAAATTAAAATTCTGGTCCACAGTATACCCCACAACAGCTTTTTAACCTCATGTTGGCATCTCAGTGTCACATATAAGAATAAACATCAACCATATTAAAAGACCTCTAATAAATATTTTTTTTAAATTACAAGGATATGGAAAGCTAACCATCATTTACCAAGATGAAAAACAAAAGAATTGGAAAGACACACAAAACACTGAACACCGTTTACAACATTTCACAAGAATTCTTAACTACACACAATATGAGTAGGAGTTGGGATGAGCACATCCTCAAACTTATTTTGTGTTTCAACACACACTCGCATGGTTAGAGGTTCCGCCTAAAAATTGTATTCATCTCATTTATGTATGTGTTTTCACAGTCATACTACTTTCAACTCTTGTAAGTGATAGCTTTACTTTCAGTTCTACTGTTTTGTTTTCATACTATCTAAAAGAACTTTCATTTTTTGATGGTAGATAAATATTAATAAATAAATTTTGCCAAAGCAATTGACTTTTTTGTATTTATTGATCTCCCGTACGCTTTTCACTTCTTTTGCAGAAGCATCTTCAGCGGGTTTTTCTGTTAATTATGTACAAAAGTTGTAAGCAGGTTATGTTGTGTTCCTGCTTATAACTTTTGTATGTAGTTAACAGAAAAAACCCGCTGAAGATGCTTCTGCAAAAGAAGTGAAACGCATACAGGAGAACAATAAATACAAAAAAGTCAATTGCTTTGGTGTAATTTATTTATTAATATTATCAGCAATTGAGGAAAATGGACCACAACATCCAGGTAGATAAATAATTCACTTCACATCAATTGCTTTGTTTAATGGGTTCAAAACAAATGCTCAAAAATCAAAATATTTAAAAGTTGCCAAATAACTCAGAAAATTAACTTGATTCTAGGTTTTATGGCCAGCTGTCAATCATCAGACATTCACCATCATTAATTTGGATGATTTAGTACATAACAACAATCTCATAACAAAACTAATGAAGGACGAAAATTTGAATTTCTCACACACACATACACGCATACATCACTAAAATATTTGGATGAAGCTCTTGGCCCACTATCCAGTGTGCAAATTGTTACTGTGTATTAAAATTAACTACAGTAAGGTAAATTGCCATCATTGCAAAGAATCTTTGTTTTGTTTTAAAATGGTAGCAGGATTATTATTTTGCTGACAAAAGGTTTACATTTGAAAATTTCAGAGTTTTGTGTTCTTCTCACCATTTCACACTACATTCGTTTCCATAAAATCCTAACTTCAGAACAACTCAAAAAGAGTATTAATGATTATTGATCTCTAATGTCTCAGTTTACTGAGAAAAGTTTTACAGTATTTTATCATATGTTATGGGCAGCGCCAAATCTGATATAGCAGAATATGTCCACATAACTATTAACACCTATCAAGTAATTCACCAAAAAATAAAGTCATTTTCAAACAAAACAAAGATTCTTTGCAATGAAGGCAATTTACCTTACTATAGTTAATTTTAATACACATATTTTTATGTATACAAGTAATAAGAAAAAGTCATGAATTTTTATTGATAACTTCTTTTGCAGTGAAAATAATTTTTTTCATATACAGTATATAAGTACGATAATGAGATATCTAAGTTTACTGCTCTGATTGTTTGCTACAAATTTTAAAAAAATATTGATTTGCAAAATAAAATTTCAGAGGGCCCCGTTCCTCACGAACAACCCACATATGCCAGTGTGCCAGGTATCAGAGTGTTTGGAATGACTTGTGTACAGCAACCAGGACGCCGAGGAAGGCCTATGCGCCTCAAAAGATCAGCAGGTGTGTGCTTAAAAAAATAAGTATTATGGGAAAAATTCAATTTATGAGGTAAAGTGAAACAAAAATTGTAACTGACTATTAAATAGCGGAAAATAATTAATGTACCAAATAAAAACAACATTTTCACTGCTCAATTATTTACTATAACTTACTGCTTTAAATGAATTGTTATTATTAATTGTAGTGGAGCTTATGAATTTATAGTGCAGAAGTGATTTTGTAAAGTGTGATTTTTTTATCTCAAGTTTTTTACTATTTGAGATAAATTATTCTGAAGACTCTAAATTCCTTACCTACAAATTAACTCTTTTGCAGTTCCTTATCACTGAAAAGTAGTGCTAATTTATGCTCATGATGCTGTCTTCCCTTCTACATACTACAAGTAATTCGTTGTCCAACATCCGTCTAGAGCTCAATCCCAATGTTCAATTTATACGAAACTGCCAGTCTCTTCACCAGCCTTCCATCTTAAATTACTGATTGTGATCTATGGTAATTCCCACAAACAAACCAAGTTGCCCTCCTTTGCTTCCCTTACAATCGGTGAATTTTATAACAATAATATGGATACCACTATACTCAAGCCTAGTTCTCTTACTTAAGAGGAGAGTAAACCTGTCCTACAACCCAAAAGGAGGCAAGAGGACCATGCTGAACAAATAAACAAGAAAACACTTTACAATATTTCAGCTTAAACCTTAATCATGTACAGAATGGAGACATATGGAAAGGGGATCAGATGTGTCCACAATTAGAATCACCACATGATTCAATGGTGAGTCTCAGTGGTTACACATCTGATCCGCTTGCCATCTCACCTGTGTATCATTAATATTTAAACCAAAACATCATAAAAGGTGTTCATGTCTGCATGTTTATTTTGGCTGTCTTACCATCATCTGTGATGAATGATGAGTTTGCTCTACTTAAACTTCCTTATTTTTTGCCTAACAGCATTTTTCAAGTCACTATTATCATAATTGTTGCTTAATAGTCTCCTGCTATTATTGTTATGTTTGTTACTTCTAATATTTTAATCATGTTCCCTTTTTTAAAGTTAAACTTTTATTCCATCGCCTCAAATTTTTTCGTCCATCTATCGCATGTCGCATTACAGCCTGCCAGGTGCATGCGCGCAGGTATCACATGACCTAGTGTAGAGGCTGAGGTCTCATGTCTGTTAACACTCAGTTGAGATCTGTCTGGCATCAACTACAGTTGAACTGAAGCAAGGTAATCGGCAACTGATGGGTGCTTTCTAATCTTCTCTTCCGAAAACAGGAAGTATTATTTTTTCGTTTTTTTAACTGCTTTACGTCTCTCAACAGCAAGGTCTTTAGAGATGGGAAAGGATGGGGGCAAGGAATGGAAAGGAATTTGGCCATGGCCTTTTTAAGGAAGCATCCCGGCATTTGCCTGGAGTGATTTGGGAAACCATGGAAAACCCAAATCTGGATGCCCAGACGGGGATTCGAACCACCGTCCTCCAGAATACGAGGCCAGAACACTATCCGTTACACCACCACACTCGGTATTCTTTTTTTTTTCCATCCATCTATCGCATGTCGCATTACAGCCGGCCACGGAGTGGGGATAAAGTGAAAGGCGCTCGGCAGAGCAGCCAAGGCCAATATGGCGGCGCCCATAGCTCGCTTATTCTTGCAAGCGCTCCGTGGTATTTCGGTGTTTTAATCAGTGTATTGATGTTAATGTTCTTATTCACTTGATTGTGATGGATAATGATACAGATAGTGAGTCAAATAAACCGCTCAACGAGGGAAAAACCAAGAATAGTGCGAAAATATCTGACAATAAATTAATTTTACATTGTAAGAGACAGAATGCTGAGAGAGTTCGTGCTTATAGAGAAATAATTTTTATAGTGAATTTAATAGAATTATTAGAACTTTCTGCTTGCTTGAAAATATTTAGATGTGTTCGTAAAAAAACACCAGTTGATGCCGGTGGGCTGCCACATAAAATAATTTTTGTTTATAATTTTCTGTATGTCATAACAAAAAATATTGACGTTTTGGACGGAATCGCTAACGGTAATGTAGGAAAGTTGATGCATCTTGAATTTGATGATACTAAATTAGTTAGAGTATGGTTACTATTTCGGGACAAACATGTTGCAAAAAAAATCCGACAAAAATTTTCTCATCGCATCGAGGAATTGAACAATGATAGATACTATGTGCCAATTAGTTAGTAACAACTTCATCACTGATCAGCATTCATAACAGAAATACAGTAATAAAACAAACACATTTTCCATTACCAGCTTTCAACGCATCAACGATTCATAAACTACAAGGAGGAACATACGATGAAGTCGTTTACCATTATGAAAAATGCCATACTCAAGACTTAGTTTACCTAGCTCTTAGTCGCGTCATTAGTTTAAACGGCCTTTACATCATATCGGAAGAAGGCAATTTTTTTTTATCATACATGATTTAAGAACAGAATTAGAGTGACTTTCGTTGATTCCACAGATTACTATTGCCGATGCAATCTCGAATTTTATTATGAGCCAACGGGGTTTCTCGATGATAACATTCAATGTACAAAGTTTACGAGCTGATACAGATGTTTCTACATTACTGACAAAATCAATCAACACCCTTGTTTTATCCAAAACTAATTTAAACAATACTGCAGAAATAAATATTCCCAATTACCATTGTGTGAGTCGACAGAAACTTATTAAATCTCGATATGGTGGAGTAGCTATATTACAGAACAATGACAATTCATTGAGAGTTCAATCGGAAATGCAAGTATACATAAATAACATGAGTATAAGTCAAGCAACTACATCCGAATCTGCTGTGGGAGATTTTTGTGCAGCTATTTGTCAACTTGATGACAACAGAAAACTTGTAATCGCATCAATTTATATTAAAGTAAATAAAAAAATAAATAAATGGTATCATAGATTTTCTAGGTTTTCATCTTGCTCCATTTGCTACATCTTCAGCAAAAATTTTCCGTTCATGATAAATATATTCACGATCAATACAGATTTTAAGAAAGAGGAATCTGCTCCACTTACTGAATACTTGAGAGAAGTATTCAATCTTGAAATGAAAAATGATTGAAAAACACCAACCATGAGATATGGTACTACAATTGATGCAGTTTTTTCTAGATACATTGAAAAAATAGAATGTAAGACATTGTTTACTTATTTTAGTTAACATAAAATGTTAATTACATTTATAAACCATGAGACTGGAGGTGAAGTTACTGATAGAATAATTGAAGTTAAAAATGATTCAATGATTTAAATAAATATTGTTCTAAGTTTTTAATATGTGTCTATCATATAAATGGTTGTATTTATAATGTATTCCATACTCTAGTACGTAGATTGAAATTAAAATTTATAGTTGGATATCTTGTTTACTATTGATTTCCCATTATCATTTCCATTTTCCAATTATTAAGTTAAGATTAAGAATGCAATTTTAATACCCTAAATCGAATAATTTTCTGAAAATTTTCAGTTAAATGCTTAGAAAAGTTTCACTTGCTTCGTGATTTCATAAAACCACACAGTTGGTTTTTTAAGAAGACATTGAAATTATGATTTCACCAACAGACAAAGGAAATGCAACTGTGATCATGATCAATGAGGACTACAACCATATTGTTTGGTCTCATACAATCTCATGGTGCTGATAACCAGGAAAACAATATGTCTAAGAAAGCTGGAATAGCAGAATAAATTGCAAAAAAAAAAAAAAAAAAAAATCATTCAAGCTCTGCAACCACCAAGATTGCACAGCCTACCAAAAATACATACAAGCAAGTATGTATATTGTATATAATCAGTGCTATAGGCTCACTGATGTACTAGTTGCTTTTCCACAATTAGTGTTGGTCAAAGTTCTTCCCCCACCACCAATGCTATCCCTACGATTCCCTCTAGTTTCATATTTGTTTCATATATGTAGTAGGTCTGGATGTGTACACATATTTCCCTCTGCCATATGACTTGCCTCCTATTATGAGAAAAGACATTAAGTGAAATATTGTAAAGTGTGTTTGTTTATTATTATTATTATTTGTCTGGCACTCCTGCCTACATCTGTGTTAAGTGGCATGTCATTATTCCCTATCCTATCTTATTTTGGGAACAGAGAAAATATATGTATCCAACTGTGGAATTGATAGCTGCCTTGATAATACAGAAAAATTTAAAATATTTTACAGCAACAATTTTTACTCGGTAACAAAATTTGTGTTATACATCTTAGTGTAACTTACTTAACAATATACATAAAGTCTTTACGGGTGTACCGCCGGATAGTGTACACGATATTACGATGACTAGCTCCGTCGTCTTCATCAGGTGTCGAGACATCTGCATATGTCGGCTGACCATCTGATAATGAGACAGGCCAGGTGACCCACCTCCTTATATAGCCTATACAAGGAGGTGCGGCACCTGGCCTGTCTCAGTATCCAATGGTCAGCCGACCTGTGCAGATGTCTCGACACCTGATGATAACGACGGAGCTAGTTGTCGAAATATCGTGTTTTTAAAACACTATCCGGCGGTACACCCGTGAAGACTTCATTTCGAGCATACGCCGGGAAAGTCTCCGTTCTTACAATAAATATACATAAAGTCCAAAAACCATAATAATATCTAATATTCTTTTATGATTTAACAGGATTCCTACCTCCATTCCCCTGGGAAAAAGTGCACAGTCTTGCTGAGAGGATGTATGAAGAAGATTGAACTTGAAGAAATTTTGAGGGATGTCTGCACCCAGAAGTTAAAGTGCACAACAAAGTGCTGTTCCTAGGGGATGAACTATACAGAACTGTGTGTGATGTTCAAATAGAATCATAATGTTTAAAAGCCATCACTTAATACAGCAGATGCCATAGTGGTAGTAAAATCTACACTCCATAATGACATAAAGGTTTTTTTTTTTACTGATGATGGATTTTGTCTATAAAATGTATTTTTTTCGTCAACTGTCAAGCTATCTGCTGTGGTGTAGTTGATGGCTTGTTGCTATCTCCTCAACATGATTATATTGCCAAGGTTCTTTACCTTTCTGCATAACCAGTTAATCACCAAGGGGAAATAAATGTGATACTCCTTAATGACTATTCTGTATAAATAGGATAAATGGAATCAAAGAATAATAGACACATTCCTTCATTTATTTAAATAGAGGAACTCAAATATCTGCAATCAATGCCAACACACTATAAATGTTTATTAATTTTTGAAGCAAAATAGCCTAAGATGTAATCACATGTAAATATGTAATGGGTCTGGCCTTTTTAATGTAAAAATGTAAGATATGAATGTGAAAAAAAAATTCTAACAAGATGTTTGTATGTGAGGACGGATAAAGGAACCTTTGAGCAAAGGCAGTGAAAGAATAATGCAGATTCAAAAGAACTTAGAGCATGGAGATAATCACAACAAAAGATATTTTTCTCTTTGTTTGTTTAACCCATTTGCACTGCAAACAAAAAACTGATACCTGAAAATTCCTTTGTTGTTGCTACCTGCCTGTTTCAATGATCTGTGGCATCCTGCCATCATTTATGGTCAGTCATGGTTCCTTCCTCTAATCTTATTTACATTTTTGAAAGGTAATCTTTCCTTCCTTCCAAAGAATGGAAGACAGAAATACATATAATTTTATCACTTATGCAGAATTATAAAATTTAATTTTTTGAACCACAGACCACTTTTTTATGAAATTGTTGTACAATACCTACTTACAAAGTAACTTTCAATTTAAAAAAAATGACAACAGAACAAGACTTCCTGAGCACACATGTGCAACCAAATGTTTTGCATTAAACACCTACTGACATTAATGCTTGATGTACATACTCTATTGTATTTTTATTTATTTATTAAATGATATGATAAAAGCAAGATGTACAGTTATAATTATTTTGAAAACCAACATAAATAATTAAATAATTTTGTTAAATTTAAAAGTAAAGTGTGGGAAAATTATTTGTGAGACGTTTCAGAAAACTGCAATTTATTTTCCATGAGTGTAACAAAAATTACATTTTAAAAATCAGAATAGGTTTATATCATAGTCGACAGTAGGAAAGCATCAGAACACTGACAGACATGTACACACACAAAGGATTGTAATTTTCAATTTTATGGTCCTTCATCAGCAGCAGAACAAAGTAACCACATGGTAAAGGTTGGCAGCTTACTGGTGTGGCCAGTGTTTGTTGGCTGGTGACACGATGTGAGTATAAAATCAAAATTGGCAGGAGGAGTATGGAGTAGGGGTGATTGGTTAAAATGGATAAACCTGACCTTTGTAAAATTAGAAACTATATGGTGAACAGAATCAGCAACACATTCTGTATATTAAATTTTTTTTATATAAATGTAAAAAATGAAATAAATAAACAGAAACTCAGAAAAATATTAAACAATAAATAAATTAGTATTCAACTCTGGTGAACAGTGGTTAATGCTGGGTGCAGATGGTAGAGGATGTTGGAAGTGGAAAAGAAGGAACATTTGAACCAGGATATTTCACTATTATCTGCCTGCCTGGTCTCCAGTTTATAATGAGAGGCCAGATTCTACCTTCTAAGTTCAGAGGGGTTATTACAGTTTGCAAGGACTCTGACAGTGTTGACAGTGAAACAAGATGTGAGAACGAAGGCTTTCACGGCATATCGATGATATGAAGTCTTCACGGCTTCTCCGCCGTATATGTAGTGTTCACACTTAATAGAGATGCACGAACCACAAGTAATAATTGGAGTAGAGAGTTGGTTAAAAGAAGAAGTACTAGACAGTGAGGTTTTTCCTGATGGTTACAGAGTGTACCACAGAGATAGAGGAGCAATTGGTGGAGGAGTCTTCATACTAGTTAGCAAAAACTACCACAGTTCACTGGCGTTCATAGATCAAGACCATGAGTTACTTGGGGTAGATTTCTGGGGTAATAAAAAAGAAAAATCAGAGTGTTGGCTGTTTACCGCAGTGGAAGAATGACAGAAGAGGATGAGGCTCTTGGGGAGAAATTAAATTCATACTCATATTTCAGAGGTGAGAATAGAATGATCATCATCGGTGGGGATTTAAATTTACCAGGTGTAAACTGGGAAGGAAATAAGATAAATAACACAAGGGAACAAAGATTTGCAAATATCTTAATAAGGGAAGGAGGATTTACACAAGTGGTTGAGCAAAACACTAGGGGACAAAATATTTTGGATATATTTCTAATTAAGCCCGATGAAAACCTTTTGAGGTATCAAGTAACTGAAGGAATAAGTGATTATGAAGCAGTTCTGATGGATATTAGAGGATTCAGTAAACCAGCAGCCAAAATTGTAGGGGGAAATAGGTACAACTATAAAAAGGCACAGGTTTCAAATTTAAAGAGATATTTCAGAGAACAATTCAGCAAATGGAAGGAAGGCTCAGGTACAGTAGAGTCAAGGTGGGAAGAGTTCAAGGAGATAATAAAAAAGGGGGAAGAAAAATTTATTCCAAGGCAGAAAATAAAGAGAAGTAGAGAACCTATGTACTATAATAGGGAAGTGAGAAAGTTGAAGAGGTTGGTAAGAAAAGAACGTAACAGAGTTAAGAGACAGCAGGGTAGTAGGGAATATTTAAAACAACTAAACAAGGACTTAATAACAGCAAAGCAAATGGCTAAAGATGGGTTTATGAAGAGTATTGTCAGTGCAGGAGGACCATTGACTGATGCTTCTAGAAATTTCTATGGCTATATCAAGAAACTAAGGGGAAGGGAGGGTGTAGAGACACTTATAGATAAGGATGGAGAAGAAGTTACTGATGATTTGAAAAAGGCAAAGATTTTAAGTAACTGGTTCAGTGAAAGCATTAGGGACAATGAATCAGAAACAGGAGGGTCTAATTCGGAGAACAAGCTTAACAATACAATTAGAAATGACGATACTAAAAAATTTGACATTCAACGTGAGGAAATCATGAAGGAAATAAGAAAACCGAAAAAAAATAAACGGGCTAGTGAAGATAATATTACTACAGATATCTTAAAGATAGCCGGATGTGACATTGTACCTTATCTTGAAATATTATTTAAATTGAGTCTAGACACTTGCTGCTTACCACAGGACTGGAAAAGTGCAATAGTAGTACCGGTACATAAAGGAGGGGTGAGAAATAGAGTTGAGAATTACAGGTCAATCAGTTTGACATCGGTGGTAGGTAAATTAATGGAAAGATTGATATGCAACCACATCAGAAATATATGTGAGGAACGTAAGTGGTTTTCAAGCAGGCAACGTGGTTTCAGGCAAGGATTCTCATGCGAATCTCAGTTGGTGGGGATATATGCAAGATACGAGGGCTGTCCAGAAAGAAACAGACGTTTTGACCTGGCGCAACAATGGGTGCTCCTAGCGCCGCCATCTTGGCGTCAGACTGTTCATACATTCAGTACGCAACCAGCCGTGGTAGTTTGCAGATCGTTCCTATCGTACTTTGAATACAGTAGAGTGTTAAAATGAGCGCTGCAATTAAAAATCCTGCCAGTTGTGAAGTGCGAGCTGTAATACGGTTTTTGTTGGCGAAAAATCACAAACCAATTGAAATTTATCGCCAGATTTGTGATGTGTACGGCCAAGGAATAATCAGTGAAAGCCGAGTGAGGCAATGGTGCATTGATTTTAAAAATGGTCGAACCAATGTTCACGATGAGGACAGCATGGGTAGGCCAAGTGTTGTGAGTGATTAACTGGTGGTGAAAATCAACGAAAAAATCCGTGAAAATCGTCGTTTCACGATTACGGAGCTTTCAGAACATTTCCCCCAAATTTCACGGAGTTTAGTTCATGAGATTGTGGTTGGTAAACTAGGTTACCACAAATTTTGTGCCAGGTGGATTCCGAAAATCTTAACAGAACACCACAAAAAACAGAGACTTGCTGCAGCACTGATGTTTCTGGAAGACTAAGCAAAAACTGGAAACCAAGTTATCGATCGTATCGTAACTGGCGACAAGACTTGGTTAAAGCACGTCACCTGTGAAACAAAATGGCAGTCTATGGATTGGGGACACACGCATTCGCCCAAGAAACCGAGGAAGTGTCTGCAAACGCTGTCAGCAGGAAAAATTATGGCTACTGTGCTTTGGGATGCTAAGGGTGTGATTCTCGTTGAATTTCTTGAACGTGGCCAAACAATCACTTCAGAAAGGTATTGCGAAACACTCAGATCATTAAGACGCATGATACAAAACAAGCGTCGGGGAAAACTCAGTGAGAAAGTTTTGTTTCTCCACGACAACGCTCGTCCACACATGGCCAATCGTACCCAAGAGCTCTTGGATGGTTTTGGATAGGAAGTTTACAATTAACCGCCATACAGCCCAGATTTGGCACCGAGCGACTACCACCTGTTCCTGGTGATGAAGACGTGGCTCGCAACACAACGGTTTGAAACTGACGCTCAACTGCATGCCGGTGTAAACCAGTAGTTGAAGTCTCAGGCGGCAAATTTCTACAGAGAGGGTATCGAAAAGCTTGTACCACATTATGATAAGTGCCTTAATTTAAATGGCGATTATGTTGAAAAATAGCCTAAGAGTTTATCTCTAAAATGTATATAATAAAAATCGTTTTTTTCACTTTGTTTATTTTTTATTACAAAACGTCTGTTACTTTCTGGACAGCCCTCGTATTTCAGATGAAATGGACAAGGGAGGCCAAATTGATAGTGTAGCACTAGATCTGTCAAAGGCGTTTGACAGAGTAAGCCATAAAATGTTAGTAAATAAGGTAAAAAAACCATTGGAGTGGATGAGAAAGTGATTTGCTGTGTAGAAGAATTTTTAAAAGGTAGAAAGCAGAAAGTTGGGGTAGGAAATGTAGTATCAAGAGAAGTGGAAGTGACAATGGGTGTGCCGCAGGGTAGCGTATTGGGACCATTGCTATTCATTATTCTAATGAATAATTGTGTTGATTGTTTACTATCTGAAATTAGATTGTTTGCAGATGACATAATGCTGTATAAAAGAATCAAAACGATAGAGGATTGTAAACAGTTGCAGGGTGATCTGGACAGGATATCTAATTGGGTTGGTAAACATGGAATGAAGATAAATGCAAAGAAGAGTCAGCTTATTAGATACACAAATAAAAAACAAAAGGTTAATTATGAATATAAGGTGGGGAAAGAATTGCTTGCTGAAGACTTGAAATTTAAATATCTTGGCATTACTTTTGATAACAAGCTTAACTGGGCTGGACACATAGGACAGGTGGTAGGAAAAGGTTTCAAAGTTCTGCATTTGTTGGAGAGAGTGATGAGGGGATGTACGAGAGAAGTCAAGGAATTGGGTTACAAAACTTTGGTCAGACCATTGCTCGAATATGGTAGTGTAGTATGGGACCCTCATTTTATGTATCAAATACAGGAGTTGGAGAGGGAGCAAAAAAGGGCTGCTAGATTTGTTTCTAGAAATTATCGCAGAATGCAATCAGTGACGGATATGATAAAGGAGCTGGAATGGGATTCATTGCAAGACAGGAGGGTCATGGGAGTGTCCAGGGCATATACTGGCGATGAGGCATGGAAAGATATTGCAATAGGTATGAAAAGTAGTGCATGGAAGGGAAAAGATGACCATGACCACAAGCTGGCACTCGATTTCAGGCACAAGGGTGTGGGAAGATTCTCTTTTTTAGGTAAGGGTGTCAGGGATTGGAATGAGTTACCAAGAGAAATGATGAATAATTTACCGAAAACTTTGAAAGAATTTAAAGACAAAATTTGTAGAGGTCAAATGTAGGTGGGTGCAGGATAGGGGGAAGATGAGTGTGTAGGGAAAATTGCCACCGGAGCCTGTGCTCCATTGCAATTAAATTAAATTAAAGAAAGACAACAACCAGCTTTCGGCAGCTAGCTCTGCTGCCATCTTCAGGTCTGATGTTATGCATGGAGCAACAGAGCTGCACTGGCGATGTCTGGCCTTCGTGCACCTTTATAAAGCCTGGCCTTATAAAGAAGAATTTAAATTATTTGTGTCACACGAAATGGCATGAGCAAGGTCAGGATTCTGGGTCTGTGACCATTATTTCTAGCAGAGAGTTGATTAGTGGTCATTCCTAGCTGCAGGTTAGCTGGTATAGTGCATAGAAAGTTTCAGAAAAGATGGGAAAGTTTCCCGTGATGGGGTTGTTAAAAATGGTGGAAGTATGGTATATGTAGATCACAGTGGGATCTACTGCATAGAAAAGAACCTTGGGGATGTCTGATCGGATGAGGAAGACAATGTTTGAAAACTAGGAGTTGGTTAAGGTTAGAGGTCTACTGAAGCAAGTTATGGGAGGGGTAGGAAGAATTTTGTAGCGAAGGGATCTCATTTTCAGGTTGGCTTGAAGGAAATCATAGGCTTGCCAAAGGATTCAGTAGATGGATTTGAGGTCTGGGAAGTACTGTATGATCAGGACTGGTCTATGGCTGTTTGGAACTGGTGTACTAGTACAAATGGGACCAGGGAGCACCCAAGGTTCAACTTAAGATTATACCCACAGATCATTACAAACACTCCATTACCCCGATCTTCTCCAACAATGAACCTTTACTCATATTTTTCTGAGCTTCTGTTCATTTATTTTTTATGTTTACATAAAAATAACTGAATGTACAATGTTTGCTGCTGATTACTTCTGCATGTATTCCATATTCTTCCCAAACATTTTGATTTTACATCTATCCAGTATAGCCGGTTAACAACCTCTGAACACATTGGTCAGCCACCAATCTACTCCACATCTTTACCTTGTTCTGCTGCTGATAACAGCCTATAAACCCAAACATTTCAAAGCTTAGTGTGTGTATATGTCTGTTTGTGTTTCAACGCTGTCAACTGCAGTAAACTTTGCTTGTTCTCCTATTTCTCCTATCCTAATTTTTCATTTGTCCCGCTCTCAAGTGCCTATTGTTTCCTAACAATCTGAAAGTTGTATTTTGAATTAAATGCTTTATTATGTTTGTTATAATGACACAACAAATAATAATTTAAAGGAAAGAAAACACGTCATTTCATACCAATAGCTAATGTAATCTGGTTGCCTTGCCACAGTCAGCATACTCAACTTCAACAAATTATTTAGTTTACTACAACCATATCCTTGAATTGAATGATTAATTGCTATGGACACATGCTCTGCTGGAAATTTCCATAGTCATCTATTACCCCCCCTCTCAGTAATTTTTTGATTATTATTTTCTTATATTCGCTGACTGTGAAAATTCCTCAACCAATCTACATTTGCAATTAACAAATTTTAATTTTGAATTCCCTCAGTGTTTTTGGTAAATTATTCATCACTTTCCTTGGTAATTTATTCCAATCCCTGACACCCTTACCCATAAAACAAAATTTTCCCAATCCCTTATGTATGAAATCAACGGCAGGCTGGTGCCCATGGTAATCTTTTACCTTCCATGCAATACTCCTAAGCAATATCCTTCCAAAGCCCAGTTTGTACACTCCCAGAACCCTCTTCACCATCCTTCTGTCTTCCAATTAGGGATAGAATGGATATACACATCCCCAAGTGCGGAACTTTCGCGTGAAATCCTACAACCGCTTTCGCATCCGCATCTGCAATTTTTTAATGTGGATGTTTTGTTTACATTGCAATATGTATTATTCTTTTCTCTTCATTCGATATTCTGTCCATCATTGCTTAGCTAACAAAAAAAGTGGTTGTTTTCTAACGATCTTACAATAAAAGTAACAATGAACTAAACAGTATTATTTCCTAAGCGACGAATTTGCATATTTGAACTTACATGTAAAATAAAGGTCGGGCTACAATAGACCACACTGAGCCTGTGCTGTCACCGAAGGACACTTTTCTTATTGTTGTCGTTCACTCGATTGAAGGGAGTTCAAACGACACCACACTGTGTGTGAACCGTCATTAGTTTGGTTTAATTTTTTACGGTGTAGGCCAGTATCGGGCTGGTCGATATGTAGAAGTGTATACAAAGAATTCAGAAATTTCTGGTCCTTTACGACTGAATGTTGTTTAAGTGTTACTGATCGCTTTAGATAAGTGTACTTTTTTTTCAGCCTTACTCTATGTTTATCAGATGTTCGTAAAATGTAGGTAGAGTCGTTGCACGTTTGCATTAACAAATCAAAGCTTTACTAGACATGAAGGTGAAAGCCTGTAAAATTTGTATCCGAGACTCGGATTTTGAACTGGGGACCTTCCATACCTGAATCAAACGCCGCAAGCACCTGAATCTAGAAGTACTGAAAAATATTCAATCGTATAAAAGTACCTACATTCATTCATGTTTTGGGATTACAAAAATAAATTACATAGAAAAAATTACGTTCATTTTACTATATTCGAATATTTATTCATCATTACATCCAGATTTGTCTCTTGACTCATATGGATACAGCGTACGATTGGGGTACTGAAAGTCCCTTGTTCAAATCCCTGTCTAAGCTGTAATTTTCATGGGTCTTAAAATTGACAGTCACCTCTGACAAAGCTTTTGATTTATTACTGGTAATGCTAAGATGCTGGGATGCTCTGTGGTTCGAATTTCACGTTAATCTGTAGGCCTCCTTTTAAAAATAGGTGACAATGATCCAGGTGCACTGCGTGCCTAATAAGAAATTCTATGACTGGAATTTTTAGATCAGATGAAATTATTATTATTTTTCAGAATCTTTGCAATCTGTATTTAAATTAAAATGTATAATAATCCTTTTATTTTTTAAAAAAAAAAATATTGAGTGAATCGAAAGGAACCTTAATCAAAACAAACACGTTAAATGTGAAATGCGTGATGCTTGACATTTCATTGTGACTATGTTGATATACACGAGAATCTTTCAATCCTGTACAGTGACGATCATTCATCGAAACTCCTACAAGTTGAACTGTGAATGCACCACTAGATCAGTGGGAAGGTGTGTGGCAAGCACGGAACTGAGCGTTCTGGATGAGTGGTAATGCTCTGGTCTCGCATTCGGCAGGATGCCGCGTGGGTTCGAATCCCTGTCCAGGCATGCAGATTTGGGTTTTCCATGGCTTCCCAAAATCACTCCAGGTGAACGCTTCCTTTAACAGACCATGACCAAATTCCTTCCTATTCCTGGCCCTGATCTTTTCACACCTCCGATGACCTCGACTTCAACGAGGCATATAGTTATAAGGGAAAAAAAGTGAGCAAGGAGATGTTCGGTGGCATGGCTTTGTGCTTGACGCTTGAATTAGTCTAGCCATGAACTACACAAAGTTCATATGACAAAGACTGGTTTCTAGACGTGTGTGTAATTATGCAAATAATTTTATTCATTTGTGAAATCATCCCACATTTGTTGTTGTTGAAAGATGAGGCAAAATAAATCAATATATATGGAAACAAAATTTACTTATGAAAAAAAGATTTTAAGTTTATTTTTTATAAAATATTAAAATCTAAATAACGATAAATTTATTTTTCCACATCCGCAGAGGTTGAGCACTGTACATCTGCATAGATGACACCCACAACAACCCTACTTCCAATGACTCCCAATCCAGCTCCTGTATCATGTCACTGTGTCCTGTGGTAATTTCCTCAATCAAATCTAACTGTTCACCTTTGCACCCTAAAACTTTTGTATTTGATAACAAAAATGAAAATCCTAAATTACACCACCATATTCAAGCAATGGTCTGACCAAAGTTTTGAAACCCAATACCCTATCTTCTCTGCTACTTCCTCTCATACCCCCTCCAGAAAATGAAGGATTTTGTGTAACCTTTTCCTACCATCTGCCCAATTAATTCTGCCCAGTTTATTTTATGTTATGCCAAGATATTTACACTTCAAACATTCAACAACGAATTTTGTCCACACTCTATAAACACAAACAACCTTTAGTTTTTTTATCTCTGTACCTTATGTGCTGACACTTCTTTGGATTTATCTCAATTCCATTTTGACCAATCCATTAAGTATTTTATCCTGCGACTTCTCACATTTTGATCCTAAATATACCATTGTCATTCATAAACAACCTAAATTCTGACTGTAAACCATCTTCACAATCAGTCATAAGAATGATGAATAGCAATGGTCCCAATACACTACCCTGTTGCAATCCCATGTACACTTCCACCTCATCTGATAATGCATATTTTGCTGCTCTACCCAGCAAGTCACATTTTCACCACTTCAATAGTTTTCAATTTATATAAAACCATTTTGTGGCTGCCTCAGTCAAATATCTTATAAAGGTCTAGTGCTACACTATCAAATTGGGTTCCATTGTCAAATTGATAAGAAATAGTTTGCATATAACCCACTATTTGAGATTCTCATGAACATCCTTGCCGAAAGCCATTTTGTTAATTTGCTAACCAGTTTCTTTTCTCACAGAAATTTCTAATGTATTTACATAACAATCTCTCCATCATTTTTCCCATCACTGGTGTTAAGATAATCAACATGTAATTTTCAACCTTTTCATCCCCTCCCCCTTTTTTTATTAATGATCTTTTCCAATTCTCTGGTAAGCAGGAATACTATAGACTCATTGTAAATAATATTTCAAGGTAAGGGTTTTAATTAGACACAAGTCAGGTGGCACAGTATTTACAGGAAACCTACACGCATGGACCAGTATTTTATAGCTTTCACCAACTGGTCCAGCACAAAACTCTATTGAGTACTTTGGACCGTCAAGCGTAAACCATCTCAGGCAGTCTGCGATATGAAGGTTTTTAGGCAAAATGGCTATTCACAGGAGCAAATTAAATGGGGATTTCTTCCCAGCAGACTGAGATTGACAGCCAAATAAGAAGAACAATCAAAATCCCAAGCAGTGCTACCTTATGCTGGGAATACTTCTGGGAAAACAGGGAGAACTCTTACATGTTGTGGCAAAATGAGTATCTTCCAACTGCCAGCAAAGATACAAGATGTGATGTGCATGGTGAAGGATGACCTTGACCTATGAATTCCGGGAGTTTAATTAATCCTGTATGAATGTGGCAAAATATACATCAGCCATACAATGTGAACCACAGAGCAATGCTTCATCAAGCACCAGTGACATCTGTACTTATTACAGCTTGACGAGTCAATATTAGCTGAACATGCTGCGGAAAATTTCCAAAGTAAACTTCAACAAAACTGAAGTTTGGCTTGGATCACATATTTCTGAGATTCTCATTAGAAAATCATTGACGATAAGGCTCAGCAGCAACACTATTAAAAGAGATGGTAGTCTCATTTTGAGTGAAGTGTGGAAGCCCATCATTCACGATCTGAAACAGCAGCACATAAGACAAGCACACTAGAAAGGTTTTAGCAAGAGGATCAAGAGGTAGTGTTGTATGAGGCCTAGATGATTCAGTGGCCAATTGGGGAGTAGCTTCCGCAATGAGCCTCATATATGTCTGCTAGTTGTGATCAGTACTTATATCAGTCAGAATCATAAGGAAATATTTCTCTTTATCCATCCAGTCAATACTGATCTTCACAATAGAATTACATACATTGTGACAGATCTTTCATAAACTTAATATCATCTTGATGTGATTTATCTTCCATTTTTTATCCGTATATTATCCTATCCATAAATTTTGAAGTTTGTGAAATCAGACTCACTATGTGGCAGTTCTGACATTTGTTATCTTCTGCTTCTTCTTCTACTTTTGAGGGGTGAGGGTTGGGGGGAGTGTTCAGATGATACTTTTACTAAAGTCCATCAGAATCACTCCCATTATGGAACTTTTCAATTTAAGTTTGAATAATCTTTGGATTTCTTCTTCTCCTACAGATTTTAATAGTTTTACAGGAATCTAATCAATCTCTACTGCTTTACTTGAGTTCTAATCTTCTGCAATACTGTCATAGTTTTTCTTTAGAATCTTCTACATATTTATTATAAATATCTTTCTTTCATTCTAGGGCACTGTTGTTCAGACAATCCACGTGATACAATTTATGTGAATTCATTGCTTTGTACTGGTTTTAAAAGAGCTTTCCTATCTGCACCATTTAATTTTTATACATCCTTTATTCATTTCACAAAACATTTATTTGATCACTTTGTAAACTGTGCCTACTTTACCTAAGACCAGAGACTGATTCATAAATATTCAAACTTGAACTTCTATGAGATTTATTAATTAATTAATCTCATATTAGATAATCAAAACAACTGTTGGTTTTTTGACAAATTCATCAAACATACCCTCTATGCAAGAGTCTATAGTAGGGATGTAATCGATATCCACATCCGTAAGTGTGGAACTTTCACATTAAATCCTACATCCACTTTCATATCCGTATCTGCCATTTTTAATGCGGATGTCTTGTTTACATTGCAATATATATTACTTTTTCTCTTTATTCGAGATTCTACCCATTGTCGCTTAGCTAACAAAAAAAAAAATTGTTGTTTTCTGATGATCCTGCAATAAAAGCAACACTGAACTAAACAGTGTTTTTACCTAAGCGACAAATTTACAAGTTTGAACTTGCATGAAAAGTAAAGGATGGGCTACAATAGACCACACCAAGCCACTACTGTCACCGACCGACAATTTTCTTATTATTGTCGCTCACTCGATTGAAGTGAGTTCAAATGACATCGCGCCGTGTGTCGGCTGTCATTAGTTTGGTTTAATTTTAGAGGGTGCGGGCCGGTGATGGGTTGGTCACTATGGAAAAGCGTATACAAAGAGTTCAGAAATTTCTGGTCCTTTACGACTAAATGTTGTTTTAGCATTACTGATTGCTTTAGGGAGGTGCCCTTATTTCAGCCTTGCTTTAGGTTCATCAGATGTTAATAAAATGTAGGTAGAGTCTTGCATGTTTGCATTAACAAATCAAAGCTGTGCCAAAGGCGAAGGTCGATTTTTCGGCCTGTAAAAAATTGCAGCCGAGACCCAGATTTGAACTGGGGACCTTCCATACCCGAATCACACGCCGTAATTTAAAACAACTGAAAAATATTTATTCATTCATATAAAAGTACATTTGTGTTTTGGAATAACAAAAATAAATAATATCGAAAAAAGTATGTTGATTTTACTATGTTTTAATATTTATTTGCTATTATGTCCAGATTTGTCTCTTGACTTAGGTGCATACAGCGTATGATTAGGGCACTGAAAGTTCCTTGTCCAAATCCCTGCTTCAGGTGTAATTTTCTTGGGTCTTTAAATTCACAGTCACCTCTGGCAAAGCTTTGATTTGTTAATGCTAAGATGCTGGGATGCTCCATGGTTCGAATTTCACGTTGTTGTATTTTATTAGGATTATTGTAATCATATTTTAATGTGTTAACGTCTTGTTGTTAGTCTAATAAATATTCTTCCCTAGTCTTGGGTCGAAACTTCAAAACAAACTTAATCCTTAAACACTTGAGTGATGATAACCTTTCATTTAATTCATCGATCTTTATTTCCTTTACATATTACTAATTCGTATTTGAAGATTACGAAGGTCCTCTATAAGCAGCAACTATATGTCTTCAACCCCAAATGTTCACACTAAACCTTCTTGCTCACCCGCGGTTCTTGTTACGCTGTTGTTTCCCTAGCAACCAACTCCTTTTAAAACTTTTCCATGTTATGCCACAATGTTAATCTGTAGGTCTCCTTTAAAAAATAGGTGACAACGATAGAGGTGTACTGTATGGCTGGTAAGAAACTCTGTGACTGGATGTTTAGATCAGATGAAGTTGTTATTATTTTACAGAAATTTTGCGGTGTTTAAATTAAAATATATAATAATATTATTATTTTTTGTTAAAAAATATTGAGTGAATCAAAAGGAACCTCAAACAAAACAAACACGTTAAATGTGAAGTGAGTGGCGCTTGACATTTCACTGTGTCTATTTAGATATACATGAGAAGCTTTCAATCCAGTACAGTGATGACCATTTGTCAAAACTGCATTGGGATATTATTTTTGTGCATAAGAGATCAAACAGTGAGGATAACGGCATGGCCTCAAATTCGGGAGGATGCCGGTTCAAACACCATCCGGGAATCCAGATTTGGGTTTTCCATGGGTTCTCCAAATCACTTCAGTTGAATGCTTCCTTTAAAAGACAATGGCCAAATTGTTTCCAGTTACTAGCAAACACGCAGATGCGCGGTGGCATGGCTTTGTGCTTGATGCCTGAATTAGTTTAGCCACAAAATCAGCAAAGTTCATATGACAAAGACTGGTTTTTAGACGCGTGGGTAGTTATGTAAAAAATTTAATTCACTCGTGAAAGTATCCCAAATTATTTTTGTTGAAAGAGGAGGCAAAATATAAAGCAATATGGCAGTATTATACGGAAATAAAATTTATTTGTGATAAAAGATTTATTTCAAATTTATTTTTTATAAAATATTAGGATCTAAATAATTATGAATTTATTTTTCCACATCTGCATCTGCTTCTGCTTCTGCAACACATCCGCATGCGCAGATGTCAAGAACTGAATATCCGCATCCGCAAAGATGACATACGCAACAACCATAGTCTATAGGTCGTCCATTTTTCACTCTTTTCAAACAATGCACATGGTGAGGGCAAATGGAAGATTTAACATCCATTCAGAAAATCAGTTCTGGGCACACATACTAAAATTTATAAATGCCAAACGCACTCACTACTTAAAATTGGCATATTTCAACTCCTCGCCTAAATCTCACACAAAATAATTCTGACTTAGGCAGTTGGGAAACATATAAACTAAAGCACACTAATCCAGCCAATCAATTAATTTACCTAATATTCATAATGGAAAATGTAATTTTTTATCCTATGAAAGTCATACTGCAAACTAATGCCTTTAAATTAACAATAATTTCCCAAACATATCAGAAGTGAACTGTACATTAAATGCCAAAAAAAAATGTAATCCTAAAATTTCAAGAAAACAAAAACATACAGAAAATACCAACTTTAAACAACTGGAGGGGACAAAAATTTCAGAATCTTGAGTCAGAGTTTAGTTTCTGCAATCTGCATCAACAAATAGTATAAGATGTCAAGAAAATATTCATTAAGTCTAATTTTTAAACACTATCATATGTGGTACATTGTTTGTACCCATATTAAGGTGAATTCCAGCCACTCGGTTCCCAAAATATTAGTGTAATGTTAATCAATATAATAAACAGGGTTAATTGATAATTATGTTCAATAATTCTATCCAAAGCAGGTTCTAAACTGAAGAACTATGGAGTTGTGCTCTGCAGTAATTTATATGTGTGGAGTAAACCATTTAATGAGCTTAGCCCAGAATCAAGGTAGCATGTAAGAAAGTTTTTTAATTTTATAAAATTACAATAGTTGTATTTTAATATGGAAATAAGTGTATTGCTGTAATTAATCGATTTCTTCCATTATGTTACTTAGATTTTTTAAGATTTTATTTACACTGATATAATATGTCATAACTTTGACAAATATGTGAATTCTTATTCGTTATTATTATTTTAACCATAGACAAAGTACATAAAATTATATTTCTGAAGAAATTATTACATGATTTGTATTGTAGAAAGGTGTAAATAATCAGCTGAGGCAATGATTCTGACAACTACTTTCAAGCTTACAAAATTTAGTATAGTGATTCTACATTTTAATTTTCCAATCTCTCACACCTTTATTCAACTGCGTATTAACACGAGCCATCTTGAAGTATGAGAAAATGCATAGAAACTGGATTCACATCTAAATATTAGCCCAGTACATAAAAAATACAGATATGTCAATAAAACTCAGACTCATAATTCAAAGCCAGGCAATCTTCATTGTGAAAATATGGAAAAAATTACTACTTTGCTTGCTTAGCATAACAATGTTACTGTAATCAAAGATGTACTCACCAAGTACTTCTGCATTGGCCTGAATGGTGCATTTGTACATAGCAGCCATCAGTCTTTGAGGCTGTGCCTGAAATGCCTTCCTACAACCTTCTTTTACAGCTGACATTATCTGACCAGAAAATGGTCCATATGGCTGACCTGCTTCCATACTGAAATTAAAAAAAACTTCAGTTATAAAATCCGCAAAGTAATCTACAGTTCATGTCCAATTAATCAGAAGATGATAACCTACAACAACCAGTAACAATTTACAGATCATTTTGAGTCTAGTTTCAACTCGGTAGCGTAAATACTGTGAATATGAGAGTAGTTAAAGATTTGTCATTTAATCGTTTTTTTTTTTTTTTTTTTTTTTTTTTTTTTTTTTTTTTTTTTTTTACACCTATTAGGAAAATTTTTACTAGGATTGTTTTTGACATTAAGACCATGGGCTACACACCATAAAAATTTCGAGGCAATTGGAAGAAAAATGGATTCAAAAAGTTTCAGATATTTCATAAGCTCCAGTAAAGTTGTGCAACATTTAGTGTTCTATACAAAAGGCACTCCAGAAGCCGGGGTGGAGGACAGTTGTTGACGAGCACTTGGAGGCTTATGGGTGATTTGGTGCAGTTATGTATGGGGTAGGCAGCAAGCGATACCGGAAACACAGCATGGTTAGGCATCCATCTTCAGATTTTTGGAAGTGATAGTGATGCGATAGACTCACTCTAGATGTAACTTACATTAATCAGTTAGTGTTTTAGGGAGTTGACTGACTTGTTTCACTGTTTCAAACCTGCAATCGATTTTTAATTTAGAGAAGAAGAATCGATTGCTGTAGATTGGTCTACGAGTGATGTAAATTTTGGAAGAATACAGTGTTTTATATTTATCTTGAGTCTACAGTAAACTTTATTTCAACCACATACCTTTTCTAATTGAAGTGAACAGCTAGATGGTGACCGATTGACAATCTATCCTTTAGGCTATGCAAACGGTCATAATTCAGACAAGCTGTTGTGTACTAACCCCATACTTCAGTTTTGTCCTGATGGTGTCCAGAATTTTGTGTTCCAAGTGAAATAATTAGATGCACCAAAAATGTTTAGATATTGATAGTAAAGGTTTTAAAAAGACAATCATCAAAATAAAAAAGAACAAATTCAAATGGACCCGTGATAAGTGCAAGATAAGGTTAGCATAGTTGTTTCTGATGATATTCTGGATGACGGTGATAGTGATATATCTAAATTAGTATGTGTTTTTAATAAATATTTTATGCCTTTTAAAAACAATATTGAAAAAAGCATTTAAAATATTAAATGTGAACTAGATAATATCTCTAAAAAGAACTTGAGTGGGTCTAAACAATGTGCTTGGCTCAAAAAATTATTGCTGTGGAAACCAAGTTAAAGACATTTGATTATGGTACTTCTGATGTTGATAATATTGTTGCAGAAACATCTGGGAAAAAAAGGTGAGAAAAAGTCATCACTTTCAATGTTCGAGAAGCCAAGGAGTAGGTTGATAAAGAGCAACTGGACAATGATCGTGCACTTGTTGCTAATTTGTTGCTACCTGAGCTTGCTGTTGAAACTGTGCAGGACTGTTCACCTAGTAGACAGTAAAACTTGCCTGTTGCTAATAGATGCTCAGTCAGTTTCAGATGCTGAAAAAATACTTAGAAACCGAACTTGCTGGCAACAAAGATAAAATATACTTAAAACCAGACCTGACTCGTGCACAGCAAAGCCATCTAAAGAAGTTTCATGCTGAGTTGGTGACTCTTACCAATAATGGCAAAACCAACAAAACATCAATGGTGTTCCTAGAATTGTGAACATGACTGCATTTCATGCACACAAGGAGTAGTAAAAATATAAGTCATGATCTCTACTGTATTATAAGACTACCAGAGGGCTAAGAACTAAACTTAAAATATTTTTAACTAGATCAGCCAGTTGTCAATATGATTTATTAAGTATCACAGGGTCTTTACTACATTCATCTATGGATTGTATAGTAGTTAATAGTAGTTACTCCATTTATTAAAAAAAAAAAAAGGATAGATTCAACACCTAGCACTTAAGCGCGTGGTGGTGGCATCTTACTGCTGTGAAGCACTGTATAACTGTAGAACCAGTTGTAATAAATGATGACCATTTCAAGCAAGTTTTTGTCAGAATCACAGGTCATGGTGATGACATTATTGTTGGATGTGTATAAATTTCGCCACTTTCTTATGTTGATGTATATTCTCTCATCTGGCAACCGTATCCTACATCAAAAATAAGTATCCCAGTTGTAGACTTATGATATTTGGCAATTTAATATTAATTGTAGCTTACCACAATTAGAATGTCAAAAATTGCTGAATGAGAATTTTCTTCTTTCTCGATGAGCCCAACTTGATAACATTCACAATGATCATGATCAAATACTGGACTTGTGCTTTGGTCACCTGGATGTCTTGATTGACAAGACATCTGCTATTACTGATCAGAACAAATATCACCCTGTATTAGCTGCCCTATTCGAATTTAAAGTAAATCTGAAGCTGAATGATGCTACTTATGCCTTCAGAAGTGCTGACTTTGCTGTGTTGAATGAATACGTCCTAGATATCAATTTGATAGATCTATACAAACTAGACAGCATTGATGGCAAAGTAAACTGGTGCAATGAGGTAGTTTAGTGGAGAATTACTCAGTTTGTCCCATTGTGCTATAAGAAAAATACTGATTATGTGTGTTGGTTTCCTAAGGTGCTGATATATAAAACCAAACAGGAAAAAATCGCTCACAGAAATTATAAAAGGAGAAAAACCAATAATAATTATACTACCTTTAGTAAATGAAGATCTAAATGTAAAAATCTGGGTGTATATTGCTACAAAGAGTTATCTGGACAAAGTTGAAAAAGATCTGAAATCTGATACCAATAAATTCTGGGGATTTTATCAAAAATAAACAACACAATGATGTTGATAATATCTTGAACCTTGGCATGAAAAGGTGCCACCATGAATAATGTATTGAAATTATTGATCTGTTCACTCCATTCTTCAAGAGCATATACAATGAACCTTTTCATTCTCCACCTGTTCCTACTATTTATGACAACAGAAATAAGTATGCAGAGGCTAACATCTCTGAATTTGAAGTCTGTTTTGATGATGTATTTCATCAAGAAACACTACTGAATATTAAATAAAGACCCTGGATACCCAACATATAAATAAATTGTGCTTTTGGTATTTGTGTCCCTATCACTCATATCGTCAATAAAGCTCTTGAAACAGGAAATTTTCCTTCAGTGTGGAAACTGCCATACATTAGTGCTATACATAAATTGTGTGATAGATCTGGAGTCATTAATTACAGGACAATATGTATTCACTCATCACCTGCCAAGCTTCTTGAGATGCTCAACATGCTGCTGCTTACGTTTGTATTTAAAAATATCACACTCCCAACTGCACGGATTCCTTGGCAGAAGAACAATATCGACTAATCTCTACCTCTACATTAACTTCATACTTAATGTATTGAATAAAGGTCATGGCATGTACTTCTTATACGCAAATGTCATCAAGGCCTTTTCACATGGTAAATCATAATGTCCTGGTTAGTAAATTAAGTTGTTATGGGGTACAATCAAAAGCCTTGGACTAGCTTCGCTCATATTTATCTGATAGAAGTCTACGAGTACATGTCAATGGTCATTCGTCAAACAAGTAGATTGTTGTATAAACTGCTCTCGGGTGACTAGCTGAGTCAAGAGTCTTCTGGTGAAGAAGGCGGCAATGAATCTAGTCGCCGAAATATCGTGTGACAACGCACTCTTGACTCGGCTAGTCACCTAAGAGCAGTTTATACATTCTCAACGCCGAGAAAGACTTCGTTCTTATATAAGTAGATTGTTACCTCCGATGTATGACAAGGTTCCCATCAGGGGCCAGTTATATTTAGCATATTTATAAATCACATTGGTCAAAAATTTAAATCTCAGTATCTGCTATGTGCTGGTATGCAGGGCCAGCGCTAGGATTCTTGGGCCTTGGGTAAGCAATTTAGGCCCCCCCCTCCTCTCCTGCTCCATCTCTGACAAAATTTTTTACTTTATACTTTGGTTTTATGGATAATCTCAGAAAATTTCGATACAAAAATGATCAAAATCATTGGTACAGATTTTAAAATTTGTGGTTGATTTCTATTTATTTAGGCACCCAAGCCAGCGGGCCCCTTCGACGATACGGGCCCTGGGTACTTTTGACCCGCTTAACCCCCCCCCCCCCCCCCTAACGCCGGCCCTGCTGGTATGAATTTTTTTTTTTTTTAAAAATTTGTAACAACATTTATTATTACTCCATGAGATTAAAAATGACAGTGCACAAAGTATCTTCTCAGGTAATCTAAAAATCAAAAAAATTTCCTCTTGCCATAAAATTCAGTTTTTTTTATTTTTAAAAAAAGGATATTTAGAATTAGTTCCTCTTTAGACACAAAGTATTAACAAAAGTGAAAATGTTAAGGCTATAATTGCATGAATTTTATTGTAATCATGCAGAAGATTTATCATAGTTTTTGCACCACAAGAAATAAATAACTACTTCAGTCAATTAGTATTTTTAGGGAAGCAATTTGTGCATAATTGTAACTAACAAGTATACGGAGTGCCTTAATCATCAGCTTCACTGATCAACATTTTTGAAATTAATATGATAATTTTCTGAATAAATGTTTGCCCATATGATATCCCGCATCCACACAATAATCTAAACTCACCAAGTCAATCGTTTGTATGCCAAAAAACAATATACCAAAATATCTTTCAGTGAGTAATTAATAATTATTTATTTGTAAAAAAAAGTTTTCATATTTATTCTTCAGCTTAACGTTCCTTCTTTGTGTAGTAAAATTTTACTAACTCTTCCTACTCACTGTTCATTAATGAAAGCCCAGAAAACTAAATAAATGTGCACTACACAACTCTTAAACCTATGAACTCAAACTCAATAAATATATTCATAAGTACAAAAAATCAGAATTTGTACTTTCATGTTTCCCTTAGTATGAGTGGCAGAAGCCCTCATCCATGTGGCATAAGGTGATTACCACTGTCAAATAAACTTAACAGACTTAATAGAAGCCAGCTCTTACCTCTTCTACCTCTCAAATGACAAACTGTAGTTCAACTGCAAAGTCCAAATTAATACTTTTAAAAAAAAAATTAAATGTACATTAAAATCCATGCTCCTATGCTCCATGTAAAAACTAAATATTTCCTAATTGTCTGAAAATATAAATTTCCCTAACTATTTGCTAATCCAACAAACTTTAATTTTATTTAATTGTGATTGAGTGCATGCTCTGGTGGCAATTTCCCTACACACCCTTCTTTCCCCTTTCCTGTACCCACCCACTTTTGCCCTCTATGAATTTCACCTTTACTTCTCTTAGCATCTTTGGTAAATTATTCATCATTTCTCTTAGTAACTTATTCCAGTCCTTGACCTTTCTTATTAATTACTTCCAAATTTATCTGCTTATTGATAAGACATAATCCAATAATATCATTAAAATTACCTATGTACCTATGAAACATGTACAAAACAATTTAAGGCTCACAGTACCTTAGTACACAATCTACCAGCAAACATAAAACATGTATAATGTGTGCATACAAAGCAAAGTAAATACATTAATTACAAAATTTTGCATCAACTTCTTATCATGTTTACAGCAATTATTTAATTTAACCACTTTATTTTACACAAATTGACATAATGTTACACTACCCTGTCTTCATATATAACAAAATAAGATTGTGAATACAAAACAATCACCTTCCTGCAGTTTCTTGTATATTCCATTCAAGCACCTCAAAGCAAACACCCATCATAGGTTCTTCACACAATGGACCTGCAAGAGTTGCCATCTGAAATCCATTGATGAAACTGCTGTCATGTTCATGCCTTGGATCCAAGGCATCATTTCCACTAGTACTAGTATCCCAAATGGAGCATCTCTGGTAATCACTGACATTATTCAAAAGAACATTAGGACCACATCTTCGAGGTCCAAGACTCCAAACTTTATCCACTGACTGAAATAAGAAATTTGCTGTTTGAAAATGTAAATCTCTATTTAATCAACAAATATAATAAATCAATAAATGGACTGGATGGGAATTAGTCACATATATAGACTAAAAGGAAATAAAAGATGTTGGCTAGCAAAATAAAAATTAAAGAAATAAACTACCTTTTGCAGAACAACAATGAAACATTAAAAAGATACAAACACACATGAACTATTAATTTTTTGGGGTTTGTACCCTTCCTCAGCAATGAAAAATGGCACGCACAATACAAGGGTCAAAGGTAAAAAATTTTGTGTATGTTCATATTGCTGTAAGAATTAAAAGTAATGCATGGAAGGGGAAAGATGACCATGACCACAAGCTGGCAATTGATTTCAGGCACTAGGGTGTAGGAAGATTATCTTTTCAGGGTAAGGGTGTCAGGGATCGGAATAAGTTACCAAGAGAAATGATGAATAATTTATCAAAAACACTGAAAGAATTTAAAGGTAAAATTTGCAGGGGGAAAATGTAGGTGGGTGCAGGAAAGGGAGAAGATAGGTGTGTAGGGAAATTGCCACCGGGGCGTGCGCTCCATCGCAATTTAATCAAATATTATTATTATTATACATCTTTTGTGTGTCGATGTCATCCTGCCATAATCTGTGGTAATGAGTGGTTTATTTTCCCTATTCTATTTGCTACATATGTATTGAAATTAATCAAATGGTTCTGAAATGAGGATTCAGATAAAAATTAGGGTAAAAGGGAGGAAACTATTGCCTACCACTATTGATGGTAGGACAGTGTTGACTCACGAATTGATATAGACACATATGTAACATTGTAATACATATTTTATCTCATTATTAATTGTTTTTCAAAGGTTGTGTATATACCCTTCAACTCCAAATCACATTCCATATTCTGTTTTGTCTATTTTTCAATCCATTTTAACCCATATCCAAGTTGAATGTCACAAATTGCAGTAATTTGTCCTGCACTCCCACCCTACAGTATTACCATTTTGAATGCTAAATTAAATTAAAACAAACAGAATATGATCATAGGAAACCCTAGTATAAATTGCAAGTTAAACTATTTAGTATGTTGGTATTATTAATTAATGAAAGAAGTTAATGACATCATAGGCCATGGGAACTTTATAAAAGTCCATGCAGCCATCATGAATTTGGTCATTCTTTCACCAGAAATCAAACAGTTAACTTCGCGTCAGTTAGCTGAGGAAATGGCTCTGCGGTAAAGTTGCGGCACAGGCTATCATGCCGTAACTGTTACTCACTAATGTTAAGGGGACTTAGTGAGTTTGTCTTCTCGTATGAATATGCTTAACCTGTTAATCTACAAATGGAATTTTGTCAGATGTCTTATCCGTAATTGTGGAACCGATAATGTACGAGTGAACTTTCCAAGAATATAAGTATTGTGTGATCCAAAAACAGTGTTAAGTGAACTTATTTCATTATACCTAATGTTTGGGGTTTATAATATGAATATGTAGCAGCCGACTTATTAAATATTAAAGGTACCAGAAGGCTACACAGGTCAAGAACTTAATTGTTCACAGTTTAGGCAAAGTGTTAACCCCCCCCCCCTCCCCCAGCATACATTTTGGCCTGACATGCTCTAAGCACATGTACTTGGAAATGTGCAGCCACTTCGATTCTTTGACAGTGGAATGACCTGAAATTTTATGAAGAGGTTACACTGGCATGTGGTAAGAAGACAGGAAAGTCTCGTATACATTAAAGAAGTTCTGTATGATAAAAAAAAATTCAGGATAGGATAATGTTTATAAAACATTCTTATGTACAGTAGTTTATACTTTAATTGCCAAAAGTGCTTAACTTTCTTCCTCAAACCTAGTTTACAAATATGTAAAATTTGAAAATGTGACAAGTTTAATAACTATGGGATTCAGGAGAAAAAGGCATGCCAGGAAATGATATCAGGGAAGTATCCCACAAATTGTCATCTGAGTAGTTCCAACAGGGTGATCATCTTCAGAAGTACTCTGGCTTTAGCTCTGAAGTAGTTATGGAAGTCTTTAGGTACCCAATGGATGTGTAGGTTTACCAGTGACCTACTTTACATTTTGAAAAAGACATCACGACTTCTCTGTTTGGAGTTCCTCACTTTCTCCACTTGCCCTCTTTTCTAAATTCCAATCACACCACCCATAATCTTAGCTCCCTGGAAATCTGATCTATGTGAGACTATTAAAAAAAACCAGATCATTCTCCTCCTTCCACCTAAAAAAGCTTAGGAAACACAGTCAGCGACCACAGCAATAATGAGAATGAAAAAAGAAGATAACTCTCAGATGTTACTACATACTGAACCCAAATCTGAGAAACACCATTTAAACTTGCCAGGACATTGTACCTTTCTCAACTTCTAAGATTTCTAATGGAGCCTTACGCCATGTTCCATTCCCATCCTCGTTCAAAGAATCACTTTACTCCAAACTTTTGCTAACAATACTGGGTGGCTGACAGTTGCATATCATTACTACTGAACCAGCATCACTACCAGATTGCCCTTTAGAATTTCCTAGAGATGGATGCCCAACCTTTTTTTCACTTTCTTCCACTTTATTTTTCCAGGAATTTTCTCTTCTTTTCATTCCCAACTATTTCACTACACACTCATCTTTACCCCAGATAAACACATGGCTCCTTCCAATTCCTACACAGCAACATGAAAGAGGAATTCTTAAATAAAGGAGATACGACTTAATTATGCATTTATGATCGGGAGTCACAGAAAAAAAAAATTTCCTCATCTTCTTCAATTTCCTAAAAAATAAACAAACCTGGACCTGCTGCCACAAACATATCAGCTTACAAAAGGACTTCATACAATCTTTCTATCATCGTCAAACGAAGACACATACACAGTATTTCCACTTTGACAAATACCAACCATTCCACTCCATCCATTCGTTCCACACAACTTGGTTATATGCTCTGACAAAGAATTCCTCATCAAATACTCCAACAATACAATGCAAGTCCTCATTTAGTCCAACTAATTCCTTGAAATGGCACAGAAACTAAGTGTCAATTGTCCGTACTTTTACCTGGCTGTAATAGTGTGTCCTGTCTCCCCAATGCTGCACTAGCAATAAATGATTTTTTTTTGTAACAGTTTAACGTCCCTTTTTAACAACGTGGTCTTTAGAGACAGGAAAGGATGGGGGCAAGGAATGGGAAGGAATTCGGCCATGGCCTTTTTGAAGGAAGCATCCCGGCATTCACCTGGAGTGATTTGGGGAAACCATGGAAAACCCAAATCTGGATGCCCGGACGGGAATTCGAACCGCCGTCCTCCCGAATGCGAGGCCAGAACGCTATCCGTTACACCACCACGCTCAGTAGGAATAAATGAAACTCTCTCCTGATTTTAAATTCATTAGTAAGATATCCCTGACCTGTTTTCAATATTATTACTAGTATTTAACTTTTAGTTATTTTTAATTTGTATTTGATATTCTCCCAGCATCTATTCTACCCATTCTTAACAAAGTGCTATTTTCGCCATTCATAATTACTGTTTGTAAGTTAAACGGTCAGGTTCACGACAAGCCTTATCATCTCTGTCAGCCACAATTATGCACCAACATCTCATTTATTTATTTTACAATTGTGGCTGCAAATTAAAAGTCCATTGTGCATGTTACATCAGTTCTTCGTGTGATTAATAAGGGCTCACAAATACTAAGTATTTATTTTTTGTCTTGTATTTCATGTCAATGTAGCCATATCGTCTCCAACATTAATAAGAGATTTGTTTACTTTCCATATCCTTGTTTGTATTGAAGCATTTTCCTGATTATTATTATCAAAATAAACAGAAGTATTAAGCAAACAATAAGATACAACAGATGTTAGTACTAAATAAAGAAGAAATGCTAACAAACAAACTAAACATTTTTACATGATTATTAGTACCAACCTCATTTGACCAAGATGATTGCAATCTCTTTTGAAGTGCTCTTATTGTATCAAGTGTTCGTTCTGTGAGAGTTCCAGCAGATAAGCTTTGATCCATAGCCCTAAGCAATTCTGAATTCTCTTCTAGCAGTAGTGTCACTTCAGATGGTAGTGGACTTGCTTTTATTTTCACAGTACACAGTTTGTTGGCTGTCACTATTGTCACCACACCATCTTCATCCTAAAGTATATTTTATAATACAGAAAGTGCTAATATGATTTTAAAAAAGTCAAAGAAATTAAACTCATCACTTACAAAATCTGAAGGCTGGACTGACAAAAAAGTTAGATGAACATCCAGCAACAAAAAAATATTACAGTGAATATGGGAAAGTAAATGGGATAAATTTTACTACAGGTAGCTTAGTAAATGTATTCTGCATGAACAAATAATTTTAATTGGCAATCAATGCTGGGTAGAAATTTTTTGTTAGTGGAATCAACTGACTTGTTACTATTCATTAGTCATAGGAAATCTGGTAATTAAATGAAGTGTAATAATGGATTACCATTAGGCCCAATTCTTTTAATAATATTTTTCATTCTTTGTGATGCTGATAGGCCAAAAATTGAATCTAGAACTTTTTTATAAGCAGATGACAGAAATAGTCACCTAACATAAATCTTTAGAGGTAAAAGAAAACATCTTATCCAATTATATGGTTGTGTTGACTAAATATTTCCACAAACAGGAACTACAACCCAGTGCTCCAAAAACAGAAACAAGCTGCTTCCATCTTAATAGTAAATTGACCAGCAGGAAATATAACAACAACTTTGTTGTGATCATGTCCCAAAGTTGTTGCATAAATGTTTTAAATTAAACATCTAAGGCAGACAAACAAATATACAATATTTTCAATACCTTCTTCAAGTAGTAGAGAAACGCACCATTAGGTTCCAGATGTGTGTGCACACAGAACTTCACCCAGTGACTAGCTAGGTAGTGGGAGAAATGGTGCGGGAATGGCTAAGGAGTAGACTATCGATATATTGGCAATGACTGAGATAATATATTGCAGGCGATAGATATATTGTTTATGGTTTGCATCTATACACAGTCAGCTGTCAGAAAGCAATTATCTGTCATCTCCTGTACAACTGTTTCCAATACACTTAATGTTATAGTGCTGATGATAGGTTTAAGCCCAAAAAATTTATAATTGTTCCACATTAATAGTTTCTATATTGTAACATAATCTGTGGCAAATGATGGTTCATCTTGTTTTAATTATGTGTGTTTAACAATTCTGTAAAACTAGATTTTTATTTTTACACTCACCGCACCAAATTCCTTTTTGGCTGTGTTACTTTGTTCAATGATAGCTTCATTTACCATGTCCACTGTTGGTGGGTCAATAATTGTTTCACGAAATGGAACTATGGGTTCTGATACTGCGAGTTCTATCTTTGCATACCTAAAAAATATATAAGAACAGACATAAGAAATTATTAAATATTACATACTAAAATAAATATCCAATCGGAAATGGAGCCCCACTGTTGACACATCACAGGTCTCTAGCAATTAAATGGGCAATTTCATAACCAGAAGCAGAAGTTTACATTCTGAAATACACACCCACACCCCTTATCTGGAGGTGGTAATTGGCCTACCAAAATTTCTGGATACCAGGCACTGCACCAGACCTCAATCTCAGATAATACTCATCTTATTTACCATGCTATTTCCATCACTTGCTAGCATAATTAATTCATACATGGAGAGGAAAGATAAAGTATACTCACCATTCACCAAAGTTAAAGGTAGGAAAGCAGCAGTTACAAAAAATTCTCCACAAATACAAGAAACACAATATTTCAGGCTATGTATGCCTTTAACGTGCTCTGAAAAAGGCGAAGACTGTCCCATCGACTGGAAAGGTGATTGCCACTGTTTTCTGGGATTCACAAGATGTGATCTACACCGAATACCTGGAGAAGGGAAAAACGATCACAGGGCTCTTACTATGCCGAATTATTGGGCTGATTCAACACCAAATTGCAGAAAAAATGGCCCCATTTGGCGAAGAAAAAAGTGCTCTTCCACCATGACAACACAGCGGCTCACACCTCCTGCCATCGCCACAGCCAAATTGGTCGAATTGGGCTATAAGACTGCTGCCCCATCCACCATATTCTCCAGATTTGGCCCCATGCGACTTCTTTTTGTTTCCAAACTTGAAGAAGACACTCAGCCAGGCAGAAATTTGAGTTCGAATGAGGGGCTTATCGCCTGCCACGGAGGTCTACTTTGCAGATCTCCAGAAAACGTATTTTTCAGGTGGATTAAAGAAGTTGGAGCATCGCTGGATCAAGTGTATCGAGCTAAAAGGAGACTATGTTGAGACATAAATAGCCACTTTTCCAAAAATTATTCTTTTTTCTTTTGTAGGCTAAGTACTTATCGGACCGCCCTCATATGTACCAATCCTGTCACACTTTTATAAGGGCTGTGGCAAGCAGTTACAAATCGTGTGGCTCTCCTCTATACTTTCTCTTTAGTGTCACTTGTGATACAAAGTCCAAACTCAACAACAGCAACACAAGTGTGAACACACAAGAGTTTTGTGTACTATCTCTTTTGTATTCACAACACTATTTAGAATTAGCCTTACCTACAATGAAAGTTATGTGCAGGTCCCATTACATATTGTTTTATCACTATTACACCAAAATAAAGGACTGAAAATGTCAATAACTGAGCATGTTCACTTTTTACTCATGAATAAATGGATTATTTTTGTTGATTATTGCACTTCTTACAATCTACTGTAAGTAACAATTTACAGCACAATTCTGAAATAACATCCAGATTGCACTGAATTTCTGAGCAATTGGTAGAACATCTTACTTTCATATAGCTAACAGCATCGTCAGTGAACCATTGAATACTGCTAGTAACTTGTCTCTCAGATTGTTTATAAAAATTAAAAAAAAAAAAAAAAAAAAAAAAAAAACAATACAGGAGGTCCTCTTACACTTGCTTGAGGAATACCCAAAGTAACACATAGATTAGAAGAGGCTTCCTGTCATACTGCATCTGACCAGATAGAAAATCACCAAAACATTCACAAATTTTATCTGATATACCATATGTTTGAATCTTTGCTGAAAGGCAGTTGTACGGTAAAGACTTGAAAGCTTTTGTAAAATTGAAAAATAATTGTATCAACTTGTGAACCTACATCAATAACTTTCATCACATTATGCAGAAATAGGTCCAACTATGTTTCACATGATCTGTTCTTCTGAAATCCATGTTGGTTTAGTATAAGCAATTTGTTTTCATCTAGAAATTTTATAATTTTAGAGCATATGACATGCTCCAGAACTTTGCTATAAACAGATATTACAGAAATGGGTCAATAATTACTATGCTTTCTACGATCTCTCCTTTAAAATGGGAACTACCTGCACAATTTTCCAGTTAGAAGTTTTCTCTTCTCAAACAGTGTATATTTACAGTGTATATGAAACAAAAACGGTTCAATTTCCATCGCATATCCTGAAATTACTCTTACTGGGATATCATCAGGACCCGGTGCCTTCCCCCCACTTTACGAGCTTTAATTGCTTTACAATACCTGCACTACCTATTTGTAATGAACCCATCTCTAATTTCACGTGAAAAATGGATGTTTTCTACAATTTCATCAGTGAATAAATTTTTAATTCAATGATAAATACAGCGACCTTTTCTTGGCTGTTGTTAACTTCACATCTGACTTGTATGTCATTGTTACAACTTACTCTTTTTACATACCACCATTTTTTTTTTTTTTTTTTTTGTGAGGCCCTGAGAAAGTTATCATAATTGTAATAGAAGTCATTAAGGACCCCAAGAATCACATTTTTAAAAAGTCCTCCTATTCAAAGCAAGCTTCACCGGTGTTCAGCCGGATAGCATCATAAAAACATAACATTTTGACAGCGCTGTCTTTATCAGGTGCTGAAAGCTTCAGGTGATGTAAGCTTGAAGTCACTGCCTAGACTGGCTGTTACTTATAAAAAGCAGCTCGGCAAAGATTGGACCCCGTCTGCTGACAGTTGCTGGACCACCCAACCAGAGCATGGCAGAACTGGAAGGCAACTGCATATGGAGCCGAGACCAGGTAGTTGTCTACTGATGCTTGTAGAACTGACCAGTCCATGCACAGCAGAAACCTGGTGAAAGGTTGACCCCATCTGCTGGCGGCTGCTGGGCCGTCCAATCAGCGAGTGGCAAAATTGGAAGGCGTAATCCACCAGCGGGTGTGTCGATGTTACGGACTGTGTATAGAACTGTACCAGGTAGCCAGAAACTGTCTACTGACACTTGCAAAGTCCATGCAAAGCAGAAGCTAGGAACAATATGGCCGGATACGCTGGTGGTCCGCAATACTGGTCGGCCTGTTCTGAATGGTTGTATGGGTTGGCTGGCTTAACCCACAGCATCATTTTCATATATTACTCCATGTTGTGAAGATCTGTGTCGCTCTTTTCAAAGACCTCTAACGATTGGCATCCATGCTTTGCTCAGGTATAGTCCGTTGTCCCTACTGATGTTGTTATCACTTAGCTTTAGGGAGCACCCATAAACCACGTAGCTCCATTTTCGCCTCCTGTAACCCCCCTCCCCCCACGGAGCATGACATGGCTTTTATCTCTACCACCCATTCCCCCCCCCCCCTTGTATCTTTCTTTTCCTGTTGTTTCCAGAAGACATTTCGTACTGTTTTTCTCTTGTCAGACTATTGTAAATTACATATGGAGATATTTAAATAATGGAAATAAATATTTGCATGCTAAGTGTTCTGAATATCATTTTGATGTTGATGAATAATTTGAATGAAAAGCTATGTGGTCTGGCTTGGAATTTCCCCCCCCCCCCCCATGTTGCCCAGCGCAGATCCCCGGCCAACTCCTCCCCACCCCCAGACCAAGCCACATAGTTTATGGACGCTCCCTTATTTCCAACACCTCGCTTATGACCGAGACCCAGAAGGAAGAGGCTCTGGCCAGAACCACCATTTTTTCATATTCTATTCTGTGCTCTTCATCGAAAGCATGCTCAGCTATTGCTGATTTTTCCAGTTGTATCAGCCTTAAATGACGTTTATGCTCATTAAGAGGCTCTTCGATGGTTCTGATGGTCTAACCGATATAGACTTTGCCGCACGGTATGGAGTAAATCCCAGGAATACTTAAGTCTAAGTCATCATTTACCAATCACAGCACATCACGTATCTTGGCGAGTAGCAGGAATATTCAGATTTTTCTGGATGTGTTCCCAGCATATGGAAGGAAAGCAATAGTTTTCGGAGGTTCATCTTGCTCAGTGGATGGTGTAGGTGGCTTCTGAACAAAGGCATGCTTTATATGTCACCAAGGTCGCAAAGATAGTCTTGAGACATTTCATTTTTTTTGGCAGGCTCTCACAATCAGAGATGGCTCTCACTCTGTGAACCAGTGTCACCAATATGGAGTTGTGTTGAGCCAGGTGATGGTAACTGTCTGCTCCAAAGTAGCGCTCAGTGTGGATAGGTTTTCGGTATACACTATGCGATAGAGTTTCATCAGGTTTGCGCTACAAGCATCAGCAAACAACTACCTGGTACGGCTCCATATGCAATTGCCTTCCACTTCTGCCATGCTCTGATTGGATGGTCCAGCAACTGCCAGCAGACTAGGTCCAATCTTTGCTGAGCTGCTTTCAGTAACGGACTTCTCCTAAGCCATTCTAGACAGTGACTTCTAGCTCACATCACCTGAAGCTTTTGGCATCTGATGAAGACAGCAGAGCCAGCTTTTCAAAATGTTGTATCTTTATCATGCTATCTGACTGAACACTCATGAAGCTTACATTGAATCAGTACGCCGGGAAAGTCTTCACTCACAAGTCCTCTTATCTTGCCTAGGTTTTCTAAGTCAGTACAGCACTTCATTCTTCTTCAGCTTGCATGAATTGTCCTTTGCTCTTTGAGTACTCTTTTAACTTCACTTGTATACCACAGGTGATCATTCCGTTCCTTGAGTGTCCTTTCCAGTAAACGTATGTTAATACCTTCCCCAACTATATGCTGTGACTCTTCTACTCTCGTTACTTTGAAGGTATTGTGAGTATCCAACAGGCATGTTCTAAAATACCACTTCGAGGCTTTTTGAATCTATAAATGATACATTCTGTTTTCTTTTTGTGCTCAGTTATTAATTTTACTGTAGCCATTACCACTCTGTGATCTTACATTCCTGTGGCCATTGAAATATCTCTGAATAATTCAGGCCTATCTGAAACCAAAAAATTTAAAATGTTTTTGTTACAGTTATGTTGGTTCAATAACCATCAGTTCAAGATGATGACCTGAGAACAGATTGACAACGATTTCACAGGCTGTTTTATCCTTGTTACCAGTAACTAACATAATTAGGTGAGTTGATGTATGAACTGATTAGTTTACTGGTGGGATATGAATGGAAGTGGAGGCCAAGGGGATGTTCCTATCTATTGAGTTCCAGAGAGGTAGTAGTATCAGGAAAACTTCTGATATCTCCCACTGTAAAACAGGTGTTGAGTTTATCAAAGTTGACTGAACAGATATCGGCTACCACTGGATGGTTTAGTTTGCCAGTATCTGTTTGTCAGTGGCTTTTCATCTAATAGGCAATTTGTTAGAAGTGGGCCAATATAAGCAGTGCAGTGAAAGCAGGTAAATTGATAAAAGAGGTGTTGAGTGGTGCAAGTGGGATGCCCAACAATGGAAAAAGATTCCCCTGAGGTAGGGACTGGAATAAACAGTACTACTACCCTTTCAACACTCCCTAGATGGGAACTAGCCCAGCAACATATCCCTGACACCAGGCATCCCCCTAGATTCAATTTCTGTTAAGACACCACCAGTAAACCTATCTTTTATGTTATAATAAATATACAATTATTTTTATTTATTTATGTATTTTTTTATTCATATTTTACCAAATTCAAAATATTTTTATGTCTTTATTTTACTATGGCGAGTGGTTACATAGATAATACTTTCCCGCAATTTTCATTCATCAACTTCCTAATACCACCACTGCAATTGCCACCCTTCATATATTATTCATACCTAGCTTCAGTCATATGGTAGGTACACATCCTCTTGCCATGTGTCTCACATATAAAATAGCTCAGGTTCTTAAAAAAATATTGTAAAATGTGTTTATGTTCTTGTGTTCATCATGGACCTCCTGCCTTTACCTCAATAACATGGTTACTTTCCGTATCCTTTCTTGGTAATTTTCTTAAGCTGTATCATGTTAAAACAAAATACATAGTTTACAATAAAGATTGTGCAGTGGTAAATACTAAATAAAATTAAATAATCAGTTAAATAAAATAATTATACAAGGACATAAAAATAAATCATCAGTTACCACTGATGCTTGCAAGACACCAAAGAATCTTTCCCATTCTCTAACCAAGTACATATCAAATTTTTGTGGTTGTTATTAGGGATTTAGGGTGCATTGACACCACTCGCCACTGAGACAGTGGCCGGGTAACATCATTCCTTGCGGACCTCATATAGAGCCGTCAGCAGACCTGTCATCAGACCTAGCACCATGCCGCCCAAGACATCTGGGACAAACCCTGCCCGGGTCGACGGGGGAAACCTTGACGCCATGGCACTCGCTGCCTCGCAAAATCCACCGTCATTATGGCCTACTGCACCGCCACCATTTGCGCCAGCAGTTCCGGAATCACCAGTGTCACCTGACCCCGACACTCTGGTCACATCTGACCTGTGCTCAATGGATACAGTAGACCCCGCCACTGAAGAGGGGACTATGGAGGAGGGATCAGTGCCTCCGATTCTCGCCAGTTATACCGGGAATTTCTGCAGTCTACTGGCACAGCTGCAGCCAGTAATGCTGCTACCAATGCTCTGCTTGCCAGCACAACAAGGGGTGAAGATCCTCCTCTCCTGCCCTCTGGACTTCACGGCAGTGACCAAGAGGTTACAGGAAGGATCCATCTCCTTCAGGTCATGCTCCCGGGTCAAAAGAAAACCCAGCCGGGAGTCAACGGGCAGAAAACCATGACAGGGCCGTCCTCCCGCAAGCTCACACAGTGCTACAGATGTCAAAAATTTTGGCACTGTGCAAGCGAGTGCACCAACCCAGTGAAGTGCGTTCGTTGCGGAGGCGGCCATGGCGCGGCAGAGTGCAACCTGCACCGTGAAGACGCCATCTGTTGCAATTGCGGCCGAAATCACGCCACAGCATACCAGGGCTGCAGCGCATGGAAGCAGCAAGAAGCACCCACCACGGCAGCGCCAAGGGCTGCATAAGAGAGCCGCTGCGGGCAACCATGACACCGGTGCCCCCAACCCACGGCAGAAGGGCACCAGCAAGACAACGGCTGCTGAGAAGCAATCACGCCATCCAGCAAAGTTAAGGATTCAAGACACGGGAGAGAAGACACGCCACGGAAGAGAGGCTTGCTGTCAGCACACCTGCACTCACCAAGCACCAGGATAATAGACTGCAGCCTCTCATCCAGCTCCTCACAGAACTCCTCACACGACTTCCGCTGAGCGGAAGTCGTGCCAAATGCGACGAGTCTCCCCTAAGGCCTTTCCACCTGCGCGAAGACCACCGGTCAATGCCATTAGAAGAGATAACTCTTCAGCCTAACATCAAGACAGACCAACATCGAAGAACAAACCAGTCAAACAAATAAATGCTGAAAGGCAACAAACTCCATGATAGTCTGCTCCAGGCGGGAGCAATTAATGGCTACTCTGCTGCTGGTGCATTGACAGCATGGTCATTAGCACACTAAAAATAACAGTTGTCGCTTGGTGCTTTAACAGTTAGCAAATTTCTGTCTGCATGGTCGACTGTAAAGAAATTGGCCACACAGTGAACTAAAATAAAATAAAATATAAAGGGGACACTATAACCACAAAATTTACAAACAGTGTCTTGCTGATTGCAAATGGGCCAACCAAATTTAAAAGCATAACAGTGTACATGGATCAGTGGCAGCAGTGGGGCCACCCATCCATCTTAAAATCTAGGCCAGTCTGCCCAAAACTTTTGGATCAAGACTGGCCAGTATGCAAAATTTTAAAACCTTAGCCACACTGCCATCACCATCATTTAAAATAAGGGGCAGATGGTTGGTTAGGACAACTAGCACCACATTCCGGTGGAGAAGAAAACCATGTGTCAGAGAACATTGCCCTAAGTGGAGGCGAGTAAGCAGAATCCCATCCCTCATTGCCTGCTGGAAGGTGCTGCTCCATGCCTGAATGGTTGATTTGACCAGCTGGAACTTATTGTGCTCAACTTCCACCTGCTGCTGGCCTCGCATTCGGGAGGACGCCAGTTCGAATCCCCATCCGGGCATCCAGATTTGGGTTTTCCATGGTTTCCCAAAACACTCCAGGCAAATGCCGGGATGCTTCCTTCAAAAGGCCATGGCAGAATTCCTACCCATTCCTTGCCCCCCATCCTTTCCCGTTTCTAAAGACCTTGCTGTTAAGAGACGTTAAGCAGTAAAAATTTCCACCCGCTGCCTTTGCCAGACATCAAAAATAATTTTTTTCGCTGTCGAGGTAAGGTCTGACTTTGGGACCAGATCAAAGTCAATTTCAACCTTTTAACAAGCTAACTTGGCAGCTTCATCAGCTGCCTTGTTCCCCTTGATTCCCACATGGCCTGGTACCCAGTAGAATAAGACCACCTTTCCTAAAGATTGGAGGGATCAGAGGGTGTCCTGTACATCCTGGACCAAACAATCTGCTGGGAACATGTTTCCTAAAGCAAATGCAGCTGAGGGAATCAAAGCATATGATGTACTTCATACCATGACTTACTTTTATATGCTGGAGTGACTTAAACGAAGTGTAGCACTCTGCAGTGTATACACTGCACCTGCAGTTCAGCTTGTATCTTCAATTCGCTTAAGGGAACACTACGGAGCAACCTACTCCGTTAACCAGCTTAGAACCATCGAAATATACTGGGGTAAAATTGCGATGCTGGTTTTAAACATCATTAAAAACTCTGATAACAACGCTGTCAGTGGAAACAGCTTGCTGTAACGTGACTAAAATCATTCTGGGTCTCTTTAAATGCCTGCGAAGAGACTTGAACTAACTTTGGTGATAAAAAGAAGTCAACTCAAAGCCAAGTTCATCTAAAATAGACCTAATACAGTAGCTGAAGGGTATGGTAGCTCTTCTATGATTTGTGTAGAGGCATTTAAATGGTAGCTTTATCACTTTGTCGTAAATGGGACTGTCGGGTGTTGTAGGAATGTGAATGAAGTGTCGCACCATAAGGAGATTCCAATGGGTAACAAACAGAGGCTCACCTAACTCAGCACAAATGCTGACAATCGGGCTGGTGTCATAAGCATCCATTGCAAGCTGACTTCCTGCATGGTGGACACCGTCCAATATCTGGAGATTACCCGAGTCGAACTGTACATGACACAACCGTACTCCAATCACAAAGGCTCTATAAAATTGTAACAGGCAGGAGCGGTCTGCAACCCATGACCTACCATACAAATACTTTAAAAAATTTAGAGGGCCTTTGAAGCTCTGGCTTTCACGTCTTTAAGATGTAGAAGCCAGCTGAGTTTGGTATTGAAAGTAAGAGCCAGAAATCTGTCAGTATAGTTAAAACTTAAAACAGTGTTCCTCAAGGTACGGCAAGAGTCAGCTAAAATACTTCTGTTATGAGCAAAAAGTACACACCAGGCTTAATCATTTGGGAAACAAAAACCAGTCTGTACTGACCATTTATTCAGCCTTTTCAGTTTGAACTGCAACTGCCTCTCAGCACCTATCAGGCTAGATCATGTACAAAAAATTGAGAAGTCATCCACATATAAGAAATCGCTTATGGGACTGCTTATCACTGATTAATGCTGTTGATAGCAACAGCAAATAGTCACACTTAAAACAGAATCTTGAGTACCATCTGATACTTTGCACTGAACTCAATACTGGAAACAATGCTGCAATAAAAAAGATTATAAAAAAATAGTGTATGTTCCCTCTAAATCCCCATTCACATAACTGCTTTAAAGCACCATGCCACCAGATAGTATCTATCATAGGCATTGTGTATATCAAAGAAAACAGCAACAAGGTATTGGCTGTGGATGAATGTGTAGTGTACCATTGCTTCCATCAGGAGCAGGTTGTCCAACATGGAATGGAACTTCCTGAACCCACACTGAAAGCAGTTCAGCAATTTCAGGACTCAAGACACTACATGAGGCAAAAATTTGCCATTCTCTCTAGCATTGTCCCGATGAAGTTTGATAAAGCAATGCTACAATAACTATCTGGTAACATTTTGCCCTTCCCAGGTTTTAAAATAGGGATTAGCGTTGCTTCTTTAAATGAGTCAGGGAAGTGTCCTCTGGTCCAAATATTGTTAAAAATATCTAAAGGGTACTCTTTAGCACTGTTCCTAAAATGCCTCAGCATATGGTTCTTTATCAGGTAAGGCCCTGGTGCTGTGTCTTTGGTGCTGACTCCAGCTCCCAAAATATAAATAGGCCATTGCACTCCACTGAATCTGACAAGCTTAAGATGTGCCTTTTTGCAACATCTCTTCATTGCTGGAATGGAAGGTCCAACTTGACAGACGAAGTGATGATAGCAAAGTACTCTGCCATCAGTTGCACTATGCTTTATTCGTAAGTGACTACATGCCCCTGATCCAGTAATCCAGATATTGGCAATCAGGAGTACCTTCCAGATATAGAGCTGGTAGACTCCCATACTTTTGACGATGTTGTGGAATGGTTAATGGTGGTCATAAAGTTCTGCCATGATGTTCTGTTTCCCTCCTTAATCACATGATGTGCCTTAACTCTTGCAGTTCGGAACACTCTGAGATTGTCAGGTGTAGGGTGGAACCTAAACTGACGCAAGACCCAGCTGCAACTCTGTACAGCAGAACAACGTTCGTCATTCCACCAAGGGATGGGCATTCTTTGCAGTGTTCCTGAGCTGCTAGGCAACGAAATATCAGCTGCCCGGTGAATCACTTCTGTGAAATGTTTCACCTTCTCTTCAATGTTCTGACGCTGCTTGAGAATGACTAAACAGCGGTAGAACTGCTAATCAGCTCTGCTAATATTCCATTTTCGTTGGATAATTCTTCCTTCATGTTTGAACTCTATGTGAAACCATACTGTGAAGTGGTCACTTCCATGAAGGTCACAATCCACCTCCCAATGTACGGAGTCCACAATTGAAGGAGAGCACAAAGAAAGGTCAATGGCAGTGGACGTACTGGTAGCAATGGTAAAGTATGTCATTTGGCAAGTATTGAGGATGCACAAATCCTCCTGTCCGAATAATCTACATATCACTGGGGGCAATCAGTGGTTGAACTCCACAACACACTGTGGGCATTTAAGTCTCCTAGCTGGAGGAAAGGTCGAGAAATTTGCCAGTTGATCATGATCAACTGGTGATTCTGGCAGTAGATATATGGAACATATAGTCAATTATATTGGCCTATATATTCTCAATGCTACCACTTGTAAGGAAGAGGTGAGAGTAACAGGTTCAAAGTGGACAATGTTTCAAACAAATACAGTCACTCCTCCATTCGCTCGATCACCCTCGGTATCGTTCCTTCGATATATGTCATATCCTCTTAGCACAGGAAGGTGTGGCGGTATAAAATGTGTCTCTTGTAGACAGAGACATAAAGGATTAGACCGTGCAAGAGTTGTAACTACTCCTTGTGACCTGTATGACTGTTAATGTTCCACTGAAGTATGGCAACCATCCTACCTGCTTAGTTTGACCTGCCCTAGATCAGGTGGGTCTTCCTTCTCTGCCTGCTGAGGAATGGGATCAGGCTTATCCAACAGGATTTCGACTTCTTCTGGCTTCAAAGGTGAGACAGACATCTCTGACTCAGTAAACTCCACAACCATTTTAATATTTTTTTTCTCCCTCACACTCTTACCCTCCTTCTCCCTTCTACTGGCTAGTCTGGGAGGAGATGAACAAGGGGATTTCATGAAATGAGTTGGGTCCATTTGCTTAAACTTCAGGCTCCGGATTTTTTGGTTGCCTTTCTTGCCACAGGTATCAAATGGTGTTGCTACCACTGGCAGTGCACATTGCGGAAATGGAGGTGGAGTTACCTTTACTGCTACTGCTTGTGGAGCCTTTGTGGCTGCTGCTGATGTGCTTGAAGTCACAGACATATTGCTACCGACATCCACGGTCTTAGATGTTATGACTTTTGTGGCTTTTGCACCACATTTGCATTCACATGAGCAAATTGTGCTTGTCCTCATGTATGCAACACTTTCTTTCCTGATGAGAGTTAAAGCCATCTTTGCAAAGGTAGTTGCGAAGATGCGACTGGCAAACTATTTAGCTTTCTTCTTTGCTTCAACGTATGGTAATCGCTCTTTGGTCTTCAACTTCTGTATACGAGGTGCGGCTAGAAAAAAAACGGGATTTTTAGTGTAACTCTTTTTATTTTGTTTCCTTTACAACTTTTACCTTATCACCTTCAATATACTCCCCTCCACTATCCCTAAACTTTTCCATTCGAATTTTCCATTGTTCAAAACAGTGTTTGAAGTCATTTTCTGTTAGCATGTTCATAGTCTCCATCGCTTTTTGCTTCACAGCTTCCACAGTCTCGAATCTGGTCCCCTTCAATACTTCCTTCACTTTTGGAAACATAAAAAAATCACATGGAGCTAGGTCTGGTGAGTAGGGTGGATGATCCAACACAGGGATCCCATGCTTGGCCAAAAATTTCTTAACCACCAGTGCAGTGTGGGCTGGCGCGTTGTCCTGATGAAGAATCCACGACTTGTTCTTCCACAACTCTGGTCGCTTTCTTCGCACTCGCTCACGGAGGATGGCCAAACCACCAAGGTAGTATTCTTTATTCATGGTTTGACCTTCAGGAACCCAATTTACGTACAGAATTCCATGGATGTAAAAAAAAAAAAAACAATCATCATGGCCTTGAATTTTGATTTGGACATTCGAGCTTTCTTCTTTCGTGGTGAATTCGGACTCATCCAGTGCATTGATTGTTGCTTAGTTCCTGGGTCATAGGTAAAAAACCATGATTTGTCACACGTAATAACTCTTTCCAACAGTTCAGGATCTTCCCCAATGTTTTTTAACATGTCAGAACAGATTCCCATCCATTACTCCTTTTGTTCCGGCGTGAGGATTCTTGGCACCATTTTGGAACACACTTTTCTCATATTAAAATTTTCATGTAATATTTGCCGAACCAATTCTTTGTCAATTCCCACAATCTCGGCAACTGCACGGATACTCAATCGGTGATCTTGACGGATTACTTTGCCTATTTTCTCAATGTTTTCATCCGTCTTCGAGGTTGAAGGACGTCCTGGGGCGCGGATCATCTCCAATCTCTTCTCTCCCTTCTTTGAAATGCTTACACCATTCAAAAACACGTGTACGTGACATACATTCTTCCCTATACACTTGTTGTAAGAGAGAATAAATCTCTGTTGCAGATTTACCCAGCTTCACTAAAAATTTCACGTTGATACGTTGCTCAATTAAGACGCCCACCCTTTTTCCGACGAGCGGCATACACACGGTCCAACATGAACGAAGGCTGAGACTCGACTGAGGAAGCTAAGCTTGTCCAACTGGCAGGAATGTGGAGGGGGGATGTCAGGCGACTCGGCAATATGGCGTTTGAACTTGAGGCTCGCACGGTTTATCTCACAGAAAACCAGACCCGTTTTTTTCTAGCCGCACCCCGTATTGTGCTCTTCAAGATACACTCCCTGCTCCAGGCAGGGTGTGACCAGGAGCAGTTGACTCATACCTGTGGGAGCGTACAATTAACACCTGGCTCATGCGCCCTCCTGCCGCACTTACTACAGGTGGGTTTGTCCTTACACGACACTGCTCTATGCCCAAACCTCTGGCACTAGAAGCAGCACATTGGGTCTGGATTTAGATATTCAGCTTTTATATTCATGGGCAACACTGGAGTGTTAAGTGTTAGGATAAGCTGGCAGTCTTTTCAATACTGCCATTCACCCTTCATGTGGTCTGATGCACATGGATCACTTTCTGATCTTTCCACTCCTTAACCAGTTCCTCTGTCACTAAATCCATCATGCTGCAGCAGGTAATTATGCCTTAATATGGTTCGCACTTAACAGCAAACTCCTAAGCTTCTCACAGTTAAGGAGTTGGTAAGCCTGCCTATTGGTGGATGTAACTACTCCTCAGCTTCTTCACCAATTTTGGGGTCCCCACTAGACCTTCTAGTCCCTTTGAGATGTAAAAATTGTATTTTTTTTTTTTTAAATTCTCTCCATTCTTTGCATGATAATGAAAGTGTTCATTAGCAAACAAACTTTACCATTACTGTGACATTCAGAAGCAGGAGGGTTCTCAACACTTACCTGCTTCTTCGAATTATGGGTGTTTGTATTTACCTGCATATCACCCATACCACAGGGATTGGAATTTTTGTTTGTTATTTTTGATTGATCTGTCTTAATTTTTGATCCCACAACTAAGGAGCCTAAGTTACAGTGATGTGTTGCCTCCCCCCCACACACCCCCACACACACACATACTGGGCTAATACAATGGGGATGCGCAGGAGCCCCTGAGGTTGCATGCTAGTGAGTGGTTGGTCTCACCACCAATACACCTCCCCGGCACATCTCAAACCTAAAGGTTTGTACCATCCTCATGATCAGGGAGATGAAGCCAAGATCCCCATTCTCCTAGATATACAATATGAAACCATCACCTTGAAGCATGCAAGGAGTTTACAGTGTGGGAAAATTGTGGCACTAACAAGTTTCCAGCCCCGTCATTGCGGGTTTGCCAAACCCATATCTGGCACTTGTATACCACATATAAAATTATTATGCCAATGAATAGATTATAACAGAAAATTATATTTTTTTCTCAACATTCCAAAATTTGTGAATTCATGGCATCCTGCTATGAATAATTGTTTCTTTATTTAATTTTATTATTCACCACCATTTCTCATATAATCATGATTAAACGTTTTTCTTTAAAAGATTAAGTTTGTTCTAACCTTTCTTTAAGATCATTGATGCATCTCTCAAGATGAACTTCACCTGCTGTTGCTAGAACGTGTTCACCTGTTTCTTGTACAAAAACTTGAACACATGCATCAGCTTGGTTGAGTAACCGTAGACCATGAACCAAAGCAGGCATATCCTAAAACAGATATGTTAAAGCTATTATATTCTACAACAACAACTTTCATGTTTCCATCATCAGAATAGTAAGACACCACTATCCAAAAATTTCACTGGAAGTAATCATTCATTTCCATCCTTCATTAGAAAATATGTATGCTTTCAAGTGAATATTGTTTCTATAGAATCCCAATTTAAATGACACCACATGTAGTGGATAAATCTTAATTATAAGACTACATAAGTAATTCTGCTCAATTTGTAATGTAATTCTATTGAAGAGATGGAACATCGAATATTTTGTACACTAAAATTAAATACGCAAGCATTGTTACTTATATCAGGTAGACATCTTTTGAGTTTTTAATTTTGTTGACTAATAATTGTTAGATTAGTTAGATAATGTTAGACAAGACAGAAAAATTTGTATTTAATGTGGAGCTTATTATTATTATTATTATATTTATTGTGTTTATGATGAATATGAAACGCTAATTTTTCTCCTAAAAGCTGCAGGGAACAAAGTAGATCATTGGCTTTATTTATGATTAATGTGATAAAAGTTCCAGTATACAGCACTAACTGTTTTTACCATAATATATGCCTAAGTATCTATTATTTCCTGCCATTACATTGTGGAAAATTGTGACAGTGAAACTGCCAAAAGGCAATGAAAATAATGAAGAATAATGAAAAAAAATTATTACTTCCCACAGATGAACACAGGAGGGCCAGACAAACACAAATACATGAACACACTTAAAAGTTTTCAGTGAATAACTGTACTCATATTGGAGGTGAGGCATAATCCAAAGGGAAAGATGTGTACACATCTTTTCCTTAGCCATATGTCTCACCTCCAACATAAGTAAGGTTATTCACCAAAATATTGTTCTCATGTTTTTGTCTTCGTGTGGCCATCCTCCCTTCGTCTATGGTAAGTGATGAATTATTTTCCCTGTCCTTCCTGATTGTCATCACATTTTGAGTTTTTAACTGAGAAAACCAGGGGAAGGAGGCATCAATTGAATAGCAAGTCTGGTGCATATTCTAAACAATGTGAAGTTCCCAGTACATTGCTTATGCCATAAAAAAATGATGTCACAAGAAATGGTTTTAAGAATTGAAAAATGAGGTTTTCAAGATGACTCCAACTTTGAACACAACAGTAGTAATAAAGCCCCTCCTTCCCCCCCCCCCCCCCACACACAATCCTGATGGTGGTTAGCCCATACTTAAAGACACAGTGACTATTGGTTCCTTCCAATTCCCTTATCCTTGGAAAATCAAGTTTTAGTCACTTTTTTTTATCAGTGCTTTACTGTTCACAATAATGGTAAAAACAGAAATGGGAGAGGATTTAAGCCAAGGAATGGGGAGGAAATTGGCACAGTTTTGATGAAGAAATGATTCTGACATTCACCTTGATTGAGTTTGGGAAACCATGGTAGACTAAAATCTGGAACAACACCATTGGTAGGTATAGTTACACTACGCATGGCTTACATCTAATCAGAAGGTGGATTGGGCTTCTAATCAAGTTGATACCTAAGCTGTATGAGAGACCAGTTCTACTTATAGAGCAGTTACTAAAGTGGCATTTTTATGTTGGTGATGAGGGTAGATGACTGAAGGGCACTTATTACAGTTATAAAGAAGTTGTTACCAGGAATTGTTATATGCTGATGAAACAATAAAGCTGTTGGTTATTAAAAGAAAGAAAGGATATAATATTTAAAGGCCAGTTCTAATTCTAGAACTGGTGAACTACAAAACTTGTCCCTGAGGTAACAGAGAGAGAAAGTGGTGGAAGAATATTCAAGTTGCTTAGTAGCGAAAACTACAATTTGCAGGCACTTGATGATAAACATGAGTTACTGGATGCAGAGTTCTTGAAAACAGAGGGGTAATGATAATAATCACTGTTACTAACTGAAGTGTGAAGCTAAATGAGAAAGACAAGCCTGCTGTGGATAAACAGGAGCCAGAGGAGAGGTAGAGAGCTAAACATATAAGTTTTTAATGGGAAAGTAATTAGGATTAATAATGTGATAGACAGGCAGTTGAAACATTTTTGAGAGGCAGGTGATTTTTATGGGTCATAGAACACAGTAGAAAATGGGAAAATGATGGCCATCAGACTGATGATAATATTAATGTGTGACCGAGGTGACAGGAGTATGTTAGAATGACACAGTTGTTTTGTAAGTGAGTGAGTTCAGTAAACCAGCACACAAGAAAGTGGCTGAATACAGATACAATTAAAACAAGACATTGATTCAAAAAGCAAGTAGATTTTTACAAATAGTCTTTGCATATGGCAGGGTGGCACTTCCAGTACAGTTGAGAGGAACTAGAAAAGTTGCAGGAGATAATAAAAATTGGGTTAGATATTTTTATTTCAAAACTAAACAATAAATATAATTATATTTAGGAAGGATATGGGAAATAAACCTGACACAATGATAAAGACAGGAGGTAACCTTGAACACTGAAACATGAATAAACTTTACAATAATTTGGTAATAACCTTAGACATTAATAAGTTCTCAGGCTCCCAGCTGTGTATGAATGTCACAGCTCTGGGGCACGTCAAAGGCTCTCTGTCCTCATTTTCAACCAACTGTTTGTTTATGTGGTTCCGTGGAAACGGCGGATGACAAAAGCCAGCCCAGCGTGATGAAGTCATCCACTCTTCTGCTCCTTATCAATGTGAAGCTGTTTCATCATTTTGATAGCTCAGTTCCAGACAACACTAAGCTGGTATGTAGTGTCCCTATTAACTAAAGAATCAGATGTTCCGATTTCAACAGCTTCTGTTACAATGCTGTCCCAAAAATCTAGATTCTCCAAAATCAATTGTATGTTGAGATTTTTGGGACAGAAGCTATTAAAATCAGAAAGGCTGTTCTTTACTTAACAGGGACACTGAATAGCAGCCTTAGTGTGGCCTGGAACCCAGCTATCAAAATGTTTAAACAGCTTAGCATTGGTAAGGGGCAAAAGAGGAGCTGCGTCAGCATTTGTAGTCCACCATTTACACGGCACTGCATAAACAAACAGTTGATTACAGAGATAGATGCCTTTGAAACTTGTGACATTTATACACAGCTAGAATCCTGAGAAGAGTTTATTAATTTACCTTAGACATGTGTCAAAGGGACCTGATGCATGGACACAAAACACATGGCTGAAACTAGAGATTAACAACGTGGGTATGGTAATGGAAAATTAAAAGAAAGTATAATCTATGTAGTGCCTAGTCAAAGTAAAACAAAATATTTTAAAATAAATTAAAGACAAAAGAAACAAGATTGGCTAAATTACAAAATAAATAAACAAAATAATTATACAGTTTTAATAATATAAGGTACAGGTTTACTGATGGGATCTTAAAAAAGATTTAAGTCGACATATGCCTGGTGCCAAAGATATGAGGGTGGGCTACATCCAAACCGTAGTTATGCTGGTGCAGTAATAACAGGAAAAATTCTGACAGCTTTTACTTTAAAACAGGTGCTGATATCGTTACGAGTTGTGTCTTGGCTTAATTGTTTGGAGAGTCTCAGTGTGTACTCATCTGATCCACTTGCTATGTGTAGTCCTCTAACCATGTTTAAGGTTAATATCAATAACAATGAGCAGAAAAAAGTTTTAAGGCAATGAAACTAAGAGAGGATATAATAATTGAACCTAAAACTTAACATAATAATCATAGTAGTTTAATTAACACAAAAAACACAAACACATGTAACACAATACTTCGGTATTCATCATTGGCGTGATGATATCCAACCTTCTCACATCAGTGTGATCACATAAAACCTCATCACTAAATGTCTAATATACTTGGAAAACTAAAATTCATTACTCAAATATTTTGTTTGTCTTTTTGTGTTCATCAATCCCAGCTGGTTAAGTATTGAGATCTATACTGAAATAGTATAAAGTGCTAATGATTACTGGTTTTACGGGGTAAGCCACATTGTTTATTTTACAATCTGAGCTTTCAGCTGCCATGCTACAGCCTTCATCCGAGATTTGTTTATTTACATAGCAAAGAGCACCAAGCATCACAGAGTAACAAGCTGCTGTCCATGATAAAGTTGTTAGTTTTATTAAAATTTCTTCTGTCTTCTTCAGTCATCAAGACCACCACTGATTCTCTCTCCACAGCGGCCTCATATCTTCAAATTTTATTGTGTGTCCAGTGTTGATGGCATGGAAAACCATGCAGATTCATCACTGTTGTTATGTTTATAGTGGCGGATATGCTCTTTATGTATCTCCGCCACAGTGCAACCCGTCTCACCAAAGTAAACACTGCCACAACTGCAGGGAATTTCGTAAACACCTGCCAGTTGGTGTGGGTGCAAATGGTCTTTCACCCTGGTTAATGAGGGACCAAACATGCAGTGAGCCTCGTAAACTATTCGTACAACCAGCTGCCTTAACAATTTTCCAATGCAGTCTGTAGTATGCTACACAAGGAGGGCAGCAATATTTGTTTGTGGAAATTATCACAGACAACACGCAGTAACTCGTTCATACAAGAGCTGGGTTGAAAGATGAATCATTTACCAGAATCACTAAAGAAATCCAAAATTAAAATTTGTAAGTACCAAAAGTAGCTGCATTCAAAGAATTTTAAGAATAAAAAATTATGAAATCAAAAAGGAGATGTGTAGGAATTTTCCCACTGCAAAGTATGGTCCATTAAAATTTAATTTAAAAGGTAGTAAAGACTTAAATCAGTAACAAAACTTCTGTTTTCATATAAAAAAATGTGTGTTCATAATCTTCTTATAATGGAATAACTTGAGAAGACACAAGAATGTTTAACTCACCTGTGGATGTTTTGGTTCTACTGCTACACGAAGAATGGGTGAACCACCCACCAATAATTCAGTAAAAGCGGGGCACGCAACACTGGAACTTAGTGTTGCTGATTTCAATACATATTCATCTAATCCTCCAATCCCTATGACAAAATAAACATAAGTGATCATGCAAAGTATATACTCCATTATATCCACTATATATATATAGTAAAGATAGAGAAAATAACCCATCAGTCACTAACATACAACACAGGAGGGAAGAAACGAATACACAAAACTTGAGGTGAATGTAATCTCACAACATTTTGGTTTAACACCTCCTGGAGAGGGGTACAAGCCATTTGGCAAGGCAGGCGAGTACCTATTGCAGCCTACTGCTTGACTGGGCTGTTTTTGGCAAACAGGATGAGAGTAGTGGAGGTGAAGTGGGTTGAATAAAACACAGTAAACTATCTATAACTATGGAAAAACAATATTGCTGGTGGAGGTGGAACACACAAATAGATGCAAATATATAAGTTAAATAATAAACAAATAAATAAATAAATAAGGTAACAACAAAGGAAAAAGAGTCAAAGAATACATAAATAAATAATAAATGAAAACTGATTGATGGGTCTTATCAGTGGTTAGAGTCAGGTGTTCAGGACATATTGGTAAGCTAGTTCCCCATCTACAGAGTTAAAAAGCAGTTGTAGTTTCTGGGAAAACCCTGACAGCACTAAAGCAGTTATTGAACTGGAATGGAATGCCACTGGATGTCTGTGGTCATTCATTCTGATTGAAAATGGATTGGTGGTGAGCCTATGTAAGAACTAGAGCAGTGGAGATAAGTAAGTTGGTATATGAAAAGCATGGTTGTGCATGTAGGATGTCAAATGATGGGGAAGACTTCTCCTGCAGTTGAATTGGAATACATCAAGCTGGCCAGATGCATGCTGTATTTTCCCAGTTACATAGAAGGAATCATGCAGTAGTTTGGAACAATTCCAAGGGGAATATTTATGAACCAAGCTGTTCTTTCAGCTGGGTTGTCTGCTAGAACAATTGCAGGGGGCAATGGGTAGGAGTTAGGAGAAAAGGTTATGCATTTCAGAAAAGGAGCATATAACATCATGCCCTCGTCATAGGATCTGATTACTGGAACCAAGGAGAAACTGGAAGAAAACTAGTTGGTTTTCAGAGGGCAGGAGTAGTTGTGTTTGGGGTGGGTGGGTGCATGATGAATGTGCTTTTTAACAAGTGATAAATTTTTGGAGTATGTGGAGAGGGACTCCTCACCAGAACAGATGCATCTGCCATGGGTGATGATACTGTATGGAAGAGAAGATTTGGTGTGGAAGGTATGAAAGCGGTTGAAATGTAATTATTGTTGTTAGTGGGATTGATGTGAACTGAGGTGTAAGGTCACCTTGCCAAAGGGCAATGTCCTTATCAAGAAATATTAAAACTGTGTGGGAGTAATTTGAGGTGAAGTAGATGAAATGGTTATTGTTGAGAGAATTGAGGGAGTCTATTAGGTGGTTTGCACTCTGTGATAGATCAGAAGTATATCATCTATGTATCTTAACCACACACTGGGTTTAAGTGAGGCATGGATCATGAGATGTTCTTCAAGACAGCCCAGAAATAGGTTGACACAGGATGGGGCCATGAAGGTATGCATGGCTGTGCTGTGCATCCAATATATACTTGTTTGGAATTGAAGCAGAAGTAGTTTTTGGAGATGATGAAAATGGGTCAAAGACAAAAGAAACGATGTGTGGGGAATGCTGTGTGTCACAGTGAAACAAATGGTATGGTGTACAATACAGGTAAGGGAAACAGGTCACCTATATGGATGATGAAAGAATGCTTGGATAATGGACAAAAGGTACAGACACCACACCAATCAGTGGCATAACAACCTGCACTGACTTTCACATTGCCGGCTCCATCAACCAATGAGTAGGGTTAGCTAAATAGAAATAAATTAGCAAAACCAACAATGACATTTAATCCTTTATCCGCAAGAAATTTTTGCATCGATAAGCCCAAAGATGCAAGTAACTTATATGACACATCACTAACTGATCATGGCTTCAGAAGGTAAGTGCCCTTTTACAGCACTGCCACCCAATTTGTACAATAGATAATAAGATAAAATAAAATATCATACAGCATTACTTTTTGACATGTTTCTTTCCTACCTCATACTGTCTGAATCCTAAGTTTTGCTATGTGGACTCCACCCCATGGAAAACATGCTGTAGCCTTGCTACTCCCAACTTTTTTTTCTGATAAATACTGGAGAACTAGAGTAAATTTGTTACTTCAATAGGCACAACAGCATGGACAACCATGCCAAATTTCTTGTCAGGGTCAGACACACAACGTTTGCCCTATGCTCTCTATACGAGTAAGGAAGTTAGCCTCATTTGGGTTTCCAACTAGTGTGGCAAGATATATTTAGAAAATGCAATTATTTTCCAGTTCGCACTATGAGCATTACTACTTGCTTTTGTTGGAAGGAATGCTTATTGTCTTGGATTATGTCATGACACTATGTAGTGTCAATTCTTTCATGGTCTTGAGCTCATGAAATTAATCTTAAGTTTCATAATAGGCTTAACTTCATATGTTGCACATCCACCACAACAGAATTCTGCCCACTGCCCCACACACATGAATCAGCAGATCACCCAATTTCAAGAACATCTAAAACTCCCAAACAACCACATGGATCATTCCTACACAAAATCTGCAACATGTATTCAGCGATAGTAAAATTGGTGAATAAAGGAGGTGTGACAAATAGGGTTGAAAATTACAGGCCAATCAGTTTAGCACCAGTAGTAGGTAAAATAATGGATACAACCACATCAGAAATGTCTGTGAAGAACTAAAAGGCTTTAGGCAAGGTTATTCGTATGAATCTCAGTTAGTAGGCTACATGCAAGATACTTAAGATGAAATGGAAATGGGACGCCAAATTGGTAGTGTAGCACTAGATCATTTGTTGAGTGAGCCATAAAATGTTTCTAAAAAAGGTAAAAGTTATTGGAGTGGATGAAAAAGCAATTTGCTGGCTAGAATAATTCTTAAAAAATAGAAAGCAAAAAAGCTATGATAAAATTAGGTTGTTTGCAGATGAAATAATGTTATTTAAAAAGATCAAAACAGGAGTGATCTGGGTAGGATATCCTGCTTAGAAGGTGAACATGGGATGAAGATAAATGCAAAGAAGAGTATGATTATTAGGTTGATTACAATTATAAGGTGAGAAATGAATTGACTGTTGAAGATTTGAAATGTAAATAGCTTGGCACACTCAACCGGGAAGGACACACTGTGTAACATACCTATAACCTGTTTAAAACCATTTAGGAATAGGTTTATTCCACAAAATTAGTACAGCAAAGCATTTCTACCAGCTATTCCTGACACTGAAATACCTTTTAGTCTGATTTTGAAGCCGTTTTCATGAAGGATATAAATTTCAGTTAGTGATTTTTCAAGTATAACGGATTTGGTTGCCTCCTTTCTCACTATAAAACTCACGATGGAGATCATTTTAAAGTTTATTTACTATGCTCGAAAAAATTTAGTTTGTAAAATATTTTGTTTTTGGTGATGTAAGACCATGTGCTTAGAGGAAGCCAAACATATGATTTGAAATTACTAATTAATGCAATGCAAAGAGATACATCAGACCTTTTATCATAAGTTGTAGTCAGCATCTACAAGAAAGTTCTGAGCATGGACTCAGTTAATTAAATAAATATAAGTTTGATTTCTAATTAAGAGAACATAATTAAAATATAAAATAAATAAGATAAAAGCAGGAAATTAACTTCAGGAGATAGATAAAATCAAGCTGATTAAAATTATGTATTGGTTTCATGAAAAAGTTAGGATTTAGCCAAAATAAATATCATTTTCCAAATTGCATTGTTAGACACATTATAGAACTTCCCATGAGGCAGTGATGTGATAGAATTAAATTTTTAAATAGTAGAAACACTCTTGAAGGAAATGTAAGGAGTCAATATCACAAACAAGTTGTACAAGCAGACATGTACCATTTATTGTTCAAAAAATTAAGCAGTTGTGTGATATTAATTTATAAAGTCACAGGCTGACATCACAAGGTCAGATAAATCAATAAATAGAGGTCTTTAATTTTGTCATCTTATGCCAGAGTTTCATAGACTTTGGTCACAACCGGTCTTCCAGCAGATTTCATCAAGTTTGTTTTGCGGTGGAGCGAGCAATGCCTCCTTAGTGTTCAGTGTTAGGACTGCACTTTAGTATGCTTCGATAGTATCCTCATCCTAGCAAGGGGACTAGGGTTAAAGTTTGTCTCTTAGTGAATGTCCTTAAACTGCATTCTTCATGTGGAACTGATATTCTGAGGTCTTATCCAAAATTTTAAATACTGGTACTGAAATTTGTAAAAGAACTTTTAACAGAATATAACTTTTCACTGAACTTAAAACTTGTGGACAGTGTAAATCATTTTAAAAATCTTTCACTGTTGAGGTACTAATCAACTGTGTGGCGACCGAAAAACTACATATTATAGGTACCAAAGACACCGATCAGTTCAGGCAGTGTTGAGGCAATCCCAAGCTTCACGCTCATCTGACAAATGGACAGGTAGTGGGAAAAGATTTCAAAATCTTTCACTTGTTGGAGAGAGTGATCAGGATAGTCAGGAATTAAAGTAGTAGTTTCTCAATGAGGGAGGGGGGACAATATAAAAGCAAATATAAGAGTATTGGTACTTGTCACAGTAGAAGATTAAGTGATAAGGATGTGGCTCTTGGAAAGAAGCTAACTTTATATTTGGAGTTCAGAGGAATGCGTAAGATGGTTATTATTGATGGGCTTGAATTTTACAAATGTGCTTAGGAGACAAAATAAGATCAATAAAACAAGGTAACAGAGTTTTGCAAATATCTTGGGGGAAGAAGGCTTAACATTACACAACTGATAGAGCAGATCACAAGGGGAGGGAATATTTTGAATATCTTTCAAACAAAGCTTGATGATAAATATGTGTAAGTAATTCCGATGGATATAAAAGGGCTCAGCAAACAAGCAAAATATTAAAGAGGCATGAGTTTCGTAACTGAACAAATAATTCAGGCAAATGTTCAATGTAGTGTGAGGGCACCAATTTTGTGGAGAGGAAGTGACAAAATTTCAAAGAGATAGTAAGAATGGGGAAAGAAATGTTTATTCCAAAACAAAACAAAAAATGAACAGAAGTAAGGAGGTTAAAGAGGATGTGTAACATAAGTGTTAAGATAGCAGAGTAGGTGAACTATTTTGGTACAGAACCAAGCTTGCTAGATAGAACAGTAAACTTTAGAGTTAAACAGAGAGAAAAAGAGTGGAGTGGCCCGGCTGCACCAAGGAGTAACCTCTGGTGTACAAAGTGGGAAAGAAACACATGATTGGCTGGTCAGTTCATGTGACATCTAACAAGAGTTATGATTGGCTGCAAGACTAAAGGAGAATGAGAGCAGCCATGTTGTCTTTTACAAGTGGCAATGGTTGCTTGACATCTCAGTCGCTCATGGTTGGCTCGTGTGTTCACTATATGCCGTGTTTCGTCACGTAGGTGGTATATCATATTATCACTGCTAGCAGAAATGTGAATCGCAGAAACTGTCGGATTCATGCTGTAGCCACTTAATGACTAAGTGTGCTATTTAGGGTGCGAATCTTCTAATTGCTAACCTGATGTCTTTGAGTCAAAGTAAGATGCCTGAACTATCATCGTAATGCGGAACTGGAAATGCCCTGGGCATTTGTATTTTGACTGTCTGAATTATACCAGACATTATTTACGAGGTGCATTCAAGTTCTAAGGTCTCCGATTTTTTTTCTAATTAACTATTCACCCGAAATCGATGAAACTGGCGTTACTTCTCGACGTAATCGCCTTGCAGACATACACATTTTTCACAACGCTGACACCATGATTCCATGGAAGCGGCGAAGGCTTCTATAGGAGTATGTTTTGACCACTGGAAAATCGCTGAGGCAATAGCAGCATGGCTGGTGAATGTGCGGCCACGGAGAGTATCTTTCATTGTTGGAAAAAGCCAAAAGTCACTAGGAGCCAGGTCAGGTGAGTAGGGAGCATGAGGAATCACTTGAAATTTGTTATCACGAAGAAACTGTTGCGTAACGTTAGCTCGATGCGCGGGTGCGTTGTCTTGGTGAAACAGCACACGCGCAGCCTTTCCCGGACGTTTTTGTTGCAGTGCAGGAAGGAATTTGTTCTTCAAAACAATTTCGTAGGATGCATCTGTTACCGTAGTGCCCTTTGGAACGCAATGGGTAAGGATTACGCCCTTCTTGTCCTAGAACATGGACACCATCATTTTTTCAGCACTGGCGGTTACCCGAAATTTTTTTGGTGGCACTGAATCTGTGTGCTTCCATTGAGCTGACTGACGCTTTGTTTCTGGACGAAAAGAAAGTCCCATTCATGCTGTCGTTGCTCGTCAACATTGCTTGGCAACATGCCACACAGGCAGCCTTGTGGTCGTCCGTCAGCATTCGTGGGACCCACCTTGATGACACTTTTCGCATTTTCAGGTCGTCATGCAGGATTGTGTGCACAGAACCCACAGAAATGCTAACACTGGAGGCGATCTGTTCAACAGTCATTCGGCGATCCCTCAAAACAATTCTCTCCACTTTCTGGATCATGTCGTCAGACTGGCTTGTGCGAGCCCGAGGTTGTTTCGATTTGTTGTCACACGATGTTCTGCCTTCATTAAACTGTCACACCCACAAACGCACTTTCGACACATCCATAACTCCATCACCACATGTCTCTTCAACTGTCGATGAATTTCAATTGGTTTCACATCACGCAAATTCAGAAAACGAATGATTGCACGCTGTTCAAGTAAGGAAAATGTCGCCATTTTAAGTATCTAAAACAGTTCTCATTCTCACCGCTGGCGGTAAAATTCCATCTGCCGTACAGTGCTGCCATCTCTGGGACGTATTGACAATGAACGCGGCCTCATTTTAAAACAATGTGCATGTTTCTATCTCTTTCCAGTCCGGAGAAAAAAAATCGGAGGCCTTAGAACTTGAATACACCTCGTAGTAGTAACCTGCTAGTGCAAACCTTTGCATTAGCAATCCTGATTACTTTTCCTAACTCTGGGTGGCGACTATTGTTGACTTTCGGATCTGTAAGAAATCCTACCCAGTGACAAACAGTATACCTGTACTTACCTATCATGGTCCAAATTATTCCTATCAAGTCTCCAAACCATTACAAGGTATGGAAGAGTGATTCCTGAAAGACAGCGGTAAGGAAGTGACAATGTATGTGGGCTGCCCACTAGTATAAGGTTGAAAGAACATCCAGCCAACAAATAGTACCTATACATATCCCCACAAACATTTTTTATCCTTTTAGGTGGTAAAAGAGAATAAAACAATTTGTCAGGAAGGATGTAGCGATCACTTGAAACAACATAAGATAGTTTAATTTTAGTAAAGAAGGAAGCTAAAGATGATTTCATGAAACATATTATGTTTTAAAGAGAAGCAACAATTGACGTAATTACAAATTTTTATAACTACAATAGGATATCAAGAGGAGGAGAAGGTGTTCAGACAATCAGGGATAAATATGGTGAAGAGGTTACCAAGAATGTGATAAATGGAGAATATTAAGCAAGTAATTTCATGAAACCATTAAAGAATAACATTCAGAAATAGGAGAGGACAAATTAGAGCAGATGCTTCTCAAGAGGAATGAGCAGGCTAGGAAATTTTAAACAGATCATGAGTGTATTATAAGAGTACTAGCTACGTTAAAGAAATGTAAAAGGTCTAGTAAGAATAATATTGCTAAAGATGCATTAAAGGAAGTTTGGTATGCCACTGATACATAAGTTGAAATATTGTTTATACTGATTCTGGAGACTTGCTCTAAACCAAAGAATTTGAAAAGTGACATATCAGTACTGGTTCAAAAAGGAGTGAAGGCACGTGAGGTTGAGAATTTGAATGCAGCAGGTAAGCTAATGGACAGCTTGTTATGCATCCATATCAGGAATGCCTGTGAGGAAAGAAAGTGCTTTGTAAATGAACAGGAACATGAATTTAGTGTTGTTATTCATGACAATCTCATTTAGTGGTCTAAGTGTAAAATATTTTGGATGAATTGGACAAGGAAGACCAAGCTAATAGTGTAGCATTGGATCTCTCAAAGGAATTTGTCAGAGTTAAGCATAAAATATTGGTTGACATGGTAAAAACTACTAGGGTTGACAAAAAATGACTTCTTGGGTAGGAGAAGTCTTAAAACATAGGAAGCAAAAGTTAGAGTAGAAAATGATATATTGAAAGAGGTGGAAGTGAAAGGAGGAATGCCACAGTGCCCACCATTATTCACTGTTACAATAAACTGGCGGTTTATAGTTAGAAGATAGTGTAACAGCCCTCATACCTGAACTTTAAATAGAATTGTATTTTATGAAGTATTTGCAGTGAGCTAAAACTTGCTTGAATATGATCTGGTATGTTTGTTTTACAATTAATTGTAAATCAGTATATACAGACTTTTTATGAAATGAAATTATTTAAAGGCCATTTAATATGTTTAAGAATAGAATAATGCAAGAGAATTGCTTAAATATTGGTAATTCCAAGTAATAATGCAAGTTACAATGTCTAAAGGACAATTTACGACAGTTTAAAATGATTTCTGTGAATAATTTTGTGTTTAAGTGTCTTTAATTTCTATTTCTGACTATTTTGTAATGATGTTAAATGATTATGTATTAATTCTGATTGTTTTTACTATGTTTCAATTGTTTGAGTAATTGTTAATGTTCGATAAATATCTGACGGAAGCTTCTGAAGTGTTCTAGAAATTTCGATAGAGCCTATATAAAGAAATCAGCAGAAGGACAGTAGTAGTTTATACAGCTTCACTTTGTGACTGCCAAAGACTGCGTTAATAGTATTGTATGCAATCTTTGGAGTGTATGAATGCTTGTAATCTCTATCATTGATATCGTGTTTAAGAAAAATAAACAAATTTAGATTATCACATTAATTAAACCACGAAGATTCTGACAATCGGGTGTTTGCAGATTGTATAATGCTGCACCAAAGGGTTAATATTTTACAGCCTGATATTGACAGTATACAAAAATAAGTACAAAAAGAGACAGCTAATTAAGTACATAAATAGAAAAATTAAGATTTATATAATCATAAGGTGGAAGGTTGCTGGTTGAAAGAATAATGTGTTTGTATCTTGGTATATCATTTTACAAAAAAAAAAAAAAAAAAAAAAAAAAAAAAAAAAAAAAAAAAAAAAAAAAAAAAACTCAATTAGGCAGGACATATTGGGCAAGCATTAAGGGAGGTTTCTAAGTACTGTTTTTAATAGAATGGGTGATGAGGAGTGGTAGAAGTGTGTTACAAAACCTTAATCAGACTATTGCTTGAGTATGATGGAATAGTATGGGACACACATTGTGTGTGTCAAGTAAAGGTGCTGGAGGGTGTGTGAAAGAGGGCAGATATATTTCTTTATGGAAATTAGTGTAGAACCCAGGCAGTAACTGAAAAGATAGAGGAACTGAAATGGGGTTACTGAAAGGCAGGCAGCAGTGCCCTGGGACTGTATCAGGCAAATATTGGTGATGAGGCCTGAATAGATATTGGTAAAAGAATTTTATAGGCCTATCTTTAAATGAGCAATTCTTGTATATATATAAACATATATTTGGTATCTCAGAAATAGCTCTAATGGTTTGGAACATTTAAAAAGTAAACAATGGATACTGGCTTTGGCAGATGTGATTTTTTTTTTCAAACTTCTTTACATAACTTCTTTGAAAACAATCTTAGTAGTTATAATGTTATCATTTACTTTTTGACCATATGTGTGTTTAACACAAACATACATATTAAATTAATCTACGAATGCGTACAGATGTTCACACGAAAAAAACAAAACAAAAACAAAACAGGTTCTGGTGAATACAATCCTGCACTTTGAAGCATCTGACCTCATGCTTTATTAATGGCAAACGTGATGGTTACTTTATTGGGAACTGTTTTCTTAGCATTTGGAAAGGTACAGTTAGATAAGAAGATGTGAGGTTAATGCGAGGTATGAGCATAGTTTTATCGGGGTGAATGAATTTAGCATTGATGATGTACTCGTTTAAATGAATTACCACTAATCTTGCACCATCAATTAATCCCTGATTAGCATTAAGATTTCTATTTAACATAATAATAGGATTTTTCTTTAAAGGCAATTTATGAGATGGTAAACAGGATGGTCTTGGAAATGGCTCTAGTGATTTGGATGAAATTTCATATGTAGGTAACATTTTGATTTTCAAGTTTGAAACACGATTTTGCTCAAAAAGAGAGCAGTTCTTGTATTTCATGTCTTGCAAATGTCTCTTAACTCATCTCATAGAAGTTTTAAGTACCAGTAAGCCTACTGATGTTTGTTAAGCTTCTCTTTGATCAAAGCAAGGAATTGTACCATTAAAAATGCCTAGGAAACCTTCAAGAAAAATGTTTAACTTTAATCAAACATCACACAAAATCTTACATGTTGAACAGAAATTGAAAGATGCCGAGCAAAGATCAGTCACCCAGGTACTAAGAGTAATACATGGAAGTGTAAACACAACTGTGATCACAAACTTGCTGAGGTATTTTAGGCATAAGGTAGTGAGAAAAATTTCTGTGGTTGGTAAAGGAGTCAGGGACTGTGGTGAACAGTTTACCTCAAACATGGAAAGATTTAAAATTCATGAAAAGCAAAAGTAGGCGTGTAGGGAAATTTTCACCAGAGCAGATATTCCATCACAATTAATCCTATTGTGATTAATCTGTTAGCTAACATAAGTATGCAAATCTGAAAAATCCATTTTTAAAAGAAGTTGCAAGTTAAAAAACATACACATAATGTAAACACACATTTCAGAAACTGTATGTATAAAATACTTAAAATAAGGAAGGAAAGAGAAAGTATCACTCACAATAGATTCACGAGAGCAGTAATTAACAAATAAACACAAACATGTTTTACAACATTTTGGTATTGTAAAGTATATGTGTGTTTATTTATTCATTATGGCCCTTCTGTAGTCATCTGTGGTGAATTGGTGGGTTTACATTTTCTCTCATTTATTAGTTTCATTGCCTAACAGCATATTCATCTTTACAATTATCATAAGATAATAGTTTAAAGTTACTTATGAATCAAGCAGAACTTTAAGAGTGTAACATACAAGTATTATGCATATTCTAACATTATTTATAAATAGAAAATCAAACACCCTTACCTACTACATTTCCAGCAGGTACATTATTAATGGGCATTAACTCTCTGCCCATGAGATTATAAAGTTGACCAACACGTGCTTTTGTCAAGTACTGGCCTGCTTTAAAATCCTTAAGTGTTAGGGATACTTCGAAATTCTCCTCCTTTTGCATCTAAAATAAGATATTCATAATGATAATTTTTAGTTTTTTAGGAATAGTAGTACAAACTACTAAGAAAGACTGTAGTATTATCAGAACAATTATCCAAGAAATATCCAATTTATAACTTTAAAATAAAAAGAAACTTTCCAAAGGTTTAAGTAACTATTAATGAGTTGGTACCTCCATATTTCTGAGAGAAAAAATTTTGTTGTTAAAATCTATACTGCTTTTAACTATATATTCACCTTACATATTTTTTTCTAAATGCCAAACTTGAGTTCAGTACCACAGTCTATTGTGATATGGTGTCTGATTGTTGGGAAGTAGATCAGCTGTTTATATACCAGACTGTTGGAATCCAAAACTTATACAAAAATATCACTTTATTATTCAGTCAAAATTCAGGTTAATAATATCAACTATAATGTTATTTTTACCTGGTCCAAAGCTACACGAGGATTATGTTTAGGTCCTAGAACATACACTTCCTGTCCAACATTCAATGAGCCACTATAGATACGTGAAAATGCCACAAAGACATCTTCATCTTCTTCTTTTGCATTCTTTTCTTTGAAATTTATTTCCATATTTTTGACAGAGTCTATATCAGCATCAGTAAGCTGCTTCAACTCCTCTGAACCTATATTGAACAGAAAAATCAAGTTACATCATATACACTAGTTGCCGATGACAATACATAATAATAAGAACACGACCCTATGTTTGAAGATATTGAAGAGTTTGATACATGTAAAGAAGAAACCTATCAATTACAGATTTCGTTATCTAATGGCCCTGTGACATATAATGCTACAATATTTATACTATTGCCAAAAAATGATTAAAGAACTAGTTATGACATAGTATCAATTTTTCACAGAAAAGCAGAAAACAAAGTCTTAGAAGAGATTCAATGAACACAAAGCAAAAGAAATTGGCATTTTTTTATTAATCCCTCTGAACTTCATGCAATACATTTTAAAGAAGCTTCATGCACCACATATGTGCTAAAATTAGGACCCCCTATTTCCCAGGACTACATACTGTCCAAATTTCAGCCGACATTTTCGATCTCCATGTCCTGCATTATCCACTTATGTTCTGTTCTGCCTTCATGGATTCATCTTTCAACAAAGCTAACCCATCATGAAAAACTAAAACAGTAAAATTTTGCCCTAATTAATTACTCTTCTGAAATATTTCACTCCAAAAAGCCTCCACCGAACTGCTACAAACAAAATTTTTCATCCAATGGATGTGGATGTGATGCAGTGTAAGTACAGAAAAATCCATAAATGTTTTCCCACTTTCAGAAAAGCTATCTTAAACATGATCTCTTTCCTCCAGAAACTCTGAAGACTCTAAGAATTGCTCACTTTATTTCCACCCTGTATTCTCCCATAACTCATCTACATGCAGAGATACTAAATTTGAGAAGAACCTACACCACCTAATATTCAAGCAGTGAATAATTCCTCCACTTACTACATTAGTCCTTTCCAAAGGCATATTTTTCACAACCAATAACAAATTTGAGTATGTCACAAGCCGCATCCTTCAATATCAGAATCATATTGGAACCACTTACAAAATATCTGGTCAGTTTTCTGATACTAAAATATTACTATTATTATTAAAAAAATTCTTGAACATAAAGAGAAAGAATAAACATAATTTATCACCTTGGTGGATATCAGGTTTGCATAATGCTTACATAAAATTTAAAATTCAGTAGAATACAAAGTACAACAAAGAATTAGAAAATTCTTCATCATTTCTCCAAGGTATTTCCACAGAAGGCAAAATTAGCATCATCTATAAAAATTAATACGCACATTTAAACAATAATCCAGGAAGTCTATTAGATGACAATGAGAAATATTATTGATCAGTACCTGAAAACTGAGAAGAATTAAATAACTCTGTGTAATTAATCAGCTCACAGATTATCATCTTTGTCATACATGGTTCAGGATCTGATGAAGCACTATACGAGGAAATGCCAGCAAATAAACAATTATTCAAATACCAAAATTTTTAAATACAAACAAAAAAGCATGCACCAAAAGAAATTATAAATTCCCCAAAGGTTATAGAGTGTGTGACAGATATAGAAGAGCATTTCAGGGAGGGGTGTTCATAGGAGGTAAGCAAGTTTGTTGGTATTCATATATCATAGCCATGAGTTATTAGCACTAAATTTCTTGAATGATAAAAAAGAAAAATGGGTTTTAGCTGCTTACAACAGTGGCAAATGTAGGTAGGTGCAGGATAGGGGGAAGATGGGTGTGTAGGTAAATTGCCACTGGAGCCTGTGCTCCATTGCAATTAAATTAAACCAAATTGATATTCACAGTTTAAGGGTGATTAGTGTAGAATTGTTATTATTGATTAAAATTAAAAGGTGTCAACTGAGATGAAAATAAGATTACTAAACAAAGGGAAAAGACTTTTGTAAGTACCTTAGTAAGAAAATGAGGATTCACAATGGTGGCAAAGCAGAGTATAAAAGGGTGAAACATGGTTATTAGTAAAGTTTGATGATATTATAGTGGAGTGTCATAAGAGCAGGAGAAGAAATGTTTATTCCAAAATGTAAAATAAAGAAAAGAATGGAACCTACATACAATAACAGAGAGATTATGAGGCAAAAGACTAGTAAGAAGAGAACACAACAGAGTTCAGAGACAGCAAGCAGAAGGGAACACTTAGAACAACTGAACATGGAATTAATAGCAACAAGGATGGAGCTGAAGATGGGTTTATAAAGAATATTATTCACATCTGACTCCTCCTGGTGTCTCACTTCTGCACGTATAAGGCTGTTGGCCGAAATATTGTGCTTTTTTTTGTGTTTGTTTTTTTGTGTTCGCCGTCCCAGCCGCATTCATCTATGGTAAGTGTTGGGTCATATTTCCCTATCCTTCCTTAGTTTTATTGCCTCAAAGCATTTTCCTCCTTATTGCCATTAGAAATTTATATGGTTACATTAGGAAACTGAGGAGATAGAAAAGCATTCAGACAATCTTCCTCTTCTTCTTTTCATGTCGGTGGCAGCTTCAGATACAAGACAATTATAGATAAGAATGGAGAAGAAGTTATTGAGGATTTTTTTTAAAAAAAGTCAGAGATATAAGTAACTAGTATAATGAGACAATTAGGGAGAACTTTAATTCAAGAATGGGAGAGTGTAAATCTGAGGAGGAGCTTGTCCACACAATTAGAAATAAGCAGACTAAATAATTTGTAATTCATCCTGTGGATATTATGAAGGAACTAAGAAAGCATAAAAGGGCTGGTAAAGATAATATTTCTACAGATGAATTAACGATAGTGGGATATGGCATTGTACATTATCTTGAAGTGTTACTTAGAGTATGGGGGCTACCATATATAGGGGACTAGAGTTTAATGTGGAATCTGAACCACAGATGCATTCTGAAATACTTCACATTATGCAGCAAGCTGTGCTACAGGTGAAGGTCAGCTTAGAGGCCTTTGAAAATACCCGCTGAGACTCAGATTCAAAGTGGGGACCTTTTGATCTCCAGTCAGACACCTTAGCATATGAGCATATGAAAGCATCTGCAAGTAGAAAGTTGGGAAATTGCTGAAAGTGAGGGAAGTTGATGAAAGATACTGGAAATGAGGCATGGAAAGATATTGCAGTAGGTATGAAAAGTAGTTCATGGAAAGGAAAAGATGACCATGACCACAAGCTGGCACTCGATTTCAGGAACAAAGGTATGGGAAGATTTTCTTTTCTAGGTAGAGGTTTCAGGGATTGGAATGAGTTACCGACGTAAATGATGAATAACTTACCGAAAACGTTAAAAGAATTTTAAGTTAAAATTTGTAGAGGGCATATGTAGGTGGGTGCAGGATAAGGGGAAGTTGGGTGTGTAGGGATATTGCCACCGGAGCATGTGCTCCATTGCAATTAAATTAAATTAAAGATTGATGGGGAAAGATAGGAGTATGTATGAGAAATGTATGAAACTGGATATGGAAGAACATGGTACAGATTAGACAATGGGCACATGCAGGTAAGTGCTATTTCCATACTTATATCAATAGTTGTTAAGGATGAAATAGTAAGGAATTGGCCAGTAAGAGCAGAAAGAAAAATGAGCCATGATGTTTGAAATTGCTGCAATAGTATGGGGAAAGTAAGAGGCAGAAGTGTAAGGAAATAATGACAGCATACAGAATTCAGTTCTCTAAGAAAAGGGAGAGGTAATCATTATTCACAAGTAGAAGGAAGGATGGAGGCACTTGGGATGCTAATGGAAGTTACAAAAGATTTCAAATATACAGGTAGTGTTATAAAATAATAATAATAATGCAAGAAATGGGAAGTAAATGACTGAAACATGCAGCAGAACACAGGAACTCAACAAACATAAAGTACTGAAGCACTGTAATAAAGTGATACTGGCAGAATTGAGGTCAAAGGGTTGAAGTTTCAGAAGAATAAAATTGGAGGAAGTAGTCTGGACAATACAAAAATGAGTATGTGAGGAAAGTAGTTGAACAAGAGCCTTTATAAAAAAACTGACAGACAAACTCCAGTGGCATAGGTAGATTACAAAGGCGAGTGATTAACGGGTGTCAAAGAAAACATAATTTGTAATTGCCATATGGGGCCACACACACACGTAAGTGGCAAAACCAGTATACCGGAGTGGAGTATAGGTTTCGTCACCTTAACTAAATCTTGACTTGTTGAAAGTTACTCAGAATTTGCATTAATAAATTTAAGTGACCATGTGTCCACCGGGATGCTTCAACTGTAAAGCTTATCAGCCGCCACAAAGCTTATCTGAACCAAAAGCTGAAGAAAGGTTACTGTTCACTACTAAAGCATGTAGAAATCCACCTTGATGAAAAATTTGAAGTTTATTGTACAGTCACATTTTGAAAAATAGCATTTACAGTTGAGTAGGGAATTGAACTAAACGTTTCCAAAAATTACAAGTTGTGGAGAGGAAGAAGTTCCCGACTAAACCCCATTAGAAAATTTTATCGGTCCATAGTCTATGTAAATATTAGTCACTGGCGAGAAAAAGTCAACATGGTGGTGAGTCGACCATGCTGCCTTTCAAAGTTCAACCGAACCAGAACTCATCCTGGTCTAACTGACACACACACGACGACGCGACGAAACACACTCACGCAGGTTTACTACACACAAGGATCCCGGATAAAGACAAAATTGAAAGACCAAACCACAAAGACGACCAAAACGAAAGAAATAAAAGACAGCCAGATGGCCTGAGTCGCTACCTATATACCCTCAGCCGCATACTTGATGTGAACTACCGCTTACCAAAAAATAGTTTAAAAGAATGTGATTATAGTTTGTGTTCAAAATTTAATCGTGTGTAGCCTAACTTTTAAGGTTTTTAAAAAGTATTTCACTATAATTCTAAAATAATTAGTTTTCTTGTAAATGAATTAATTGTGTGTGCACAATGGTAATAAGATCCTGAAAAGCAGTTTGTAAATCCTCGAAATGTAAGTTAATTTGAGCAATTTTTAGACGTTCCTGCTGGATTACAAATTATCACGTTAAAATTAGTGTCAACGTGTTCTATGTTTGCTCCTGATTTCAAAGGTGTAAATTTTATTATTATCGGTGGTGTATTAGCAAAGTTATCTGTTCACCAAAAATCTGGTTTGAAACTGTCGAGACGCCATAATGTTAAAACCTTTTTCTTTTTTAATAATTATTCCTGTGTTGATTATATCGAAAAGGTGATGTCATGTGAATTTTCTTTGAATTTTATTATGTATTTTAACAGTGGTTTTGTTTACGGAAGTGTTCTGATTTAATCGCAATTTAATTTCGAAATTACCACGTTTTTGTTACGACAAAATAACTTTAAAATTAATTTAATATTTGTTCTACTGCATAGAATGTATATTATATACAGTATATATCTACTGTATATAATATACTAGAGTTTTCGTTCTTTCAGGAAATTTACTTTTTAGTTCGGGAAATTATTGAAAACGTGATGAAAAAATGCTGAAAGTGCAAGTGTGTCTAACGAAGTGTTTAAAATTTTATTTACTCTATTTACACGGCCTAAAACTATGGGATTTTAGTGAATTCAAATCTCTTTCTGATTATTATTATTGTAAAATTACTGCTTCGAAAAGTGTTGAGAATTAGTGGAATTATCACATAACAAAAATCGACTGTTTACCAATTGGATAACATTGGATAACCCTATTCCAGGTTAGTTTAAAAATGATTTACTATTATAAATTGTTTATTTAGAGCTTGTATTATCTATTGAGTGACTTTACCATTTTTAAACTGGCTTATTTATTGAGTTAGCTTGCAGTATCGGCTTCTGTATGAAACGTCTCTCTCATATCCTGTAGTTGCAAACTGAAAAATTTGCTGTTTACTGGAAAGCTTAATCCTTCCCTTAAATTCTGTGCTTACACACATGCACAGAGAGAGAGAGAGATAGAGAGAGAGAGAGAGAGAGACTTACTTACCTTACTTTGCTTACTTACTTTACTTACCTTATTTTACTTACTTACTTACCTTACCTCTACTTTACTTACTAACTTACTTACTTACTTACTTTACTTACTTTACTTTACTTACTTTACTTTACTTAATTACTAAGTTACTTACTTATTTACTGACTGACAGACGGATGGATGGACAGACAGTTAATTAGATAGGTTGTTTTTGTTGTAATACACATCTTTGTAACCAGATGACAGAAAAAAAGGCCAAAACAATCATGTATTAAATAGTACTATATACATTATAACATTTCATATTAAAATTCTGTGCAGTCAGATGACATGAAAAAACAGGCAGAAATAATGATGTTTTAACAGACTTTTAGTAAACAACTTCTGTTTCTTATTCGAAGGACACATTTAGTACTGCATCTATATATATAAAGATGAATGCACCTATGTTTGTTTGTTTGTTTGTTCTTCATACAAATCCACAGTTTTCGTCCGATCTCGATGAAACTTTGCACACTTATCCTTTGAAAGAAGGAGAAAAAAACTGTCCACATTTGGTTGAAAAATTATCTGTATAAACAATACATGTTGTCTTATAACTTCAAAAAGTTACAGAACGGCAATAGACAAATGCGTTGGATATGGATGTCTCTGTTCTGTCTTTCCGTATAGTGGTCAGGTAGCTCAGTGGTTAGAGCGCTTGCTTACTAATGTTTGGGTCGCGGTTTCTGGTTCAAATTCACGTGGGGGCTAAGGTTTTTAAAAATTATTTTTGGACGTTACACCTGGGCCGTCGGTTATTCTGATTGAATGTTAAACTGTAGATAGCACAAAGTTAGGGGTACAATTTGATGCAAATCATAGGTAGTCTTGCAATGCTGTAGGTGTACACTTTTTTACGTTATATTGATCCCTCAAAGGTGATTCGCTATCAGTGACTGTGTGATCTGCAGTAATAATACTATAAATGCGGAAGTAAGTCTCTGTCTTATTGTTACATTTTGACAACTAAATGCCTATACCGATATTGACGGAATTTGACAAGAAAATCTGTAGGGAGGGCACAGGAAAATGTTTTTTTTTTTTTTTTTTCAGTATGATTAACAGTTGTAATCACAAAATTTTGAGAACTTATCGAATGGTGACAGAGAGACGAATGTGTGTGTTGGTCTATAATGTTACATCGCCTGCTCGAGCTATGCTTCTCGTGCATTATGTTAGTGTATAATTTTTTAGTAAATTTCGTTTAGAGAAAAAAAGTATTATTTAGTATAGATGTCGATTTTCTCTGTCCTTTTACTTTGTGTCTGCTTAAATGTTTCTGGCACCAATTTATTTTGCCTTCTTTCTTGAAATGCCTTAAGGGCGTAAACTGGCCTAAGTTGTAGCTCTAGCAGAGCACGAGCAGTTAAAATTATTAGAACCCAAGAATCGGATGCTCATGCTGAAGAAAGAAGAAAAGTCAAAGCTGAAATAAAGCTGCCCTTTGTTAACACCCCCTACCCTCACTGTCATTTGTTTTTCTTTTTTTAAATATGTTGGAAATTGATTCTCTTCAAGAGACAGGTTTGATGGTAGAATGAAATAGTGATGGCTTTCTGGTCATATTATGCTGACTCTGTGTTGTTTGGGACCAACGCTTCGCTACCAAAAACTTTCTATATTGAATTCTGGCAAAGAAATTCTTAATCCACGCGTACGAAGTCGCGGGTATCAGCTAGATATTACAGATAGATAGATAAAATCCCTGCACACCCACCTTATACCTTCTCCCCAAGATGCACAAGGCTGGCAATCCGGGACAACCTATAGTTGTGGCATATGGTTTCCCCACGAAACAGATATCAGCTTTGGTGTATCAACACCTCCAACCTTTTGTACAGAACCTTCCTTCCTACATCAAAAACACCCCACATTTTTTGGAGCGTCTGTCCCAAGTCCGCAATCCTCTACCCCTAGTCTCCATTGACGTAACTTCCTTGTACCCCAATATTCCACAATTTGAAGCCCTCAGTTCCCTTCAACGCTTCCTGGATATGTGCCCTCCAAACAGTTTTCCCAGAACATCCTTTCTCATATCCCTAGCAAACTTTATCCTCACCAAAAACTATTTCTCCTTCAACTTCCAGATTTATCACGAGATACGCGGCACTGCCATGGGTACCCGCATGTCCCCATCCTATGCCAACCCTTTCCTGGGCCATCTGGAGGAAAATTTTCTAATCAACTGCTCCCTCAGTATCCCTCGTGTGGTTCAGATACACAGATGATATGTTTATGATCTGGACCGATGGGGAAGACCACCTCCTGGAACTCGTCAACTCACTGAATAACAGTCACTCCATCAATTTCACCTGGTCATATTCCCACACCTGTGTCACCTTCCTTGACATGGATATCACCCTCTGACAGGGTGCCCTCCACATGTCTGTACACATCAAACCTACAAACTTACAACAATACCTACACTTTGCCAGTTGTCATCCATTCCACACCAAACGTTCCCTCCCACACAGCCTTGCAATCTGTGGCAGACGCATCTGTTCCGACCAAGAATCAATTTCCAGTTACTCCTAAAAACTATCCCAAGCCCTCATTTCCCACCAATACACCCACGACCTCGTGGAAAAACAAATCTCCCAAGCCATCTTCCACAACCCTCGTTCCGCACCTCCTAAAACTGTTCGTAAATCAACAGTCATCACCCAGTTCTTTCCTGGCTTGGAATCCATCAACCAGATTCCGTGGGCATGACTTCCTACGGTCCTTCCCTGAAATGCATCTCCTTCTTCTCAAAATCCTACCTACTGCTCCCCACACTTGCTTCAGCAGACCACCCAATCTGAATAACATCCTGGCCCACAAGCATTTACCGTCTGACTCTCTTAGACTTCCACAGGGATCTTTCCCTTGTAACGGACCCAGCTGTAAAACATATAGCATGCACCCTGCCACCACCTCTTACTCTAATCCTGTAACAGGAGAATCCTTTCCCACAATTGGACATGCTACGTGTTCTACCACTCACCTTATTTACCAAGTCTCCATTGCAATACTTCCTACATTGGACTCACCACTCAACAACTATCCTACAGGATGAATGGCCACAGGCAAAAAGTTTGTACTTGCAACTCTAACCATCCAGTGGCAATTCATGCCAACTCACATGATTCGAACAATCTCAACACCTGTTTCACAGTTAGAGCTGTTAGAGTTTTTTCCAAACACCATCACCCCTTCAGAACTCCACAGATGGGAACTAGCCTACCAGCTTATCCTTGACACCGGACACACCCCTGGCCTAAACCTACATTAAACCTGTCACTTACTAACTTTCCATATATATTATTTTATACTTTTTCTCCAAAAAAAATTTAAATTTATTTTTAATTGTATATATTTCTGCCTTCATTGATTTACCCCTATAACTGATCCAAATCAAAATAATATGAAGCCATGAAAGAATGGAGATATAAAATGATGAAGGATATACAGCTGCACCAACACACAACATTTCATCCTTTAGTACAGAGAGATTATAAGAGCTTTGTGATGGAAAATGATTTACAAACAGAAGTATTAGAGCACAATAAAAAAAAAATCAGTCTTATAATTTGAAAATATCAAACATCAAAACTGAGATGAAGAACTTGCTCCAATGAGAGTTGTTAATGAATAAATGTTAATCATTTTCATTACTTGGGACATGCTGTATTATATTAAGTATGATGAAACAATGAGTAAAAGGTTAGAAAAATTTCAAACATATGTGGTATAATAATTAGATATATCTCAAAGACAGAACAACAAAAACAATAGCTTAAGAATACAATGCCGGACTCGACAGTAATTTATAGAAGCAAATATGGGCTGTTAATAAATCTTAATAGAATAGAAAACAGACCATACAAATGGGTTAATAAAATATATTAAAGAATATATGCGAAGAAATATTATACAAAATTATGATATATGAGAAAACTGCAATGCCAAACAAAAAGTAGAATGAAAACAAAGTAAAAAGTGTTAAATGGTCAGAATACATAATCAAATGAATAAGCAGCAGAAAACTATCAGGATTTAAACCAAGACAAAGAAGGAGACAGTGAGACAAAGAATCTGAAATGATACCAACCTTGCAAATTTCTTTCAGCATGCCTCTGTCTTGCCTGATCGCGGCGTTGTGCTATTTCATCAGCAGTCAATGGCTGTGCCTGGTTTTCTGGTAAATTTTTTCTCTCTACCTGAAAAATTGTTTTAATTAATTCAGTTTAACTTAATTTAATTGTGATGGTGCTCCAATAGCAATTTTCCAACACACCAATTTATCCATTTGCTTGCACTCACCTTCTCAGCCCAACCCTCCCCCCCCCCCGCCCCCAAGTTTAATTTTAAATTATTTCAGTGTTTCTGGTAGACTATTCCTCACTTCCCCCTTGCTAATTTATTTCAATTCGTAACTCCCTTAGCTATGAAAGAAATATTCCCACACATTTCTGCCTGAAATCTAGTGCAAGCTTGTGATCATGGCCATCTTTTACCTTCCATTCTTAATTCTCCTACCAACATCTATCCATGCCTTATCATCAATATAAGCCTTGTACTCTCCCATGACTCTCTTCACCCTCCTCCAATATTCCAATGAATCCACTCCAACTCCTTTACCATATCATTTTCTGATTGTGTTATGCAGTTATTTCCAGAGACAAATCTAGCAGCCCTTTTTTGCATCCCCTCTAATGCCTGTATTTGATACCCAAAATATGGGTACCATACTTCACCAACATGTTCTAGTAATGGGCTGGCCAATGTTCTGTAACCCAATTCCCTTACATCTGTGGTACATCCTTTCACCACACTCTCCAATTAGTGAAGGATTTTGAAACTTTTTCCTACCACTTGCCCAATCTGTCTAACCTAGTTTATTATCAAATGCTATTCTAAGGTATATACATTTCAAGTCTTCAACAAGTAATTTCTTCCACACCCTATAATCATAATCAACACTTAATTTTTAAGCTGTGTACCTAATAAGCTTACTCTTCTTTCCATTTGTCTTCATCCCATGTTGACCTACCCAGCTTGATATTTTATCCATGTCAACCTGTAGCTTTTCATAGACAGTCTTCTCCCATTTTGATCCTACTGTACAGCATTATGAAATCTGCAAACAATCTAACTTCTTACAGCAAACCGTCAACACATCGTTCATTAGAATAAAGAATTGCAATGGTTGCAGTAAACCAGTCTGTACCATTTCACTTCTTTTGATACTGTATTTTAAACTAAATTTTTGTTTTCTACCTTTTTAGGAATTATTCTCCCCAGCTATAATGGTTTACACCTTATTTATCCCCATTTTATGGTTCACTCTGTAAAATTCCTTAGAAAAATCTAGTGTTACATCATCAATTTGGCCTTCCTTGTACATTTCATCCAAAATATTTTGCATGTAGCCCACTAACTGTGACTCAGAAGTATATCCTTGCCTAAAGCCATGTTATCGATTTTTGAAAACAGTTTCATTACTCTCATAAGTTTTTGATGCATATTAATCTATCAGATTAGTACCACTGATGTCAGACTGAACAGCCTGTTATTTTAACCAATCCTGCATTTCTCAAAATATGACCTACCATCCTGTCTCTTCTTTCTGTAAGATTCTTCCATAAATTTCTTTCCTCACCGATCACTTCCAAAACTCAGTCATTTCGTTCTTTATCCATCCACTTATCTTTGATACAACTGTAGTAATGTTATCTACACCAGCCACTCATTTTCACTTATGCTCCTCTAATTTACTCCCTCCAAATTCAGGATGATAGTCTCTAATGGTCTCCTTAAACAAGTCACATAATTTCTTCACAATTTTCAAATTCTTAGTAACTTCTTCTCCACCCTTATCTACAGCTGCCTGAATACCTTTCTTTTCTCCAGTTTCATAACATAGCCACAGAAATTTTTAAACCCATTTTAGCTTCCTTCTTTGCTGCTTTTAATTGCTTGTCTAGTTGTTTCAAGTATTCCTTATTGCCTTGCTGCCTCTTAACTCCACTGTGTTCTCTTTTTACTAACCTCTTTAATTTAATTTAACTGCAATGGAGCACACACTCCAGTGCCAATTTCCCTACTTACCTATTTTCCCCACTTTCCTGTACCCATCTCCTTTGTCCATTACAAATTTCAACTTTAAACTTTCTCAACATTTTGGTAAATTATTCTTCAATTCTCTTGGAAAATATTCCAATCACTGACCCCTTACCTACGAAAGAAATTTCTGAAATCAAGTGCCAACTTGTGGTGATGGTCATTTTTTCCTTTCCATGGATTACTTTTAAATTTTTAACTTCCTAAAATCCCTACTGTGGTTAGTTGGTTCTGTACTTCTCTTAATTTTCTAATTTGGAATAAATATTTCAGCCTTTTTTATTCACTACTTGAACTCTTCCAAAGGTGCTTTCACTGTACTTGTGCTCAAAGCTGGATTGAAACAGTGACACAGGGCCCCAAGAATTGTGGGGCCTGTAGCATTTGCTAATGCTTGCTATGTGGCTAATCCAGTACTGCTTGTGCTACCCTTAGATTTGCTGAACATTTCTGTGAAATATCTTTTTCATATGTCAATGCTGTTCAGCCATCATCTTCAGAAAGTGATTGTTCCTCCTTCTATACTAATCTTTGTTAAAATCTCTTAAGTTTCATAAATGTAATACACATAATTTTCAATTTTATAATAAAAATATTTTTAAAAATATTAAAATACTGGGAGGCTTAAAACTAGAGCAATAATGTGAATAACTCTGAAATAACTATTAAGATATCCACTATTGCAAACACCCTATCAAGAAAAATATATTTTCATAATTTAAAATTTGTTTTAATTTGAATATTTGAGAATATTTACAGGAAACATCTTGGAAATGAAGGCAATTAGTGGAGCATCTTTGCTGGAACTGCACGCAATGAAGGCAGAGCGCAATGCTTGTGTTTCAGCAGGAAGAGTATCAAAACGTTCTATCTGGGAACACATCAGTTTCTCAGCCTTTTCCACAGATAATTCTGCTGGTGATGGAAGTCTGATACAAACCATATCTGTAAAATATTTGAAACTTAAATAATTCTTCACAACAATGCAGTGAGAGTAAATACAATTATACTTAAATACTAAGAATACACAATATTTTCTAACAATTCTAGCAAGAAAACAAAGCTAATAAACATAAAAATTAAGTATTGAAATGAACAAAATTATTGTTTTTTCTCACCTTGAAAATATTTATAGCAAACGTAATGAAAGTTGCAATAAACAGGAAAAAAAATACACTTTATTTACTTGAATGCCTCATAGTTTTTCATTCCAAACCATTTATTATATGATAATACAACAAACTAATATACTAATGTTCATTCTTTCCCCCAGCAAATAACATTTTAAATCAACATTTTGGGAAATGATGTTCTTGTTGATTTCTGATCCAGAATATATTTTTAATTTTTTTAAAATCTCAAAATTACAACCACCTCTTAAGGCTACCATTAATAAGAACAAATTTAAGTTTAACTTACAACAACTGTCTATATTTCAAATTTATTCAAGTATGCAAGCAATAATAATTTCAACTAAAGACAACTTTAGGAACAATGACATTGTCACTAAGTATGTGAAACAAAAACCAAGAGTTTCTAAGTATTCTCAGAAATACTGCAAAATATTACTGATGAATTACAGTGACCTTTACAGACTGCCAAGGACCTGAAGCTGAATGAGGAAAGTACAGTCTAAATATGTGTTTCATCAATATATCAATGAAAAATTTTAGAAGCTGGAAAACTCTCAAAAGGTTGACCTGGTTTCTTACTTTATATGTGATACTACTACAACAGATACCACTGAACTATTATTATGTGGGCTTTGTTATTTCATGGCAGTTGAAAAGAATATGATTTTACAGCTTCCAACTTCCAAAAGGAACACTCGAAGTAGAAAAATGTTGGCAATATAAGAATGTTTCTGAAAGAAAGTAATAAAAATTAACAACATGACATTATTTTTACAATGTTATTATTGTTACTTGCAATGTAGCTCATATCCGAGATGCAACTTAGATGCACCCAATTTTGAAGTTAAAAGAAAAAAAATGCTTTAAATTCTCTCACTGTTTCAAGTAAACTGATTATAACAATTAAGGATTGCAATCCCGCGGTGTTTTCAATCCCACGGGATTTGTGCCAATCCCGCGGGATCCGTGCGGGATTGGTGCAAACAGTTTTTTAACGCTTATATTTAAAACATATTTACTTAAAACGTTAATAAATTAAATAATAATTAAATTAATAAATCAATTTTAATGTTAAATGATAAAAATTAATAGTTAACAATATTTTAATTGGCAAAATGATATTAAAACTTTTTAGCATGTCTTAAGTACATTTTGAGGTTTTACATTTTCGTTTTTTAATCTAAACCAATTTTTAAATAAATAATAAAAAATGGAAAATATTCAGTGTTAGGTCATATTATGTGCCTTAAAATACATCACATCAATTTAAAAACATGGTTTGCTTAGTGGCCAAGTTGCCAGAGGTTTTTTTTTTTTTTAAATTGTAAATAAACGTTCCATAACACTGAGAGAAAGCATTCCATTTCACAAAGTGAAGTGAATATACTCTGTAAAGTGTAGACTTGGCTCAGAAAAAGATCTCATAACTTTTTGTCACTGCACAAGCACGAGACTTGGCCTTTTTTTTTAATTTATTTACAATAATTGATTTTGTTGGATTCATTATTATATCTCCTGATTCATTGATTGATCTTACAGTTGATTCAATGTTATTAAAGAAAACTACTCACCAACATTTAAACTGTCAAGTATATCAATTTTACATATGTGGCATAACGACGTATTAAGAGTGGAAATTATTACTTTTTAGTAAGAAAGGAGACTTTCTCGGCGAATGATTGCAGTGAAGTTTTCATAGGTTGTATCTCTGAATTTCATTGTAAAAACACGAGATTTCACACATGAGGGAGACGGAGGAGGCAGCTGTCGAAGTATGGTGTTCCTACAATACAATTTGTCGGTACACCCATGAAAACTTCACTATAACTTTTTTGCCTTTAGTCAAAATAATAACAAGGAGAAGAGGTATTAATCTATAGCCTGAGCGGCACATGTAAACAGGCGGCTTTCACCAAAGAAATGCATTGAGGCAGTGGAGAAAGGATATACAATTGCCTTTTGATAGCTGCTAAATAAATAGGTATGCGATTAAAATTACGATAACATTCCTACCTCTGACACAATGGCTTAGTATGCCTCCTTCGGGTTGTGGACTAAGTTAAATTTTCAGCCGCAAAAAAAGGAAATTGTCACAATAACTTTATTTGCAAATACAGAAAATGGGAATAATGAAACTGTGAATAAAAAGCTGTAACTTTGTAGTTCAGATAATTTTGTGACACATAAAAAAAAAATTATATGGTTACAAAATTGTACTAAATACGCAACATAACTCAAATTACAGAAATGTGTACTCGAAAATGAATACTTAAAAGTGTATCTATTTACTTACGAATGACAAAGGTTGACAAAAACAAACGTTTGTTCACACGCGCCAAATGCCTACTGGAAGGGTATAGGCAATACCCGATAGAGACCGAGTGGGGCAACGAGTCACGCACTGACACGCGTTTTATCCGCATTTTGTGGATTGCGGATCCACTTAATTTTGTGCGGGATCCGCCAGACTGTCTAATGATGCGGGATCCCACTTTGCTGGATTGCAATCCCTAATCACAATGCTCTATAATTGTATGTATGTACAAAAGAAGTAAATGAATTGGGTTACCAGTGCAATCCCTAATCACAATGCTCTATAATTGTATGTATGTACAAAAGAAGTAAATGAATTGGGTTACCAGTACAAAACTTTGGTCAGACCTTTGCTTGAATATGGTGGTGTAGTATGGGACCCACACCTTGGGTATCAAATACAGGAGTTGGAGGGAGTGCAAAGAAGGACTGCTAGATTTGTCTTTAGAAATTACCACAGAACACACTCAATAAATGATATGATAAAAGAGCTGGAATGGGATTCATTGGAAGACAGAAGGAGGGTGAAGAGAGTCATGGGAGTGTACAAGGCATATATTGGTGATGCTGCATGGAAAGATATTGGTGTATGAATTAAAAGTAATGCATGGAAGAGAAAAGATGACATGGCCATAAGCTGGCACTCGATTTCATGCACAAGGGTATGGGAAGATTTTCTTTCATAGGTAAGGGGGTCAAGGACTGGAATAAGTTACCAAGAGAATTGATTAATAATTTACCAAAAACGTTGAAACAATTTCAAGTTGAAATTTGTAAAAGGTAAAATTAGATGGGCACAGCAAAGGAGGAAAAATAGGTGTTTATGGAAACTACCACCAGTGTGTGCGCTCCATCGCAGTTAAATTAAATTAAAAAACAATGTATTTAAAACCCCAACTACAAAATGACAAATGGTATCATTCCCACTCCCTTATACTCAAATTCAAGCACTTATTTATGGTAAACATCTTCTTTTCAAGTCAACATTTTACTCCAATAATCTTTGACTAATATCCTTACAGGTGTCAAAACTAATGTATAGGTCATAAACTACTCCCTTCAATTATCACCCATCTTCCAAACAAGTCCAACTGCGATTTATAATAGTTACTGATTGTGTTCTACAAGAACTTCCAAAAACAAACCTAGCTGCCATGCTTCGTACCCTCACTATCTCCTACAATTAATACTCACAATAGCACTAGCAACATACATAACCACATTCAAGCAAGATCTTCACCAATATTTCATAATACAATTCCCTCAGTACACTGGTACATTTCCTCATTGTTCTGTCTAATAGATGCAGGACTTCTTTATATAACTCTATAATGTGATCTGTGCAACTAAGTTAATCATGAAATAAATTACAAGTCATTTTCGCTTTATGCCTTCAGTAAGTAATTCTTGCACCATCATATAACCCCACAAAACCTTTATTTTCCTGTTGATTCTTAGCTATCTTGTGTTTGATAAAATATCTTCTCCCCATAGAGTTGAGTCAAATGGTAATCGTTGGCTTCCGCGGCCAGAGTCAGTTGATTCTTGGCCAAGAATCAACTGACTCTGGCCGCGGAAGCTTACGATTACCATTATTTTCCTGTTTACCTAACAACCTTACTCTTCTTAGCATTTAACCTCATTCTATACTCAGCTTCCCAACTAGAAATTCTGCTTAGATCTCTCTGTAATCATTATCCTGTTTCATTTAAGCCAGTCCAACAAAAAATTGTCATCTTCAAATAATCTGTTTTCTGACTTCAAATCAGTTACAGAACCCAAGATTTTTCTAGCATATTGTTGCAAAGTAATCTTTACATGTGTGCAGCCAGATGCTGTCATGAAAAAACAACATTCTGGCAGCTGACTCTGCTGTCTTCATCAGGTATTGCATGGCTTCCAGTGGCTGTAAGCCTTCTCTTACTGTGTTAACTGACCTGCCTCATATCATGCTTCCTTTTATATAGTTGTAAGTGTAGTGCCTGACCATATCCACTACAATGTATGTGCCCAACCTGCTGCAGAATGCTGGAATGCCTGTTCTGGCATCATTCCTAGTGCTAACGTTAACCTGTAGCTCACTGCAGTCCGGGCTATGTCATTTACTCTCTTGATTCCCTGTCATGATGATCTGCCACATTCACATTAGAGATCAGTTATAATTAGTATCCAGGCTTCATTCAAATAGAACTCATCATCCCTGTAGATATTTCAAGGTATTTCATGAAGACAGAGGGTGAATCATAAGCACTTCATGTTACACAGATCACATAATAATTTTACCCCCAGACAAGGATAACACAACAGTTCTCCTGTTGTCATATAGCCATCGTATCTTCAATAATAGCTACAATATGGTTTAGAAAGAGGCTTACAACATACTAGCCATATAGCAAAGCATTTCATTATGATTTTCTTGATTATAAAGCACTTTTGAGATGTAAAAGCAAACAACATTGTAAGAAAACAAAGTTTTATAAAGTCAAAATCATTAATTAGAATCCCCCATTCTGCATTCATGTCCACAGATAAGGCAGGAAATTACAATCAATTTAAGTTGTAATATGTACAGGCGGAAAAATTTAGATATTTTAAAATTAGTTACTCTTTCGCCATCGGTAGTGCTTGGGAGGAAAAAAGAATTTGTCTCATAAAGAAAAATCACTCAGGTTTCAAGATATCTTAAAGTTTGACATGTCAACAGATTTAGAAAAAGAAGCTTCAACTTATATGTAGAAATAGACCTCATAGGTAAAATAGAAATAGGTTTTTAGTAAAAATAGATATAAATTTTGGAAAAAGTTGAGCGATATGGTTGAAAATATACTCAAATTAAACAAAAAAATTCACAGATTGTGAATATCGTTTTAGTTTTTCAATGAGATCAAAATTTAAGGACTATAAGTGAAATTTTATGTTTCATTATCAGACTTCCTTGTTGCACTCACATAGCACCATATGACTCACCCAACACACGTCAGTAAAAAGTAATAAATTATCTGTTTAGGGACATGAGGAAAATACTGAGGGGTAGTGGAAGTTTTTCTAAGGAACACAATGTTTACCACATCTCAAACAGAGTAGTAGTTTAGATGGAATAAATTCTAAAAGATTTTGGCAATGACGTCATGATAATGTGAACAGACAAAAATAATGTATAATTTCAGTTTAACATTAATTTCTCCTAAAGTATTCAGTAGAGTGACATATATCAAAAGAGTAGAAAAATTGTAAGAAGTAACTTAATACTAGAATCATCACACACGATTAAAAACTATGAGAGTAATTTAAGATTTTGGAATTTGAAGCTTTATAATTTTATGACTTTTAAATGAATAAATTTTGACATAAGTCATGATGGAACAAATGACTAGAAAAATAGGGGCTACAAGATGTAAAAGTTTCAGTGAGATTTGAGCAAGCTGACATACAAAGAAAGAAGGTTCAAAGGTCAACTTTGACAATCCGCTATATAAATGACTGGTATTTCCAGGTTCTGCAGGCAGTTTTACACAGGAAGTTGAGGCAAAAAGACGTGCGTTAGGAGCTATTGGGTAAAGATATAGATTGCAGATACTCAGTAAAAGTTTGAACAGTAGTCGTACTTGAAAGACTTAGAAGTTTTCAAGGTGTGACAAGCATTGAAGTAACAGTCATGATAGCAGACTTTGTTTCTGTTCGGAGATGCATTAGAACTTCTTTCATATTTTGGGGGTACTTATGGAATATTGCCAGCAGTAAATGACTGAATGAGTAATATTGACCTGTAACTTAAAATTCACGGATCCGATAGCTCCAATGCCTTATGATAGCTAACATACTGGTACCAGATTTGTAAAGAACATTTTTCAAGAATATAAACTTTTGTCTCAGAGTAAACTTTTTAATTTTCTATTACCTGTTAACTATTGTGGGATAATTGCAATAGTTTGGCAGCCATTTTAATGGCCTATAGCAATCTTCATTAATGGTACCAGAAACGGTCAAAGCTGCTTGCAAATACAAAGCCCCAGGCAAAAGTCATTCAACACTGTCCACTGAACAATATAACAAACAAGTGACAATCCATCTGGATGATACTTCTAACAGACTAATGGATGCCAATTACATCACAAAAATTGTGAAAAAGATGACGACTTTTATAAAGATAGATGATATTGGAAGGGATGACTAAGAGATTTCAGTCATTTGCTGTGAGATTTCTGAGGCTATATGGCATTCCAACAGTTCACAAGGGGAAAGTGCCATAGCATTCAATTGTCATTGCCATTGGAGCACTGACTTACCAAAAGGCCGAGTTCTTCACCCCACACTCCATAGCTTCTCTGTGAGCCAGGGATCTCATAATGTCAAGAACTCAGCAAAAGTTGTGGAGATCATCCGTACTTTAACAATTTAATATTCTAATGGTAAGTTTTGTCAAAGACTTTCTGTTTGCTGGGGTGGGCATACAATAGCGCTTTGAGCTCTAACCATGGTTGAGGTACCGAGTGGTTCCTTTCCTTTGTCGCCAATCGCTTGTTAAATGATAAAAATAGGATACCACAAGAGATAAAGGTATGTTCATTAAATAAAACTCAGCAGACTTCTTGATAAATTCAAAATGATGTACTGTGCGAAAGTTCTTTTACAAACTCGGTACCAGCGTAATAGAAAGGCATCAGGCTTCTTTCCGAAAATAAAATGATTGCAGGTTAAAACATTTAAACACAACGTAAGCAGGTTCCAATGAACCCCATATTGATCAAAAGTTCAAAATGATTGAAAGCTCGACATCACTTCTAACCGCTGTTGTTGTTAGTTGTCACTCCGCTCCAGCCCGACACATGACACGACTTACACCCCCGCCTAATATGCTTGCTACAAAATCTGTTGAAACAATGAAGAACACCTCAGGCAGGCCACCCTCTTAAACAGGATGGGTGTTTTTTGTGACACCAAGCAGCGGAATTTTCCACTCACTGGATACACTCTCTGTCTTACCCTGGATACTCTCTCTCACACTGGTGCAGATTACAAAGGCTTTACCTTATAATTTCTCTGATTTGCTTGAAATTTTTATATGACGTAGTTCCTGATTTAAGTGTCAAATTTGATCCTTACGAAATATTTAGTAAGTGCCATAGTTTCATAGTATGTCGACGCTTTGTTTTTAAACCAAGAGTCACAACCCCGCCATTTGAAAGTTCTCAATTTCAATCTCCCTATCCAATTTTTGGCCAACATATTACTTTAATCTCTACGAAAATCCCTCAGTGAGACCAGTAAAAATTGTACTTTACTTTAAACCTACTTTCTTTGCTGTAACTAGTTGAACTCCACTGAGTTTGCAAACATGACAACTGGTTAAAGCCTTTTTCACCTACAAAATCTCTTTGATTCTACCTACAGAGACTACTTTTCAATATAATTTTCCTTGATTTTTTCTGCATTTTCTGACTTATAAAGCTTTGCTGTGCGTTAAAAATTACAGCTGTTAAATTAAAAAAACTACTTATGTTTTCATGTGTCCCCCCCCCCCCCCCCCCCACACACACACGTTTTAGCATCTATAATTTCTAGATATTTCTTTAATATAATTTTGTTGACCTGAAGCGTCATAACTTATTTGAATTATAGTCTCATTCTGCATCTCTGTACATGGAGGGAACAGAATTCATTAATAAATACTCAAATTCTATATAACACATGTGTTTCTTTTCAATTTCGATCTAACCATACTTTAAAATGTGTCTAATATTTGAAACTATTAGAAAATTGCTCTGTAAGTGCTTTGCTGTTAATTTTCAATATGAGTGCAGCTCTTTTAACTGATTTTGGTAATATACTGACAAAATTGAGATTATTTCTCTTCACCTGTGTTCTGGTAAAGGAGATTCTGGACTTATACACTTTCAGCACTGCAGACCTTTTTGTCCACATGCTCACATCCACATACTACATGTACAGAGAGAGGTTGTTAGGTATATTATAAATTTTGTAACTGTGTGATAAAATTTGTTCTCAGAACCTTGAACTAGATTGAATAGTATTGCATATCATTTTTAAAGCCAGTTACTATGTTAATTCAAGCTAGAAAGCAGATCTACACAGTTTTTAAGATAGTATTTTCTGTTGCATTAGTCTCAAGCCATCTGGAGGAGTGATGTTTACAACAAAAATTCGTAATAAATCAAGGAAAAAAGTTAGAGACTTTAAGTTCACACACTGATCATTTTTAAATATGTAGATTTGATTAAAGCTACTTTCAAGTCCATATCTTTAATAACTTCTGAAATATGAATTAATTAGATTCTGTTTTTAGATTATGAACTTTATTTCACCTTTTGACATAAGTAAACATGTTTTGCTTGATAGCGAAGGAAAGAGCAGATAATTAGAAATAAAAATAATTATTTCATTTTAGTAACAACAAAATTGTGAAAATTAATAACAGGTCTTAGTCATCACATTAAAATAATTTTTTTATGACAAAACTATTAAAGTTACATTTTTTTTTATAAGGATTAAAGTTGATGTTTTTACAATGTCTAGCGATTCTCAAAATTTCAGAATAATAGGAACATTTTTACTGTCAAGATATCTGACGAAATTTTACAGGCGTGAGATTTGATATCTGATACGTTTTGCATCATATTCTCGTGAGAGACCAGGAAGTGTTGCCGTTCCCATGATCAGATTCAATAAATACTAGGCCAGAATTTTCCATCCCCTCAGTTGGCCAGCCAATTTCAGTTAGAGCACAACTATGTTGCTTCGGGCAGTCGGCAAGATACAGTGTGAGCATAACCACGCTCGGTGGCGTGTTAATTTTTGCATGATGTAGGCTCGCTTTGTATTTCAAATTCAGCTAGAAAGCAACTATGTATTTTTGAAGCAGTATACCATACGCCACGTGGTGCGTCGGTATAACCTAAGTGTGAGTCGTTGACAAACCAGTTAAACTTTAGAAGCATATGTTGAACTTTGAACTTTGGGGTGAATCGGTTAATTGAACTTGCAAATATATCTTCAGAAAATTTCTCTGATGCCTTTTCCGTTTTTGACTTTGCAAAATTTTCAACATATCTACCAGTGATAGACTTGTGACTTTTATTTTTCAACTACCTTTCTTAGTGTGGGGTTTGAAAAGCTAAGTGGCAACCAAGTTCCATTTGCAAAGCTAAAGCTGAAAATATCCACGGCTATCCAGGGTCACAGTTGAGACAGCACGTTATGGTTAACCCCCCATCAACGCTTTCGCCTCACAAGGTACTATGAGGAATCTTACAGGGTGGCTGTGGGTTCTCCATTATCATCAGTTGCAGCAAATCTCTATATGCATAATTTTGAGAGAGGTTTCTGAAGAGTGATACCCTCAAACCAACCTCCTTTTACGACAATGATACTTTCACTGTGTGGCCAGGCATTGGATGCATTCCTTAAAAATCTGAGTGGAATTTATCTGAATATACACCTCACAATGGAAGTAGAATGGGAAGGTGTGACATATCAGTAGGCGACTGATTTATTTAAAATATTGTTGTATGCAATCTTATGACTGTGATGCTCAGATTATGTCTCTATTTCATTTTTGAAGATAGTTGGTTCTGAAATTGGTGACCAATCAATAATGTGAGATTTTATCACGATTTCTTTTAAATAAATGATGAAAGAAACTTCAAATAAAAATCTGTAGAAACATTTAAGTCAGTGTATACTTTTTGAAATAAAATTCAAATGTCTGGTATCAGGAAACTACAATGAACTGAGTTTAAATGTTAATCAGCTTTAAGTTGATTACAGGTTAATTTACGTGAAAATAAACATTTATTACAAATAACCATCCTTTATAATTAAATACTGCAGACTAATTAAAAGTTCTCTTCACTTATTCAAATATTTTTCTAAATTTAAACTAACATCACTGAAACTCCATCATCAGAAGATTTTGTAAACATCAAATGGTGCAGAATTTTTCTAAGTTCAAACTGCCCACCACCTCTATGCCACACACTTGATCCCAATCAAATCAATGAAAATTAACTGTTGACTGCTCCACCTTTAATAGTCTCACCCCCAATACAAATACTTTCAGTTTCTTTTACTTTGAGATTGTTCTAGAATGGTCCAAAAGCTCAGAAACACATTATCACTTTATGACAAGAAACAATGCAGACATCATAGTCCAACTTCCCAAATTTTACTGATCTTTACCAAACTTTCTTTAAATATCACTTCCATGTTACATCTTTTAGTGTGTTCTAATCTAGTTCATTTTGACATACAACATTACTATGTACAAAACTAATAAGGAGTTACTAACCAAAACTGTTTATTATTCCAACACATTTCTGTGAGTCATCTTTAAAAATAAAATACATGTTTTTTACCCTTTATAGTTTCAAATAAGGCTTGTACGATTATTATTATTTTAAAACTTCCAATCTTATATAAACCACAGGGACTGGGCAAAAGTCCAGGCTCTCCTATACTTACCAACCTGATTGCTGTTTTCAGGTGGTTTCCCGTTATCATCAAGGTAAATGCTGGGACAGTCCCCAATCTTTGGCTCACAAACTACACATTTCATGAACAAAAAATCTCACATGCAGAACATAGTTACACATTTTTCAAACAGATGGCAACTCTCCGCTTTCTCCATTAGTATGTGATATAACCTGACAGTACGTATAAAATGCTTGGTATCAGCAAGGACATGTGGCCATAAATCAAAAGCTTGAAATTTTACGAGGCCAATGAAGAGTAAAATTTATCAAAGGCACCTGATCCCTAATGTTGGAAAAAGGTGTTCAAGAAGAAGAACTTTATGGGAACATTTAGAAAGCATTTAACTGTAATGATATTACAATCTGTTATTAGATTTCCTTTATCTATATCCCAAACCTATTTTTTTGAATGTTATTATTAGTAAGTTATGGCAAACTTTAAGTTTTTACTGTTTAATTTCCTTTGATTATTAGAAACTCTATTATTCTTCATTTATTTATTCTGAAAATCTATATTTAAAGTTCTTTTAGCATTAACAACTTTCTGTGATAAATATTTCCTCATTAATTATTTTAATAAACATCATTTCCTTCAACATTTCAAATTCTATTGTCCTCATTGGTTGAGGACATCACTGGCTATCTGTTCTTCCCACCTTCATAACTTGATTTACAGATCTTCCACTACCAAGTTTTTACTTTTAATAAACCATACACAAAAATTTCACAGAAGTTGTGATAGTATTGTCTCCACAAGGCAATCAACTTTCTCCCATTTGAAAGCAGATACAAAATTAACTTTCTTTGATTCAGAAAGATAGCTGAAAGTCTTTCTGCATTATAATGAATTCTTAGATATTTTCTTAAAGATGAGGTTCAAAGAAACATTGGCACATAATTTGTACCAGAAAACTATCTACACTGATTGATACTAATGTGCCACCAGCTTCCATCACAATATAACCCTGTTTTAGCAACATTTGTGCACAGCACTAGGGCCCTCTCTGACACTGGGGGCCTCTCAGAAGAAATGATACATCTCAAGATCATCTTCGGACGTAATAAATATTCATAGTGTTAGATAGAGAAAGCCAGTATTCTGACACTATCGAGATTGTACAAGCAGGAATAACCCCAGACAGATATCTTGCTTTCCTCCCATATGCCAGTAACACACAGGGTAAAATTGGAAGGACTCAGCACAGTATGATACAAAAAGCCTTTTCAGGTCTCCTGCCAAGATAAGTGACATGCTGTGCCTGGCTGAGAATGATCTAGGCCACATCCATAATTGCAGTTCTTTCCTGGTCACCATAGATGTCATGCCTCTCTAAATCAACAACCCACACTGTTAGAGCCTTAGCACCCTTGAACGCTACCTCGAGATGCACCCTCCACACATTCTTCCTAGCACTGCCTTCCTCATTTACTGACACAGTTTATTCTAAACAAAATTTTATTTATAGTCCAGTTCCACAACTACCATCAATTATGCGTCTCTGCTATAGGCACTTTCCTGGACATACTGGAAGAATCTTTTCTCCAAAAGCATATGTTCTGATCAAGAAGTCTTTACCTTTTACTAAAAAAAATCTGACACAAGCTCTTATATTCCATAATTATCCATGTGGATTGGTCTATAAACATATATGTTGAGACAAAAACAAACCAGCATACAGAAACACACAATAGAAAGTCAACTGTATTCCTACCTTTCTCAAACAATTCTCTATTCGCTGAGAGTCCCTAGCCCAGATAAATTTATATCCTGAGCCAAACACAAACCAGCACACTGGAACACACAACAGAAAATCAACTGTACTAATATCTTTCTCAAACAATTCTCTACTGACTGGGAATCCATAGACCATATTCTACTTCATGGTTACAACTTTCTCAAATCTTTTCCTGCAATATACTGTATTCCCCACACTATCCTTCTCACAACACATCACACTACCTAAAATGAAAAATACATGTCTGCACAAATACCAATCTTCTAACACTCCTAAACCAGCCTATGGTTCCTTTCCCTGTAACAGGCCTCATTACAAAATATCCAATTTTCATTGATGTACACAATCTATTGTAAACCTACCATTGATGAAACCTACCCCACCATAGGTGATGCCACCTATAACATGTCCCACCCCATATCAGCTCACCTGCCACCATTGCCTGAGTTCTTACATTAGCCTCATCACAAACCAATTAGTCAAAAGAATGAACAATCGCAAACTAACAATTTAGCATCAAAATCTAAATCAATTTGTAGCTACCCATGCCAGCTCCCACAAATCCCATGATTTCAATAACCGTTTCACAGTAAGAGCCTCACGCTGTATCCCCATATTAACTCTACAGGTGTAAACTATCTTACCTATACATTTTGGAACCAGACACACCACAATCACAGATAATACATACCTTGCTAAAACCAATCACTTGCCAGTATAATTTATATATTTTAAGCTTTTTCTCATTACTGGCACTGGACTATATAGAAACCAACTACATGTTGCAAAGGTAGATAGTGTGAATCAAGAGGGAAGAGCAGAAAGCCCAAACACCCTAGCATTGATAGAACCAGATATGTTAGATCTGAAGCATTTATGTTATGCATTGAATGTTTGTGTTGCTATCTATCTGCGAAACATGAAAATTGTATCCTTTATGATAAGTGTATTTTAGTTTATGAAATATATAATTTATAAGGCAGAGATTAAATAATCTCCCAGGGAAGCAGTCTAAACACTACAAGCAGGAAGGTTGTGATATAGGGGCCAGGACTCAAACTTGGTTCTGTGTCTAAACCAAAGTAGTACCTTCACATGCACAGCCACATTGGCAGCTACGAATTGTTATTAATATTATTGTCGTATGTCCTTATAACGGAGAATGATAAGCAATTTTGATTGGATGGGTTCAATTTTTCTTTGGGATGTTGTTCTTGTTGGACCAATATTTTTTCATTCTTTCACTGATGGTTTTCTTTTCTTCCACAGTCCAGATTTTTCCTTTTTTTTTTTTTTTTTTTTTCAAAATAACTTCCCATGAGTTCACTTTCTTTTTAAAAATCTATCGGTCTGTGACGACTTCCTTAGCAATGCCTGTTGACTTCAGGTCTTTCTCCACATCCTTCATCCATGTGGTGGTTGTGTGTATTCTAAAATTTGTCTTTTAATTCTTTCATTCCGAAATCTGCTCAGGTGTCCATAAAATTTCAGCCTTTTTTTGTCATGCCTGATTCTATGTTTGAAATTTTCTCTGTAGTTTTTCTAGTTTCAAGGCTATGCGGTCCATCTTCATCCGTTTCACTTGCATATGTGACTGCTGTCTTAATAACCGTGTTATGATGCCTTATCATGGTGTTATCTGAAATATATTTTTTGTTGTAAATGTTTTGTACTAACCCCATTGCTTTCTTCATCTTCTATATTCTTGCTTCCTGTTTTTTCCCTTCTAGTCCTGTTGATTCTCTGATTTTGCCTAGGTAGTTTATCTGTTTAATACTGTTGATTTCACCATATTTTGTCCTTAGTTTTTGTGTTTCTATTTTGTTCCCTATGAATTCTGTGTGTGTGTGTTTTTTTTTTAAGATGAAATTTGTAATCATGTTTTTTCTGCGCATTCCTTGAGCATATCTGTTAGCCTGATGGCCACTTCTTCTTTGTCTGTGATGATTGCTAAGTCATCAGCAAATGCTAGATATGGTATGTGTAGTATTTTTGTCCCTATTTTTATGGGTGCCCACGTTTTATGCTTTCATCTGTTTGTCCCATTCTGTCATTACTTTATCTAGCACAATGTTGATGAGTAGTGGTTACAATCCATCTCCCTGTGTTACTCCTGTTTTAATTTTAAATGGTTCAGATACATCACCCATGAATTTAGCTTTGGAAATGATTTTGGTGTCTGTTCTATCGATCTTCTGGTTTTACTGTCTAAACTGCTTTTTTTTTTTTTTTTTTCAAGTGAACGAACATGCACACTATGGGTCTACTTCTAAGTACCATCAATTTCAATACACTTTTCAGATTTTGTAACTGTTCTGTGCACAATCTTCCAGGTCTGAACCCCGCTTGTAGGTCACTAATGTTTTATTCTAGTTGTTCTTGCGTTCTTTTGAGTAGACATACAGATAGTATTCTGTATATGACTGGTAGAGCAAAATCTCTCTATAGTTATTCACATCAATTCTAGTTCCTTTTTTGAAAAATGGATGGATCAGCACACATTTCCAGTCTGCCGGTATCTTTACATTTCTCAAAATTTCTTGTGTTATTTCTGTAATATCTTTTAATGTTTGGGGTCCTATGTTCTTTAACAGTTGTGCTATTATCCCGTCATCTCCTGATGTTTTGTTATTTTTGAGTTTCTGAATGTGTCTGTAAATTTTTTTCTTGAGGTGGGGGCTCTGATTTTTTATTCTGTTCACGTTCTCTGCTGTTAAAAATCTGTTTGTTCGTTGAGGACAGTTTAGTAATTTTGAAAAGTATTTTGCTAATTCTGCACAATTTTCTTTGTTTGTTAGTGTCGATTTCCCATTGTCTTTCCCGAAACACAGATTTTGTGCTGTGTACCCTCTGATTTAGTTTGCATAAGTTTTGTAGAAGTCTTACATGTTGTAGTTCTTGAATTCATTCTCTATGGAGTTCAGTTTTTCGTTTATGTACTGTCTCTTGATTTTCCTTATTGTACTTGTTTGTTTTCTGATCCTAAGGAACTACTGATGTGTGAATTCCTGTTGCTATTATAATTTAGATATGTCTTCTTTCTTTCTTCAAGTGGATTATCGCATGTTGTGTGGAATTAGCTCTCTTGCTTTCTGGATAATTTTTTTTTAAAAAAAAAAAAAGAAAAAAAAAAGCCTGACCAGTTTCTAGTTGGTTGTTTCTCCCATTCTTATTTTAATTTTGAGGTTTTAATTTCTTTCACGATGATTTTCTGTATGGTTGGGATCTCCCTGTGAATTCTCCTAGGTGTAAACTTAATTTTCATTCTTGTTAAGAAGTGATCTGAATCTATGTTTGCACCTCGTATCACATGATCATCTTGTACTTTTTTTATGTTCATTATATGAGATTGCCATATGGTCTAACTGATATTCACCTATTGCTTGTATTGGAGACCTCCAAGTTTTCTGTTTATTTGGGTTTCTTCATAAATGATGTTGACATAAGTTTTGTGTCATTTTTTGGCATATTTCAATCAGTCTCACTCCATTTTTATTGTTAAATTTATGTGCAGAGAATTTGCCTACTGTTTTCTTGTATTTCTTCTCTTTTCCAATTTGTGCACTGAAATTCTCTAGTAGGATTTTTGTATCACTTCTGGGTGTTTCCATCATGGTGGTTTCCAATTTTTCCATTTTGTCCAGTTTCTTCCTGTTGTCCCTGTTCGTAGGTGTGTGTGCATTGGTGAAAGAGTACTTTTATTTTTGTGTTTGAGTCACAATGTCATCAGTCTGTTGTTAATTGGATTGACTTCAGTCTCTGAGTGTAGTAGTTTCTTGTATACAATGAACGCCATTCCTAACATCTCTGTGTTTCTTCCCACTCATCAGTTGGTCTTGCTCTTGAAGATCCTTTAATTTCCATAATCTATTGTATTGTCATCAGTCATCCGTGTTTCCCGCACTGCAAGTAATATGATTTTCTGTTTATAAAGTTCAATATGTAAGACCCAAGGCTGACACCGGGGTTGTAGTATCACCTTGGTGACTTAACTAACAGCTTATGAAGATGGAAATTTCTGTGGAATTTTCACAAAATAATTTGAATTTGACCATGTAGCCTACTAGAAACTCAACTTAAATGCTTGAAGGTCGCCACTAGATCTGTTTCTAAACCACAAATCTAGAAGAGGTTCCAAGATAAATACTAAATCACAAAAGTTCACTTCAGAAAAATTTAAAGTTTTATTTTCAAAGTCACATTTACTAAAATGCATTTCACAGTTGAGTCGGCAAATCGAACATTCGTTTCCAAAATATTGCAAATTGTGGAGAGAAATTACCAAACCAAAAACCCCTTTTTAGAATTTCAAAATTCTAACACACATTATTCCCCCAGGCTATCACTCCAAAGTCCCAACATGGCTGAATCGGTAGCGCCAACTTTCAACAGATTTCCTCCCGCCCTGACACAAGACTTGCGCAGGCTCACTCACATAATGCTCCCAGGATCCAGACAAAGCATGATGGCGGCGATTACCAAAACCAGTGACATAAGCAGCTGTATCAAATCTTTTCGCTTCTGCGAGATCAAAAGTGTGTGTAATTTATTTGATGATCCAAATTATTAAAAATGATTAAACTTTGACAATGTCTAGACTTATCTACTAGAAGTCCAACGGCAGTTTAGTGGGAAATTTAGAGTAATTAGTTTTAAAGTTTTATTTAATTTCCACGTGGTGATACAAATCTCTGAAGTAGGGGATTAACCCAAACGTTTGAATTTTTACAGCGACAATCTATCTTTCAAAAACTTAATTACCAGACAAATGCTAAAACATTTTACTAAAACCATTATATATTTAGAATTATCTTAATTAGGGCTGTATACTGATATAAATTTCAAATTAATATTCCTTTTCATTAAAAAGTTCATTTTTTTCTCTTAATTAAAACTGCTAATTAAACTTTGCCAAATTATTTAATTTTACTGCCAAAATATCCGGAACAATGCTGACTACAGCTGGTAATAAAAGTTCAGCTGTCGCTTAACTTGATTTAAAGATATTACAAATCTTAGAATTTTACTTTTCCGATCGCGTGTTTTAAAACGTGAACAAACGGGAATATATCTTAAAATAAACGTTTAACGATATGATAAATACACTTTAAAATGATTTTTATGGCGAATTGTAACTGTAGGAACGATTACCGGGAAATTCCTTAAAGTTGAAAACTACTCTTCTTTCGAAATTTCTAAGTCCAGCAACTTTACAATCGATCTATATGTTTACTGTGAATTTACTTCCTCCCTTATTCTTGAAGCTAAGGAACTAGAATTTGCCAAAATTCTAAGGTGCTTACAAATAATCAAGTTATGTACTTTCCTGTCTGTATTAATGTTGTACGTTAATGGTCCCAATGTAATTTTGTGGAAGTTTTCTAGAGAACTCCGACTTTCTCTCAGGTGTTAGGTCAAGCTCCCCAGAATCTACATGCTTGGTTGCCAGAGGAACATTCCTGTGGGTGAATTGACCACCTGAGGTAATTTTGTAATTACTCATACCAGTCATGTTTTGCTTGTTTAACCAGTTTTCACTGGGTGAGTGTAGGACCAGAGATTTTTAGTTCCTGAAATGTATATTCAGCCACACCAACTAGGTGAACAGGTGCTGAACACTAGCCCTTGGGTGCCAGAACAGACACTAATAGGTTTATGTTAGTATTTGGTCTGCCCTGGGTATTTCATTTCCCCATTACCACCCATATCTGGGAAGCTTTTCCGTATCCGCCACCTCAGGAGGCGGCAAATGGGGGTTATGAATTATTTATTATATTTTATTATTCTTTTACTTTTGTAAAAATAATTTATCAACATCAATATATTTCCATTATTATTTTCTTATCCATAATTTTGTTCAATGAATAACATTTCTATTAATACAGTTTTTGCCATCCGGCCAACTATGCTTCAACTGTAATGATAAAAATCTGACTTTCCATGCTATACTTCATAAAAATACTTTACCCAGAACAGTAGTTGCAAGTGGCAACCACTGCGAGCAAACAGCCTGTAACTGAACTTTTGTGTCTGTGTGACGTAAGTCTCTTGCAGTAAGCTTGACATTAAGACTGTTCGCAATTTTTTGTAGTCGTTCCTTATCCTGAAAAAGTAAACAGATAACAATCAAGAAATAAATATCATACTTATTATTTATTATACCCAAGCTAATCATCTAATATTTTCATTGTTATGAACATCAATATATTGTCAGAAAATAACAAAATTATGACATAAATAATACAAAAAAAAATGTTCATACATAAGTTTTAAAAACAGCAACAATGTAAAATATCTGTTACGTAAACACTTGGTGATGGATCTACAAATTTTCCAAGCTGGAGTGCTAACACATGCAGGAAACTTCGGCATGTGCATACCTCCTGAACCATATGACTCATTCTCTTTAACATGAAGAAGGTTTAAGACCGAAATATTGTGTATATTTTTTTGTGTTCATGATATATGTTCTTCTCCCATGGCTGCCTACAACTTTGGTGAGTGATGAGTCATTTTCCATTTCCTTCTAATTTATATTGCTTAAAGCCATTTCCTTCTTCCTTTGATTAATTCCTGTATCTAATAAGGGGATATATAATTTTAAATGGGACCCGCAGAGCTATGTAGCATTCCTAAAGTGGCCCGCAAGATCATATGAGTTAGCTACGTCTGGTTTAAAGCCTTCTGAGTTGCCATTAAAAGCAATTTAGGAAAATAATTCTGGATACCTGTTATTCAACTGAAGGTTTTTTGGTAATGCTGCAGATCTTGACACATTTTGTGCCAGTAATATAGGATTTATTTATTTCACAATTAATTATATTATTCAGTAATCAAATTCATATATTTTTATAATTTTTCTTAGATAACACAGTAAATCTCAAGTAATTTTGTTTCTTCCCGTTTCATGAAATAATCCATATAGCGAATGTTTCATTTTTCATTAATTTGTTTCTATTGCTGCACAAATGGCTTGCATTATCTTGATGAAACTTGGAACCCATGTTTCTGAATGGGCTATTGTAGGAGAAAAACCACCGCTTACCATAAAAGAGGATTCCTGTGGCGTCGACACATGAAAAAAATACGTACACATATAGAATAAAATAAAATGGCCCCTCTTCAGTGGTAGTGTGATGGCTGCATGTTAGAGGCCAGCTGAATTGGCTGCCAGCCTTTTTTGAGCCCATCTTCTTATAGGAATCAAATTAGGATAGGGAAATGAGCCACCACTTACCTTTAGATGATGGATGTGGGGTGCGAACACCTTTCCGCTACTTAGCGTCTTTTTTTCATTGTTATTATATATATATATATATTTATGTATCGACGCCGTAGGAATCCTCTTCTATGGTAAGCGGTGATTTTTCTCCTATCCAAATGTTTAATATATCCACTCTCAGTGCCTTTGTTTCCTAACAACCTATGTAATATATATATATATATATAAAACCAAGGATTGATATATATATATATATGAATAAATCAACCCAAACCTATCTCCTATGGACTACACAAGGTATTAGTCATTCAAATGCATATAGCAAAAGGAGAAATTGGAATGAAATTTGATTCATAAGGGAAAAAATTTTAAATCTGTAATGAACAACATTTTTAACAATCTGGCATAATTTGAAAAATATTGAATCAATTTTGACAGCATTTTCAGATAACAAACCTGATATTCTGACTTATGAAATTTGAAAGCCAACAATCTGACTTAGAATCTGCCATATGTCTTATCTTGCTATGTGATCTGCCTTTGTAGCAGGGAATAAAAATGTGTATGTTATGTATGTTATCTCACTCACTCTATTTTTTTTTTTTTGTTATAATGTTTCACTCATTTGTGCAAGATCACAAGGAGATGTCTTCAATTTGGACACGGGAATATTATGACGCATCTTGTTTCTCCTCCCAATGGACTAGTCACTGTAGAATTTTGTCCAAATAAAAATGAGGGTTAAAATTGTAAAATTTTCATCTAATGATACACATGTTTTAAACTGTGCAACTAAAATTACTGTATCGGCAAATCAGTCTCAACGATACTGGGAAATGTCGGTGTCTCTGATAGCTCTCGTATAAAAAAGGTATTTTGAACATAATGACATTTTTGCTGATAGTAACACATAAATTTGTGTATATGAATTCATCATACGCTGATTTTGAGGAAGGTGGAGGAGGCAAATTAACTCTTTCTGCTGGCAGATTATTCCAAAAATTAAAATGTCTCTTAAATTTAACAGAATTAAAAAATGTTAATAACCTTCATGAAACTGCCAAAATTTAATTACTAAAAACAAAAAAAAGAATCAAGGTCGCAGGGTAGCATATTGTGACCACTGCTATTCATTATTCTAATGAATAATTGTGTTGATTGTTTACTATTTGAAATTAGATTGTTTGCAGATGACATAATGCTGTATAAAAGGATCAAAACAATAGAGGATTGTAAACAGTTGCAGGGTGGTCTGTACAGGATATCTAGTTGGGTTGGTAAACATGGGATGAAGATAAATGCAAATAAGAGTCAGTTAATTAGATACACAAATAAAAAACAAAAGGTTAATTATGAATATAAGGTGGGGAAAGAATTGCTTGCTGAAGACTTGAAATGTAAATATCTTGGCATTACTTTTGATAACAAGCTTAACTGGGCAGGACACATTGGACAGGTGGTAGGAAAAGGTTTCAAAAATCTGCACTTGTTGGAGCCGGTGATGAAAGGATGCACGAGAGAAGTAAAGGAATTGGGTTACAAAACTTTAGTCAGACCATTGCTCGAATATGGTAGTGTAGTATGGGACCCACATTTTGCATATCAAATACACGAGTTGGAGAAGGTGCAAAGAAGGGCTGCTAGATTTGTTTCTGGAAATTATCGCAGAATGCAATCAGTGACAGATATGATAAAGGAGGTGGAATGGGATTCATTGTGGGACAGGAGGAGGATAAGGAGGGTCATGGGAGTGTACAGGGCGTATACTGGCGATGAGGCATGGAAAGATATTGCAGTAGGTATGAAAAGTAGTTCATGGAAGGGAAAAGATGACCATGACGACAAGCTGGCACTCAATTTCAGGCACAAGGGTGTGGGAAGATTTTCTTTTTTAGGTAAGGGTGTCATGGATTGGAATGAGTTACCAAGGGGAATGAAGAATAATTTACTGAAAACGTTAAAAGAATTTAAAGTTGAAATTTGTATAGGGCAAATGTAGGTGGGTGCAGGAAATTGCCCCCGGAGCGTGTGCTCCATTGCAATTAAATTAAATTTAAAAAATCGCAAAAACTAGTTTATTATGTGATTTACTGTATTAATGAAAAGTTACCACTGCTCACTAGCAATAAAAAAAAATAGCAAACTATAACTTCTGTTCCAGTGAATCTTAAAGCTACTGACAGAAAACCAGAATACAAAAACACTTAGAACAGATGAACAAATATAAAAATTTATCTACACAGAAACTCTGATTTCTTAAAGGTAGATAAATAAAAAATTCAATGAAATTCAAACTTCAGAACAAGAAATATCATACCAGCTAAGGCTTTTAAAAATAAGCAAAAAATATGAAGATGTGTTGAAAGCTGAAAATCACAATTTCAAATAATTAAACAATTTTTCTATACTGCAATATATGGAAAGTGGAAACAAAATTGAATAGTGTCCTCTTGAATGCAAAAGTGTAAATTGGAATAATACTAATTATGGATTGCAGTTCTCCTAAGAAATTAATCTTGTATACTAGATCCAATCAAAAATTAACAGTAATTTCTTTATCTTAGTGGGCTTTGTTAATACGATTTTAAATTTTTTTAATTTTTTTTGTTGGTACCCATTTTAGATGATTAGTTTATTTTCAACATTCAAAAAGCTAAAGTGTGTTTTTGTGCTCAGCAATTTTGTACTTTATAAAAAATGGATCAACGAAATGTATCAAATTTTGCTTTAAAAATGTAATAAAGTGAAGTACTGCATTCAAGATGTCAACAGTAGCTTTTAGTGAATCTGCTATGACTAAAACAAGAGTTTATGAGTGGTACAGACGTTTTAAATGGGACTGTGAATATGTTAAAGATGAAGACCACCCAGAACACCCTAACTAGTGTTGTAAAAAAATGTTTTTTTTCTTCCTAGCTTGGAAAAAAAAACATGTTTTTTTCTGGGACACATTTTTTTCACATCCACTAAATCTCAAATTTGTAAGGTAGTTATTGTTTAATTCGGGAGGATCCAACCAAGCTTCGGGTTGTGGACTAAGTTAAGTTATTACTGTTTTAGAGTTTATTCTAAGTACTTAATTTAAAATCTACTATATTTTTCTGGTTCAGTAGAAAAAGAAAAAAATACGAAAATATTGGCAATATTGACTGAAATTTTCTTTTATGAACAGGGACTTCCCGAAGAGGCTATTTTGCGCAAGAAGAAGTCCCCATTGTTTGGATTGATACTCGCTATATGAACTAGTGCTGCCAGCCCTACAAATTTATCTGTAGACCTACAGGTCTTTTAAAAAAATTAGGAATTTAAAATTTATCTGCAGTTTTTTGCCTCTTTTTATTACTTATTGTGCTTTACTTATATTCGTACACTTGTTAAACTCTCAGAGTATAGTGGTACTAACTCATTAAATTATCAGTAATTATGAATCGTTTCCTTGCAACCGTTGGTGTAAACCAATGATTGAAAAGAAGTAAAGCTCCTATTTTGTATGAAAATACATTTAAATTCAAACTTAAAAGACCTTAATACAGAATTACCAGTGCAGTCTTTAAGCACATTGTGTACTTTGCTCATAATTTAAAATTGCAATCTCAAAATCTTTTGTGTACAATACCAGAACAACCAGTAAAAGAAAATGTAACTACTTCTGAAGTTATGAATATAGAGGAGACAGAAGAAGAAACAGAAAACTCCAACACCGACTGAATTAGTGTTGGTAGTGCTGATACTAGTGAATGTGGTACTGACATAGAGGATGAATAAAATAATGCTACCTATATAGATTCATTATGTAAGACATTATATGATTCAGTAAGATTTAAAACACACTTGTAAAATGAAAGTTCCTTAAATAAAACTGTAATTTATCAAATATATTGTTTTCTAGAAGGGAAAAAAAGCAAGAGGTGCTAGGTTTTTTTTCACAAAGCTGGATAAAAAACTTTTCTTTTTTTGTCAATTTGCAACACTAGCCCTAACACATCAACAACTGGCTAAAAAAAAATTATTCTGTAAAATCACTGTATCACTTTTAGTGAGGTCTGAATATCATATGGTTGATGCCAAGAAATTTTTTCGAATGTTTTGGGTATGAAACATGTGGCAGCAAGGTTTGTTCCAAAATAACTGAATTTCGATCAAAAACAATGTTGTGTAGACATCCTCAGGAATTGCTGAGTGGAGTCAAAAATGATCCAGAATTTCTTAAAATGGTCATAAGAAGTGACGAAAGATGGGTGTATGCATATTACATTGAAAGCAAGGCCCAATTGTCTAAATGGAAGCTGCCTGAAAGGCCAACATTGAAGAAAATAGGACAAGTTCAATCAAATGTGAAGGTTTTCTTCACTGTTTTCAACGCCATTGTGCATCATGAGTTCCTGCCAAATGATCATACTGTTAATAATGAAACTCATGAAAAAGGAGCTTATAAGTGATATAAATAATAAAGGGAAATTAACCCATCACATACCAAAGTTGAAAGCTGTAATGAGAGAAAACACGTATGGTTGAGACATAAATATAATAGCGTACAAAACACTAGTGCGTCCGCATTTGGAATACTGTTGTGCAATTTGGGATCCGTATCGCAAAGGATTGATTTACACATTAGAGAAAGTACAGAGAAGAGCCGCTCAATTTGTGACTGCTAGTTACAGTCCTTACGTAAGTGTCACAGAGCTGATTCGTGGGTTGGGCTGGGATTGTTTGGCGGACAGACGACATCATTTTCATTTGAATTTGCTGGAGAATATGCGAAAATCTTTAAGTTAAGAGTGCAACGAAATACTTCTTCCGCCAACCTATTTGGGTCACAATGACAGGAGGGATAAGATTAGAGAAATAAGATGCCATACTGATTCATTTATTTATTCCTTCTTTCCTCGATCTGTTCGGGATTGGAATGCGCAGAATTAGGATTGGTGCTTAGCACCCTCTGTCACCCACAGTATTTGTGATTTGCAGAGTATAGATGTAGATGTAGATGTAGATTTTGGTATGTAGTAAAGAAATGAGCCATTTGTGCACACAGAATGTTACCAGTCATTAATACTGAAATATTGTATCTTTGTCTCCACCTTACATGTTTTCTTTCATTGCAGCCATCAACTTTGGTATATGCTGGATTAGTTTCCCTTTCCATTATTATTCACACTGTTAATAAGGAGCACTACCTGGAAGTTATGTGCCGTTTGCATGAAGCAAACTGTCGGAAACGCCCAGAATTGTGGCAAATCTACTCATGGAACTTGCATCATGATAATGCTCCCACTAATACCTCACTTATTATTGGTAATTTATTGGTAAAAAACAGAAGTATCATTTTGCCTCAGCCACTGTATCAACATGACATGGCCTCTTGTGAATTCTTTCTATTCCTGGGGCTGAAGAGAACCTTAAAAGGGTGACATTTTGCCACCACTGATGAAATAAAAACAGAATCATTGAAGGAACTGAATGCTATACCAAAAAGTGAATTCCAGAAGTACTTCCAAGATTGGAAAAAGCGCAGGAATAAGTGTATATTATCTGAGGGAGATTACTTTGAAGGGGAAAAAATTGATCCAGATTAATATATAAATATTCTTGAAGAAAAACGAATATTTCTGTTATTTTTTTATCAGACCTCATTATATGTATTATATTGTAATGGCACATTACAGCCGTGTGCAATAAAATTAAGTTGCAGGTCACGTAAGATTGCAAACTGTTTTGAGGGTCGAGAGCTGGCAACCAGGTAGCTAGCAGGAATGCAAGGACACGCAAACAATGCGTCCACCCCTGAAACCCACGGGGGGAGCGGAAAGACACACTCTAGTGAGGACACAAAGGTGTGAGTGAGCCAGGGGAGCGGACTGTCCAGTATAGGGCAGACGTTCAAGTATTTTTCGCGGATGTCTTAACTGAAAGTTCAAGTTTGCGAAACCGTTCATTCTGTCGCGCGCGTAGTACCGTCGACCAGTGTTTGAAGGATCGACTCTAGTCCGATCTGATCTTCGCAGAGGAGTGTGGGTTCGCATCCTCTGACCACCACCTACAGTTCGAGTTTTGGAGGAGCGCTCGCCGATGGATCTGCTGTTCCCAGCATCTCATCGCACGTGAATGAAAGGCAGATTTCTGCATGGGGTCATCAGCCATCACCAGTGAAAAGGACAGCATGGCAAGTACCACTACAAACTATTGCGTGTGTTCTCACCACGGCACCAATTTAGTTAACCCATCACAACCTTGGAGAAAGAGACTCAAAGAGGCACAAATAAATTCAATAATCATCATTCTTTTGTAATTGTGTGGTATAAATGTACATGTCATTTCTGCTTGTCATTATAAATGTAAATGTTAATGTTGCCTTGAACACTGATTCATTCCCATCTTCTCATTAAATATTAAATAATAAAATTCCAATAAAAAATTAATTATCTTTTCTGGTGCCGCAAACAGCATGACACTTCAATATGGTCTAGAACTCCACTCAAATTCTGACTAGCATGGAATTTCCTCAGGTCATTAAACTAGCGTGTACCACACGCAAAGTTTATTTTATACATATATTAAAAAATAATGTGAAAGTAGGATGCTTTCAATTTTATATCAAACTGTAACTCATAGATTCTGTTTCTGATATACTGGTTTAGTATGCTTTTTACAGAATTTTGGATAATTTTAAGTTTATGAAAAGAATAAAACTCCAGCAAGGAGCAACAAGTACTAAAAAAAATTCAGACATAAATTACATGCAGCATTTATATAGACTTTACTCTGACCCACCTTTCTCACAATGATAGTTTCATACAAAGACCAAATGTTTTCTAGCACAAGTTGCACAAACAAGGGCTTTTTTGCTTTCTCTTGTGCGCCTGGTAACACTTGCTTGGTTTTAGCATGTAAATAGTAGTCTCCCCCACAAGTATTTCCGTAGCTCCTCAGCAGTTATGTCCAATTTACTTGCATATAAAGATGCAAAATTTTCCACACTGCAACATATTATTGATTATTTTAACTACATCACAAAGAGACTAATAAAAAAATCAGAAGCAGTCAATAATGCTACATAATTCTTTTTGAACCAAATAACCATAATTCATATTACTACTAGTGTAAAAACTGGCTATCGATTGGTTTAGAGTACACATTTATTTAGAAAGCAATCACAGTGATGTAGAACATCATGTTTTTCATTGGCAATAAATTTATTGGTAGATAGTTCTAAAAGTTTATATTCGAAAAAAGTTAAATCCGAATGTTCTATAAAAATTAAATCTACCACATGACCTCATATCTTTGTATTAACCAGGTTTACACCAAATATAGGGTTTAGTGTCTTTTTTACACTCAGCATTGACTTCTTGCTTCCATCTTCAGTAAGTTTTTTGTTTACTTTTCCTATCATTCTTTGTATCCCCTTAATTTGTACAAAATTATGGAAAGATTTTTGCAGTTACCGCAGTAGGTAATGATTAAAGCAGGAAACTTAGAATGTGTGCAGTTTATGTTGAAATTTGCAATGTAATCCACAGTAATTGATTTCTATGATAAACTACTAATAATAATTAAAAACAAAGACATATCAGTAAACAACCATATTTAGATTTTAATTCTCATCAAACTAAGAAACCAACCAGTGTCTCCAAATTCCTGCAGCCATCAGTCTCATACCAAACATGTTCTTTGGCAGATGACTCACCACATAACATTTTTCAAGTTTTAATATCCATTATAGGTGACAGATAAACAAGATTAAAAAATATGCAAATGGAGGACTTTCCTGGCGTATTTATTCAATGAAAGTTTCACGTTTTATGACACCATCCGGCTGGACGACCGTGAAACTTTCATTGAAGATTAAAAACCCTTACTCCAGCCACTATAGCCTAACAACAATCTTGCACTAGTAGCTAAGACTAGCCACAGTCTAATTACTGTTACCCAAGATCAGTTTTTTTTTTTTTTATCATATCCTGTTAGTAGCAGGCTCATGTTGCAGAAGATGGATTCCAGTGCAATTGGAGCACTTTAGACTACAGTGGATTTATATGAGACAGCGCTTTTTTCAGCAATCCCATTGTAATCCACTAAATCCTTTATGCTCATGTTATTCTGCCCCAAAGAGAATCACAGTTATTGTGGTTGATGAAATCATGATTTTATAAACATTTTTATTTTTAACTACATTTAAGATACTTTATCTTTAGTACTTGGCACTTTCTCTAACCAGTTTTATTGTGAATTCTTTTCTTACCTCACTGCACACCTAAATCAGAATCATCTTGAAATTTTTAAATAATTTCTCCATTACTACCATCCTGCACAGTCAATACAATTCATAATGGTTACATATTTTAATAATCTGTGAGACATTTTACCATTTACAGTAGGGAGTACTTTATTTTCTCTGCCCTTATTTAAATTTACATTGAAAAACTATCTCAACTACAGCAAAAAAGATAAAACATATATATACCTAAAGCCCCAGCCATCAACAGCACTAGAAAATATGACATTTCCCCTTTCTGGTGAGAAGTATATGTTTGAGTCATCCACATCCTCTAATCCTGTGGTCCAGTCGTATACAGAATCACTACACATATTTCCAGAATGTGTCTTTGTTGTAGGAGTTCGGCCCAAAATTTCTGTTGTGAACAGCTGAGCCACAACAGCATTTACCTATAAGAAGGAATAACTGTCTGATTACAAAGTGTATTGTACTGCTGGTTTTAATAATGATTACATATGAGTTATAATGGTTTGTGGCAAAGTACAAACAGAAAGAATATGGTCAAACCTAAAAAAGAAAGAAATAAATGACAGAATCATGGAATTAATAATGAACATTTATGAAAAGTGTGAGAATTGCATGCGCTATGTAATAAGACACCCTCCAGTGTGGCTCCATATGTAAATGTTCCAACAAATTGGACTAGGCAGATACAATGGGACTACATTCAAGTCCTAGTGCCCATATACTGGCCATCTTGATTGCGGTTTAGGTGGGTTTCTGCAATAACCTGTGCCAATCCTGGGACTGTCAGCAATCTCCAGCTCATAAACTACACATTTCACAAACAAAAATACACCTATCTCAGAGAACATAAGTTACACGAATTATAGGACAGATGGCAACACTTCTACTTCTCCCATGAGAGTAGGTTCCTTCAGGCAAATGGGAGGATTACCAATCCACCAATGAAGCAGGAGTGGTGACTATACTTTACGTACTTAGAGATTCATGATGATCAGTCTTAATGGCTCTAAGAGGGGTATTCAGTTCATGATTGAAAATGCCTGACAAATAATAAGATAATAGAAACTTGGATTGGTTTCAGATGGAAAGTAGAGTAAGGTAAGGAACTATGTTGTCATCTGTTTTGCTTAATATGTTTTTAGATTAAATAATTGGGGAAGTTCAGGAATACAGAAACCAGGCAGAGTGACGGGATATACAGATGACCTGGGAGGAGACATAACAGAATTAGAACAGGGAAAAAGATCAAGAAAGGACCGAATCAAAGAAGAAAAAAGAAACACCAGATGGAGAATAAAGACTAAAGCATAGCAGAGATGCCAATAAAAGAGAGATTGCGATAACAGGGCATCTCATGGGAAAAGAGGAAGGGATAGTGCCAAAGTTAGAACTCCTGAAGAAAGAAAGGGGAGTAGACCTACTGGAAGACCATGGAAAAAGACAAATGTTCCAGGACAGAGAGACATAGAGGCCAACGGGATTTGATTCAAGATAATTGGTGGATGAAGAATCTTGGAGAGATGATCTGAAATAAAAGAGGATGTGCTGGATGACCCACAAAAGTGTAATGCAAAATGAGATGAGCAATAGTAATATAATTAGGACATTTACTAACAAACAATACTTCTGGTGACTTGAAATTGTGACATGTAATCGCATTCATCTTTTTAGAACCTCTCAATTTGGTGAGGGAAACATTTAAATTCCTTATCCTTGTTTGTTTGTTTTGTTTATTAAGACCTTTTATTCCTGCTCTCTTTAAACAAGTTCTTTAATGTCCTCACTTATAATTTATTTTCAAAACATTTAAAGTATAATTACCATATGAAGATTATTCTCTAAAGGAATAATTAATCAAACCTCCTTTGGCATCTTCATTTAAATGAATCAATCCCTTCCTTGTCCACTGTCCTCATTCTTGAACTTTTCATTATTTGAAAAGAACAATGATCAATTAACTCATGTGAGCATTAAGGTGCCATCATAATGGATCAGGAAGACAACAAGCCTAGGTACAAATCTTAAGCACCCACTCTGACCATCATAATTGCAGTTTTTTCACAAACATCTAGGGACAGTCCTCAATAAATTTCATATTTCACAAACTCAAATAAGTTTATCACATAGAATTCAAGTTACACTGACAGTTGGCAACACATCCTGCATCAAAACTACAATAGGCCTAGCTAGCAGGTAGCAGATGGAACCATGCTTTCAAAATAAGATTTACCTATGGAAGGGAATGTGCTGGTTTACCCGAGAAAGTGGAAACATTAAAAAAAAAAAAAATGCAAATGACATATTAAACAGATCATCCTATATCAAGACAAGCAATATATATTATTTATTGCTCTGATGGCTCAGTGCTTAAGGTGTCTGACTGGGGATCGAAAGATTCTCGGTTCGAATCCCTGTCTCGGTGGGGATTTTCATAGGCCCTTAACCCAGCATACACCTCTGGCACACCTTGTTGTATAATGTGAAGTACTCTAGAAAGCTTCCGTGGTTCGCATTCCACATCAAACCATAGGTCCCCTGTATCCGGTAGGTTTGCCAGGTTAAGTTAAGGCGGCTATGACAGGAACAGAATGCGTTGCAATAGAAACCCTGTCACCAGGTCATTCCGACCACATGGAATTGTTATATATTTTGTTTCTATGAGGTTTTTTTTTTTTTTCACAAAACCAATATCGTTTTCATACTTAACTGAAATCTATGAATGAGATACCATTTTAAAGTTTATGGTCTCCACTTTGGTCACATCAATTTTAAAGAAAAGGATTTTCGGAATTTGACCCTTAAAGTGCAGAAAAATATTTTTTTTCTAAAACATGTATGTTCCCCGTGAACTATTTATTTCCCTTGATACCTTAACAAAATCGATAAACAAGATATCATTTTAAAGACTAAGGTCTTTGGTTTGGTCACATCATATTTTAAGAAATAAATGTTTCAGAGTTTGGCCCTTAAAGGTCAAAAGTATTAATATTTCTACAACACGTTTTTCTGTCAAGAGCGATTTATCTCCCTTGATACCTTATCAAAATCAATAACTGAGGTATCGTTTTAAAGATTAAAGTCTCCACTTTGGCCACATCATATTTTAAGAGAGAACTTTTTCCAAATTCGATCCTTAAAGGGAAAAAATATCATCATTCCTAAAACATGTTTATTTACCTTGCTTGATACCTGACCAAAATCAATAAATGTATCATTTTGAGACCAAGGTGTTTGCTTTTGTCGCACCATATTTTATGAAAAGATTTTTTTTTTTTTGGAATTTGACCTTTAAAGGGCAAAAGAATCAATATTATTTCTAGAATCTGTGTATTGTTTTTCTTAATTTACAAGCCATTTATCTCCTTTGTTACCTAACTGAAATCGACAAATGATGTATTATTTAAAGATTAAGATCTCCAATTAGGTAAAATAATAAATTAAGAAAGAAATTTTTCAGAATTTGACACTTAAAGGGCAAAAGTCATAACTATGACGGTCGCATGTATGAGACAGTTCAGAGCTACATCCCTAGATAGCAGCAGCACATATCACAGAGATGTTAATAAACTTCTTTTTATACAATAAATATCTTTTCAGATTTTTTTCTGTTACGGAAACATTTCTGTTTTGCTACACAATTCCAGTGCAAACAATTTACAGTCATATCACTCTAACTTGCACATTCACTTACCTTCTATAACCTTTTGATGCATGGGTTCCTACTTCATAGTGTCCAAAAAATTTTATTCCTTATCCTGTCCATTCTTATAACCCTGTTCTGTTCCTTAGAAATTTCACTTGCTTGAATATTAGGCATTACATTCTTATTACAAAAAACTAGCCTAATTATTCAGCAGCATTGGTAACTCATTTTGCAGGGTTCTGAGTAATAAAAATAACCACCTTTGATCTCTAATTTAGGTTGAACTTTGGATGAATCTTGAATGCTCTTTCAATGGCCATACCAATGTTACAGGTCACTTTGAAGACCATTACTATTTGTGGAATTATGGAAATATTTGGTCATCAAGTTATTGGCAATTGCCGATCACTGACCTGCTGAGTGCAGCACATATAGGAATTCGCTCAACTTGCAGTCAGCACTTTATAGTTGACAGTTCAATCCAAGGTGGCCAGGAAAGTACAAGCTATCAAACAGTGTCTTTTACCATTGGGCCATCACAGAGTACAGAGACCAGCGACCTTAGGAGCCTTCCACCATCCCATTCTTCTCCTATCCGAGGCAACCATCTGCCTAAAGGTTAAATATTCCACTCTGCACTCACAAAACCACTAAGGACCGTGCACAAACTATGTGGCTCGGTCCTGGGGGGGGGAGGGGGAGGAGGGGTGTTCTGAAAGGCTATGCTGGGCTACGTGGGGGGAGGGGAGGTTCCGAGCCAGACCACATAGCTTTCTTTTCATAACATTTTTTACAGTTAAAATGAGGAACAGAATTCTCAACAACATGTGAATATTTATTTCCCTCAGTTAATTATCTCCGTATGTAATTTACAATAGTCTGACAAGTGAAAACAGTAGAAAATGTTTTCTGGAATCAAAAGGGGAAAAAAGCTACGTGCTACATTGGGGGAGGGGGAGGGGGGTAGAGGCTAAAGCCACGTGGGGCTACGGGGGGGGAGGAGGAGTTCACTGAGGCCAAAATGGAGCTACATGGTTTGTGCACGCTCCCTAACTACTGTATTGGATAATTCAGTGACAGTTGGAATACACTTTTTGGCATGTTATCAACTGTATTACTCAATCTTCAAGGCCAATAAATCAGTTAAGTTTTGCCTTCCTTCATGTAGTCAGAACTTGAATCCATTTCTAAACTTCAGTCTGTGGCCACATTCCACAGTGGTGTAGGAACTTAGACCCAAAAAGCACAATGGTAAGGTTTTAGTAGAGTTACTTGAAGAACAGAAGAGGACACTTCAAGCTGAGCTGGAATCTCATCAGGTCAATTTGTCAGCTCACAGAATACATCCACACATGCCTACTAACTTTGGCCAAAAGCACCTTGACACCAAGTAAAGATTTTTGTGATCTCTAAAATGGAAAAACAATCCAACATTCACAGGATTTTCAAATTTCACAAATAAAATGTTTTTTTCTGAAGTTGAGTAATTCAGTAAAAAAAATGTACTGTTTTTCTGCTGGCTAGGCCATGTTCAATTATTGATCATAATTCTATGGATAATGTACATTCAAAAATCATCACCAACTTACAGTTTACACACACCTATAACTCAATTCCCACACCTCATGCCTTCCAATGATTCCAAGAAAGCTACACTATCAGATCATTTTCTTTGGTAATTTAGACTGACATATCAAGATGCTTCCCTCTTCACCACTTCCAGCAACTGGGTACAATATCTCTGGTCCTCACCAAGGCTTCAAAACACAAATTTTAGCTCTGTATTATCATCTTGAATAGATGCAACATTTTAAAACTTTTCACTACCTTCTCAGTACAGTTTCTTACAAACTGAGCTTATTATAAAATTATATTCCCAGGTATTCACATTTTGTACCTTCAAAAAGCAATTCCCCTGCCACCATATAACCACATAAAACACTTCAATTTTGCTGCATGCCTAATGAGTCTCCTTTGTTATTTATGTTTATTCCATGACAACTCACCCAAACAAATGTAATTTCCATATTACCATGTAGCTGCACATCCTCCTCACACTGTAATCAGCATCACACTACCAGCAAGCAAACATCCTAATGGGACCTACCACATGATTGAACCTAAGATGAAACAAGAGTAGAGATTGAACTGGTGGTGATGGAAGTTGACCAACGATAATTTTGGGACAGAAAAATATCTGAGACACTCAGTCGAGGTAAAATTATAATTTAAAACTGTTATAAGATATACAGGGTGAGTCAAAAAGGATTTTACAAATTTGGAATCATACAGAAATTTATTGAGATAACTTACAGAATCGGTAGATTTGTCATTTTGTAGAAAACAATCTCAAGGTTCACATAAAAGAGTCAAGTGTCATTTTGCTTTGATATGACTTCCATTTGTCATGCAGGAAACATCCCACTGGTAATCAATTTCTTACCACATTCATTGCAGAAAATCAGGCATAAACTTGTGCAACAGCAGTGTAGATTTGACTTTTCAGGTCGGCAAAATTGTTTGGTAGGGGAGGAACATTCTCAGGATCTTTAATGAAACCCCAGAGAAAGAAATCCAGTGATGTCAAGTCTGGGGAGTGAGTTGGTCATGAGATGGGCCCTTCATGGCCAATCCACTGACCTGGGAAGTGATGATCTAGGAAACATTAAACTTCTGTGAGGAAATGAGGTGGTGCACCATCTCAATTCAGTCATCTTCATCAATCTGTGGAATTAAAATGTTTTCAAGCATATCATATACAATATCAGTGACAGTTTTCTCCATGAAGGCGAAAGGGCGGCATACTTTCAATTTGCTAAGGGCACTAAATACATTAACATTGGCACTGTCACGAACGTGTTCCAGGGTCGCATGTTGATTTTCACTGCCCCATATTTGCAGTTGTGGGTTTTCACCATGCCACTGATATGAAATGTTGACTCAATTTTGAAGATTATTGTGTTGAGGAATGTCTCAATGTCCTTTATCCGATGCAACATTTTCACACAGAATTCCCCATGAGCAACCTTATCACTAATGTGTTGAGCCATTTTGAATCTGTATGGCTTCAGTGTAAACGTCTATGTGTATCGGTGTGAAATTTATGCCAAACAGTCTTTTGCATAATGCCAGTCTCACGAAATGCACATAGCATTGATTTTTGTGGTCCATGGGAAAATCTCTTCTTATACCTGTTTGACATAATCATCAACATGCGGCGTGACCTAGTGACTTAGTATCATGTCACAGTGAACAACAAAGTTCTTGTGCCCAGAGTTAATTGTAGGCATGCTTGGAGGTTCTTTAGTTTATCGGTGTGAAATTTATGCTAAACAGTTGTTGCAGAGTTCATTTCATGCAAATAAAACACACAGTGAGCATGTTCTGCACCAGTGAAGGTAGCAATTTTAACTTTGCACTATGCTGCCAACCCCGGTTGCAGAATGGTGTACTGATGTATTACATTCATCAAACTTGAGGTTGTACACTACAAAATGACATATCTACCGATTCTGTAAGCTATCCCAACAAATTTCTATATCATTCCAAAGTTGTAAAGTCCTTTTTGACTCACCCTGTATTTATAAATTGACTGTAAATGTGTAAGTGACAGTTTTTCTGGATGAGGTCTTAATGTAGGAAAAGGTCAGGGGGATGGTCTGGTGTTTGATAGGCCAGTTCCCATCTAAGGAGTTCTGAAGGGGTAATGGTTTCCAAGAAAACTCTGACAGCTCTAATCATAAATTGGATGTTAAGATTTTTGGAATCATATGAGCTGGCATGAATTGCCACTGGATGGCCAGGGTTTGCAGTATAAACTTTTTGCCAGCGGCCATTCATCTTTGGGACAGTTGTTGGGTGTTTAGACTGACATAGGAAACATTACAATGAAGACAAGTAAGTTGGTAAATTAGGTGAGCAATAGCACAGTTGGCATGTCCAGAATATGACTAGAATAGATAATGGTGTCTGGATGCATGCTGCATGTTTTACAGCACCGTCTATTACAGGGGAAAGATCCATGTAGAAATCTAGAAGGGTCAGAAGATAGGTGCTTGTGGACCAAGATTTTGAAATTAGGAGGTCTGCTATAGTAAGTGCAGGGGGCAATGGGTAGTATTTTGGTAAGGAGGTCATACATTTCTACAATACAAACACTCATGCCCAAGTTAATGGAGCTTTAAGATCAAAAGAAAAAATAGGGCACCATGATAATATGAGCACTAAGAGGAGCCCTGGCAACAATTTGACTTATGACACAGTGCTATTAATAAAAAGGTGTACTAGAAAACCAGACATGGACATTGGATGCCACAGACTGGGAGTGTGTATCTCTCTGCCAGTGGTATGCAGAACATCAATACCTTGCTTCAGCACTGAGACAGTTCTTTTCAACACCAATACCTTAATTAAATACCTTGGCATAACAAATGATACGCTAGTCACATACTGCTAGCACCTGGCAAATATTGCAGGGAAAATAGAGCACAGAGAAAATCTAGTAAAGAAACTGGCAGACATCTCCTGCTGCAAAGAAAGTACTCATGGTAGCAACAATTGGCCTCATTTATTCTGCTGCCAAAATTGTGCCTCTGTATGGCTGGGCAGTAAACATGTTGAGAAAGTTGACAGCCATCTAGACGTTGCTATGAGGATTGTGGGTGGTGTACCATGAACCACTATTCACCCTTGGATACCAGTCATTTCTAACAACTGTCCCCTGAATATCAGACACCAATCAGACTGCCATCAATAGTAGAAGGTAAAGAACCAGCCAGAGATCCCATTATCGGCTGACCTGCTGACCTTTCCATCAGCATATCTTAAATCAAGAATGCTAACTGCTGTTCCATTTTAGCCCTGCTATGTAATGGAGGTGACGGTGACAGCAAAACTTGGCATGGAATGGACACCTGGTAACTGATGCTACACAGAAGCTACCAGGTAATGACCTCCCAAGGTTGTATTGGAGTAAATTAAACTGCTCCATGACAGCTCATGCTCTATGCCATGCAACTTTGCATTGCTGGGGCTAAGGAACAAAGCCTGTTGTGAATGTGGTGTGGAGCAGATGGCTGAGCGCATCACGGAAATTTGTCCAACCAGATGTTTACTGGTTGCTCTGTCTGCTCCGAACACAACACGAGGCATAATCAAATGAACAGGCTACATCGACGTCACAGTGTAGCTGTTACAATTACATATGTATGGAATTTTTTTTCTTATGGCTTTACGCCTTGTTGATGTTGAGGTCATTAGAGGTGGGACTGGACTGGGGACAAGGAACAGGAAAGCAATTTGGTGATCGCCTTTTAAAGTAAGCATCCCGTCATTCACCTGGAGTGACATGGGGAAACGATAGAAAACCCAAATCTGGATGCCCGATCGGGGGATTCGAGCCGGCGTCCTCCCGAATGCGAGGCCAGAGTGTTTACCACTCACCCAACACATTCAGTTTATGGAATGTTAATGTATTTATCTTGTTAATGATACAGAAATTTGCATACAATAAATAAATAAATAGATAATAAATACAGGTGTGATGATCTTGCATGGCAGTACAGGATGCACAACAGCTCTCCATACTGTGGATCAGGCTATCTAGCATAACTTCCCACTGCTGGTGGCTGAATTACAGCTGCAATCCTTTAGCCAAGGGTGCACAATGAATGTTCAATAGGCTATTTGACAGTATTTAAAAAATATTATAAATTGAACTCATTCTCGTAGATTAATGCTTCAGGAAGCTTAATTTTTCAATTTTGAAAATATAAGTGGATTATTTTTAATAAAAAAAAATGAAATAAAAATTACACTTTTCTTACCTCTGGTCACGTGACAGAAAACGCTCTAGGATTGGTGGTCACTTGAGTGACGTCACACATCTGTAAACACTGCGGCTCGGAATGGAGCTTTTCCTATTATCCAAGTATTCAACTATTTTTATTGTTTGTTGCTGGTCATTTCTTGTAATTAATTAAATTTCATTTTGAATACAAAATCGAGAACAATTTGTAAAAGCCTACAACGGAAAAATATCGAAAATAGATGCCCTTATTTGTGGGTCTGGCTATAGAAAAAAAAACCTGACATTTATTCTGCTGAGCTTAAAAATGTAACAGCTTCAATTTGAGACTCATTTATATTGAATTGAAAGTTAGAGGTTGATTGTTTTGCATTAGCAAACCATACGTCGATAAATTCTGTACGCGAAATTTGTGCAGTCATGCTGAAAATAAAGAAAAGTTTGTATTGGTGTCGCAAATATGTGCAAACAAATTAAGGTATTTCTTGTAGCTAATAAGCAGTTCTTTCAAATAAATATAGTAAGAGATCATTATAATGTGGTATAATGAACTAAAACTCAACATGAAATTTGCTCAGTAGTTTTTTTTTTAAATTAAAAATAATCTCGCTCTGTTTTAATGATGCTATTGTATCATGGAAAAATCATGCGTAAACTTATCTTGAGGCTTGCCAAAAGCAATAGCAACACACAAATCACTAATAACACGCAGAAACACAGCGTAATCATCGACCAAGCTGGAGTGCTTGATAGGTGGATCACAGGAAGCCCATTGTTCAAACTAGTTTTTCTATTGTTAGGCGTGAATTCATGGAAAATAACCTTTGTTCCGAGTAATGTGGTTTATCTACTTTGAATATAAATAACTATTTTGCCTGCATAGACTACTATCAAAACTGACTTTTGTCCCTCTAAATTTAGAAAATATCACACTGTGCGGCGTCCTCCCGGAAGCGGGGCCAGAGCATTAACCGCTCACTCACCACGCTCGGAACAATTGGATGATATGGGCCATTTTTCTTAATTGCAGATTAAATATTATAGATAAATGATATTTTTTGTCAATAAAACTGAATTTGTTTGTTTATTCATTTGCCTACTTCATTTCACTTCATCTCACACAAAGAAACTGTAAAGTGTTTATTATTAACATAAAGAGACGCAATTAAGAAGTAGTGTCCGGGTAGCAGCGTGATTGAAGAGTGGTAATGGAATTCAGAACACCCTAAGTTCAAACCTTGGTTGGGATAATATTTTTTGCATGCATTTTTTTTCGTTTTTGTTTGCTGTTTTTTTGCGCTACCATGTTTTTATTCGAAGAATTCATAATAGTTGCTAAGTGTCATGCAAGCGTTTGAAACAAATTGCTACCATACATGAAAACTTTTAATTTTTTAACTTACCAGAGAGAGAATACATCCAAAAAATACAGGTGCACGGCGGTGAATAATGGAATTTGTTTTAGAAGTGACAATACTTGTAGAAATTTCATGCTAATCTTGCAACAATTCCGAAACACTTTGTGTCCTTTTCGTTGGAATTTTTATGTGACGATACAGCTGCCTGACATAACTGTGTCTATTAGGCGGTATTTACTTTTAATGTGCAAGTAATATTCATTTAAAAAAAAAAAAAAAGAACAACCTGTTTTTTGGTGTGCAAGTAATGTCCAATTTCCTTTTTGATATCTTATTTAGTTGTTTCAAATGGTTGCAATTTGTATGTTATCCAAAAAGTTGTGAAGCCTTCAGAAAAAATAAAAGAAAAATTAAATTGATGTTTTGGTGGATTTTCGGGAAAAAATGATTATGCGATGCAACCAACAGCAACTAGTATCTAAAGAAAATGACAAAAGAAAACAAATTGAACATATTGTGAAGCGAGGATCGAACATTAGGACCCTAACTCTAATAATTCTCCCCTTAAACAATGTATTACATTTAACTCTACGAAATTGCGGTGTAAATTAGTTTCACAGAAAATCGTAAGTGACTTTGTAGCAATATAAAATTGAAGTTGCTACATTTTAAGCTCCACAGAATAAAATTCAATGGTTGTTTCTATACCTATCCCCACAAATAAGGTGTCGACTTTCAATATTTTTCCGCTGTAGGCTTTTACAAATTGTTTTCGATTTTATATTCAAAACGAACTTTCATTAATAACAAGAAATAACCAGCAGCAACAAACAATAAAAATAGTTGAAAACTTGGGTAATAGGAAACGGTCCATTCGCAGAGGCAGCGTTTACAGACGTGTGACGTCACGACTGTCGTTGCACGCACCAGTCAGAAAAGAAGCATTTTGGCAGGCTTTTAAATTCTTTAAATTTTAACTTTGAATTTTACGCAAAATAATGCACTTTCGTCAAAAAATCTCTTCACTCGGTGAATAAGGTGTACCAATAAACAATTTAAAACCATTTTCAAGAGGTAGTCAAATACATAATTGTATTCAAGTCTGAGCAGCAAGATGGTCACTCTATGCATGTGATATCTACATGTTCTAGCTACTGATCAACTGGACCAGCCCTGTGTGGCAGGCAGTATCATCCATCAGATGCCCCACAAAAAAGCAGCTGTAACATCTAAGAATCACATGCAGCATTGCCTGACATAGTGCCACTCCAGAAAAGAACATTAGAATTGTCATATCAGTACGTTTCCATAATATTGGCAGCATTATAATGTGTCTCAGGGGTGTTTAAGATGAACAGACAGTAAGAGTCAGTCTCCAGGTTAAACAATGATAGGATGCTATCCCATTGTTCCTGGGTCCAATCACAGTGATAAAGATGTCATATTCAATGTGCCATTTGGTACCTAGTGTGAGGGCAATTCATTTGACAGGTGACCAAGCACATAAAGCAACCTCTCTATGGTGACAATGGAGACAGGAGATTTGTAAATGAAAATACTGTATCTTAACAACTATTATTTTATTCCTATAAGCTCAGATGCATCTTGCCCTTGTGGACTGGGCTATCATCAGTACATATATTGTGTTTTTTTAGAAATTTGTGTTATTTCTATATATGAACAAATATTAACAACACACTGTATTTATGTATGTACATTTACAGCCACTGATGATTCCCCAGTCAACAAGGGCGAAACGTGTCTGAGCATGCAGGAATAAAATAACAGCTGTTAAGAGATGGTATTTTCATTTACAAATCTTTAACAAACAACTGCAGAAAAATGGCCGAGAACCATCTGAGACAGGAGATGTGTGATCCAGAGGCTGCTGCAAGTTCTCTAGCCAGTGCAGGTACTGTTTGTCTTGAGGCACTTAAGGTGAAATAATTATCTTAATGTTGTATTGTAGCAAATGGTCAACCGTACTCTTGTTACCAGTAAATGTTTCCTCCCTCCTGGAAGCATCTCCGAAGTTGGGAAGTGATGCTATAGGCAACATGCAACTCCTGGCCCACCTGGCAGAGACTGTGGCTATCCCCTAATCTGTCAATGAACCAACTGCATGTAACATCATTTAAATGTGTTCTCTGTGCCAATCTGCTTCCCTAGGAGTCATTTACACATTATGCAATGGTTTCTCATGAATCTCAAACATCCATTAACTTATGGACATGAGGGTATAGATATAATTAGGATAGGGGGGGGGGGGAATAAAGCACAGCTTACCATACAAGATGTCATGTAAATAAGATAGGATAGGGAAAATAAACAGTTACCCGTCACTTACCACAGATGAAGGCAGGAGGGCGAGACACGCAAAAACACAAAAACAAACGAATTGCATAATATTTCGACTTAGTCATGTGGCGGGTTGGGATGTGACCACATCTTTCCCCCTGGCATATGTCTCGCCTCCCACATGACTAAGATTAAAGTCGAAATATTGTGCAATTCGTTTGTTTTTGTGTTTTTACATGTCTCGCCCTCCTGCCTTCATCTGTGGTAACTGACGGGTAACTGTTTATTTTCCCTATCCTATCTTATTTTCAGTGCCTCGCGGCAGTTTCTTTGTTTCCTTTATCCAAGATGTCAGGTAAGTAATGGAAATTGGTTGTTAATTCCCCTAGTTCAAAATTAATAGAAGTTTTGATATCAAACCTTTTTTTTTTTGTCCTAATTCTATATACCTCCTGCAACAAATTTTTATAAATGTTGAATTTACTTTCCAAGACTTGTTTATTTCCATATGCCTTGAATCACTTACAACTTTACCAAAATCTTTATTTTAAAAATCTATATAAAAAATACACACTTGTTAGTGAATTCAATTTAGTACACAGGAATCATAAAATAAAATTGATACATACTTGTTCAAGAACTTGTGTTAGATGTACATAAGCATCCAATGGTGAGAACTTCATTTCCAATATGAGCCGGTCAATTTTGTTCAATACGAGTACTGGCACGATGTTTTCCAGCCATGCTTGCTTTAATGCCACCTGAATAACAGTTCATGATACACAGTTAGTATCTACGGCAAAAACACTCAGAAGATTACAAAAATTATGTATAGTAAAACCTTTTAAAAGATTCACCCCAGTGAGGCCGCATGAGTTAAAGCACTGGGAATGTACAACTGGATTAGAATTTAGTCCTGGTTCCCACATACTGACTATCTTGATTACAATTTTTAGGCAATTTTGTGCAATTGTCAAGACAAATGCTGAGAGTGCACCCAATCTCTGCCTCATAAATTATACATTTCACAGATAAAATACACTTATCATACACAGAACATGGTTACATATTTTGCGGATAGATGGCAACACACATTCCTCGAATAATGAAAATGCTCTGGATCTGACAAATCCATTTCTACTACGGGCAGGGCACACGTCCTCCCTCTCTCATAATTACACAAAAATGCCTGTGTAGTACAGTTGCCAGTGTCTCATGGTCTGCTAGGCCCAATTTAAAGGGCAATGAATTGAAAGGCACAACTAATCACCACCTTAAATGGAGCGAGAGGAAGACTAGGAATGAAAGCATGAAGAAATGTGACTGTAAAAGTATTAATCAATTACCAAAAATAAGAATTAAAAGCATACAATTAACTGAAATGTGGACGTAAGAAGCATTACAGACTGTTTTAGGAAGAAAAAAAAGTGAGGGAAAAGATTAAAAATGTCAGGCAATCACATTTGATCCTATATTTTATACTCAATCCATTATTACTGGTATTATCTTTACTACAGTTCATCACTTTTGTCTTGCTTTGGTTTATATTTAGTACAAAATCTTCCTTCAATATTTTGTTCATGCCATTCAATAACTTCCCAAGGTTGTCAGTCTGTTCTGCTAACAGGACAATGTCCCACTTGAACACCTACACCACATTCAAAATTTTCTTTTACTTCTTTATTGCTTCCTAAGCATACAGGTTGAATATCAATGTGGATTGGCTACAACCTCATGTAACACCCTTTTGAACTGAGGCATGTCTATCACAATTATCTACTTTTATTATAGTTACTTGATTCTTATATAAATTATGAAGTATTCTTCCATCTAGATATTTTAGGTCTGACTTATTTAAAATTTTGAATATCTTGTATACTTAAAAGTATCAAAAAATTATATATGTTTTCCTTGATCTGCCCTTCAAGTATCAATCTTAAAGCAAGAATTTCTTCTCTTGTGTGCAGTTTTTCCTAAAGCCAAACTGATCTGCATCTACTACTTCTTCTACTATCCTTTCTAATATTGTGTATTTTATCTTGGTCAGTAATTTTGAAGCATGTTATGTTGGACTCATGATGCAATAATTCTCACATTTGTCAGATAGTGCTTTCTGTGAAAATAGCACTTTTCTTTAAAATCAGTTTGAATTTATCGTTTTCATAACTGTTTGATATCCATTTGAACAATCTTTGGAGTCTTTCTTCTCCTAGGAATTTCACAAGTTCTGCAGTAATCTCACCTATTCCAAAATCATTTTTTGATTTCAAATATTTCAATGTTCAGACAAATTCTGCCCTTAAAACAGAATCTCCTAAGTCATCAATATCAACATTGCCTCATTTGTCCATTACACTGCTGTTCAAATAACTCCATACACAGCTTTATATATATATATATATATATATATATATATATATATATATATATATTCCTGTCATTTGTTAGCTCTGTCTTCTGGGCATAAAAGTTCATTTCCCATCAGCAGCTTTAATTTTTACACATCTTGTCTTAATTTCTTCAAAATTCAGTTTGATCTTCCTATAGGCTACATCTACTTTATGACTTCTTCACACTTTTCAAGCAGCCACTTTTCTTTTCCTTTTTTGTATATTCTGCTTCTAAAATATCAATACTATTCTCTTCCTGCTTCATCCTCAACATTTTTGTACCTTCTCCTCTGCTCCATTAACTACAAAATTTCTTTTGTGATCCAAGGTTCTCAAGTGCCCCCCCCCCCCCCCCCCCCCCCATAGGCCTAATGTTTCTTTACCAGCTTTGATTTTTTTCTCTCTTCAACACATTTCACTCGTCCACAGTTGAACTCCTTTCAGAGGTATTTCTAAGACTCACACCAACAATTTACTCAAAATTAGATCTCATTTTATATTGTTTCAGTTTGTTCACTCCCAGTCTGTTATGCCTGTGTTGCTTCCTTATTTTCTTAAATTTCAGCATGCACTTCATAACTCTCAGACTGTTTTCAAAGTCTACATCAGCTCCTGGATATGATTTAAAATTGAGAACTTGATTCCTGATTCTCTGTTTGACAATGACATAATCTAACTGATATCTACCTGTAACCCCTGGACGTTTCCTAATGTATATCCTGCATGCATGTTTCTTAAATAGTGTGTTTGCCATGATGAGTTTATATTTTTAATGAAATTCTAATAACTCGCTTCCTCACTCATTTCTTTCTCCTCTAACCAAACACCCTGCCCTATTACCCTCTTTTCCTTCTCCCACTACCACATTCCAATAACTCATGATTATTAGATTTTCCACACCATTCACTTATTGGATTAATTCTTTGATTTTATCATATTTTTTCTGTTCCTTTGTCATCTTCTTGTGACACTGGTGTATACTCGTACTGACAAGGTTGGAGCAGGTTTAGTTTCAATCTCATAAAAATAATCCTGTCACTAAACTATTCATAATGACTTACCCATTTCCTAACTCTCTCATTCATAACAAATCCTACATCAGACCACAGAACCCTATTCCTATCCCCATTTAAGAATCTTCAATTTACAATACCCGAAGATTCTATTTCTTGTAAATCAAAGTTTAACTCTACACAATGTGAATGATATTTGCCTTCAGGTGGCTTTCACTAATCTCACATCCATTTTGTATTAGTGATTTGTTAGGTATCCTTTAATTCAGCAAAAGCACTTCCACTAGCTACCCCCAGTAGTAAAATATTCTATAGATCGATTGTAAAGTTGCTTATGCTGGACTCAGAAATTTCAAGAAGAGTAATTGTCAACTTGAAGGAATTTTCCTGTAATCATTCCCACAGTGAGAATTCATCACAAGAATCATTTTAAAGTGTATTTATTATATCGGAAAACATTTATTTTAAGAGATATTCTGGCTTGTTCACGTTTTGAAACACGTGATCAGAAAAGTGAAAATCTAATGTTTGAAATATCTTTGAATCGAGTCAAGCAACAGCTGAACTTTTATCACCAGCTATAGTCACCATTGTTCCTGATATTTTGGTAGTAAAATTAAATAATTTGGCAAAGTTTAAATAATTGTTTTAATTAACAGAAAAAATGAACTTTTTAACTAAAAGGAATACAAATTTGAAATTTATACCAGTGGATAGCCCAAATTAAGACGATTATGAATATATAATGGTTTTGGTAAAAAGTTTAAGCATTCGTCAGAATAATTAAGTTTTTAAAGATAGATTGTCACGGATTGTTGCTGAAGCGCATAAAAATTCCGCAATTTGGTCATGGAATGACTTTAATTTTAAGATTATAGAAACCCTTTTGAATGTGAATTAAATTAAAACAGATAGAACATGATAATAGAAAGTCCCTGTAAAAATTTCAAATTAAACTATTCAGTACTTTTGGAGATATTAATTAAAGAAAAATTTGCTGACATCATAGGCTCTGAGAAGTCTATAAAAGATCTTGCAGCAAGAACAGATTGTCTCATTCTTACACCGGGAAGTGATCGCGCAACTTCGTGCTAGTTAGAGGAGCAAATTATTCCATGCGGTAGCGGTTTAGGCAAATTCCAACATGCTGTAATACTCACTAATGTTAGGGGGACTTTGTGAGTTTTTGTCTTCTCGTAGTAATGTGCTTAACTTGTGATCTTCAAAGAAACTGTTGTTCGATGCTTTATTCACGTATCTGGTACCGACAATGTACGAGTGAACTATTTTCAAGAATATAAGTATTGTATTACTCTGAAACTGTGTCAAGTAACTTTATTTCAATTACCCTTCGCATTTGGGGTTTAATACGAATGCGTGGTGGTCAATCTATTTAATATTATATGTACCAGAAGGCTACACATGGTCATGAACTTTGCTGTTCACAGGTCAGGTGAAAGTGTTGCATAACCCCCGTGCAGCCCTGGTGCCTGACAGATTCCATACTGTTAGAATAACAATGTCATACATTTACATTTTAAAACTAACTATTTTTAAATACAAACAAAATTTATGTGGGTTTTTTGTAAAGCTTTTGGAAAGCATTTCCATTGAAACAATTAAGTGTCTCATGCAACGTATTTCGTATACACCCTTTAATAATGATTAAGGTTTCTAAATCCCAACTGATCCATATTCTCGAGTGTGCATGTATACTCTGTTTTTTTTAGCTTTTTTTTTTTACCTCAAGCAGGTATGGCAGTGAATCATTCCCTTCTGTGATTGCCCAATTCAGTATATGTCTATTAAAATCTTCCCTACATTTGCATATGAAATATTGCCACATCTCTTCCACTGTCCCTCTTACTATTTTAATGAGCACTACTTGTATTATTTTAGCAAGCAGTACTTGTCATTTAGTTACATCTTAAAATAATTATTCAAATACTTTTCAAATCTCAGAACAATACTCTTTTTCTTTCATGCCCAGATATAGATTTTATAATCAGAATTATGGCATTATAATGCTTTAGTCATTGAAATATCTGCCATTCCTGGACGTACTAATTAAACGTAAACCAGATGGTACTTTGGCGCATAGCGTTTACAGGAAACCCACGCACACAGATCTGTATTTGGGGGCTACCAGTTTTCATCACCCAGCTCAGCGAAAAACTGTTTTGACAACACGGGTCCACCGTGCGCGAGCCATTTCGGACAGTGATAGCCTACGTGAAGAACTAAGGCACCTACGGCAAGTTTTCAGACAGAATGGTTATTCTGAAGAACATATTAAACAGGCCTTTCTCCCCCAGAAACCGAAACTAACACCTGAACAAGAGTCTCCAAAAACCGTCGCTGTGTTGCCTTATGCCGGGAATACTTCTGGAAAAATCGGAAGAATCTTAGCATGATATGGCGTAAGGAGTATCTTCAGTCCACCTATGAAGATACGTGATATGTTACGCACGGTGAAAGATGACCTTGGGCTTCGAGTTCCGGGAGTTTATTCGATCCCTTGTGAATGCGGCAAAGTATACATCAGACAAACTATAAGAACTATTGAGGAACGCCACAATGAGCACCAAAGATATCTGCGGTTACTACAACTGCACAAGTCCGCATTAGTAGAGCATGCTATAGAAAATTTTCACAGCATCAACTTCAACAACACTGAAGTTCTGGCTAAGATATCGTATTTCTGGGACTCAGTGATCAGAGAAGCACTGGAGATTCGATTAAGTGACAACAGCATTAACAGAGATGGTGGTCTGTTCCTGAGCGAGGCTTGGGAGCCAGTCGTAAAAGACCTAAAACAGCAACGTGTTAGACACAACCTTCCAAGCAGACGCCGTCATGACACGTCGACCAATGGGAGATAAGTCGTTCGTGATTGATCAGTTCCAGAGCCCCCGTGTGATGCCGCCAGTTAAGCAACGATGAGTGTGGAGAGCACTTGGATGGGTGACCGCATATGCCAACTGTTAAGGCAACGTTATGCGTGGTTTTTACTTGGATGGGTGACCACTCAAGATACTGCCATGGATCTACTAAATGCCATCCAATTGCTGAGCTACGGGATGCAGCCACGAGATGCAACCAAACCGGTTTGACCCCGTCTATGGCCGTGTGCACCGCCGACCAATCAAAGAGCAGCGTGAAGCTTCCCTTGACAACAGGCTATAAATAGGAGCCAGGACTGGCTCGCGAGTCAGTCGTGTCTTGTCCTTGTAAGTGAGATTTAACCTGATGAAGGCAACGATGGCAGTTGCCGAAACGTCGTTAAAAGATCCAAATAAATATATTAACCGGCAGAAAACCCGAGAATTATTTATTTCAACAATACGCCGGGAAAAACTAAAATGTCATAAGGATTATTTTGTAAGCTGTTTTATCCCTGCTAACAGTTTTATGAAAGTAATTAGCCCAATTAATATAGTGCAATTTGAAGTCATCTTCTATCCTATCATATGTTCTGAAATCATCAGACTATATAATTTACATTGTTTTCTCAGAGCCATAGCAACATTTATATTTGCATCTAGTAAAAGTAGACCATACCATTATTGTTCCAGCTACTTTGTGTATATTCCATATGATTTCACAAACTGAATTGACTTCTATTTCAGTGCACAAGAGGTTTTTATAAGACTACAAAAACACCTTCCCTACTCACCATGCACCCCACATGACCGATGCCATCCATGTATACAATTAATATGTGTAGTTCACACTTGAGAAAAAATGCATCATCTAATGGCAGAGTGGAAAGAATCTGCAGACAAGAGTGTCACAGAAGTGCTGTTGCATTTTATTTACCCCTCAACTTGGCACTACACCCGAGCTACAAAATCTCAGCTATCAGTCATTATGTCGACCACCAGCTCCCAAAAATCATTGGCTGTAGAGTTTAATTTTCAGTCAGCCATTGTAAGAAAGAGAAGATAACCTCAGACATGAAGCAACAGACATCACTGCCACAATCTGCAGTTTGATGCAGCCCTCCCTTTATATGGAAATTGGGATAGCTTGTTCCACTTATTGAATCAGGCTTCTCAGAATACACCTAGAGTGGACAATGGACTTCTTCCCATGGCATTCCACTATCTGATCCATAAATCAACTTTCACATTGTAATGAGACGAGCTAGAGAGGGGGGGGGGGGGATTTAAAATTTTAATTTATTTAAAGAATTTAATTTTGGGTTGGCAAGAATCTTAACATTGCCAGATCGCAAGGAAACTGACATTGATAATTTTTTTTTTTCATTTGGCTATTACACCGCTAGGCATATTTAAATTGAATATTAACATAAAATCACTGGAATATCAAACAAGCCTAGACGTTACAATTGGCCGATTTATTCAAGCAAACAATTGAATGAATTTACTTTAATCGGAAATTATCTAATGAAGTTAGATTATCAAAAGATGACAAATATGCACAACATAAAATGATAGTAAATGTCCGCAATTAAGACATATGTACATGTATATGAATATTAATCTAGGGCGCCGTTAATTAAAGAAAATATGGAACTTATGATTTGTAAGGCCTCCACAACACATAATGTTCGATGAAAATGCCAGCTAGCTCAGAATTAAGTCTGCTTGGTGAGCATAAGTCTGTCTCAAATCGCTTACGGGTCATTCGCAGTCTCAAAGAACACAATGATTCCAGACCTGGCGAGTGAACATTACCATCTGGAAGACAGCGTCTCTGTTGGAGGTCGCACAGTTTGTCTCAGTGTGATCTCGATGCAGCGACCAGACGGGGATCACCGGCCTGTGACCATAGGATGGTTACTCTCCAATGTACCCAGAGTCGAACCGTCTCGGACCGTTGCCAAGCCAGAAGTCCCTCTCGTTCTTGGGAAAGATGGCCTCCTTCCTTTCGGCTAAGAAAACATGTCGGGGCAGAAAGATCAAGCCCTGTTTTAACTTATGAAAACCCTGAGGATTCTTTTCATTGGCAGGTCAGGCTTTCTGGACATCACGTGATGTCGTAGCACATTGAGATTCGCGGCAATTTTTCCAGCATTCCCTGCACATCAGTTAGGAAGGGGTTTGACCGTCACCGCCTCACATCCCAAGAACGGGGCAGTGCGGTGGCCTTGAATGGCAACAGTCTGCCGGTCCATTGTCCCTAGGCGTCACAGTGGTGGGCTAATGGCACTTCTTCCGCCCCTTGCTTTTAAACAGAAATCTTACACTCGCATATTTGCGCTGAGTCCTCTCAAATAAACACCCTTGCATATTAATTTAAACATATACAATTTGGGCTGCCCGAGATCAATTTAATTAATCTAATCTGAATAAAATTAATATTAAAATAATTTGAAATATATAAATTGTAGTGTGGGGTATAACGTCCTGCTACAACATCCAACAAAGATTTAGTTTGTACACGTCTGAACATCAGTAACACTGTGATTCTGATTCTGTTTTAACTGCATGTTGCCCATTACAACAAAGGATTATCACAATATGTGAAGCAATGACAACCATAAAGATGCAGCAAACTGAAATCCAGATGTCAGGCTGTTACAAAAATATGCAAAGTACTTATTTAATTATAATCTTAATCAAGTCAAGCAAGAACTTCAGTTCTTCAGCTATGCAAATACCTTCTAACTGGATGCATCTTCTTATCACACTTATGAAAAGTAAAAAGAAAAGCTGAGATATAACTTCCAAAAAAACTAAGGACTGAGATTAGATGTAGTTAATTACACATCTTATATAAAATTAATATTTGTGAAAAACACCAATCTATTGCTTGTAACGTGATTTGAATGGACAATGATTACAGTGTATTCTGTAAACATCCATAAAATAACGCGGCAAAACCCGAAAGTCAATTAATCATGAACAAAGATGGCCGTGGAAGTCTGAGGAATCCATAAAATAATTTTTTTTTAGTAATTAATGGCTAAATCTTACACGTGTCTGTGGGCATACTCCTTCCACAACATCAACCACTACAATAGCTCCATCACATAGCCGCACAGCTGTTGAAACTTCAAGTGAAAAGTCAACATGTCCAGGAGAGTCTATCAAGTTCACAAGGTATTCATCTTTACCTGAAATAATATGCACATTTAAGGATATACTTAAAAAATTATTAACTGAGATTGAAAGTAATAAAATAACTATTACATAAAACATATAGAGGCAAGAAGATTGCAAATGTGTAAAATATGCTTAACATTATTTTTTCTTTTTGATAAATTTATCACGCAGAAGACATTCATTGCCTATTTCTAACTTACAACACAGTGTTGTGTAAAGAATATCTTAAAATTATTTTTGTTGTGGAATTGCAAATGGTTCTTAATGATACAGATTTTTAATGAAGATTATTTATTCTTACGTATGAGGAAGAGTTCAGGCAGCAGAAAAATGAAATCAAACCAAATACATGAAGAGTGCTCCATTACCAAAAAATGAGTATGTTGTGGAAGGATTCAGTACAGTTTGATGGTGAAATACATATCAATTTGCTTCCTGAACAGAAAGCAACCCTGCATGACATTTGCAGGACAAGAATTTTCATGGGGTTGGTCCCTATATGAAAATATCCTCAATGATGGCGAGAGTTTTATGAATTATTGACAAGGAATGGAATCACTGCTAAATAGTTTTAAGAACCAATTACTACACTGGAGTGGTTGATTTCCATGTTCTAAAGTTGGTGAGCATACTGGTATAAAAGAAACATCAGTATTTAATACCAGCATGTGCCAGCATCCTAACAGCATGAATTCTAATTATTCTGGCAATGCAAGTCTTCAATTACAGTAGAGTGATTTAGAGAAATGCAATCTGAACCAGCAGGCTGGTATTTGAAACCAGGACTCTCAACTGCAAAGCTCTGTCAAACAGATAAGCAATAGTAAACTGTCATTGCCCATTGCTATCAGGCAGAATATAATAAAGACAAAAATCTTTTACACATTTGTCTAGCATAAAAATTTATGTAACCTTCACAGATTATTATTTAAAAAACTTGACGAACTGGAAGCAAGTATATGCATGTAAAGCGCTAACAAGGTCTGTGACCCTTATTATTAAACTAATTAACAAAAATTACTGTTAAATTCATCATCTATACTTATATGCAAAAATGCAAAAGTAACTATGTTCCACTGTCTGTTACGTCTCTACAACTAATGATGAGATTTGAAATGGAAATAATGTGTATCATTAGGAAGGACATAGGATAATTTTGTGAGGATAAAGAACATATTTCATTATAAAATTATGAAAACTAACAGAATGGTGCCGTGGGCGCATCTTTGCATCACAAACCTCCATTTTATTTTTTATATATATTTTTTTAACCTTATTTTATAGTATATATGTGGATTTGTGCTGCAACAGACAATTATTTTGTGTTTATATGCTGCTAGCTCACCAGTTTCCAATCCCCAATGCTATATGTCTTACCAAAACAAAAAATATTGTGTACAAAATAGTACTGACATAAAATGTCCTCAGAAAGTGATATAATTGTAAACCACAAATAAAAATCTACCAGAGGAACAGTGGCAAGCAGTCTCCTGAAGTTAACCACCCGTTAATCCTTAATTTGTTAAAATTTTTAAACATGCTGCAAGGGGAGCGTCCATAAACTACGTAGCTCGGTCTAGGGGGGAGGGGTTGGCTGGAAAGCTATGCTGGGCTACGTGAGGGGAATTCCAAGCCAGGTCATGTATCTTTTCATTCATATTATTTGTCACAGTGAAAATGAGGTACAGAACACTCAACAGCATGTAAATACTAATTTCCGTCACTTAATTATCTCGGTATGTAATTTACGATAGTCTGACAAGAGAAAATAGTACAAAATGTCTTCTGGAAACAACAGGGGAAAAAAGCTATGTGCTACATGGGGGAAGGGGAGTTCACAAGAGGCCAAAATGTAGCTACGTGGTTTATTGATGCTCCTAAGTTGGTGTTCTTTATAAGACAGATTTAATGTTATGGTGATGACTTCCCTGTCATATTATCCTGACTCCATGCATTTTGGGACACCTTTTACATATTTTAAATCTATCTATATCCATTTCTTGTAGTAAAATTCTAAGTCCGCATATTCAAAGTCATGGGTAACAGCTACTGTTTAAATAAATCCATTTCAGTTCCCAGTTAATTGGCATTATACCTTCTACCACACAGGTCTACTTCAGACAGAACAAATATTCTCAATTAAAATTGGATAGGAATACTATGTAAATACTAATTCCAAAATACTACTGTCTGCAATATATGACCAACATTTAAAGATAATAAATTTCAGATAAATTACCTACTTTTCAGCAAAATACCATGTCTTTCTGACTACCATGTTTTATTTCTCAAAAGTGGTAAACCTATGTAATGTCAGGGGTAAACTGAAGAGGGGGTTGCTATAAAATGGCTTAGTCTGAGTTATGACCTTTAATGTTGCCTTTGGAGTAGGTGGTTAGTACGGTTTCTCAGTCACCATCTAGACTGATAAACTCAACTAGAAAATGTATGTGGTTCAAATAAAGTCACTGTAGCCTCAAAATAATGTTAAAAACACTTTATTCCTCAAATTATTTTACACAGTTCTAAGACTAATCAACATCAATCCAAGCTGTACCGATTTTTAATTAATTAGATTGCAGGTTTAGATAAGTAAAACCAGGCATTGCCAACTTCCATAACCCCCTTAACTCAAGTCAGTTACATGAGAGCCAAGCTACTACATCATGACCACTTCCAAAATTTTCAAAATGAATGCCGAAACTTATCACTTCCTGTACCGCTTGCTGCCTAGTACCTACATGTCATGCCAATACCAGCTGTAAGCCCTTCATGGCTACCACAGCTGGGCAGAAAACTGTTAATCCGTTTATCGTTAATTAATGAAGTTAACAAAATTACAAAAAAATAATTTTTAAATTAACCTAAAATAATCGTTAAAATTCTTATTAACTTCCGTTTAATTGAAGTACCATTAACTTTAGTCCGTTGCTTTGGTATCTGATGTATTTGGTTTGATTTGAATTGGCCACCACGCCACTCTCGACCGTTCGGCGAGTCAAATAGCGAACAAATTATGAGTAGGTAGGTACCACAAGTGCGTGTGTGATGCATATATAACCATTATGCTAGGAATGGCGTGGGCGTGAATAGGAAAGCTAGAGTTTTGGAGCATTTCTATTTTACATCTGCAAACCTGCGCTCACTACTCGTTTCTAATTCAATCAGTATTTGATATTTTTATAATCTAACTCTTTTTTACCGCCAGGAAAATGTCACTTTTTAGTTGGTATTGGTTTGGTGTTAGTTAGTGACATAAATTAAACTGTGAGAACAAAGGCTTTCATGGCGTATCGATGATATGAAGTCTTCGCGAGTTCTCCGCCATACGGTGTTGAAGAAAAACAACCACAAGCTTTCGTCAGGTGGCTTTGACGCCATCTTCAGGTCTTATGTTATGCAGGAAGCACCAAAGTTGCACTAGCGATGTCTGGCCCCTGTGTGCCTTTATAAGGCCTGGTCCTCTCCCCTCCACACCCTCCATCCTGCAGCTTCCGTATTTCGCTCGTCATTGATTGGCTGATGGAGTGAATGTCAAAGCCAATCATGGCGAGCCGGAAACTACATTTCCCGGCAGTGCCACACTACCTCTCTGATTGTAATGTGGATGTTTCAGAAGGGACAGAGCCAGCTTCCACGCATCACTAAGCCAAAGACTCATGTCGCTATTAACCGTGTAATCATCCAGCCATATTTCTAACGCTTCTTTGATGACTGACTCCCAGTAGAAAGAGCACTTGGCCAGCACCTTCACATTACCAAAGTCCATTTTGTGACCATTTCCAATCACATGCTGGGTGACTGCAGATTTCTCCATCTGGAACAAGCAGATGTTGCACTCATGCTCTGCCACACGAGCCTTGATGGTCCGGATCGTCTGACCGATATAGGACTTACCACATTGGCATGGTATGCTGTAAACACCAGGAGTCATCAATCCCAAATCATCCTTCATGGGCCGGAGCCAGTCATGGATCTTGGCAGGAGGACAGAATATGCTCTTAATTCATGCTGAGCCAATATCCTGCCAATTTTCACCGAGATGTTTCCTGAATATGGGATGAAGGCCAGAGCCCTGGCTGAACTTCTGGGTCTACTGGGCATTTCTTTGCCTTTTTTCTAATTGCTCGCTCTATTACTCGGTCTGAATAGCCATTCCTCTTGAAAGTATTGCGGAGATGTTCAAGCTCTGATGGCAGGCACTCCGAGTCGAATATTTCCTTGCTCTGTGCACCAACGTGTGCAGTACGGTGTTCTTCTGTGCCAGGTGGTGGGTACTCATGCCATGTAAATAGTGGTCCATGTGTGGGGGTTTTTGGTACACACTATGTGAGAGGCTTCCATCTGGTCTCCGCCAATTAAGGATGTCCATGAAAGGCAAACTCCGATTCTTCTCCATTTACATTATAAACTGGATGTTTGGATGGATTCCGTTTAGATGGTCTAGGAATTCATACAGACTGTGGATACCACGCGGCCAAATGACAAATGTGTCGTCAACATAGCAATAGAAGCATGTTGGCTTTAGCTAGCCCCTTCGATCGCCTTATCCTCAAATTCTTCCATGAACAGATAGGCGACTACCGGTGACATTGGTGACCCCATTGCTACACCATCCATCTGTTCATAGAATTTCCCACCATATGAAACAGGTGGAGGTAAGGACCAGCTCGAAGAGGTCTGGGTTCTAACAGACGGTGCAACAGCTGTAGGTTGTCAGCCAAGAGAACACTTGGCAGCCCTCAGGCAGCTCTCTGACACCTGGACTTACTTACCTCATACCACTGACCCCACTAATTAAATCTGCACAAAAATCCGCTCTTTCCTCATTCTCCAAGGTCCCTTACAGGGTCTTTCCCATCATTCCATTTTCCTTCTGACCCCTAAGACCTCCCGGGCCGCCACCCTGTATCTTCTGCCCAAGATACATAAGGAGGGCAATCCTGGACATCCTATAGTTGCTGCCGTTGGGTCTCCCACAGAACGCATTTCTGCATTCATTGACCAGAACATACAACCTTTCGTCCAGGCCCTTCCATTGTATGTCAGAGACACCCCTTACTTTTTAGAGCATCTGTCAACAGTCCCTACATCCCTACCAACAGGTTGCTTCCTGGTTACTATTGATGTATCATCACTCTACACCAACATCCCTCATGGCCATGGCCTCAGTGGCATAGACCATTACCTCAACAGCCCCCCCCCCCCCCACACACACACACCTTCCCTGCCACTTGTTTCCTCACTTCTTTGGCTCAATTCATCCTTACCACAAATTTCTTTTCCTTCCAGTCTCAGGTTTACCATCAGATAAGAGGCACTGCTATGGGGACTTGCATGGCACTTTCCTATGTCAACCTTTCCATGGGCAGACTAGAGGAATGTTTTCTTCAAAAGGTTACCCGACAACCCACCGTGTGGTTCAGGTATATAGATGACATATTTATGATCTGGACACACGGTGAAAACCTCCTTCCTGATTTCTTGTACTCAATGAATAACTTCTCCTCCTTAAACTTCACCTGGTCCTACTCTCAGACTGACATTACTTTTCTGGATGGGGACATCTCTGTACAGAATGGTCACTTACACAACTCTGTCCACATAAAACCCACTAACCTACAAAAATATCTCCATATTGATAGCTGCCATCCATATGATACAAAACATTCCATCCCATACAACCTAGCCATTCAAGGCAAACGCATCTACTCTGATCACGAATCCTTTACTCTCTACACCAACAACCTGATCAGACACTCATAAACCACAATTATACTCCAGAACTAGTTCACAAACAGCAACCATGAGTCAGGAACTGTCCCCCACACTGACACAAACAACCTGAAACCAACGAGAACCCTGTTTTTCTCATCCAGTTGTTCCCTGGTCTGGAATCGCTAAACCAAATTCTTTGTTTGGGCTATGACTTTCTCAGATCCTTTCCTGAAATGCGTCGCATTCTTCCCACTATACTTCCCACCACATCCCGAGTCACCTTCAGGAGGCTGCCTAATCTAAAAAACATTCTTTTATATAAATATCAACCCTCCGACACTCCTAAACCACCGTTTGCATCCTTGTAAGAGACCCCGTTGCAAAACTTGCGGTATTCATCCACCTATCACTACCTATTATAGCAACCCTACTACTGGTGAAACCTACCCCATAATAGGTCATGCCACTTGTACAACCACCCATCTCATATACCAGCTCGCCTGCCTCCACTGTCCAAGTTCCTCCATTGGCCTTACCTCAAAGTCATTATCCATCAGAATGAATGGTAACAGGCAAACAGCTTACTCCCAAAACGTGGACCTCCCTGTTGCTCACCATGCCAGTACTCACAACACCAGCGACCTTAAAAACTGCATCACAGTCAGAGCCATTACAGTACTTCCAGACACTACCTCCCAATCTGAACTCCATCAACCCATCCTGCAAACTAGACATCACCCAGGCCTTATATTTCTGTTAATATCTTCCATCCTCACCCTACACACCCATCACTGGCCAACACAATATATATTTATGGATCTTATTTCAAAAATTTTCAATTATATTTTTATTTATTTATCTATATTTTTATTACTATTATTTTTCCAATGATTATTACTATTTCCCATTTTAATCTTTCTTAAGATTCATACTCATGGACCCCCACCACCTCCGAAGGTCTATTTCATTCTATGAGTGGCTGTGCTGAACGCAAGGCTTGTGCAAGCCCAGTCACTTACTTCTGTTTACTTGAGAAAGAGTTTTAACCAGAAATATTGTATTTTCTTTGTTTTTGTGTTGCTGCTGCCCTACTCCCTTCAACTTTGGTGAGTGTTGGGTGTATGTTATCTGTCCTTTCTATATATATATATATTATTATTATTATTATTATTATTATCTGCAATTGGACCCTGTTGGATCACGCAAAGCCTTAACAATTCAGTTTTCTGAGTTTCCATATAGCTTTCATTTTTTCTCCGAGGCTTCTCTTCCTTTCTTCAGTCCACTTCATCCCCGGTCTCTTAATGACTTTTTTCTCTGGCGGTACTTCCCACTTGTTAATTTTTTCTCTGTATGTTTGTCTGTCTATGATTTCTGATGATTTTATGTGGGCTTTTTCCATGTCTTTTTTGATCTCCTGGACCCAGGGCATAGTTTTTAGCTGTTCTATATATGCCACAATTTTATGAATCAGTCTTGTTGCTGGAAGTCTGTGGATTTGTCCATAAAATCTTAATATTCGTTTCCTGTCGTCTGCCGCGAGGTTCGACAGTGTTTCTGTTGTCTTTCAAGATTTAAGTCGATATCTGTCATCTGTTTTTTCTGGGCCAAGAATCTTTTTTATAATTTTGCGTTCTTCTTTCAAAATGCTTTCTAGGTCACCTTTCCTGTGTAGTGTTAAAGTTTCGCTGGCGAACAGGGCTTCAGGTTTGATAACTGTGTTGTAATGTCAGACTTTTGTAAATATAGACAAACATTTTTTATTATATATGTTGTAGGTTCTACCGTAGGCTCTCCTAAGTTTTTGCATGCGAACTTTCTGTGCTGTTTTCTCTCCTCCCGTGGGTTCGATGATTTCTCCCAGATACTTGAAATATGGGACTCTCTTAATTTGTCCAAATATTTTGTGACCAGATTTTGAGTGTGGAGTTTTGAACAGATGAATTTGGTTTTTTGGAACGATATTTGTAAGCCTACTCTTTCAGTGCAATCCTTGAGAGTTTCTATCTGTTTGATTGCTGTGGTTTCATCATCTGCGAAGGCTAGGCAGCAAATTTTAATACCATTCTTACGTCGTCCGAGTTGTATTGGTTTCCAATAGTTCTGCTGTTTAAGTTCTTTCTCCCATTCTCAGATGATTTCAACCAGAACAAGGTTGAAGAGTATCGGGGACAGACCATCACCTTGCCGAATGCCGGTATAGATCTGAAACGGTTCAGATATCCCTCCCATGAATTTCACATTGGAGGTTGTGCCGGTGAGTGTTTGTTTAATGAGGTTTCGGGTTTTTGGATCGAGCCCTTGCTCTTTGAGGATGTTGAAGAGAGATTGCCAGTCGATTGAATCATATGCCTTTTTGAAATCTACAAAGGAGCAAATGACCGGGCTGTTCCTAAGTGCTTTATATTTTAGAGTAGTTTTTAAATTGAATATTTGTTCTATGCAACTCCGACCGGTACGGAAACCAGCTTGGTACTCGCCAATTTTGTGGTCTAGTTGCTCTTGTACTCTTTTGAGAAGACATGCTGAAATAATTCTGTATGCAACTTGAAGAAGGGAGATCCTTTGATAGTTGTTGATGTCCGTTTTATCTCCCTTCTTGTGTAGTGGGTGAATGAGGGTGCTTTTCCAGCCTTCAGGTAATTTTTCTGTCTGCCAGATTTCTTTAATGATTTGTGTGAGTTCTTTAAGTGAATTTGGTCCAATATTTTTCAATAGTTCCCCATTGATACCATCCTCTCCAGGTGCTTTGTTGTTTTTAAGTTTGAGAATATGCCTGTGGATTTCCTCTTGTGATGGTGGTGGGGATTCCGAATAGATATAGGTGGGGGTTTCCTTCGGGAATCTTGATGGAGGTTCAGGGCAGTTGAGCAGTTCAAAAAAGTATTTTGACAATTTTGGTTAGTTAGTGCGAGCTTTCCATCCGATTTCCTGAAATATAAGTTTTGAGATTATATCCTCGGACTGTTCCTGTGAAAGTTCTATTAAAAATCTTGGGTATTATAGTTGCAGAAATTTTCTTCGATGGAATCCAGTTGTCCTTACAGGTACTTTCTCTGGGTTTGTCTGATGATTTTCGCCAATTGTTTCCGGATTTCTTGAAAGTGCTGCAAGTTTTCCACTGATTTTTTATTGTTGTATTTAAGAGAAGCTTCTTTGCGTTCCGATAGTGCTTTCTCACATTCTGAAACCCATCAAGGATGTCTCGTATTCTTTTCAATGGTATTAGTATTTTGGCCTTTTGTGTAATTTTGGTGTGGAATTTTTCCCAGGTATCTGCTTGTTCTTTCTCCCATTCTTCTCTCAGGTTAGCTTCCATGACCTTCCTTGTGTCAAATTTCTGTAAGTGTGCTTTTTTCTGATGTATTTTCTTTGGGGTGAATTTCATTTTAATTCTTGCTAAATAGTGGTCTGTGTCTATGTTTGCCCCTCTGAGAACTTGAAAATCATAGACTTCTTTTTGTAGAGGATAAGAAATGGCAATGTGATCAATCTGATAATCATCAAGTTCTGGTAAGGGTGATCTCCAGGTCTTTTGTTTTTTGTGGATCTTTTCTCAAAGAAGTTGACATGATTTTTAAGTTGCTGTGTTGGTATATTTCAATAAGTCTCATGCCATTCTTGTTTGTGAATCTGTGGGCGGGATATTTACCAATGGTTTTCCGATATTCTTTTTCTTTCCCGAGTTGGGCATTAAAATCACCAAGTAAGATCTTTGCATCCTCTTTAGGGATTTTTCCATGACTTTCTCAAGTTTGTCCCAGAATTTTTTGGTTTCTAGTGGTTTCTGTTTGTTGTCAACATTTGTTGGTGTGTGTTATTAAGGTGTACTTTTTGTTGGCACATTGTATTATCATGGTCATGAGACAGTTGTTTAGGGATAGCGAAATGTACCACCACTTACCTTACATGATGGTATCATAGGGGTGAACACATAAATAAGCACAAAACACAAGAAAAACAATGAATATTTCAGGAATTGGCCCTTTGTCAACAGGAGAAAATCAAAGAAAGGGGGGGGGGGGTGTAGGAGACCATTTCACAGAATCACTGTTAGGAACATGGTGGGGGTAAATTCAAACAGAGGACAGGGAGTGGGGGATAGTGAATTGGAGCTAGTACCTGAGCAATGCAAAATGTTGCAAAAAGTGCAGACAAATTCATTAAAATGTTCATAACTTAAATTTGAGAAAGTAAAAGTAAATAAGTAAACAAAATAAAATTGAAAAATATAATGATAATAATAATAAAAGAATCTATGTAGTTAAACATCACCTCTGGTAATGTGGTGATTCAATATACTGTAGACAGTGGGCATGGAGGCAAGTAGAGAATAGAGGGAAGGAAAAGTACTGACTGGGTATTATCTCAAATTGAGACCAGGAGGTTGCCTTGTGCCTAGTTTATATTGGTAGGCAAGTTCAGAGGAGCTGCTGTTGTTTGGGAGGACTCTGATAGTATGGACCGTGAAACAAGAATTGAAATTATTAGTGTCATGGGAGATGACATGGATAGCTTACTGGATGTTTTGGATTCCAAGTGAAAACTGTCTGACAGTGGCCATTCATTTTAATGGCTAACGGATTGGTAGTCAAAACTATGTAGGAAGCCAGGCAGTGTTTGCAGGTTAGTTGGTATATTACATGGGAGGTTTCACAGGTGGCGTGTCCTATGATAGGAAAGCTCTCGCCAGTGATATAATGGGTGAAAGTGGTGGAGGCACGGTGAATGTCTGCACATCTTACAGTGGGGTCTATTGCATGGGAAGGGTCCTTGGTGCTACCTGATGAGATGAGGAAGACTGTGTTTGTGGACTAGTAGCTGGCTGAGGTTGGCAGGCCTGCTGAAACAAGTTCTGGGAGGGCCAGGGAGGATTTTTGGAACAATGGATCTCATTTCTGGGCAGGTTAGTAGGATATCATAACCCAGCCCAAGGATTTTATTGATGGATTCAAGGCCAGGGAAGTATTGTGTAACCAGGGAATGGACTATGGTTGATTTCAGGCAGTTTGGAACAGTCAATCGGTAGAGCAGGTTGCAATGTGGCCTCGTGAAGAAGTTACTTGTGAACCAAGCTGGGAATAATTGTGGGATCAGACGCTGTCATCCTGTTGACATTCGTTGTGAATAATCAGTATTATGTTTTTAATCTATCTCTACTGCTTGCTTTGGTGAGGTTAATCATATTTTATCATTTGTTTTATCTTAATACATAATCTGACTGTTTCATATTATTACTAAAACTTTTCAGTTTGTAATTTTTCCAGCTTTTACTGAGGGTTTTTGGTTGCAATAGGCAGCAACTTAACCATCGATTAGTCAACAAATTGAATGTGCAGGCATCACTTGCTAACATCGTTGAATTCAGTCTCAAAAATGATGCAGAAAGCACGATACGAAATTTCGATTCTTCAGTTAGTAAAAATATACGAGGGTAACTATCATTACATCACTCAATATTTTGCATTAAAAGGTTTATTAATTTAATAATAAGTAATCTTTATTGCTTTATACATATAAGGGGCCCACATCACAGTTATAGCTTAGGGATGTACGGATCTGCACCACAGGCACAGCTTACACACCCTAAATATGGCCCTGCAATGGGCACTGTAGATGTGAATATTGAAATAGCATTGAGATGATTATCGTTTCTTCCTATTTTTCTAAAACAGCAGAGAGCAGAAGAGAGAAGGAAGAGAAGAAACAGAAGTTCTTCAAGATGTTGTGAACCAACAGAAATAGAGGGAATATTAAATGGGGTTATATAATTATTTTAGTCCAGGGACAGCTAGCGAGAGACAGCACCCGCGACACATGCAACCACAGCAAAGACTGGGTTTACATATTATGTATATATATATATATCTATATATATATTACCCACCACTGCATTAATCCAACATTATTTGGTTCTACCACCAGCAGCCTACAATTGCATATTCTTTTCAAGATAACTAACCAAGGAGCAGTTAGTCAACAATTATTTTAGCAACAGCTAGCAACAGACAGCGCCTGTGATGTATGCAACCACAGCAAAGACTGGGTTGACATAATGTTAGCATCGTATGGACTAGCGGGCTAACAACTACAGTTAATAGCAAGAAAATAGGAAAACGTTAGTAATCCACAGTCTATGGAGATTGCAACTAATACATTGAAAGTTGGATGAAGCTATGGATGCTTCAAGATTGAAGGAGGAAACTTCGATCAAGCTATATTGATGTTGATGAAGTGGACATGGATAACTAATTTAATGGTGTGTTGGATCTCAGATGTTTTTATGAGATACCATAGAATTGGATTTTGTGCAAAAAGTGCACTCATGGAGGAGCATCGCTAATTTTGAATGATGCAAAGTGCTGTAATAAGTACAATAAATATATACATATTCTCAAACTTTCTTTGTCTTGTGTCCTTCACGTTTTGAATAATAAGGATTCTGCATTATAGGATTTTTGCATTAATACTTTTGTAACGCTTCATTTTGTATTTAACTTTCGATGTTTATATATGCTATGAGGATTTTCTCATATCATCCCACATGTTGAGGATTTCTTTGTGCTTCTGTGCACATTATGCACTAAGTGTGCTAAAAATTAAAACATCTTTCTAGGTACATGCTATCATCCAATATATCTTAAGTGCTTCCCATTAATTCATTATACACCAGTATACTGGTTTCCACAACTTTGTTGTGTTAGCAAATGAGAGTGTTTTTATTTCTAGTGCAACAGTATGTAAGACACTAGCTTATGCTTGGGGTGGAGCATAAACTTGAATCTTAACTGTGATCGTGCATACCTAAGGTGTTACAGTTCTGACTTAGCTTTTAACACAGTCGCCACCGTAGTTTTAACCAAGAAACTGAAAGGTGAAAGTTCAATGATGATTGTTCAGTTCTGGTATGATAAATATATTCTTAAAAAAAAAAAAAAAAAAAAAAAAAAAAAAAAAAAAAAAAAAAAAAACGTTAGAAAGTCAGAATACTGCACAGCCAATCAGACAACCTTTCCAAATTTATTTCACAGATTCGACTGACCATTCGAGCACGACCAAACCCCACGCTACCACTATTGCTTATCTACATGAGTTCTTCAAAATAAAACTTCAACCGATACTAAACAAATTAGCAGTTTGCCGCGTCACGAGCCCAGAGCTGGCCACCTTGCTACATAATGCGTCTATACCGACTAACTGCTGCTTCTTGAATGGGGCGAGAGTAGGTTCTGGAGGGGGTATATATAGGATTGGACCGTGGGAACTTCCTTATCTCGATTTTCCCAGGGACTTTATCCGACAGCTGATCAGTTTCAGACAAATGTTACGAAATCTAATTTGATCATGACAATAAAAATCATCCCAGCTCTCTGAAATTTTGGTAGTAGCAAGATATTGTTACAAACGTCAAATTAAGTTATTATAAAAAAATTTGTAACTTTAATAGTTTCGCCAGAAAAGAGTCATAACGATGTGATTGCATAACTTTCGAAATATTGCTCCTATTGAGCAGAAACAAATTTAATTCTACTCTCCTATTGCTCACCTATTACCTGATATTAAATAAAGAATTTTACCTAATTTTGAAAGTGGTATAAAACTCGAAAATAAAATTTAATGTCTTGAAATATTCCGAATATCGACTTGAAAATAACTCTAAACAAATTTCCTTAATGAAAAACTATTACTGTAAAAATTTGGAATCTCTAAGTCCATTCCCTGATTTATTACGAATTTTCTAAATTTCACTCCTCAAGAATGCCGAACGATCGCGTCATCTCGTCCAAGCATTTTTCTTGTGCCAAAACCCATTTTGTTTCTTGGCTGTCCGGGTGGCGCCGCGTCATGTTTCTTAAAACTGACGTTTCGACCCTCATTCTGGGGTCTTCTTCCAGGGCAGAACTGCGTCTTCGGTCAGCGAGTGGTCTTATTTTATAGACGAGGCCCGCGTCCGTCTAGATCAGTGTTTCCCAACGTGGGGCCCACGCCCCACAGGGGGGCAATTTGGTTTTTTTAGGGGGGCAATTTAGAAATTGACTATATACGACTTTACCACTTTCTCTTCGGGTTATTTAAATGCAATGCTAGATATAGGTACAAAATATAGCAAAAAAGCAAATTCCTAAAACAGTGCTGTAAATAATTACTAGGCATAGTTTCGTTTGATGTTAGCAAAATATATCATCTGGATGATTTGAGTCGTCAACTTGACCTTTTTGGGATTCACCGCGTAATGTGCCGCCTGTCTCGGCCTGTTATCAGTAAATTATTTACTTATATAAAAAAAAAAGAAATCGACAGGATATATCATAACGTGGAGACTTGAGATTAAAGCTTACTAAATTGGAGCCTATTATAAAATCTCTAGGTAGCAAGCATCAAGCGCAAGGATCACACTAAATTTCCATAATTAATCTTTATTAAAAATCTTTTGAATTTGAATTTTAGTATTTCATTATATGTTTTTTTAATTTTACTTACTGTGTTTTATGACAATATTAAAGTGTTTTTTCTTTCAAAATCCATCCTATATGAGTTTCTTTAATAACAAATATTTTTTTTATTTAAAATTATGTATGTTTGGCAAAAAAAAAAAAAAAAAAAAAAAAAAAAAAAATGTTAAAAGTGGGACATGACCCAAAAAAGGTTGGGAAACACTGGTCTAGATGGTTCGATATGTCCGGCCAATCAAAGGTCCGAGCCGTCACGTGGTTCGTTGGCCTGGCCGGACATATCGAACCATCTAGACGGATGCGGGCCTCGGCTATAAAATAAGACCACTCGCTGACCGAAGACGCAGTTCTGCCCTGGAAGAAGACCCCAGAATGAGGGTCGAAACGTCGGTTTTAAGAAACATGACGCGGCGCCACCCGGACAGCAAAGAATCAACTGACTCTGGCCGCGGAAGCCTACGATTAGAAAACCCATTTTATTTTATTACTATTAAATGCTTTAATATTTTGAAATAAATCTTTTCCCGAAATCTTTATATTTAAATAAACTTTACTCTGAATATAATTTCTTTTCATGAATCCCTGAAAAAGACTGAAATATCGAACTTTTACCTGAATCACATGTTTGGGTATATCAAATTATATTAAAAAACGGTCTTTAGAATGTATAAATCTCTCTAAAATTTTAATACATTATTTAAAACTAAATTACAGTGCTTTCTATCTATCCCTTGACTTCTTAACTGTTTTCTGATAGCTAAATACTTCGAGTTTGGAGTGGAAAATTTACGTGATAAAATTCTAAACTGGAAAATCACTTTTAAACATATTCAGGCTCTAAGTAGGATCTTTTAACAACAAAATTAATCATCTTCTGGCTATCTATTTACCTAAACATCTTTTGAACTAAAGAAATATATTGATTTAGTGAAATTAAATGAAAGTCAAATACTACCTATTCAAATCTAAGGTAAGTTTCTTAACAGCTGTTTAAATGAATTTAACTATTGAATTTACTGTTAACACTTGAATAAATGCTTATATAGGACATATTACTGGGAAATATTATCAAAATTGACTATAGAAATGACTTTAAAAGGGTGGTATCATATACTTCAACTGAACTTGCTATCTTAGCAACTAATTTCGTTATGCGAAATTCCAAGATGTGTTACAAGTATACTGCTGAAAGGAAACTGTTTTTCCATATTATCACTAATATGTATTTGTTTGTACAATGTGTTACCATTTTTGTAATATAGCTTAGTATGGTAATATTTTTCATTAGCCTTGAGGCTCTAAAATTTTCAAGAAAATGAGTACTGACTTTATAAATTCATATGGTATTGCAATAACAGAGACATTCACCTAAATGCTCTGTGATATATGCTTGGGCAAATTTGTATTTTTAATGTACTTGTCTTATACCTTGATATTAGTAGTGCAACTTATCCATTAAGGTTCACTTATTTCTACACATTTAATTTATAAAAACTCTTCATGCTTTCTTTACTATTTGTAAAGCTAATATTTTGTAGTACTTATCCATATTGTAAGACTATGATTTGTTAAAACTTTTCACTTCTACTTGTATTTTATATTCATTTCTTAGAATGTATACTTATGACAAGGATGGACACTAATTCTTTCCTTTTAGTTCTAATGGCAGCTCTGCTGCGACAGGCGCCAGTGACAGAACTGTTACTCAGCTGCCAAACCTGTGGGGCTTTGCGTTATATTCTTTTTGCCTTGGTTAAGGTCACAACAGTGACAGGACTGGGATATTTCATTCCTTATAAGTGAAATTGTAGCAAAATTGGCCCAATATGGAGTTGTGTGAAAATTTATTTTTGTGTTTTCCTTTTTCAATTGTAACATTTAAAATGAACATTTTACAAGATGAACATTTTTGTGAAATACCAATATTTTTGAAACAATTGAAACTTGGCTATAATATTTTGCAAACTGTTGTTGAATAAGTGAGAGAGAGTGAAAGGAGTATGAATGGCAGACAAGCCCCAACGGTAGGCAGATAAGAGGGAGGTTTCAGGTTTTCAGGTTTTTTAAAAATTTCAGTTAGGTTTCTTTAGAAAATTTTGAAAGGGCATGTCAGGTATCCTATAAATTTTGTAACTGCGTGCCAAAATTTGTTCTCAGAATCAAGTTAGATTGAATAGAATTGCATATCATTTTTAAAGTCAGTTACTAAGTTAATTCAAGTTAAATATCAGGCCTTCACAGTTTTAAGATAGTATTTTGTGTTGCATCAGCCTCAAGCATTCACCTGGAGGAGTTTACACAAAAATTCATAATAAATCAAAGAAGGCAGTTAGAGACTTTAAGTTTGTTCAGTAATCATTTTTGATATATATAGAATTGTTTAAAGCTAATTTCAGATTGATAGCTTAATAACTTAAGAAATAGTAATTAGTTAGATTCTGTTTTTGGATTACGAATTTTATTTCACCTTTTGGAAATAGTAAACATGCTTTGCTTGGTAGTAAACGAAACTCTTTAGGAGTAACATAAAATTTATTTCAGTTTAGTAATTGCAAAAAGATGAAAGTTATTAACAGGTTTTAGGAATCGCATCAAAATAATTTTTTATGATGAAACTATTAATGCTACAAAATTTTCCATAAGGATAATATTTTACCCTTTTTATAAAATCTTGCTATTCTCAAAATTTCAGAATGATAGGATTATTTTTGTTGTCAAGGTCAAGATATCTGATGCAAGCTTACAGGCATGAGATACGAATCTGATCAGTTTTCCAGCACATTCTCGTGAGAGTCCAGGAAGTCTGGCATTCCCACAATTGGATTCTATAAATATTAGCCCAGAATTTTCCTCATTCTCCCGCAGTCAGCAAGATACAGTGAGAGCACAGCTATGTTGCTTTGTGTCGAGATGTAGCCTCCAGCAGTTGGCCAGCCAGTTTCATTTAGGCACTATGATATTACTGTGCTGGCACAATGTAGGCTCCTGCAGTCGGCCAGTCAGTTTCATTTAGAGCACTACTGTGTTACTCTGCTAATTTTGGCATGATGTAGGCCCACTCAGTTTTCAAGTTTCAGTTGGATAATTACTATGTATTTAAGACCGAAGACTTTCCCGGCGTATGGCTGCAATGTAGTCTTCACAGGGTGTACCGCCGGATAGTGTTGTGGAAACACAATATTTCGACGGCTAGTTCCGCCGTCTTCTTCAGGTGTAGAGACATCTGCACTGGTCGGCTGACCCACATATACTATATGGAAGCCAGGCTTGTCAAATATCTGCAGAGAACGTTGTACTTCCGTCCAGCTGCCGCCATAGAGGGCACTATATTAGCTCGGGCTGGAACAAGAACCATAGCCACGCCCACTGGCAGCCAGCTGCCAGATGGTTGCGGGCCTGGTTCATAGTAAGCCTTCGCTGAGGCCACGCAGCCACTAGACGCGGACATGTATATAAAGAAGAGCGGCACCCGAACCATCTCAGTATCTGTGGGTCAGCCGACCAGTGAAGATGTCTCTACACCTGAAGAAGACGGCGGAGCTAGCTGTCGTAATATTGTGTTTCCACAACACTATCCGGCGGTACACCCATGAAGACTAGATTGCAATTACTATGTAGTTTTGAACCAGCATTTTGCACCATCTGGTGAGTTGGGATAACTTAACACTAGAGTGCACGCGCCCCTAAGTACTCCTTGAGCGCACGCGCGGGCTACAGGCGTAGCCCATTTTGTAGGATAATTAATTTTCGGAATCAGACAAAAAATATATAAAACCGAATAAATAATTACTAAATATCTTTATTTTTATCATATTGACTCATAAAATTAACAAAATTTTGTTTCTTAGTTATAATTTGAAACATAAACGTAAACTTCTAAAAAATCAAATATTTTTGAAAAGTTTGAAATCTTTTAGTCTTATTTTTATTTAGGAACGTAATATTTATTATAAAATGGGTTTTCAGTGTAGTAATTGAACCAATTATCAAAGTGATTGATAATAATTCATTCTGTTGGCATACATTCAGGACAGACGACAGCCTGAAGTTCACTACAAATGCGCCTCATACATTTGCTGCATTGCTTGCGCGTCCTGTAAGCCCGAGCCCTGCTGCTAAAAGAACATCGACCAACTCCTCCCCGAATAGGCTTATTATGTGTCGGGGGTTGATCTGCCAATCCTAGAAGTAGTCTTGCTTTCAGTTTTACACCTTTTAGTATATTTTTCTGGGATATACGACGCTCTATAAAAGGTCTTGCAAGATCGAATCCGACTTCTTGAAGATATTGACGACGGATCACTTTCATATTAGGATTGTTTTTTTTTTTTTTTTTTTTTTTGTAACAGTTTAACATCCCTTTTTAACAACGTGGTCTTTAGAGACGGGAAAGGATGGGGGCAAGGAACGGGAAGGAATTCGGCCATGGCCTTTTGAAGGAAGCATCCCGGCATTCACCTGGAGTGATTTGGGGAAACCATGGAAAACCCAAATCTGGATGCCCGGACGGGGATTCGAACTAGGATTGTTAGTCAGATATATTACAAGACCGTTTATATTCTCCATGTTAACAAAATTGTAAAACTGCGTGTGAGGCAATCGACAACTGTTCCAAGCAACGAGGTATTCTTTAGACATTTTATCAAAAATATCGACACCGTATTTTGTGTGGTTATAAAATGTGATGTTATCAGGTTTTTGAGCTTCACTAGTTGCATAATCAATTTTTTAGCATGATTATGGAGGATAGACAACATCAAAACTACTTAATTTCGTTTTGTCATTCTCCAGCAACCATCTTAGTATTTGGGTATAGCTCACATTACCCACCATCTAAAAATGACAAAAACATAATAAAGTTACATGAAAAATACATAAACACAAACAACACACATAAAAACAGTTATTGACATTACTTTTTGTAATATTAATACAGAAAATGTATCATATTTACCTCAATTTTGTCATTTGTATATTAAATAATGTACTTCCTCCAACGCTCGCGTGGGCTACAGGTGTAGCCCATCAACTTCAAGGGCGATTTATGCAGATGTCTGTGCGCCGTGAGAGATGGCACGCTACTGGCGGGGGTGGGGGATAGTACTTGAGGAATGCACTGAACGATTAATCTGTAGCGCGCAAAGTTTATATAATATACGACAATATTACACGTTGGGCTACATATGTAGCCCGCGCGTGCACTCTAGTGTTAAGTTTTGGTCACTGACAAACAAGTCAAACAGTAGAAGCATGTGTTGAAGTTTCATTTGCTTTCACAAATTAGCTAGCTGTACTTTGAACTATGGGGTGTGGTCTGGCAAGAATCGGTTAATCGAACTTGCAAGTATATCTTCAGAAAATTTGACCGACGCCATTTCAGTTTGTTACTTTGCTAAAATTTTCTAAAATACAACGTATATCTACCAGCAATAGACTTGTGAACATTGTTATCACTATCCTTTCCTTAGTTTGGGAATTTTATTAAGCTAAGGGGCGACAAATTTCAATGTAACAAAGCCAGAGCTGGACATTATCCACGGTTATCTACGGTCATAGCTGAGACTGAAGGTTTTATGCATAACTCCAGCATAAGTTAGTTTCTTACAGATATTGCTCGAAGAATTAGGAATAGTGTGTGGCATAAGGGAGTGGGAAAATTCTCTTTTATGTATAAGGGTTCCAGATTTAACAATACATTACCAAGGGAAGTGATGAGAAATTTACCACAACACTGAAGGAATTTAAAATTAAAATTTGTAAATCGCAAAATTAGATGGGAGAGAATTTAACTCAAATTATACAAGATCGTAAAAAAAAAAAAAGTGGTGGTGAGATAGGGGAATTGCCATGGGAGCATGTGCTCCATCGCAATTAAATTAATAGCAATAATTAATACTAAAGTTTAAATTTGAGTTAATGTTATGATACAGAGGTTTTGTGGGGCACAGCTTTAAAGATTGTAAGCACCTTAGAATTTTGGCAAATTCTAGTTTTGCTTAGGCGGGACTTAGAAATTTCGAGAAGAGTAGTTTTCAACTTTAAGTAATTTCCCTGTAATCTTCCCCATAGTTAAAATCCACCATAAAAATTTTTTTAAAGTGTAATTATCATATCAGGAAACGTTTAGTTTAAGAGATATTCCCGTTTGTTCATGTTTTAAAACACGCGATCGGAAAAGCAGAAATTCTAAGATTTGCAATATCTTTAAATTGAGTAAAGTTACAACCAAACTTTTATCACCAGCTGTAGTCAGCACTGTCCCCGATATTTTGGTAATAAAATTAAGTAATTCGGCCAAGTTTAATTAGTAGTTTTAATTAAGAGAAAAAAATAAGCTTTTTTATTAAAAGAGATATTAATTTAAAAATTACATCAGTAGATAGCCCTAATTGAGACGATTTCGTACATATATGGGTTTCCATAAAAAGTTTTAGCATTTGTCCGGTAATCAAGTTTTTGAAAAATAGATTGTCGCGGATTGTTGTTGACGCGCGTAAAATTCCAGAACACTTAGGGAGTTTCCCCAAATTAGAATGTGTCACTACGCGGAGTATTAAACAGCTAAAACTTTAAAATTAATCACTCTAAATTTCTCACGAGACTGCCGTTGGACTTCTAGTAGATAAGTCCAGATACTGTCAAAGTGTGAACATTTTTAATACTCTGGATCGTCAAATAAATTACACACACTTTTGATCTCGCGGAAGCAAAAAGAGGTGATACAGTTGCTGACGTCACTAGTTCTAATGGTTTCTATAAAAGGACCCCGCCGCCATTATGGTTTGTCTGTTCCTGCCTGTCGTCTGTTCCCGTTGGTCGTCTGTTCCGGTCTGTCTTTCGTCTTGGTTGTAACTCGCCATGCTGGCTAGTTCGACCATGTTGGATGTTGCCGAGTTAACTAGTAACATGAACTGATAAATTCAATAAAGGGGTTCGGTCGGTTTAAATATCTCTCCACAACTTGCAAACTTTTGGTAAAGTGCCTGCTCAACTGTTAAATGCTATTTTGAACTTGTGATTTTGAAAATAAAACTTTGCATTTTCTAGCAGTGAACTTGTGTGCTTTAGTAGATAGCTTACAACCTTTTCTCTATTTGTGGGTTAACAAATATTGTGGCGACCTAAAGCATTTGAGTTATCCGGCTACATGGTCAAGTCAAAATTATTTTATAAATTTTGAGGCACTAAGGCTATACTACAGCCCCAGTATCAGTCTTGAGTCTTACAAGATATAATTAATTTTATGTAACTTTGTGGCTAGATAAGAAACTAATAAATGTGTTTCTTACTTGTTAATCTTTAAATACCTCAAGGGTCTAGATTGTGAGCTTGAGAGGGATAAGGCCTGCACACCATTTCAGTTCCTAGTAATCCTCTTGGATCATAATCAATCCAATATATTGCACAATGGCTTATCCATCTACCTTTAATACTTACATTTTTATTAATATCATCCATACCAGAACATTTAGACTTCTTTAACCAATCTAGTTCCCTCATAATATCCTGATGATCTATTTCTATTTTCTTAGTCTGTTTATTTATCCTTGTATGGAGAAACTCCTGGTTCATCAAACACCTACACAATATCCCTAAATATCTCATCAAACCAGATGCTTATTATTCCTGTCTTTTTTCATATCCTCAGTAACTTCTAGCCTGTGTATATCCTTAATTGCCTGAATACCTTACCTCCTAGAACTGGAGGAAAGAGTTACCAGGTGTGTGCATACGTCGATAAGTCGTTCCTGGTTTCACTAAGAGATGGTGCCACGAGCAATGCGCAGCATATGAATGTGACACGTGTGTCAGTTGTTTGATGGACATTAAACTACCAACGCACACAAGTTGAGTCCGCCACACAACTGGAGTCTATGTTGTACACTGATGATGTTGACTTTTGTGCCTGAAAATGAACATTTGTGGTACACAATGCTTTTCTTATTTAATCAAAAGAAAAAGGTTGTGGAAAGTCATCGTTTGCTGGTAGAAACATATGGTGAATTCATTCCATTGATTAGATCATGTGAGACATGGTTTCGACAATTTAAATGTGGTGATTTCAATGTAAAATACAGTGCGCACTCGGGTAGACCACAAAAATACGAAGACGAGCAATTACAGGTGTTACTGGATGATGAGCCAATGCAAACTCAATAGCGATTCGCAAACACATTAAATGTGTCACAAGAAACAATCAGCCAATGTTTACGAACAATGGGGAAGATCAATAGACTTGGTAAATGGGTCCCACATGATTTGAATGAATGACAAATGGAAAATTGCAAAGTCATTTGTGAAATGCTGCTTCAACACCTCGAAAGAAAGTCGTTTCTGCAGAGAATAGTGACGGGTGAGGAAAATGGATTTATTTTGAAAACCTGAAGTGGATAAAATCGTGGCTGTCATCAACACCAAGGCCAAATCGCTTCAGCAAGAAGGCCATGCTTTGTGGCTGGTGGAACCAAAGCGGTATTGTGCACCATGAACTCTTGAAGTCCAGCAAAACCAATAATGCACAACGCTATCGCCAACAAGTGATTAATTTACATCACACATTGATCGAACAATGACCAGAATGGGCCCAAAGACATGGCAAAGTCATTTTTTACACGACACAGCAAAACCAGTAAAATACACCTTGAAATCAGTTGGATGGGACATCCTACCGCACCCGCCGTACTTCCCTGACCATCTGACTATCACCTCTTCGCATCAATGGGGTACAAGCTCACAGAGCAGCACTTCAGCAATTTCGAGGAAGTTGGAAAATGTCTTCAACATTACATGTTTTCTTTGCCACAAGAACCGGCAAAAACTTATGCATACACCTGGTAAGATACAATGGAGTTCTACTCACACGACTGTCTGATACTGATATGTGGAAGTTATTATTGTTCTTGTTAATAACTCAAACAATTGCAAAAAGTTTAAGAGCCACCTTTTCCTTTCTTTTTTTCCCCCCTCCTCTAAGAAAAGAAAAGGTATTGTTATAAAAAAGATTAAATTAAAAGTCAAAATATTTCGGAATATTATTTACCTTTGCTATATAGTAGAGCAATGGAGCTGCTCTTCATTGTGATACCCCTTTCTTGTTCATCTTTACGGCTGTCCATGTACCTAGAAATGTACAAAAACAAATATCTGAAAGCAATAATTAAGTGTCAAATAAATTACAAATCAGCCTCAAACTATATTTATCAAGACTAGAATTGAAGGATTACTGATTCATTTTATCTGATTGTTTAATTTGCTATTTATGGATCAGATAAATTTTGAATAGTAACATTAACTTATAAATCAGATCACTTACCAAATTAAAGCAGGGAAAAAAATGAAAACATACAAAACAGTTTACTACAGAAAGTATATATAATGCTTCAACCATTATTATCAAATTTTTCCAACCACATTTTAGCTTTCAAAACAATACTACAGGTATATATTTTACTTGGTAATTCCACATTTAGTTTACCATTGTAAGTCTAGAAAATGCCAGTATCTAGCCGATTCAGTAGGCGGCTAGTCCTGTGAAGATGACCTAAACACTGGTAGAAACATTGGGAAGAAGGAGGAGCATTTCAAAGCAGTGTTGAGCTCATAAGCAATTTATATTAATTATACAATGAGTTTGAAAAGATATCAACCACAATTAAGAAAAGGAGATTAGCTTTTTATGGCCTCATCAAGAGAATGGATTCAGAAAGAACTGGAAATAAAACACTCAACTTTCAATAGAACAAGTTCCATGGGTAAGGAGGTACATCAGGATCTGGTAAGGTGTGGAATCAAGGTTGAAGTCAGGGAATTATTCAGAGGAAAAATTGTGGAGGTAAAGGATCTGACAGAAGAAAAAACAATCAGGAAAAGAAAAGTATTCTCACAGAAAGTAAAATGAAGGATGAGCAAGAGAATGAAAGAGTACTGGTGACGGAAGAAGGAAACTCGGAAGAAGAAATGAAATTTTGTAATCATAGTCCATAGATGGTGGAAATGAAAAGAAAAAAATGAAATAAGGTCTTTGTATATATAAATTGATTATTCTGACAACTTAAGGCTATACCAGGATGAGGACGGCAGGTATTATCTGAGATTGTGGACTGAGCAGTGTCTGATCTATAGAATGTGTTGGTTGTTGTTTTCATCTATTACAGTAATGAACAACAGCAGTGATAGTGCACTACCTTGGTAGTCACAAACTTTCATTTAGATGCAACATCGGCAGTTATCAATTTTGTTGCTACCTTTTATTTGATTAGGCATTTACAAAGTTGATCTCTAGGTATGCTGTCACAGGCATTTTCAGTATCCAAGAATATAGGGATTGCATCATTTCTCTCATCTCAATGTTTTTCTGAACAGTGAAAATTAGATCCATTGCCTATCTGTTAGCTATAAATTCATATAGGTCTTATTCAAGCTGGAGATCAATGACCATTCTAATCTTACCTTCAGTAAAAAAAAAATTCCATTAGCTTGAGGCTTTGAGATAGAAGTGTTATTCCTACTTTCTTCCGTCACGCTTTTTAAAGATTGACACTACGATTCCCTTTGTCCAATCACAGGGAGGTTTTTTCTTCTATGCAAATAATGTTTTTTACTCTATATTTCAAGTAAAGCACATAGATTCCTTCTGCTTTGATAATAACTATAGTTACTTCATTTAGTCTAAGTGATTTGCCTTTAGACATGCTTTCCAGTGCTTTTTCGAAGTCTGATCATTGTAATGGAGAAATAGAAATTTCCATTCCTGAAGTTCAAGATGATCCATGGAGCAAAGAAAGTAGGATGAATTTTAAGATAAAATGCTCCTAACATGTGTCTTTTGATATTAAGGTGGGAAAGGACTGGGGGCAATGAATGGGAAGGAATTCAACTATGGCCTTTTCAAGGAAGTATTCTGGCATTAACCAGGATTGATTTGGGAAAACCATGGAAAACCAAAATCGAGATGCCCAGACAGGGATTCGAGCCCATGTCCTACCGAATGCTAGGCGAGAGTGATACTGCTTCCCCACCATGCTCATTAAAATATTATGAGTTAATTTAAGAACAATGAAGTCGTGCAAAATACATTTTGGGTCTCGAAGAATTTTATATGATAAATTTTCAAGTGTTTCCCATGTAACATTTGAATGGAAAGTTGTACAATAGATTTACTGAGAGATAAGGACTTGGAAAGAGACTATTCTCATTAAAAGCAAAAGCATAAATGAATGTAAGTTTTTCATGATGAGAAACAGCTGAATTTTTTTTATTTCAACATTTTGATATCAAGGTATGGTTTTAGGAAAATAGAGATATCTCAGGATTTTTTAAAATTTTATTTTACTTATCGCTTTACACCTCATTGACAGCTAAGGTCATTACAAGGGGGATGGCACTGGGGACAAGGAATGGGAAGGAATTTGGCCATGGCTGTTTTGAAGGAAGCATCCCAGCATTCACCTGGAGTGATTTGGGGAAACCATGGAAAACCCAAATCTGGATGCCCGGAAGGGGATTCGAACCTGCGTCCTCCCGAATGCGAGGCCAGAAAATTAACCGTTCACCCACCATGCTCAGTCATATTTCAGGAATTAAAGGCATAAAATGAAAGGGGATTGTTACCAAAGTAAACTATAAACTCAGGAGAATTTTATTATCAAAAGGATTTGTAAAGAAAACTGGTTTTAATCTGATGTTTTAACAGACTGATAGACAGAGCCAATGGTGTTTTTTGGACAGCAAAAGAAACGGTCACTTAAGCTAATAAATTGTAAAGTACTTGGAAAAAAAGAAGAGCTAATGAGAGATAGAAAGATAGTAGTTTTAAGTTAGGAAAAAATTTAAGGTTGATATTTTTTTAATTTAAAGGAGGTTACATTTGGGAGTTAAAATCTAATTATTATTTATATTTCCATATTTTTAATTAAATGTAATTGTGATAGAGTGCTTGCTGTGACAGCAATTTCCCCACACACCCATTTTGCCCCCTAATTTTGCCCAGTATTAATTTCAATTTTAAAATCTTTTGGCATTTTTGGTAAATTATTAATAATTTATCATAATTTATTCCAATCTCTGACCCCCTTACCTACAAAAGAAAATCTTCCCCATGCTTCTCTTTATTTTCTGTTTTGGAATAAATATTTCTTCATCCTTTTTTCTATCTACTTGAAATTTTTCCATTTTGACTGTACTTGTGGCATCCATACATTTGCTGACACTTACCCTGAAATATCTCTTCAATTTCGAAATCTGTACCGTTTGTAACTGTACTTATTTGGCCCTTCAATTTTGGCCTCTGGTTTACCGAATCCCCTAATATCCATCAGAACTGCTTCATGGTCATTTATTCCTTCAGTTAGCTGAGATCCCACAAGGTTATCATGAGTCTGAATTAGGATGATATGCAACATGTTTCGTCCCCTTGTGTTCTGCTCTACAACTTGTGTAAAGCCTCCTGCCATTACAAAGATATTTGCAAAAGGTTAAGAGGATTTATAATCAACAATGTTAATAAGATTATACATAAGGAATAAGAATAAAAAAAGGTTGGATGGTCAAACAAGGTTTAGAGGGTTTAAATTGAGGTTTTAGTAAAGTAGTATAACATTGCTATGAAGGATTAATTTGGGTATTAATAACAGGGAAAGTAAAATTATTATACAACTCTGATGGTATTGATGGTACTTTAAAGTTCGGGACAACATTCTGTATAAATTTGGTATGGACTGATGGAGAAGCATGCAAGATTAGATTGATCAATTAGCTGGTCACATTAGAATGAATGACATTGGTGACCATGGGCTGATAAAGGGAAATATGTCCATCAGCCTTCATTCTTGACAGTTGTATGGAGCAGGTTTAAATGCATATATAAAAAAAGGTGCTAAATGTGTAGAAGCAGAGAAGATAGATAGTAGCCATATAGGGTATATTTAGTAAAATAATATTGCAAACATGTGAAATTTTTTGAAAGAGTACATTCAGCGCAGGATTAAGATATTAATTTTAGATTAAAACTTTGGTAATTGAATGAATGTGAATTAATTTTTGTAAACTCTTTCTGCAGTATTCATAAAAGATCTGAAGTCTATTGTTAGAACAATTGTATTGTGATTGGTACTGGAACATTTTTTGAGAGGTATTTTCATTAAACTGATTGACTTTTATATTCTACAGTTTTAATATTTCTTGAATGAATTTTTTCATTATTCAACAAATGTACGAAATTTTAAATTCTATTCTGTGGGTTGACAGTCATTTTGAATTGGATAAACCTGATATCTTTAACAAACTTTCATTTTATATTGAGCTTTTAAGGGTACTTAACTTGCAGTCATTTCCGTGATCAAGGAGGTGATAATGTGATGACCGCTAAGTAAGATTACCAACATACAGTACAGTTTAACCAAACCACACATTTAACCACCACACAGTGACTGTAATGAAATGAATGAAACTGATAACTTCAAGAAACTTTCATTTTATATGGAGCTTTTATAGGTACTTAACATACAGTCATTTCCATGGTCATGAGCATGTAGTGGGATGATTGCTATGTAAGATTACCAATTGACAGTATAAACAAACCAACCAGCCACAGTATTCTGCAACACCATGTCTGTTCCTGAACTGTTATTCCCATTGTATAGATGGTCACAGTCTTTCTTCAGCTCTTCCATTGCTTCATCGCCTTTTCCAATGACTGGTCCATCCTATTTTCTAGGACCTTCATGGGTTCAAAAGTGTTTCTTTTGGATTTTATAATTTTTTACAGCTTGTAACGATACTATCAAACGTGGGATATATCGATACTTGCCTCTGGGAGGAAATCTTAGCAAGATGGTAAGAGAAGCAAATTAACAGTGAAAGTGGTAAGGGCAAATTGTCTTGGTGTAGCAAGTGCTATGCACTAGTAATGGTACTGTGGTTTAAATCTGTTATGTAGGGAGCAAATTACCTGCAACAGCTGAAGTATGATGATAAACATGATTAAAAGAATCTTCTGCAAAGAGCAAAACATTTAATATCAATCATTGAACCATGACTCTGAAAAGGATTTATCAAAAATGTTGTTATGGAGCAAAACACTTAGTGGAAGCCAGAAATAAGAGAAAGTCAAAGAATTGAAAATACCACTAAACAAGGTGCTGACAATTAATTACATCAGTAAAGTATGAAATTAATGTCTTCTACAAACAAAGGATGAAGAAAAAAGAATGTGGGAAAATTTCACATGAAGAGGTGCCAGCTCCAGAATGGATAATTAGCAGAGAGTATAACTTATAGGGGAACTATAGTGGAAGACAAGAATTAGAGTAGAAGAACCAGATGGCTAAAGTAGATATGTTGTATAGAGGACATGGATACAAAGATATTAACTTGGATTGGTAGAGGTGGAGGGTTCTGTCAAATAAGGACAAGTTTTTCCAAATGCCAGGGAGCTTTTTTAACACATACTAGCTGACCCCTCAATACTTTGCTATCGTGAAGGTTCCGAGGTTAATGAAAGCCGCCATAAAGCTAACGTACTAAATACTGTATTCAAAAATTCATTTACAAATGAACATAAGGATAGTATTCCCGTTTTCCCACACCGTGGCGAGTCGGTGATGGAATCATTACGAATAGATACTGCAGGTATCGTTAAAAAATTAGAACTCCTGAAGTGGGGGAAAGCACAGGGCCCGGATGGAATTCCAGTAAGAGTATTTTCAGAGTATGCGACAGAAATCAGGCCATTTCTGTCTGATATATTCAGTAAATCAATAGAAGAGCGAAAAGTACCTTCAGACTGGAAAATCGCGCAAGTAACTCCGATTTTCAAAAAAGGTGATCAAAGTGATCCTGGGAACTATCGTCCCATATCTATAACATCTGTTTGTAGTAGAGTTATGGAGCATATTATATGCTCGAACATTATGAATTTTCTAGATGATAATAATTTGCTTACAACAAATCAACACGGATTTCGGAAGAAAAGATCATGTGAAACACAGCTGGCCCTATTTACACACGACGTAATGAAAGTTATCAATGCAGGTTCACAAGTAGATGCAATTTTTTTAGATTTCCAGAAAGCCTTTGACACTATGCCACACAACCGCCTTTTTGCGAAGCTTCGAGCTTACGCTATATCGGATCAGCTTTGTGAATGGATAAAGGATTTTCTAACTGGTCGGTCGCAGTATGTTGTCGTTGAAGGAGAAAGTTCTTCTAATCTAGATGTTACATCGGGTGTACCTCAAGGAAGTGTAATAGGACCACTTCCTTTCTTAATTTTTATAAACGATCTCGGAGACAAAGTGAAAAGCCTTTTTAGATTGTTTGCTGATGATGCGGTTATTTACAGGGAAGTAAGAAATTTGGCCAATTGCTTAGAAATTCATCGCGATCTGGATGTTATTTTGGCTTGGTGCGCTGAGTGGCAACTTACTCTAAATTGTAAAAAGTGCAAGACAATGAGCATAACTAACAAAAAGAATCCGATTGTTCAGAAATACGAGGTAAACAGTTCAGTTATTGATATGGTCGATTCTATGAAATATTTGGGAGTAACAGTACAAAGGAACATGAAATGGAAAATACACATTAATTCGTTAGTAGGTAGAGCAAATTCTAGGCTGCGATTCATAGGTCGAATCTTGAAAAATTGTAATGAACAAACAAAGGAGATAGCGTACAAATCTCTTGTGCGTGGATTATTGTTGTGTTATTTGGGACCCGTTTCGTAAGGGATTGATCGAAAGTATAGAGAAAGTACAGAGAAGAGCCGCTCGATTCGTGACCGCCTGCTACAGTCCTTATGAAAGCATCACAGAACTGATTAGTAGATTAGGTTGGGAGTGTCTGGTAGATAGACGACACATGTTTCGTTTAAACTTTTTGGAAAACATGCGTACTCCCATTTTCACTTTTGAGTGTAGTGAAATACTTCTTCCACCAACCTATTTGAGTCGGAAGGACAGGAAAGATAAAATTAGAGAAATAAGGTGCCGGACTGATTCTTATATGAATTCTTTTTTCCCTCATACCATTAGGGATTGGAATGCACAGCAAAGAGATTAGCTTTGGTGCTGAGCACCCTCTGCCACCCACAATTTTGTGAATTTCAGAGTATATATGTAGATGTAGATGTACATATAGGTTAAATGGATACAACTGAAAATTAGATATTTAAATTATTATTTTTATGTCTCGAATTACATAAATCGGAATTACAGTTTTATTCAATTTACAGTTCATTGCAATTCTCTTAGAATATGATGTTTTAGGGGATTCCATTCACATATATACAAAGAGATACCTTGGTTTTCCTATGCAAGTACAATGTGCAATGTATAATAATGAAATAATTTTCCATTTTCCAACAATATTAAAGCAAAATGTACTGAAGAAGGGCTGTTTTGTAATTTAATGCCCATAGCAGAGTTCGATACAGGGTAAGAGGGAGGGGGCGGGCAAACTGGGGTGCTTGTCCTGGGCGGCAGTTTCAGGGGGGTGGCATAATCATGTTTGAAGGGTGACAAAATCATGTTTGAAGGGTCACAAATTTATGTTGCAGCAAACTTTTTTAGCTGCACTATTGCCCATGGCAGCAACAATGGGCAATAACTGGCGGACAACTAAGGGGCAGCAAAGGTAATGTTCAAAGGGGCAGCAATCTCACAGCTTTTTCCCCAGTTTGGAAAATTCCTAGATCCGCCACTGGCACATAGCAGACACATATACGAACACTGACTTTCATGAATATTTAGATGCAATCTATTTTGCCTATTTAGTTTTACTTTTTTATACAGATCTGTTTGAGGATTTCAATAGTTTTAAAGCTTCTCCAGACAAGACGGACCATTCTGCAAAAAACAGTGCATAGCCTATGGTGGACACATATGAACATTGCCTTTCATACAAATAGAGGGGGAATTCTTAGCTTACCTTGTGTTTCCACTAATCACATCTGCCACAGTCACTAACCTGACTTATTCTAAGGGCAGTTATTTTCTGTATGATACTTGTTATTTTTTTTGTGTAGTATGTGCAAATTGGGAATGAAACCAGTCTAAATAATAATGAAAAGACACTTAAAAACTAATCAGAAGCTGAGCTACACAGTTGGGCCTATTGCACCACCACAAATCCAGTATGGTGAGCCCTTAGAGCATACAGACAAACTAGGACTAATTTATTATCTTCTCTCTTGCACTATAATTCTTTTACCAGTATCAAGCTATTACTTCATCAGTTAGTGAAGCAGATTCAGAAAACGGTCATTATTTACCCCCAGAGTCCCAAGAGGGCTCTCTTCTCCACACACCATATCTTTAAATCACGCTGAAGATGACAATCCTACCACTTTTTCTAAACTTCAAATATGCATTCAGCCTCTCCACAAGGGCCTTGCTCAGTCATGTTATCAATACATTAAGCAGCCATATTTTCTGTTGCATCTATAGTACAGCTAACTCATATCAATCATCTCGGAACACCAGCATATATCTAGTATTAATGACCCCCCAACCCAAATCCTCCTCTCTATGTGGTACTCCACAGTCCTAAGGGGATAAACTCATGGTCCAACACTCATTCTTTTAACCAAGACTCATCCCCTGTAACTACTTGTGGTTTTCAGAGCTTTACCAGGTTACTCAAATCTAGAACTTTTCATTATATATACTCCAATCTAATATCTGCCTTTGATATCTCCCCACTTTTGCTCTTCACCTTCATTATGGCACTTTCCCATTCTATCAACTTTCCATACTTAGTTGTAGTTATATCATCTTCCCTCCTCTGAGTCATGTGGGAAACTTCAGCATGTGCACACCTCCCGAACCATATGACTCGGTCCCTAGCACATGAATAAGATCATCATCATACATTTCCACTTTTACACATGAATAAGATGTAAAACTGAAATACTGTATATGTTTTTGTTTGTCTCATATGTGTTTCACTCATTGCAGCCTTCAATTTTGGTGAATGATGAATCATTTTCCCTATCCTTCTTTATTTAGATTTCCTCCTTTATCTGTAATCTGTGCCTCCATGGGCAGTCTACTTCTATTCACCCATAAGCTGCCTCTTACTTAGGCATTGTACTAATCTTACCATAAGAGAGTTATCTCTAAAAAAAAAAAAAAGGTGTATACCTACTGTGATCCTACTTGCCCCTAGTATCCACAGGAATAATCCCACTGACAGATGCAACTATTGTCCAGAGGGGTCTTTGTTAATCAGCAGTTTACCACTAGCCTGTTAATGCTAGATTCAAATGTGGCCAATCATTACAAGGCAACCCATGGCAAAAGAACCATAGTATCATGTTTCACATTCACTATCTTTTTCAGGTTACTCTCTAGACTGTAACTTGTATCCCTACCAACTTTTTTTCTCGAAAATCTTCTATTCTACTGTGAGAAACTCCTAGAGAGTATACTTAGACATTCTATAAATGTGGATTTCTTATGAAGATAGCTGCGTATTAGTATTTTCTGGTTTGGTATATGCTATTATTTTTCTTTTTGATTTGTAATTTCATGTGACAACGGTCAATGAGTTGTTGTGTGCTTCTTGTTCTTTCTTGACCTTTTTCTTTTATTTTTATTTGTTTATATTTCTATCATTTTCTTTCACTTAATGTAATATTCAATGTGTTTGAGATATATTGCAAACATATTGCATCTCTTGTTTCTGGTTTTGTGAGTGGCTGAAAATCTTGTAACACACAACAGCATAATATGCACAAATGTCAGAAACATCACCAAGGAAAGTAAGTGATTTGTAAATTAATAAAAAGGGCCAAGGGCACATTTTTCACGTGATTCACAGCTGCTGGGCCACAAGCAGATGCTTCAATTTGATGATGTGGCACTGAAGCTCTCAAAGGCATTTGATTCAGAGGGCCATACAATGATGGCAAATAATGTTAAAAACAATAAAGTAAATATAAAAATGACTTGCTGGGCAAAGGAAGTCTTAGGCATGAAAAGCAATGAGTTATGTTAGGAGAAACAGTCACAAAAACAGAAGCATGAGAATAGAAATGCCACAGGTTAGAGTATTGGGACCACTGCTTTTGCATCATCTGGGTGCACAACTGCTTACCCTTTTCTCAAAGTAATGGGGACCATGTTTGTCCCTTAATATCTTCAGTCTGGATGATGTTACATGTATGAAATTTCTATTACACATTGATATCAGCAAACATTGTAAACAAATTAAATTTTGTTTCATTCCTGTTCCTAGTTTGAAAGTTATTCATATGGAAATTTTAATGATTTTTCCACTTCTCTCTCTTATTGACTGATGATCATCAGTACTTCCTGATGATACAGAAAGCTGAAATTTAGTACACGCATATAATTTCACCACCAAAACATAACAAATGTGTAAAATTGGAGGATTTCTGTGAATTTACACCTTATCTACCCCAAACATGAAATCCTAATATCTTTATACGCCTCAGATTTTCAGTATAGATGGAGCTTACTAAGTTTGACTAATGTATTAAATTTTACTTCATTCCTCTCATTACCTTGGAACTTGGTGAAATTCAAAATTTTTAACCTAATACGATACTCCATCATCATAATTGCACTACACTTCCTATGATCCTAGATACAGGTAATTTGGTACACCAAGTTTGTGATTTTACTTATATTTAGCAAATGAAAACCCAAAACGTAAAACATTTCTGTACACATTTCTAAGTTAGTTGCTTTGTTTTGAATGATGATACATGTTTCATATAACTTTTGTAAATAAAGATCGGGAAGCTTAACTAACACACCAAATTCTACTTTGTTCCTGTGTTTACTTTAGAAGTTACTGGTTACTTTACTTTTTCATGTGTGGACATCATAATCGTTTTGACCAGTGTTGGTCAAAGTTGTTGATTTCTCTTTCTGTCCACAGTTCTTCCAGTGTTGTTGAAAACTGGCAATGCTTGCAAACACAGAGGTGATCCATGGTCTGCTGTTCTCCACATTCACATTGATCGTTTGTTGTAAGGTCCCATTTATACATGTTAGATTTTACTGGAGCCACTCCTGTACTTATATGGTTGAGGTTTCTCCATTTTACCCAGTCCACTTTTATGTCAGAAGGTTCTTCCTCGGAGATTGGGTACCATTTTGAGGGTCAGCATTTGCGCAGTTTAGAAAAGGAGTCCTAGAAATTGGCCTTCTAGGTGGAGGGCTTGGTATCCCCATCATTATGTGCCTCTCACCAAACGTTTGTTTGAATCAGTGTGCTCAAGTGAGTTACGGCGTATTATTGGTTCAGCAAATCTAGCTGTTTTGATCATTAGGTGTATTGGGGTTGGATTCATGTAGCCAGCCATTATCCAAAAAGTCTCATTCAAGGCTATATCTACTTTCTTTGAGTGTACATGCATACTCTGCATTGGAAAAGCAGAGTGCTTTAGCAGATGTGCGCAAGACCACCAGATTCTTTCCCCATTTACTGTAACATAACTTTTTAGGATATTGTTTCTTGTGTGTACTGTAGCTGCAGTTACTGGTTATTTACTTATGGTAGCAGTTAAATCTATGATAATTGGCATTGCTCGCCAAGGACGGACGCCCATTGTTTGTAAAGAGCATCCACATTGTTGGTATCAGACACATGTATACTGATAAGACTTAAATTCTGAAATGTCCTTACCAAAGATTTTTGAATAGAACCATCATATCTGAATGAAAACTCAGAGCAAGTGATCAACATGCAGAAAAGTGTATCCCTCAGAAACAATTCTTGTAAAAATGCCAAGAATCATGCTTGTTCAGTGACAAAATGTTATGAGATCGTGTACTTAGCCAACCCTACAGTGAGTATTCATCTTACTTTCTGAAACAGATCATTGATTTAAATTACAACTGGTGATTGTGACATTTTGCATGCCATGTTTTACCAAAATAGATAGCAAAACTTCTGCCTGTATGAATACCTTAATTGTATTGCTTTATCAATCTTACAAATAAACAAAAAATAAGAATTCCTTTGCTCTTCTTGACAAATCGATAAATCAAACATACGAGGACTATCCAGAAACTTAGGTTTGTGCACAACATGGAGGTGGGTGGAGATGCAGTTGCCATCTTGGTGTCTTAATGTTTACACTCAGTACATGTGTGGACTGTGATTTTTCTACTTTGTTGTGAATTATTGAAATGTGCATTTCAATTTAAAAAAAAAAAAAAAATGCTGCAAGTTGTAAGGTGATCAGGTTTCTAATGGCAAGAAAACCTCAAACCAATTGAAATTCATCGGCAACATTGTGAGGTGCAATAAAACTCGTGAAAATCACCAGTTTATGTTTACAGAATTCTTGCTTCATTTCACCCAAATTTCACAAAGTTTACTGCATGAAATTTTAATGGAGAAGCTTGGTTATGGCAAGTTTTATGCAAGATTGGTTTCAAAAATCTTAACAGAAGACTGCAAAAAACAGTGTCTTGCTGCATCACTGAATTCCTTCCAAGCCTACAACAAGGATGGTAACACACTTCTGAATCATGTCATAATGAGAGATGAGACATGGGAAAAGCATGTCATGTGAGACAAAAAGACTGCCCATGGAATGGGAACACACAAGTTCTACAAGAAAACCAGAAAATTGGTTGCAAACATTTTCAGCCAGAAAGATTACAGCAACTGTATTTTGGGACACTGAGGAAGTGCTTCTGGTCGATTACCTTGAATATGTCACAACAATAGTCTTAGAAAGGCATAGTGAATAATTGACAAAACTAAGGTGTCAGGAAAAACTGAGATTAAAAGTGTTATTTTTTCATGATAATGGTTTTGGATGGGAGGTATTTGATCACCCACCGTACAGCCTGGATCAGGCACCGAGCGATTACTATCTCTTTCCAGCAATTAAGACCTGGCTCACAACACAGTACTTTGACAGTGATGTAGAACTTCATGCATATGTAAACCAGGGGTTGAAATCTAAGGTAGAAGATTTCTGCAGAGACAGAATTATGATAAGTGCCGCAATTAAATAGTAACTATATCAAAAAACAGAATAAGATTGTCCCTTTCAAATATATATAGTCTAATATCTTTCTCTTATTTGGTTGTTTTTTATTATTTAAAAACTTAAATTACTTTCTGGACAGCCATCATATTATGTCTATCATTTCAGTAAAAATTATTACATGCATAACAGCCAAGTCACCAGATTTTTTATTATTTTATTTTAAATCAATGATCCATAACACCAAGAGAAAACACCCTGTTTCTGAAAGTGAAGTAAATACACACAGTATAGCTTGGAACAAATTCTCATAACTAATTATTACTAAATAACCACAAGATTTGGCCTACGTTTACAAAAAAAAAATGATTGGTTGGATTCTAATTACTGAATGTGTTAATAGTTTATGGTCAAAAGTTAGGTTATGGGTGACATAATCCATAGAATAGAGTTAACATGAGAAAGAATTGTGAACAGGTACAGAGGGATCTGGATGAGATGTCTACTTATGTAGACCAAAAAAGAAATAAATATAAATGCCAAAAACTTCCAGCTTACTAGTACACAGGTGGAAGATTTAGAGTGACCCGATTGTGGCTGTGCATTAAGTTGCCACCCCACTGAATTGGAGAGGTACAACTGGGCCAGGTTTGAGTCCTAGCCCCAGCATACCATACATTCTGATTATACTTTTTAGGCAGTTTTCCCAAATCATCAAGTCGGATAGCCAGATGTGACACTGTACCTTATCTTGAAACATTATTTAAATTGAGTCTGGATACTTGCTGCTTACCACAGGACTGGAAAAGTGCAATAGTTGTACCGGTACATAAAGGAGGGGTGAGAAATAGAGTTGAGAATTAGAGGCCAATCAGTTTGACATCAGTGGTAGGTAAATTAATGGAAAGATTGATATGCTACCACATCAGAAATATATGTGAGGAACGTAAGTGGTATTCAAGCAGGCAACATGGGTTCAGGCAAGGATATTCATGTGAATCTCAGTTGGTGGGATATATGCAAGATATCTCAGATGAAATGGACAAGGGAGGCCAAATTGATAGTGTAGCACTAGATCTGTCAAAGGCGTTTGACAGAGTAAGCCATAAAATGGTAGTAAATAAGGTAAAAACCATTGGAGTGGATGAGAAAGTTATTTGCTGGGTAGAAGAATTTTTAAAAGGTAGAAAACAGAAAGTTAGAGTAGGAAATGTAGTATCAAAAGAAGTGGAAGTAAAAATGTGTGTGCCACAGGGTAGCGTATTGGGACCATTGCTATTCATTATTCTAATGAGTAATTGTGTTGATTGTTTACTATCTGAAATTAGATTGTCTGCAGATGAAATAATGCTGTATAAAAGAATCAAAACAATAGAGGATTGTAAACAGTTGCAGGGTGATCTGGACAGGATATCTAGTTGGGTTGGTAAACATGGAATGAAGATAAATGCAAAGAAGAGTTAGCTTATTAGATACACAAATAAAAAACAAAAGGTTAATTATGAATATTAGGTGGGGAAAGAATTGCTTGCTGAAGACTTGAAATGTAAATATCTTGGCATTACATTTGATAACAAGCTTAACTGGGCTGGACACATTGGACAGGTGGTAGGAAAAGGTTTCAAAGTTCTGCACTTGTTGGAGAGAGTGATGAGGGGATGTATGGGAGAAGTAAAGGAACTGGGTTACAAAACTTTGGTAGTGTAGTATGGGACCCTCATTTTACATATCAAATACAGGAGTTGGAGAGGGTGCAAAGAAGGGCTGCTAGATTTGTTTCTGGAAATTATCGCAGAATGTAATCAGTGACGGATATGATAAAGGAGCTGAAATGGGATTCATTGCAAGACAGCGGGAGGTTGAGGAGGGTCATAGGAGTGTACAGGGCATATACTGGCGATGAGGCATGGAAAGATATTGCAATAGGTATGAAAAGTAGTGCATGGAAGGGAAAAGATGACCATGACCACAAGCTGGCACTCGATTTCAGGCACAAGGGTGTAGGAAGATTCTCTTTTTTAGGTAAGGGTGTAAGGGATTGGAATGAGTTACCAACAAAAATGATGAATAATTTACCGAAAACTTTGAAAGAATTTAAAGATAAAATTTGTAGAGGGCAAATGTAGGTGGGTGCAGGATAGGGGGAAGATGGGTGTGTAGAGAAATTGCCACCGGAGCCTGTGCTCCATTGCAATTAAAATTAAATTAAAAAATTAAAATTGAATGCTGGGATGGTCCCCAATCTCCACCTCATAAGCTACACTTTCCGCGTAAATAACATAGTTATACACTTCACAGACAGATGGCAACCCATCGGCTTCCCCATAAGACTATGCCAGATTAAACACGCCAATAGTCTGACTGATAAATATGCTTTCAAAATAAGTACAAGACTCTGGAAAGAGGAAATGCCAGGGCTGACCCATCAAAGTAGAAAAGTCCACAAATAAAGATGATGATAATAATTGTAAGGAGGAAAAGAAGCTTATAGTGTAACATAACATTTTATAATAAATCCAGTCAGGCAGATGGAAGAGAAAGGTTTTTTAAGTTCTATACATACTGTTGGGTGTAATGAAAAAAAAGAGGGAATCTGAATACAAAATATTGATCATGCACTTGCACGAGTATCATTGGGTAGTAAAAATATCAAATACAGGAGTTCGATGGGTTTCAAAGGAGGGAAGCATGACTTGTTTGTAAAAGTTACCATAAAAAACAACCAAAGACTTATACAATAAATGTGGTGGATTTAGGAGGCAAAAAACAGGTTCTGAAAATGTATAAGGTGTACATTGGTGAAGAAGCCTGAACAAATGGAGAAAGAATTATGAGTAATATACAGAAAGGAAGAAACTCCATAAACTAGAGTTTGATTTCAGGTTTAAGGAATGGGAAAAGTTTATTTGTAGTTAATAGATTCAGAAACTGGATTAAATTATCAAAGCTCACGATGAACACATTACACTGAAAGACTCTGAAGTTAAAATCTAAGTATAGTATAAGTAGACATGTAAGGAAAACACTACTAGGCATTTGCCCCCTCACAATTAATCAATGATAATAATGAAAATTTCTCTCAATCATCTGTCACTATACCAAACACTAAGATGCAATAATTATATTTACTATAAGCTCAAGCAAATTGAAGAAATCGGACTATAAATAATTAATTAAACATTAAGGTTGTCATCATTAAACAATAATTCAATTATTTATAGCAAATATTTTTTTTCTTTTTTTACCACTGCATTATGATTCACAATTCCAAAACCAGCAAAATGTGATGGAAGGGAGATCAGACAGCACTCTCATTGCAACACCTTTTTGGTTGCCTAGGGGACGCTCAAGTGTACAGATTAGCTCACTCTTCTGTGAGCTCTTTCCAAACCCCCAGGTGGCAATCTTAAGAGGTACATAAACAGGCTGAGAAGCGGTGTAGGCAGGATGAAAGCTAATTTAGCAAGGTAGTGTTGTCTTGAAAATTCTTATACTAGATGTGAATGTGGGGCAGAACATGCCCCAACCTTTACACAACTGTCCACAGTGCCCATCAACCTGCACTATACGAGATCTCATTTCCGCTAATGGCACCACTGTACAAATTGCCGACTTTTGATCATCTGTAATTTGAATTCATTGGTGTTGATTGCTATCTTTTTGTTTTGTTTTGTTCTTGTTAATACTGTTGCTTGTGTTCTTGACAGTATCTAACTTTTTTTTTAATTATACCATCACTTTTGATTTCCAGCCAATAGAAGATTTTTAAAATTGTTAGAGTCTAATAATTTCCTCGCATTATGTTGGTGAAGAACACAATTAACTTCAAATGATAAATATTTTTGAACTATTCTCAAGCTTTGCTTTCTGTATTAATTTTGTTTTATGTGGTATTTTAAGCATTTTCAATTTACAATAACAGATTGGACCCCAAAGAAAGATGATGAGTTCTTCTAAAATGAACTTATTAATGCAGTAATATCCCCAAATATTGCATATATATCAGATGGTGCTTAATTCTCTGACTAAAAGATATATTGTAGTTTATACAAGTATTCCAAAATATATTTATACTTTAATATCGACAACTAAAAACTTACCTGAGTTTGCCAACCATTTTTGATGATATTATTCCATTGCTAGCAACAAGTGAATCTGCCAGAGTTGTCTTGCCATGGTCCACATGTGCAATTATACAAATGTTACGAATATGTTTGGCATTTTGTTGCAACTCGCACAACTTCTCTGCATTAACAAGCCTCATCTTGTGTTACACGTCTAGAAGCAATAAAAAAAATCCATTGTTGTCTGTTGTCAACCATAGTTATGCCAAGTGTGTCCAACTTATAAGGTATGTCTTGAATTTGTGTGTACTGAAAGTTTCAATTTTGAGATATGAAAAATTTAAATGCCATGTTCTGAGTTTGTATGAAACAAGAGATTGTGGAAAAAATTTAAAAAGTTTGTATTTTAAACTTTCCTAAGGATCAAATATCTAACTACAACATGAGAAGATCAATTCATAGCTAAATCTTCCGGATATGGGCAATACACACACAATTTTTTTTTGTTTGCTTTAATTTTTTCCATGATTCAACATTAATAAATGATTGTTTCTTTCCCTGTCTTGTTCAATTACTTGCCTCCCATTTCATAACAGAAAGATCATCTTACATCTCAAATATATCACAGGACTTGAAATTCAGGGGTGAAAAGAAAATGTTATTAATTTAAATTCTTCCAGCTCCATGGAATTCTTTCATACTGAGACAATATAACTGCTACATCCAGCAGCAACACAATAGCTAAGACATCCTTGCTATGCTAGTTTAGTATAATGCTGGATAGCATATCTATTTATGTATGTTGGTATATATTTGCTGCAAAGCAATTTCTTTTAAAAGACAAAAATGTCTCCTTGTCTCACTGTCATCTGAAGAAAATAAGAAATTTAATGATAATAACATAAGCAAATACAGTGATGGGCCGTAAATGAAAAAGTTTCTCTAATGTGATAAGACTTTGGAAATTAGAGAAAATTTTTGAAAAAAAAAAAGAATATACTTTAATGTGTTTGATAAATGCTTGTTGTGTGCAAGTTTCATTGAACATAAAAATAAATGTTAAAATTTGAATGAAAAAGACAAAAAAAAAAAAAAAAAAAAAAAAAAAAAAAAAAAAAAAATGGTTATCTTGGCAAATTGGTAGGTAGAAAAAAAAATCTGTATTGAATATCAGTTTTTTGGTGTAAAAATTCAATTACATAAAAAATATTTCACTTAATTTAATAACTGTTCTTCATAAATTCTCCCATCTTCTGTCAACATAAACAATTTTGTTTATGTTGTTGAAGGACGGTAATCTATCAAATATTGCTGCACTGCAGCACACATTTGAAAGAAGAATTTGATTGAAAATACCATGTATTTTTTAGTATATAGTAAAAGAGCTAAAACAAAATTGAAGGCAGAACACTAGCATCATCAGAAACAAGGATGCAAAATAATCCAGCAAACACAGTTTAAAAAAAAAAAATTGACAGATAACAAAAGATGTCAATTAGCAACTTAAGTAAGTAAAGCGAAAGGAATTATCATGTACAACAGATGATGGTAGAATGATGTAGGTTCCTTATCAAGAACAAAATTCTTGGTCGTAAACCAGAAATGTAAATAACAGCACTTTGTAGACAATGAGCTGGAAAATCCATTATTGTTATCACATGCTTTTATCAATCTGTGAAATTCTAACATTCTTTGGTAAAAAACAAAGCTTTCTTCCTAATAAACTTAAAAAAAAGATTAACTTTTAATAGTTTCCCAGCTCTATTGAAACTTTGTCACATGCAACATAATTTTACACAGGTTTGCAGCTGAATATTTTCTTGAAACGATGACAATGTCCTCTGTTGTCTTCATCAGGTCTCTTACTACCGAGAATCTGCAAGATCATTGTGAAAATGCTGGACATCGGCAACGTTGACTAGAATCGTCTACCCATTAGCTATGTCCACACTTGTTCCTCTTCCCTTACAACTTGCCTTTTCCTCTTGCAATATGTTCATTTTAAGGCATGCCCTAGAGGCACATCTCAGGAGGCATGTCTTTTAGTGTCCACATTCATGCCTCATGAGGCATTCCCCTAAATGTTCTCGTGTAGCTGCAGCAAGATTGACGATCCAATTTGTCTAATGGGCATTGCAGCTGCCATTATTATATTAGTGAAATACCAGTGGTTACCAAGGATGCCTTTCATTTGACAACCCATCTAAATAAACCATATAAAGTTCATTTGGATCAAGGATCGCTCAAAAGGATTTTCAGTTTATAGGCTGTCAAGAGCAACAAGATTCATGGTTAAAAATGCCTTCAGCCTGCTTCTTCCGTTTCCAAATTTGCCGGAGACCAATTGAAATCAAAGTTAAAAAACATTATTGTGGACATAGTCTTATGTTGAGTATATTTGCACAATTTCATTCATATGCAGCTGTATTGTAGATGGCTTTACTGCCCAGTGGAATTGTTTGATAGTGAAGATGCCAACAAAGGAACTACTCTTCCTGGAACTTGGCGCAGAATGAACGCAAATGACACTGGCTTTGCCCCACGTAGGAGAATTCCTCAAAGACATTCTTTGAATGCTTTGCGGATGTGAGATGATTTCGTAGAGTATTTTATGTCACCGACAGGCAGTATACCATGGCAAGATAACTACTTGCTAAAGATATAACATGAACATTTTCAGCTCAAGATGTATCTGGAAAATGTAGCTGAGTATAGCATACTTTCAATAAATTTAGTTTCTGGAAGAAAAAAACCTGCACATTACCTACCCGTGTATATCTAATACCAGTATATTAGAATGAATTGCTCTCGATAGGAGAAAATCGTGCATAGCAATAAGTAAGTTAATAGTTTATAGTGTTAACAAGAATTAGATGTTGATTGAGTTAATTACTTGTTCATTGTGTAAGTCTCTTAATGTTACACTATGTAAACCAAATTTGAATCTATATTTGAGATCATAAAAAAATGTTACAGTTTTCACAGTTGTCCTGATGTTACATACAATTGAAATCAATTAACATAGAAATAATTCCATTCTAATGAATAACCTGAACTTTCTGAAATTTTTTAATAGATGACAGGCTGCTAATGTACAAATGACTTTTGTTTATTCAGAATGTTCATTAATACTTCCACATACACATGTAACTGCATCTGACTGCTTATTACAACAAATATTGTTTACTGTTACTGAATAATATGATACTTAGTGCTGTTTAAATCTGTCTATTGATATACTAAGTGCATGATGAAGCCTGAACCTTCCCTCCCCATACGTTAAAAATGAGATTAAATATTGTCTACATGAATGTACAGTATACTGCACACTGAATATTACGCTCCTGGCACCAAATCTCGGCAAAACAAACAATCCTACATTGTCAAAATTTTTCACATCAATCAGTCAATGCAAATTATTAATTAAAATGAGATGAATTGATTTTTTTAAATGATGCAAAAAATTACTAAATACTGATTATACGTACTGTCACTTAAATCGGGTGTAGGTGCAAATGGCCAGAAAAATACAGTACATGCATTAGGCTTTTGTACAAGAGAATATGCCTTTCCTGCAGATCTAGCCATATAAAATAAGTAGATGTTGCATGCTGAGTAATAACCAGACGCGTGAAAGAAAAACATTTCACAAATATCTATAAGCTTCTGAGATTTTCATCATTCTTGGTGTAATGTAATGTCACATAGTATGCCAAAAGTTTGTAATGAATGTTTGAAGAGCAACACCCTCTCATCAAAAGACACAACATATAACTAGATTACTCTTATGAAGAGGTTCCTGTAAAATGGTACAACTTGAACTACATGATGCCTATTCACTGCATCAACAACCCTAATGGACAACATCTAGTTCAGAAAACTTGGGAAACCATAAACCACTTCAGAATAAGAGTTGGCACTATAAATACCAAAAATATAATGTAGGTACATAACAACGCCAAAGACAGGTTTTGTGAATGTGGTGAAATCCAAAACATTGTACATCTAATATGCTGATGCTGTCCAAATTCTTGCAACATTGAAGATTTATGGATTACCAGACCACGCTGTCGATATCATCCAATAGTGGGCTATAAGATGTTACATCTAGGCATAAAAAATAAAGTAAATAAGCTGTAACTGCTCCTCTCATAATACAAATCAGATATTCTGAGTTTTAAGTCTGTACTAAGAGACATATATCACAATAGATGAGACATATGGACAAGAATATAAATGTATTTCATTATATGAAATATTCTCGGGCCTCCCACAGCGGGAGCGCATCAATTTGAAGTAATGTTTCGAAGACGTATTCTGGTTTCATCTTCTGATATTTCGTTGTGTTTGATGTTCATAAATAGTAATAATACTGTACTGGAGGATGCTTGACACACAAGGAGCAAAACAGATCTGATAGATAGCAAGGACTAGTTATAAAACAGAAGACAAGAAAGATGGAAGAGGCTACAGATGAGCCAAACAAAACATGTCAGGTTGAACTTGGTGATTTATTTGTTAAAAAAGACAGATATATATAGATTGTATTGGCTACGGCCAAGAAAAGTTTTATATTTGTTTATAAAGATATGTTGAGTGCAGGCTAAACACTTATAAAGAAATGTTTTCAAGTGAATTTCAATATCATAAATATTGGACAAAAAGGTGTAGAATTTGCTGATATAAATGGTGTATATACTTTCTTACACATAAAAATGAGCTCTTTCAATATACTGTATTATACTAGAAGAGCCTACCTGAAGCAAGATAGATGATGCAAAATGTACTCTATCTGCTGTAAGAAACCAGAGGGTGAGATTAAAGGTAAAATTACATTACAATATTTGTTGCAATGTTCGGTTTAGAGTACCTAGTTACATGCAATTTACAGAAGTAGTTAAGCTAATCACAGCAAACGAACTTCTAGCAAAGAACAACCATTACAATCTAATGTAAACTCATCACCGATAGAATTATTCACTAAAGAACTCAAAGAACTGGAAACCATATAGCTATAAGGTTCTGATAGACTAGCTCAGAATGTTCTTCTAGACTGAAAACATTGCCAGTCCTGTTATAAGAAAAATTATCCAAGATAATCAGCTACAAATAAGATAATCAGCAAAATGATATTTCATAGAATTATTTGAAGGAATGAATGTAAAAGAAAAGAGAGTATTAATTTATAAATTATCCTAAGGAATTTAAGTTTGCCTTTACTTTTGCAAGTACTGCTGGAGACAAATTTTCTTGTACAGTTCCTGAAATTTTCAGACAGGTGTCTATAATGATTGCACCCATAAGGTAAGGAAGTAATATTCATCATTAAAAGTGAATTTTGATTTTTTACTTTAACTCATGGGCATGAAAGAAAAAAAAAAAAAAAGAAGGGGAGAGAGGCAAGTACAAATCAATAAGAAAATCGAATATTACATCTAGCTTATCTGCACTTTGTGATTGGGCAATTTAAATAAAAATTAGCATGCATTATATTTTTGTTATAAATTGCCCATTAATTCAAAATCTTTCAGATAAAAATATTCTGGACTGGAAACTGGATTTGGCCATGTCAGGAACAATGATTAATAGAATGTTTGAAACTCAACATTCTTTATTACTATAAAAGCATCTATTGGTCATTCTTGACATTTACAATCATCCAAAAACTTGAATATGTTTAAAAAATTACAGACACAAATTAAAATTTTCAAAAGTTAGTATTTCATTTAATATGTTGAATTTACATGAGAGAAATTGGGACATTAACATTTACTGAAACCAAATGAAGCAACTATATTTTAAAAATAAACGCTCTCCAAAGAAAAAAATATTCTAAAACAAATCAATTGCAAACATTGTGAACTGCAGCATCCAAGACCAGTTTTAATAAAACCTGACCTCACTTGATGTCACTTGAGTTTCAGTGAAATTATGTTTAAACTGCCAGATGAAAAAATATTACAAATACATACTTTTACACTATTACAATGTTCACTGCATAAACATTTATAAAAGAGCTTTTCTAAATGATAAATACAATTAACATTAAGTTATTATTTTGTATTGTAAAACAAAATTTTCAAATCTATAGTGCGAGACAATTCTAAAATCTGAAAATATTAGACTATTTGTGCATTCTAACCATGGCTTCAAATAACTGTTAAATATTTCATAGAATGTCACTTTTTTTTTAACTGCCAACAAGAGTTTACACTCACATTAAATATAGACTACTGTCAAGTCAAACATAATTGGTTTCTCACAAAGGTGTGACCAGTAATATTCAAAAACTCTAACCCACTAGCACTGGCATTTATAATATAACATAGCAATCATGATGCAACAAAATCTTCTCGGGTGTCCAAAACACGACGTTTCGACAACTGACTCTGCTGTCTTCAGTCAAGGCAGAGGCAGTCAGCTGGGAAGTACAAGATACCTGATGAAGACAGCAGAGTCAGCTGTCGAAATGTCGTGTTTTTACACCACCATCCGGCTGGACACCAGAGAAGATTTTGTTGCATCGCACAGCAAACATGATTATAAAACTATCAATAAATGTTTTATTTTTATTCCCAATTAAAAATTGTTTTAATATTACTAGACTATCTCCCACACATTTGAATCACAATTTTTTATGTGATATAACTTGCATTTTCTATTCACCTTTAAAAACCTACTAAATCATCACCAAAGCAACAAAAATAAGTCCTGAAGCTATCACATGGAAAGCAACACGATTTAATCAGAAAATAGGTTAGTATGATTCTCCATTAATAATACATAATTGGCAACTAGTGGGTTTACAAATAAAGCCTTCTTGGTTGTTTCTTTTCATATACTTGGTTGAATTACAACAGTTAAGTTCCATTTATAGCAACATCCTACTCTTTCTTATAAATAACCAATGAGCATATCCATTTGACAGGTTTATACATACAACATCAATCTACCAGATTCTTCACATTAAAACCTACAGCATCATTGTTGGTGACTCATAATCACAGCCTGTTATGAACTGTAAGAAGTATTCTGGTTCAGTTCTGCAGGCAGATATTGTTGAAAAATATTTAACAACATTATCCATCACAAGAAAATTAATTTAAAACCAATTTTACTGTAGTTTTTTAAGAAAAAAAAACCTAGGGAATGCCCACTCTCCCTTACCCTTACCATTGCTCACAAAATATTGAGTAGAAAAGAAAGGCACAGGTATGGGTAGAGAAAGAAACAATCAGGTACTATGTTTAACACATGGCCAAAAGAGGTTGCAAAAACCAATGTCTGAAAAAAGCATTAGGTGTAGCTTCCCCCAGCGACTGAACAACATAAAACCGTTATTTGCAACTCATTCCATACTCTATGATCTTGAACTTTTCTCAAAGGTGTTAACATATAGGAATAAAGAGCTCATTTTTTGTTGCAATTATAATGAAATATGTCCATGAACTCCAAAATAATCCAATATGGGATTACTGGAGATCGCGATTCTGCCTGCAGTTGGCATCATAATACTGCAGTGATCAAACACAAGACTCCACTAGAAAATCTTTCTGGAGTACATTTAATGGTTTCATGATGGTCCAGGCTATATTATTTATGGTTAAAAATAATGGTCCCAGCTGTATTACAACAGACTTGCTGCTTGAAAATAATACGTCTTGGGACTGACTACAGCAGTATTACGATGATATTATTTAATGTTGTTGTAGCAGAATCACGATCTCCAATAGACCCACCGATAATTTTAAAATCGTAAAATCAAAAAGTAAATCTGCACATGATGCAAACAGGCAAATGCATCAATTCAGAATTCTCAACATGTATTACTTGCAGCTGAAATGTGTAGTCAAAATGATGATTATTCTTAAAGTAAAGCAATTAGACCTATCAGTACACCCTAATGAAGAAGAAAACTGAAATGTCACAGATCTCAATCATGTTCTGAAATTAATATTTTTCACTCAATAAGGAAAGCCTGTAGCTGTAATAATATGAAAGTCTATTGTTTGCTAGACAAGATGGGTTTTATCTAACAGGCAATACCGCTCGCTTTGCGCTGTTAACGTGTCGTCATAGTGACGTCACGTTCACGTACAGTCTATTTTTGTGTGTTAAAACTGTAGAATATCAACATAAACTGATATCCCGAAGGTGGATCAGATGCAGGCGGCCGCTGGTAAGCGGCCGCAGATGTCCGATAACACAAACAGATGTCCAGTGTTTGATGTGTTATCGGACGTCTGCGGCCGCTTACCAGCGGCCGAATAGTCACAAAAATTGACTGTACGTGAACGTGACGTCACTGTGACGACACGTTAACAGCGCGAAGCGAGCGGTATTGCCTGTTAGATAATACCCGACAAGATTATGTAATTACTTTCATTTATGATTTTGCAAAACATTGAAAATCATTTTTACGTGATGACAATTACCATAACATAAGACACACTTATAAAATTCAGGCGAGTTACATTAATTTCAGCAGTGAAAACAACAGTAAATGAGGTTTAATTCTAGATGGGGATACCGCTACAATCTCTTATCGCCCCACGTAGCAAACACACAGATTGTGTTATATACAGCATAATTCTGACTTATTCAGTCTGCGTGTACCAACACAGTAACAGTGGTAGATATGATTTGAAAATTGGGTGTCTGAAATATTGTGGGTTATGGTTACATTTCACTTTGGTCCAGGATGCATTACGACCGAAATGCATATTTATAAAATATTATTTCGTCAATAATCGTTTGAGTTTATGTTGTGATGCAGCCTGGACCATAAGTCACAAAGACGTCGTATATACCACGTGACCTGTGTGTTTACTATGCGGGGTGGTAAGAGATTGTAGTGGTTTCCCCATCTAGAATTAAGCCATAAATGATTTCAGCTAGTTGTATGTTCAAAAATAACTGCTACCTTCTTTGAACTCATAAATATATTTTTATGATAAATGCTATCTTTGACCCAAACCATATTTTCTTGTGACAAAAAGAGCACCTTCATTTCACAAAACAATGTTCTTTCCGAGAGGCACAATACTGTTAATGCCATTCGCAGCATGTAAGAAGCTGCAATATTTTGTCAACGTAAGACAATGGTAATATGTATAACTTACTATCAACATTCCTTTTCACTAAAACAAACTGAAATATAACAAGCATCTTCAACATAAAATTCTAAATTTCTTACTATTGACTAGGTATGATTCACAGCTTAGTCCCTTGTTGAAACTCTAACTGGTTTTGTGGCATTGTCTCCTGCTGCATTTCAAGTGCTTTTTTCTTGTATTTTTCTGCCAGATCTTCATTCTTATCAACACCATCTCCTTTACGATACATCTGACTCAAATTAGCACATGCCTGCATACAACCTAACTCACAAGCCTTGACTGAAAAAGTGTATGCCTTCTTCATATCTTTCTTAACTGTACCGTCTTTCAGTCCTTGTATAAACATTGTACTCACATAAAAGCAACAGTGAGCATCATTAGCATCGCAACATTTATTTAGTGCTGCAATACCCGCGGTATAATCTTTTTCTTTCCTAGTATATTTACCGTCAATAAGATTTAACATACCCACGTTGAAACACGCTTTCGAATCACCAAGATCACACGCTTTTTTGTAGTAAGAATATGCAACTTCAGTATCTTCTGAACATTTTCCCTTACCAACAAGGGTGTAATTCCCAAATTTAAGACAACTCTTCCCAAAATTGAAATCATCACAATTTGTCTGATACACTTTGGCTGCCTTTTCGAAGTCTTTCTTAATGCCCTCCAAGTAATCTCCCAATAAATGACAGACCTCCGGTTTCTTTTCGTGATAACAGCCAAACCGATATTCAATACCTAAATTATGTAGATACTGTTTTACTTCTTCTTTATCTTTTAAGTTTATACTCATGATTGTGGTAATTTTGAAAACCTAACCTCTAGATAACTGTTGCAAATTCAACAGGATTAATAAAAAAATTATATAACTATATTTCGTTGCATAACGCTACATTTTCAAAGATTTCATACCAGTTTTTAAGTTTCAAGGAAGCGGCACGTTTCGCTGACATACAACAATAAATTATTAAATGAGCACTGTAGTACTAGATGTTTTCATTCATATACAATCTGTGTTCTGTTGTGAGACCATGGTTGTGATTAAAGGTATAACGTCTCTGATCTACAATGAACCAGAGACCATAAAGGCGAAACACGTCTGCCATCATGATGAAGCCATGGATGAAGTCTTGATATTGTATTGTCTCTGTTGAAAAGCGTTTGTTTAGTTGCAGGTCGGAAACGTAACCTATAAAACAGTTATCATAGCAACTAAGGACCTGGGCCGAAAAAATCACCTTGTCATATCTTCCAAACTTCTACCATGGAGAAAAAGTAAAGTGTAGACACAACGCAAGGGGCCTCCACCCATGGAGGAAGGAATATATGGAGACGAGATAACGCGAAATCCGTGAAACCTTGTGAAAAAACTGTGCCTGCGCGGCGGACATCCTAGGAGTACCAAAACATTGGGCTGTTTGCACTGTGTCAGCTGCTGAGAATATTTCGTTTTCTAATATTCTAAAGTTTTCTATAATGCCAAGTTGTGATGCATATGGTTGCACAAACAGACGAGATAGGAAAAAACCTGGAATAGCGTTTCATAAGTAAGTCACATTGTAATTATCGTTCTTGAAGTAACTGACAGGCAACCGCAACATTAGTGCCATTCGCTATAAATTTATTCATTTCTCTCAATAGGATCATATTATTCTCAAATTTTTGTTGGTGTAGTGTAGACAATTAGCATATGTTACTATTTTGCACCTGAAAAGCTAGCCTTATTGTAGACAAATGTTGGAAATTTAATTTAAACGGGTCATGTTTACATCGCGACACAGTGAATATGGTATTCTGCATGCATTACTCACGTTGTAAGTTTACACTGAAATTGCACGATGAAATTAATCGTGATAATTTGTGCTGTGCGAACTACTAAACGTGATGAAATAAACTATCTTGACGGAAATGTAGTTCGCGATGCATTTCTTGTGTTTAGATGTGTCTACATAGTTTGGTTTTGTAGCGGCAATATTAATGGAAATGTTGAAATGCGGTGTATACCAGAAGAGAACAAACAATTTATTTATTATTAGCTGTTAGCTTCTGATTTTTGAATGTACTGATTTTTCTAGCAAAATTATATAGGCCACTACCAGTACAATATCTTCTAAGTAAGCTCAGAAACTATGAGGTTTTATGAAGTATTAATTTTTTTTAAAGCTCTAAACATTGACTTATGCTTTTTTTTAAATTTCAGATATGACTTGTTTCTGTTTGTAAATATGTCTACAAGTATATTTCTAGATTTTGAAATCTTCCTTGTCAATTACTGAAATAGAATGTGAAAATATAACCTATTTGAACAAGCAGAAATAAGCAGTTTGTTGTGCGAACGAAGATGGCGACGGAGTTGGTCGCCGAAAGCTCGTCGTTTACAAACGCTATCCGGCAGCAAACCTGTGAAGAGTTCATTGCAAGCAGTTTGTTATTCAAGTTAAAAAGAATTACCTGCTCATTAAGTTACGTCCGAATTAATCATCAAATATGGATATGGCGATAGTTTTTTTCTGGTCCAGGCCGCATTTCAACCTAACCACGTCAATTTTAAGGTACAATATCTCGAGAACTAAGCGAGATATCAAAAATTTTTATTCTTTACTTTCAGTTTCCCTCATCGAGTTACATAAGAATTCGTCATCAAATGGCGGCGCCACGGTTATCGTTGAATCCCCTCATAACCTAACAACCTCACTTTTGAGTCAGTATATCTCGCGAACTAACCGAGATATCGAAAAATTTTATTCTTTATTTTCGATTTGTATCGTCGTTTTAAATAAGAATCTATCACCAAATTTGACTTTGGGGACACGTTTCTTCTGAATTTCAACCAGAAACTCCACTCTTTTGAGACAGTATATCTTGAGAACTAAGCACGATATCAAAAAATTTTATTCTTCATTTTTGATGTGTCTCGTCGAGTTACATAATAATCCATCATCAAATTGCGGTGCCTCGGTTGTCTTATGATTCCCTTGAGGTTTTTGTGCCAATTTCCGAGTTTCTCTGGTCAAGTAATATGGCGGCCTCCCCTCCCCACTTGTCTCCGCCCGGTTTCACTTCAGTATGTGGCGAAAGTCCCTTGCGTCGTCTCCATATATTCCTTCCTCCATGCCTCCACCACGCACAGAAGTGATGTAGCCATATTGGATTTCCCAAGAAACGGAATACGCACATTCACCTCAAGGGGATTCTACGAGAACTGTGGCGCCACAATTTGATGATAGATTATTATGTAACTTAACCAGACAAATAAAAAATGGTGGATAAAACTTTGTGATATCCTGCTTAGTTCTCGAGGTATACTGTCTGAAAATTGTGTTTTGCGTTGAAACGCAGAAGAAAAATATCCCCAAAGTCAAATTTGATGATCGATTCTTATGTAATATGACAAGACAAAACGAAAATAAATAATAAAATTTTTCGATATCTCACTTAGTTCACGAGATATACTATCTCCATACTGAGGTGGTTAGGTTGGGATACAACGTGGACCAAAAAATAATTTCGACAAAGCAACAATGAACTACACGCTGGATATGCAGAGTGGTTTTTTTTATTTTACAACCGCTTGTGGTTAGTTTGCAACGCGGTCTGGACTAGAATGAAAACGTCACCAAACGCGTAAGGAATTATACCTATAACTAATTTTTGACAATCGAAATCCCCAAAACTAATGGATGGTAAATATGTGTATATGTTGGCGTAGTTAGGTTGGCGGGGGACCCAGTGCAAAAAAATAATTTGGTCCCTCAGGCCAGATATGCGACCTTTTTTGTTGGCAGGAGCTACCTGAGGCTTTAGGGGCCCCTCTGAGCTGAGCGTGGGCCTCTGAGTTGCGGTTGGGTGCCTCCTGAGCTTGGGGACCTCCTGAGCTTAGGGACCCCGGTGCACGGCCCTCCGATAGCTACGCCCCTGTGTATATATACTCTTTATTTTCGATTTGTCTCGTCGAGTTACAAAAGAATCAATCATCAAATTGCATCGCCACGGTTATGATAGTGCCGACCACCTCAATATATAAAATTCAATGCCAACTACAACATTTCCGGTAACAACAACAATGCCAACATCAGGATTCCTAGTTCACATAACATAAATTATCACAATTAATTTTCAGTCTGAACTGCAATTAAACTAACGCACGCGCATTAATAAATTCACTTTGTCGCGATGTAAACTTGAACAGAAACTTGTGTTGTATGCTTCATACTAATAGTCAATTTCTATAGGCTTATTCGGAAGATACGGTTCTAGTAGTAATAGGCCTAGATAACTTCGCCAGCAGCATCAGTGAATTTATCTTGTTACCATACATCAAAAGTCGAAAGCTTAAATTAGACTTTCAACACTTGTTTAGAATAAGACTAGCTTGTTACTTGCAAAATGTAATATATCTGGGCTCATGGGCATATCCATCGAGGGGAGGGGGGGGGGGCTTCTGCCCCCTAGAAGAAAAATCAAGTTGCCTTCAGTACGCTTTGACGAGTGAAGAACTGGCTCAGGAGCACTATGAGGGAGGAAAGATTGACTGTATTAGGCCCGATGAGTGTGCATCGAAATTTCGTGAAAGTACACCGTGAGATACCGTATTGACGAATAAAGTTATTGAAAATATTTCTGAGAATCCGAGACGATTAATGTTTACATAAAAAAAATTATAATTGAGTTACGATCTTGATTAACTGCTTAGTAGGTCCTTGGATTACTATGTTAATCAATAATAAATATAGTTTCCTCAATAGGTTTGAGTTTTATTTTGTAATAATCATCATGTTTCAGTCCCCCACCGCACTTCCCCCCCTAATTAAGATATTTCCCCCCCCCCTAGTTCTGATCCTGGATACGCCCTTGTGGTGAGCTGTCTTCAGTACACCAACAAATGTCTAAGAATAAGATCCTACTGAGAGCTATGAATTAACTTTTCTTAATAGGCATTTTAAATCTATAATGGTAGGCCATACTATTGCAGACGTCGTATTAAATACTTCGAGAACAGTAATTACAATGTGACTAACTTATGAAATGATATTCAAGGTTGTTTCCTATCTGAACTGTTTGTGCAACCGTATGCAATACAAGCTGGCATTATAACTTTCAAACATTAGCGACTGGCATATTCAGAGCAGCAAACACAAGATAAAAGCCCGATGTTTTGGGAAAAGCAATGTGGCTGCTGCGCTTGCGTCGTCGGCTCCTTGGAGGATGGAAGGTAGAGGAGATGAAATAACGCTAAATCTGTGTAACCCCATATAAAATGCCAAGTTGTGTTTCATACGGTTGCATAGACAGACTAGATAGGAACAACCTGGAATAACGTTTCGTAACTAAATCACATTGTAATTATTGTTCGTGAAGTGTTTGACATATAACTGCAAGATTAGAGCCTATCGCTATATATTTATTCATTTCTCTCAATAGGATGATATCGTTCGCATATGTTTGTTGGTGTAGTGTAGACAATCAGCATATTTTACTACTTTGCACATAAAAGGCTAGCCTTATTGTAAACAAGTGCTGAAAGTCTAATTTAACATCCCGATACAATGAATATGGTATTCTGCATGCTTTAGTCCAGTTCAGTTTACATTGAAAGTGTACGATGAAATTAATTGTGATAATTTGTGCTGTGCAAACTATGTAACATGATGAAGCAAACGTTGTTGTTACCTGAAATTTAGTTCGCCATGCATTTCATGTGTTTAGATCTGTTCACACAGTTTGATTTTGTAGCGGCAATAATAATGGAAATTTGGGTAGGTTGAAATGCGGCGTCTACCAGAAGGGTACAAACAATTTATTTATTATTAGTTGTTAGTAATTTGATGAGCACCATGTTAGTGACAAAACGCATCGCGTATGTAAACTACTCCTATCTAAGCTTCTGACTCTTGATATATAGTAAGAAGATAAAGGCACTGATGTTGCTGTCAAAGTTTCGTATGCCACTAACTGTACAATATCTTCTGAGTAAGCTCAGAAGCTATGTGGTCTTTTGAACGGTTCGTTTTTATTTATTTATTTTGTAGTTTTAAACATTGTACTTAAACTAACCTAACCACCCTAATTTGGGGAGAGCATATCTGGTGAACTAAGTGAGATATGGGAAAAATTTACTCTTCACTTTCGATTTGTCTCGTTGTGTTACATAAGAATATATCATCAAAATTGACCTTGGGGAAACGTTTCTTTGAATTTCGACCTGAAACCGCTCACTCTTGAGACAGTGTATCTCGAGAACTAAGCAGGATATCAAAACATTTTATTCTTCATTTTTGATCTGCCTCGTCCAGTTACATAATAATCCATCATCAAATTGCGGTGCCACGGTTAAGAATCCTTTGAGGATTTTGTGCCTATTCCCCGTGTTTCTACTGCTGACCAATATGTCGACTTCCCCACCCCACTTCAGTGCGTTGTGAAGGTCCCTTGCTTCGTCTCCATATCTTCCTTCCTCCGAGTCGACTCCAGAATTTACAGGTGGCTACAAAGTTGTCTTCTCTCTTTTCCTACCTCGATGAAGTCTACCAGTGACTTTATTAACCTATTTTACATTTCATCATCTCTACCTCGCCCCAGCTGATGACATGCTGTTATTGGAACTCCATGCAAATCAAATGTATTCGAATCTCATACGGTTATATCTTTGCTTGTATTGCACAGTCATTTGTTTCATGGTGCCCAACATTCCACAAACCTAGATTTTGTTTAGTTTCATCTTTGACTTACCTGTTGCGTACTGGTTATCGTTGGAAGTGTAGTCAAACGAAAACAGTATATTGTCTGAGGTACGGACTATCTGTGGTTGCTAGTTGGGTTGTGTTGCAATATCGAGCTGCGATTGTTTTGTGGACATGAGAATGTAAACACGGTTCAATTATGCGAAAAGTGATGCGATTGTTATAGTTATGTGATGAATCATCAAGAACATTTCTACACCAAGGATTCAGAGACAGTCAAAGATGACCCTGTTAGCGTCGGATTAAATAGGCTATGGCATATTCGGTAGGTCTCATATCTTGATGGGTGCCTGGGGTTTTATCTAACAGGCAATACCGCTCGCTTCGCGCTGTTAACGTGTCGTCATAGTGACGTCACGTTCACGTACAGTCAATTTTTGTGTGTATTGTGCCCTCGCTACGCTCGGTCACAATAATTTAAAACTGTACAATATCAACATAAACTGATATCCCGAAGGTGGATCAGATGCAGGCGGCCGCTGGTAAGCGGCCGCAGATGTCCGATAACACAACCAGATGTCCAGTGTTTGATGTGTTATCGGACGTCTGCGGCCGCTTACCAGCGGCCGAATAGTCACAAAAATTGACTGTACGTGAACGTGACGTCACTATGACGACACGTTAACAGCGCGAAGCGAGCGGTATTGCCTGTTAGATAATACCCGGTGCCTGTAACTAATCATGTAATGGTGTTTTGCATTGCCGAAGTAATTAAAAAAAATCCTGCTTTACCTCATGTTACTGATATCATAAAGGTTTGTTAATTTGACACCATTGGTCTTTTGATAAAATTAAAATTGTTTATTTGTGTCTTCTAAACGCCCTAGAGCAGATACCTACAATTTATTGGTGTGCATTTTATAATATAATGAGATTTGTTTCATTGTGGAAACATATTAAGTTCCTTAATTTTTTAACTAGAAATGCGGGTATATTCTTACCTATTTGTTTAGTTCTTTTGAGAGTCACAATATTGTCACTACTATATCTCCTTTGGACAGGTTTGAAAAATATAGGCCTACAGTTTGACTACTATTATAAGTAAAAAAAAAAAAAGAATTTAGTGACATTAGAGGGTGTCCTGTACAATCAAAAAGAGATAAGGTTGTATCATTCTTAGATCTGGGAACTGGTCTATTAATAATTTTTGTGTTGTGTTCTTCTATTATGTTTCTTACCAATACAGTACATTCATTTTCCATGTAAAATTTTATATTTATTTACTATAGCTTGTGCAGAATAAAGTAGGATTAACAGTATAATATAATTCAACATTGCTATTTTTAGTTTTGTCATAAGCATTTTGGTAAATAATGGAGAACTGATGGTGTCAGATATGTGCATCCTGTTACTCAGTTTTGTTTATAAATTCTGTTACGTAGTCCTTTTGTGCGACTTCAGTCACACGTAAGTAGTTTCAGTTGTATTTCAATCTGTAGGCTTAGGTGTCTCTCATGATCGTTTTAGAACTTTCATTTTTTACTTGTGAAATCTTGTATGAGAGTATCTAAATTTTCAATTAGATGTTAAAATATTCCTTAATATTGAGATATTGTGAACTGTCAGTTTTATAATGCCTGATTTTGGCATTTCCTTATAGAACCATTCTGTTGAAAGATGTCGACAACTGCCTTTTGTTTTAAACCATTGCATATATGCAGCGCCAAATATTTCTTCTCTGTTTTGTAAATGATTGCTACATTTTTAAAGATCTCTATACAGTGAGTACCAAGAACGAGTGTACTCCAATGTGACACCTCTCAAATACTGTAGATTGTTTCTTTAGCATCTTGTTTGCTTGGTGAAGATCAGCTGATGTCACATAATTTATTTCTTGCATCACAGTGAGAATCATTTTCTTTTGATGAGCTTTGGCTATCCATCAGTTTTGTAACATATTTGAAGAGAGATCCAGATATACTCTGAACTGCATCAAGTTTAGCTTTTCTTTGCTAAAACCCACGTTTTCTCTTTGATGTATAAATTACTCCAGGCATTTTTCATTTTTTGGTACAAACAGCTAAATGAAACGTAATCCGTCAGTATCCCAAAGGCAATAATATAGTATGGTCTTTGTAATAAATACTAAAGACTTGTGCTTTGTTAGCAATAATGTAATTTTGATGAAAAAAATAAAGTTACTGTTCTTTTACAAGTGACATGAAATTCAATTTATTTATATTTTTTTTGCAAGTTTTTTATTTTTATTGTTTAAATAGTCAAGAATTAGCATTCAAAATCATATTCATGAGTACCGAGAATTATTTTCTATCATTTTTATTAATTATTTAACTCATAAGATAGATGCATCAATTGTTGACACATTAAGAATTTTTGTCCATTTTCGAAGTCTCTCGCCATACTATTTAATAACTATGCATTTTAAAGTCATTTTCTGCTTCCTGAAAAATTGTATTTCATCATGCATCTGTATAGCAGTTGCTGGTCAATTGCAAATGCTAACATATGAACCTCTACACCTACTCCTATAGTCCACATTGAATTAGACAGGTTCCCAAAGTCATCATGTTTTTCTCCTGTCATCGACACACTTTCTATAACCATAAAATACCATCAGGGTCAGAAAAGAACAAGAGTTGATCAAAGGACATCTAGAGGAGAGTTAACAGAAGTTAATAGAAGCAATTCCAGACCCAGAATAGGTCAGTATCCAGGTCCCACAAGTCGTGAGTCTCTTGAGGATACTGTCAGGGAAGCAACTCTACATTATGTTCCCTCATAAAAATAATGCTAAACAAAATATAAAAATAATTTAATTAAATAAAAAAAGGCTCACATAGCCTTTGCAATATCTGCGAGCTTTACATAGAGTTCTTAGCAAGTGATGTATTTCACTACCTGCCTCAGACATAATATAAAAGATGTAACTGCAGGCTCCTAAATAGAACGTCGTATCTACGAAAGACCAACACCACGTGTAAATTTTAAGTCCCTAACACCACCCCATAGCATATTAAAAATGTTGTCAATGGCTCAAAGATTCGTTTAATTTATGGTTAAATCTCATTTTTTTAAGGGAACATAAGTTGGACATCCTTATCGATTTATGGAACACGTAAGGATGTAGGTACTGCACCTATATCAAACAGAGAGGTTTCTATCTCAGTAACAGAAATAATCTTCTCATCTAAACTACGAAATCATACACTGATTTATTTCATCACGGTCACATTTGCACATTCTCGTTACATGAATGGAGGGTTAGAGAACTTAACGACATTGCAATTTCGCTAACAAGAGAAATGATTCTGACTGTGGTAAGCACGTTTTCCAAAACTGTTCAGTAATGACAGACAATACCATCGCCGAATACTACCCTTTCGAATTAACTTGGAAGCTGGCAGTTTTTTTTTTTCTTTCTTATGACTTTACACCTAGTCAAGGTCATTAGAGGCGGGAATGGACTGGGGGCAAGGAACGGGAAGGAATTCTACCATGGATTTTTGAAGTAAGCATCCCGGCATTCACCTGGAGTGATCTGGGGAAACCATGGAACACCCAAATCTGGATGCCCGGATGGGAATATGAACCCGCATTCTCTCAAATGCAAGGCCAAAGCATTATTGCTCACCCGCCAAGCTCAGTCTGATAGTGTTGCTAGTTTATGCATGAGTCATCGTATTTAATTGAATTCATACAATTTCTTGTCGACTATAGGTGCACTGTCACAATTGTACCTTATCAGTGTATACAAACGATTGTTAATGTGATAACTCGAAATATAGGCTACTCTATTTATCCAATTTACATTTTTTAAATAATTACATGAATCTGTCAGAGGATAAATCCAAAATTACTGACCATAGAAAATACTTGAAGCTACTTATGAATTTTAGCTTGGAAGCTAATTGAATAATTAATAAGCAAAACAATAAAAAAAAAACTGAATTTAGTGCCGTGCATAAAACGTCTGAGGTTAATTCATGACCGGACTATGGAAATGGAAGCCTAGACTATGTGTGTTCCGACATACAACTGGCTGATTTTTTATTTAATTTGAGTAGAAAATTCAACATTTTTCTTTAAATAATTACAAGAATTTACATTTTAACTATCTACTTACTGTTATTTTAGTAATTTTAGATATCTTTCCTTTAATTTTAGAACTACCTCACTTCGTAAATAATCGTCCAAGAAAAATTACATTATAGTTACCGCCGCTTCTATCAAACCAAACAACAATGATGGACGTCAAGTACAATTTCCTGTGATTGTTGGAGCCAAACCCGATGCTACCGTTGCTTAATTGCACAGTGTTGCCAATAACTGTAATCCACTAACAGAAGCACGTTGGACTGGATTCGATTTGAAAAAGTGCTGGATCAACTTAAAACAATAAAAGTAGAACTGTTTGGACACCAAAGAATATGAAAAAAATCCTGTTTTGTGGCACACTATTTTTATTATTTCATTTCATGAATTGCGGGTGTCACCCCCAAACGGGTGACTCCCGGGGCGGACACCCCCCCTCCCCCCTTACTTACACCACTGGTTATAGTTATCATTCCTTGTCCTTTGGTGATGTTCTTCTTCTGGTCCAGGTTATATTTCAACCTGATCACAACCGCTAGGGAGGTAATAAAACACCTATTATACATGCCCAGCGTGTAATTCCTTGTGGTTTTGGTGGGGGGCAAAATTGATTTTTCCTGGTCCAGCATTCAACCTAGCTACCTTAATTTGGAGATACAATATCTCCTGAACTAAGCAAGCTATCAAAAAGATTTATGCTTACTTTTGATTTGTCTCGTAGAGTTATAGAATAATTCAGCATCGAATTTGACTTTGGCGAAATTTTTATTCTGATCCAGGCCGCACTTCAACCTAACCACCTCACTTGTGAGACAGTGTATCTCTAGAACTAAATGAGATAACAAAAAAATGTATTCCTCACATTCGATTTGTCTCTTTGAGTTTCATAAGAATCTATCATCAAATTGCAGCACCACGGTTATGGTAGAATCCCCCTGAGTTCCATTAATATTGTCTTTCTTGTTTTGATAGCTTTGGGTTTTTTGATATTTAAAAATTTTTCGGTACTAGAAATTTTCTTGTAGTTATCTCTGGTGAAATAACTTATTTTATTTATCTTAACAACACATTAAAATGAATCTGAAATCTTCCTGTGCCAGTTGTAACATTGCTACTTACATTCTTGTCAGTGGTTCATCTCCTACACATTGACTAGTACTACAGAGGGTATTACCGCTTTGATCTGAAAATTAATGCACATGTTCTTTTGATGATATTTATTGGGACTGTGTGCATAATTATCAAATAAACACATAGAGCACAAACTTCATGCCAAACTGGCATAACAGTCATTATTGCCTGAGACTTTAGTTTATGAAGCTGATAATGGGAAGTAAATATTAATAAGGTGATTTGAATTTTAATACATATGCAAGTATATAAGATAGTAATTTAATGAATAATTAAATGTCTAGGGAAATTTCCACCAAAGCATTCAATTAGTCAGTTTTAATTTAATCATACATATAATTTGCATTTTGGTAAACACTGATCTGGGATATGTTTTGCATATTTTTTCCTAAAATGAGTAGGAAGTTGCTGCAATATTGTCTTGGTCCTGATCATTTTTTAATCATAACTGTAATAATCATCCTTTAAAATTGTTTATTGCATTTTCTGCTAATGTAACTGTTTTTAAAAAATTGTAAAGTTTTGACTCTTTTTTTAACCAATCAGTTGCTGATACTTTCCAGAACTATATTGTGCTAGTAATAAAGCACATTGATGTCTTTCTGATAAAATACAATACTAACAAAATTAGTCTGGGCTAATGAAACATTTTGCAGAAGGTATTTGGAATTTAGTTTTACTTAATTTTCTTAAAGTATTTAGTGATATCGAGCTATTCAGAACCAACAAAGATAATACGCAGCTATCATGGTGATAGTTTATCCCCAGTAATCACTAGGTAAAATTGGTCCAGTGTTCAAGTTGACATATACAATACAGGCTAAACTACTTTCACAGATCCCAAAATAAAAGACTGATTCTGTGGAACATGGAGATGAGTCAGTCAACAGCAAAATTATTTACACTACAAAATATTTGTCAAAGAAGTAGTGAAATACAGACTTGGACACAATAATTACCTATATCAACAACCGTACAGCATTACGACAGCTACGAGAGATGAGATTAATCTTCTGTGGTCATAGTTCAGATGGTCAATCATAGGCTTGCTTCCAAAACCTTCTGCACCATCTCTAGAAGAAAAGTGACTAACACAGTTGGACGAGGTTGGTGAAAAAAGATCTCAAACAACTGGAAATTGATCCAAATTATATTTTTAACAGAGGTAGGTACAGAATGTTCAGTAAAGCCTCTGATTCTCTCCAGCCACTAACAACCTTGGATATGGGGCAGTGGTATAACAATAGGGTGGCAGCAAATGCCACGGGCCCCCAGCCAGAAGGTCGAAGTTGACACTGCGATAGCAAGACACAGACTGTGCATGTCACACGGCTTCAGCTCATATAAGTAACCCACGGCTGGCGGATGCCTGTGAAGTTGCCGCTAGAGATGGATTAGACTTCCAGAACTCAAAGGCCAAGGTCATCCTTCACCGAGCACATCATGTCTTTTATCTTTGCTGGCAGTCAAAAGCTACTCTTTATGCCACATTGGACGAGAATCATCATATACATTATTCCTATAAGGTTTTTTTTTTTTTTTTTTTTTTTTTTTTTGTAACAAGCTATTATCTCCCTTCATACCTAACTGAAATAAATGAATGAGTTGTCATATTAAAGCTTATGGTCTCCACCTTGGTCACATCATACTTTAAGAAAGGATTTTTTTTCAGAATCGACCCTTAAAGGGCAAAAATGTCAATATTTCTAAAATGCTGTTTTTTGTGTTACGAGTCTTTTACCTCCCCTGATACCTATCTGAAATCATTGAATGAAGTATCATTTTGAAGATTAAGATCTCCGCTTTGGTGACATCATATATTAAGACAGGAATTTTTCGAAATTCGACCCGTAATGGGCAAAAGTATCAATATTTCTGCAACGCGTTTTTGTGTCACGAGCCATTTATCTCCCTTCATATCTAACCGATATAGATAAATGAGGTACCACATTAAATAGTAAGGTCTCCGCCATGGTAACATTATATTTTAAGAAAGGTATTTTTCGTAATTCGACCCTTAAAGGTCAAAAAATGGCAATATTTCTAAAATCCTTTTTTTTTTTGTGTGTCTCGAGCCATTTATCTCCTTAGATATCTAACCGAAATCGATAAATGAAGTTAGATTATGAAGAGTAATGTTTCAGCTTTGGTGACATTATATATTAAGGAAGAATTTATTTTGGAATTGAACCTTTAAAGGGAAAAAGTATCATTGGTTCTATAAAGCATTTTTGTGTCACAAGCCATTTATCTCCCTTCATATCTAACCGATATAGATAAATGAAGTATCATATTAAATAGTAAGGTCTCCGCCATGGTAACATTATATTTTAAGAAAGGTATTTTTCGTAATTCAACCCTTAAAGGGCAAAAATGACAATATTTCTAAAATCCGTTTTTTTGTGTCTCGAGCCATTTATCTCCCTGGATATCTAACCGAAATCGATAAATGACATGGGATTATAAAGAATAATGTTTCGGCTTTCGTGACATCATATAGTAAGAAAGATTTTTTTTTGGAATTGAACCCTTAAATGGAAAAAGTATCAATGGTTCTTCAACGCATTTTTGTGTCACGAGCCATTTATCTCCCTTCATATCTAACCAATATAGATAAATGAGGTAACATATTAAAGAGTAAGGTCTCCACCATGGTAACATTATATTTTAAGAAATTAATTTTTTGTAATTCGTCCCTTAAAGGGCAAAAATGTCAATATTTCTAAACTGCGTTTTTTGTGTCTCAAGCCATTTATCTTCTTGGATATATAACCGAAATCGATAAATGAAGTAGCATTATAAAGATTCGTGTCTCAGCTTTGGTGACATCATGTAGTAAGAAAGATTTTTTTTTTTGGAATTGAACCCTTCTAGGGAAACCGTATCAATGGTTCTTCAACGCATTTTTCTGTCACGAGCCATTTATCTCCATTAATATATAACCGAGATTGATAAATGAGGTCACATCATGTTTTAAGAATGGAATTTTCTGAATTTAACTCTTAAAGAGCAAAAATATCAGTATTTCTGAAATGCGTTTTTGTGTCTCGAGTCATTTATCTCCCTTTATAATTAAACAAAAATTATAAACAAGGTATCATTATAAAGACTGAGGTCTTTGTAAGGTTTTTGGTTGGTTATACCATATTTTAGGAAATAATTTTTCAAAATTCGAACCTTAAAGGACGAAAGTATTAATATTTCTACAACGCATTTTTCCGTCACGAACCATTTATCTCTATTGTTATCTAACCGAAATCAATAAACGGGGGTATCATTTAAAATGTTATAGTATCCACTTTGGACATATCATATTTTAAGAATGAACTTTCTTTAAATTCAACCCTTAAGGGGTAAAAATACCATCATTTCTAAAACTTTTTTTTACGTCACTTGACGCCTAACTGAAATTGGTAAATGAGGTATCATTTTAAAGGGCAACGTGTCCGCTTTAGTTACACCATATTTTATAAAAGGAATTTTTTGGAATTTACCCTTAAAGGGCAAAAGTATCCATATTATTTCTACAACATGTTTCTTTTTTTATGAGCCATTTATCTCCTTCAATACCTAACCGAAATCGATAAATGACATATCATTTTAGAGATTAAGGTCTCCAATTAGGTAAAATCATAAATTAAGAAAGAATTTTTTGGAATTTGATGCTTAAAGTGGTCACATGTATCAAACAGTTGAGAGCCAAGTTCTCAGATTGCAGAGCAGTGTCGCAGAGATGTTAATAAACTGTATTTTATACAATAAGTAGTTTTTCGGAAATTTTTTTGATTTGCTATACAATTACAGTGTAAACATTTTATTCCCACAGCAGCACATATCACAGAGATGTTGTTCAGGTTGGTTGTATTCTGTTAGTGTCAGTTACAGTTTGTCGTACATACAGTGTGTTTTTAATTTTCCTAACTGTTTCGTAATATGTTTTGATGTGTACCTATTACACTAAACAAATAAATACTTGCTACAGAGTGTGGTTCTACTTTCCACTATATTACAAGCATTCAACCTCGCTATTAATTGTATTTTATTGGCGAAATTTTCTCACGGGTCATCTAGTTCTTCCTATTTTCGCAGAGGTATTCCCACCATAAGGTAGCATTGCAAGGGATCTTGGTGGTTCTTCTTGCTCAGCTGATGGCCTCAGAGTATGGGGAAGAAATGCCTATTTGATTTGCTCTTGCGAATATCCATTTAGTGTGAAAACCTTCCGAAGGTGCCTTAGTTCACCTTGCAAACTATCACTATCCGAGATGGCTGATGCTCGATGGACCAGTGTGGTCAGTACTGGTTCGTGTGCGTAAGTGCAAGCCAGATGGAACTCTTTTGAATAGCATTTACAGAAAACCTACGAACAAGGACCGGTATTTAGGGGCTACCCGCTTCCACCACCCGGCCCAGCGAAAAACTGTACTGGTGGTCAGTACAGCGTGGTGCTGGTCCATCAAGTGCGAGCCATCTCGGATAGTGATATTATCTTAGCTCTCCGGGTGGAGCCGTGTTGCTACAGCTTGAAAAATCCGCATTAGCTGAACATGCTGTGGAAAATTTCCACCAAACTGAAGTGCAGGCATGCACTGCTTATTTCTGGGATTCTGTAATTGGAGAATCGCTGGAGCACAAACAAAATCGAGAAGATGGACTCTTTTTAAGTGAAGCATGGAAGCCCATCATCCAGGATCTGCAACAGCAGGACGACAGACATGCGTGCTGGAAGAGAGCCGAGTCGCTACTGTCTGTTATGAGCCATAAATGAGGCCAGACGATGCGGCAGCCAATGGCGAAGCAGCTCTAGCGGCAACTACACAGGTGCATGGGGAATTTATATGAACTGAAACCGCGAGGCATGCACAGTCGGTGTCTTGCTGTCACAGTGTCAACTTTAACCTTTTCACCTGATGAAGACAACAGGCTGTTGTCAAAATGTCGCATATGGAATAACTGATCCGGCAGAACACCCGAGAAGAATTTCTGTCATCTGTACGCCGAGAAAAACTCAATTCTCACAACTAAAAAAAGAAGGTTGCCCATAAATTGGGTGCCAAGTTTGTCCCCTTCCCCAGCTTCCCCCTCCCCCTTTCCCCTAGGTCCATCATTCGGGGAGGCCCCATCCGATGAATTTGCCACTGGTTCCAACTGTATAGATATGCCATTGATCTAGGGTGAAAGGGACCCAGGAAAGAAAAGACAGCCATAATGCAAGGATGAAGGAATACTGGGCTAAAAGGAAAACTCTCCAGAGCTATGAACTACATGGTTCTTAGTTGGTCAAAACAATAAAGAACGAAGAACGGTTGCATATTTGCACTGACACAGAATAATATAGACTTTAATTAATCTGTTTTATTTCTCCTAGATGCTAGAAATTGTTATGTTGATTCCTTTGGGGAGATACAAGTCTTCTATGAAGTACAAAGTGTAGAGGGTGAGTGGTAACACTCCTATTTGGGAGGACACATTTTCAGATCCTCACCCGACCATATCACTCCAGACGAATGCCAGGATGGTTCCTGCATAAGTCCATGGCCAATTTCTTTCCTGCTCGAATGGCCTTGACATAAACATGGTGTAAAGCCTGATTAAAAATAAAATTCTATCAAGTAGGTGAAGTTGGTCAGCAGTGTGAACTACCTTAGAAATAGTGTTTCTTTAGAAGTAATTTAAAACACAGATGTTTGTCAGGCACTACTGTTGTTGATAAACTGTGAACATGCCAAAAGTACATAATTTTTATTCAAAAATCAATATTTTGTGATCCAGTGGGCTGCCAGCTTTGATTTGATACCAATGAAAATAGTTAAAATAATTTCTTTGGCCCACTACAAAACCTCTTTCACACTCCATGACATTTGAAATTTTATAGTATAGTAGTGTTAAGGTTACTTATAACTTAAGTAGTGCAAAATTACAAATTTCTAAGTTAAAAGATTGAAAAGGTATGGACTTTCAAATAAGTTACTCCATAAGTGTTCCATTTTTCACTCTGAAGGTACTGTAATGTTCTCTTAATGGGGGTGGTAACTTCTTAAACCTGATAAATACCATATACAGTAATCGCTCGCAAAACTACTAGAGATTATTTTTTCTGATTAAATATGATTCATATGGTGCTTCACATATGAAATGCCTCACGAAGTTGCATAAAAGAAATAGGTGCACAAATAATGAAATTTGAGTTAATTTTTAAGCTAACCTAGAATTTCGCAAATTGCATGATGAAATTTATTTATAGAATAGCTGGCTCAGTTAAACAACACGATACCTTAGTTATAGAGTCATTTAAGCAGTTAATTCAGGAAATAAATTAAACGAAACAATTAATTCCGGCAGTAAATCAAGTTTAAACATTAAATTCAAGTTCTAAATCTATCTAAACAGTTGTAGAAAGACTGAACATAAGAATTGCATATTTTGTAAAGTTTTCTTCACTTTGAGAGATATTCAGCATAGTACATAGTCTAAAGATAATAAATCTTGCAGCTAGGAAATCGTACTAAAAAGTTTAGATACCATAATAGCTAAAAGCCGGTATGGAAAATTTAATTCGTAATCACACACTTTAAATTAGAGTAGTTGTATTTTGGAAAAAGAGAAAGAAAGTCAACTTATAGCAAGAAAGAAACGGTATTTTTGCTTACATAACATACTAAAGTTTGGGTTGTTTAAGGGCTGTTTTTCAAACATTATATATTAATTTTGAACACATGGCATGAGGTAATATTTATCATTTCAGATAATACATGTAAATTCATTTGAGTAAACCATATTCAGAATACACTATAATTTGCTACAAACCATTTCCAGTAAGTCTCGTTAAGTTGTATTTAGTATTGTGATTAGGATGTGTCAAAGTAGAGATTTTAATCATATCTGAATGAGCTAGATTTCCTTATTGCATCAGTCAGAATAGCGTTCACTTTAAAAATTAATAATAAATCGAAGAAAACAGGTAGTCACGTGAAAACACGTTGAATCATTTAAAGTGGATATCAAAAACATCAGAAAGGTATTAGCAGGGTAGAAAATTGGCAATTGTGTCATAATTCATATTTTTCTGTTAGAAGAATAAACATGACTTGCTTAGTATCTAATGAAAGAGAACATAATTAGAAGTAAATTAAAAGTTGTCTGAGCCTCGTAGCTATAAAATTGTAGAAATTGGAGGTTTTGTGTTGGACAGAAAATGATTTTTTTTACAGCTAAAAAATTGAAGATACAGAAATTTTTATAAGGATCGAAATTTACATTTACTTAAAATCCTAGCTACTGTTAAAATTTCAGAATGGTAGGAGTGGGAGCCAAAAATAAAAAATTATTGTGTAAGATTCATGTGTCGCTGACCTTAGCTACAGGGTTGTGTTATATTAGTGATTGGGTATGGCAGGTTGACTGACACATGGGCTCTGTGGGGTTTTCCCTACGATGCCCCATGACTTGTGCAGACTTTCTTCATATATCTTCTGCTCTTGGATTCTTGCTCTTTGGACCTATCCTCTTCTTCTCTTGTACTGCCAAATAAATATGAGTATCGAGGGTAACTAGGAGCGGGAGCGGACAGCTATGAGTTACTTGAAATGAAACAATGTGTCTGGCAACCTCATTTAATCTGAACTGAACCGTAAATCATCTACAGTCGATGTTGTAAAAGATAGGGAGGTATTCCGTAACCCGTGATACTGATCCTAGGGATGAAACTTTGCCCTATAGTTCACAACTAACAGAGAATGGTAAGGTTGGTGCAGCGACTATCTATCTCCGAGGCCTAGTTGTTAACTTGTTGCTCGTCAGTGAAGAAGTGAGACTGATTAATGTATTCTAGCTTGCTGGAAAAGTATTGGCTTGCATGCTCAGCACTTGCAACCTGAACTGTCGATCGGCAGAAACTCGAACAACAGGACGTGATAACTCGACGTCTGGCTACAGTGGAACTTAGCAAACTTACTCGATTTCGATACTAAAATATTATGCTAAATGACATCCTGTCACACGTTCATGAATACATAGTTTTCACACCAGTTGACCTTTCAACCCAGAAGAGTTTTGGTCAGGCTATTTATACAACCAAAGGGGACTATTCTATCTCTCTATTGTTCTTCTTCTTTTTCTTTTTTTTTACATTTTCTTATACGTACATGTAATGATAATTTCTTGCAAACTAGATAATTTGACAATGATTAAAAATGTATGTTTATATCCACTTGACATAAGTTTTCAAAGTGACCAGATTATAACTTTATAGGGCTGTGTAGAGCCTAGGTTTGAATTTTTAATTCTTAATTCAAATATTTACATTTAGCCTAATTTGCATTCATGTATTGCAACTTTCAATTTTCATGTAATATTAGCATGATAAATTTTAATTTACTCTATAATAGAATCAACTACTTGAATAAAACTTATCAAGAAGTGCAGGTTTGTAATTAATGGGTTGTTTAACCTTTGATCATGATAATATAAAAATGTTGATTTTTCCATTTATTTTATTTTTTTATTTTCAGATTAAAGAGAATAAAATACTTTAGACATAGAAAGTGCATTTTATTGTTACTACATGTTGGAAAATATACCACGGCCACTTTAAATATATTTTAAGTAAGTTTTCTTCTTTTCATTAACAGTGTGTTAGAGTATCATTTGATATTGGACATGAGTCAACCATTCGCACAAAACCAACTCCTGAGGGATTTACACATGACTGGAAGGTTTTTGTGCGAGGAACAGATAATGCAGAAATTCATCATTTTGTGGAGAGAGTTGTGTTCCATCTGCATGAAACATTTCCTAAACCAAAGAGGGGTAAGTGTATATTAGCCTTTTGTTTTTCCTTTGTTATGCGTCAGTTTTATTTTGATCTATAAATCAGTAAGCTACTGACACTAATGTGCTAACAAAAGAAAGCAAGTGATCTTTTAGAAAGTACCATATGCTTAATCGTCTTCACTACTGCTGAGGTCACTCTTATCACAGGTGGATAGATGTCAAGGTGCATAAACACATAGTTTATCACTTTTATGGTGAATGTGGAGATGGTTTCTCTACAGCTGCATTTTTTTTGATGATATCGATTTAATTGCTCTCTAAGTTGGCACGCTGTTTTCGATAACCAGTCATGGTCGGCAGTCAATTTGTAATGCAAATAAGGAAATAATATTAACTGTTATGGTCTTCTTGTTAATAATGTTGTATCCCAATCTAAGGTATCAATGGATTAAAGAAAATGGTATCTAACTAAAGATGAGGTAAATTGCCACAAATATTTTTACATTAACAACAGGTGTATAATTTTTAATAAAGAATTGGCAGGAAAAAATTAAACCTCAATTTACATGAGGGGATGGCATAGACACAATGAATATAGAAGGAAGAATTCAAATGTTTTTGGTTGAATGCTTGGCCACTTAAGTGCCAAGTCATTTTATTAAAGTAAACTGGTGACAGGTTGCAGATAGTCTCGCCTGCACCCCATCCCTCCCTTTTCCAGTTCCACACATTCCAACAGTGCAAGGAAAACACCACTGTATGCACTGACTGCCAGTTGTTACAGTGGAACTCGAACAGGAATTCATCTACACCATGATATTGGATTTTAAATCGTTTCTAGAAAACTTGCCAAAGACAGGGTTTTGAGGAATCCTGCTCCACCAAAACAATGCCAACATCATCATCCAATCCAGTTCCTTGTTTCAACAGAAGTTACATTGACTCGTACCACTTACAGTCCTCATATGGCTTCCATGTGACTTAATCTTATCCCCACTGGTAAAAAAATATTTAATGGTTTTGAATTGCGCAGTATATTGTTATTTGTCGGTTGGTCACATTGTTGCATATCAGGTTTCTATCCATAAATGTTCCGATTGGTGCTGCAGTCTAAATTTCTCGCATTGCTGCTTCATTGTGTGAGACAACCATGGAGGAGTTTACTATTGTACAGCGTGTGCTAATTTTCAAAATGATTTATCAGAACAGAGAAAGTTATGCTGCAACTATGATGCATCATTGTGCAATTCTAGGGAATAATGAAGCATCAAATGAATCAACAGTTCAGAAACTTATCGTAAAGTTCAATGAAATGGGTTCAAAAGTGAATGTGAAAAGTTTTGTACATCCTTGTTCTGTCCGCTTTGTGCAAAACACAGAGGAGGTTTGTGCTAGTGTAGCTTCTAGTTCATTGAAGTCAGTTTGTCATCACTCCAAACAATTGGGCTTATCCAGTATAATCTCCATTACCACCCTTATAAAATTCATTCAATGCAGAACCTGCACAAGAAGAGGCAACATTTATTGATTGATTTCTGAGAAGCCAACAAGGGTATGACGGTATTAATGACAACACATTTCCACCAAAATCGATGTGTGAATAAACATAACAGCTGCATCTGGGGGTTAGAAAATCCTATCATGTTTCAAGATAGGCAAATTCATCTACAGTGAATGACGGTTTGGTGTGGCTTTTGGATGGTTGGCAACAGTGGTCCTTATGTCTTTGAAGAAGAGGCAGGATAAAATGTGACAGTTAAGGGGTACCAATACTGTGTGATAAGATATTTTTTTGCACTCATTTCAATCGAATAGACATGCAAGAGTTGTGGTTTCAGCAGGATGATGTCCCAGGCAACAATTGAGTTGCTCTTCGTTGGTTTTTCTGGATTGTCTCATCTCGCATAATAGTGAACAATAATGGCCACCAGGATCATGTGACTTAACCCATGCGATTATATGAAATCATTGGTGTAAGTCTATAAACGCCAAAACACCTGCAAGTTAAAGGCAGAAATTTGACACCTAATGGGCAACATGCAAGTGGAGTCTTGTGAGGCAGTCAATACGACTTTCACTGATAGAGTACATTCATGCCACAGTAGATGGGACAAATGGCTGACATCATTTTTAAGTCTGAAATGGGAAGGTTATAGATCATGTTTAGGTATTTCATTACTGTGTTTTAAAAAAAATAAAGTTCGTTATTTGCTATAACAAAACTGACACTCTTAAGTTGCTACTTGTGTATTGTGTATTCGATCATTAGAAAAAGTGAGTAGCAAGAGTGCTTTCAAAAGTGATCTCAGGGATTCGAAAGTATAGACAGTGTGGATGATTATTTCAAAAAATGCTGGCCACAGAGTGATTCTATATAATTTTGTTTGACTGCATTTCAAAACTTTTTTAGACACCCTAGTAGCAGCATAAAATTGTCTCAGAAAGTGTAAGAGATGCTCCATTATTTTTTAATGGGTGATGATGGAATGTTTATCTGTCTGGAAAAACTCTGCTGCATTTTTACTGTAAATTACTTCTGAAGATCATGTTGTATTTTGTAAAGCGCTCTCTGATTTTTTTGTTTTCTGTTAGTTACTTGCACCAACCAACACTGTTCACCAGAGTGAAAGGTATCAAAGAATGAAATGGTTTTTGTTAGTCATTGTGCCTGGTAGCTGTACATTCATGGTCATTTCACTTTCTCCAATCCTCTATCTTTTGATATCACTTCATCTCAAAATTCATCCCACAGTTACATAACGGAACATTATGAATATTGTTTTGCCTGATCATCACATGTCCTATATGTTTTCTAGCATTATACTTTCTTCACATTCTCTTCTTAATATCTTCTTGTTCTGTTTTTTATGCTCCCATAGATTTGGAAGAAAAACCATGATGCATTGTTTATTTGGAAATGAAAGATAAACTACAACCATCACTCACCAAAGTTGAAGGGAGGATACCGGTAGCAACAAAAACCTCCTCAAACAAATAGAAAATCGACACATGTGACTGTGTTGGCCACTTGTGTTTGCATGAGCTCAGTCACATATTTCTACATTTTTAAAATTATATTATTTATTAATCATATTTAATCAAAATCCATTATTTCACTCTGCACAGTGTGGCACATCACAAAAACGTTGTCAAGTCGTTTTTCCAAATATTTATCTCCCTGAAACTATTGTACTTCTTTTATATCAATTTCTTGTTAGCTATCTCTCACCAAACTTCCATTCTTGCTCTTTACTTTACCTCCTGTGATCATAATAATTTCAAGTGCCTTGGAATTGATTTTCAGGTTTTCTAGCACCTCCCCTATCTCATTTTTATTCTTTTCCAGTTAGGAACATTATTTATAAGACTCTAATTTCTCCAAAAAGAACTCCCTGTTTCCATTAAAGTATCCTTCACTGTTATTTTTTCCATATAACTATTAAACAGTCCCATTATGACAGCTGTCTTTTTTAGTCTCATCCTTTTCTTCTATTCAAGTTCTCAAATCTTGTTTCTCTGATCAGTTCTGTGCTATAGTTTGCCTTTGTTTTTTGCCCTCCTCTTCCCCTGTTTCATGTAGTTTGTTTTTTTTTTTAATAAAATTGAGATTAACGTTTTACAAAAAGTTTCAGCTGTTTATTTACAGATTCATAATCACTTTTGCTATATAATATATTCTACATTCCCTCCTCAAAGAGTTGCTCTTTGGAAAATACGTGAAAGAGAAAGGAACCATTATTTGCCACAGACGACAGCAAATTTGCGCAAGTACACAAACAGCTATTAAAAAAAAAAAATTATATTCAACCTCAAAGTTAAGTGTATCCTCCTGAAGGATGTGTACAGAGCCTGGTATTGGAGGCAGGGTAGCTATCTCCTTTCCTCTTTATCTAACCTAATATTGTAAGTATATGTGGGTAAAGGGACCTATAGTTTAAAGTGGAATCTGAATCATTGAAGCTTTCTGGCATACATTACATTACATTGCACAGCAAGCTGTGTCAGAGGTGAAGGCTGGTTTAAGGGCTTATGAAAATCCCCACCTGGACAGGGATTTGAATTGTGCCTCTTTCAATCACCAATCAGATGTCTTAACCACTGAACCACAAGGTGAACAAAATTTTGTATTTAAACTGATCAATCGTATTCTGTGATTTTAATGGATGGGAGTCAGCTCACAACCTGTCATCTGTGGGAAAGTTGGAGTGGGAGACAGTTCCACACTAGAAACAACTTTTTTGGGTTTGTTCTCTTCTTAATTTGCTCTGATCTTTTTTCGCTATGTCTCCTTGTTTTTCCTAGTTCAAAAAAATCCTTCAATTCCCTTAGACTTTTGAGTTTTTAGCCGTAATTAAACAATAAGTAGTCCTTACCAGAATGCACCATATGTTTATTACTGATGGAAGGCTTAAGCCTTAAAAAATTTCTTAATTGTCTTATGTGTATTTGTGTATCATTTTCTGTGATAAATAATGCTACTTTTCTCTTTCTTTTTATTTATTATTGAGTTCCTGCTCAATCCCTTAAGTTGTGTATATTGTTTTCCACTGTATTACCTGTTTTATTCAGTTTTAGCTCTCTTATCTTTATTTCATTTCTGAAATCCCTGTTGAATGCCAGTAATTCATTCCTCTTTACCAAGCAAGGTGGGTGAGTGGTTTATGTTCTGGCCTTGCATTCGGGAGGACACCAGTTTGAATCCCTGTATGGGCAACCCGAGTTGGTTTTCCATGATTTCCCCAAATCACTCCAGGCAAATGCCTGGATGCTTTTTTCAAAAGGCCTTGGCTGAATTCATTCCTGTTCCTTGTCTCCAGTCCCATCCCGCCTCTAATGACCTCAATGTTGATGATGTGTAAAGCCACAAATAATTTTTAAAAAAATCCTCTTTCCTCTCCTCTGTACCTCATGCCTTCTCTACCTTCCTCCTAACAGCCCCTCACTTCCTCTTTGGTCTCCTTTGCCAACACACAAAACCTTGCCTGTTCAATAATTCCAGTAAATCTTGGCATGTTGCATAAAGTTTGCCTGTCAATGCTAGCTTATCTTTCTCAAGACAAAAGTGCAGGCGCGTACTAATGTATTTTTTGTTTATTCTTTCAGTTAACTACAATTAGTAATAGATTATTTCTTTTCAATTTGGGGAGGTAGTTCAGCTATCAAGTGTTTCCTATTTTCCTTTTAGTTTTTAAATTTGTTTAAAAAATAATAATTTCTTCATTTAGAGAAAAATAATTGAGCTTTCTTGGTTTCATAAAGACTGATCTGGTAAATTAAAGATCCTAGGCTTTAAAAACTACTTAGCTACGTAATTGTTCTTTTTTATATTTATTGATTGTGGTTCTGCACCATTTGCTTGTAAGCAATCATTTGTTCTTTTTATACTGAACATGGCTTTACTTTCTTAACATGTGTTTTAGTCAAATCTTATTTTGATTTGTCAAGTTTCAGTTGGTTTTTCTCTTCTCTTACAGTTGTCAAGGAACCACCATATACTGTAAAGGAATCAGGATATGCTGGTTTTATCCTGCCAATTGATATTTATTTCAAGACCTTAGAGGAACCAAAGAAGTTTCAGGTGAAGTACGACCTGAATTTGCAAACTGAGGGGCCAACAATTCAAAGAGTGATAACACAGCCATTTGACTTTCAAAACCCTGGTGAAGAACTGCGGAGAAGGCTCATCAAGGGTGGAGGGGTATGTACATGTCTTGTATAATAATCTGCTGCTGACCATGTGTATCTTAACTACAGTAGTAATGATACATAATTTTTATACATTTCATTGGTTTCTTTATTATAACAGAAATGAAGATTATTTAAATTTAGATGATGTGATTGTAGGATTCTAGTTTTAGTGAGAGCCATTTGTGGTAGTTTTTTGTTCTGCATACTTGAATGCATTTGCATCTACACCATACAAAATTTATCAATAGGGCAAGAATGTTAATATCTTATTTTTGCTGAAGGTTTCTGTGAACTTATCTTTCCACTTAGTGCATTCTCTGCTTCTAAAATGAGAATATCAGTTCATTAACACTAAACAAAAGAAAGATAAATTATACCCAACACTCACCAAAGTTGAAGGGAGGAGGGCAGCAGCAACACAAAATAATACAGAAAAACAAAATGTTTCAGCCAAAACCCTTTTACTAGAAAATAGATATATATGGCTGAGCTCATGCAATGGCTGTGTTGAGCGCAGGAACTTGTGTGAACTCAGCCACAGCATATCTACTCTCTCTCTCTGTCTCTATTAAACATTTGGATGGGAGAATATATATATGTATATACAAAAAAGAGATTTTGGGTGAAATATTGTTTTTTGTGTATTATATATTGTTGCTGCTGCCCATCTCCCTTCAAATTTGGTAAACGTTGGATATAATTTATCTTTCAAGGGTTGATATTAAAAGCAGCAACCAGTCACAATTTGTTCTTATTATATTTATTTGATTAACCATTACCGATTTCAAGCAAAATGTTCATCAGATGGTTTGCATTTTAATGTATTTACATATGCAGATGCAAAATGTGAGCACACATCATTAGATAGCTGAATATTTTCGAAAACAAACTCTTCTTAATGGCAAAAGGATATGATGCATTAATAAACACACAGCACTAACACTGATCATAACTTCATTATTATGATACTCTGAATAAAACTTATGAGCATGCCAAATAATTGCTTCTATATTTACAGTCACTGATTTCCACCAATCCATCAAGGACAAAATATAATTTATCTTTCGTTTCCATATAAATATTACCTCATGGCATTTTTTCCTACTCTGTTGTTACATATACTGTAAATTTGTGTTTCACTATGACAGACCACATGGAAAAATAAATGCTTCTGTCTTACGACTGAGTGAAGTGTTTTAATTTTCCTAAATGACATTTCCAGCTGTCATTACATAAAGTAACATACTTTTCATAGAACATATTTTAAATAAAGTGTAATTTTTGTTTGTTGTTGATGCTCTCCTGCCTTCATCTTTGATAAATGAGGGGTTGACTTTCTCCATTCATTCCATATTAAAGCAAATTATTAGTTTTAGTTAATTTTACTATCACACTTAAAGAGCACACATTTCACCATTTTTTGTCAAAGTCTGCACAAGAATTAAGATAATTTTCATGTGAGACATTATAGGGAGAGACTGTTCACAGCCAGAAAAAACTTCAGCAAACTGTGTGTCAGCTCTTCTAGCTTCTGGATGAGTTTATTAAGCTCAGAAGTGCAGGAAGTTTGAAACACTGATGATGTTATGTTCATTCCAGGAAAACTGAAAAACTTGCATGTAAGTGAGTGGCGTGGAAAATTTGGAAACTTGGGTATTTCACCTTGTTTCTAGAATTATATATTAACACTAATAAACACTTGTAATTGTTGGCATTTACTTGTATTCTAGTTATTCGTATTCACATGCCATTTCACATTACAATTAGATGTAAAGCTATTACATTTCAAGCAAAAAATAAAATAACAATTTTAATTGATTACATGTTCATTCCACCATATTTAACAGTGTTTAAAACAAACATAATATTAGAATCGGAAAAGAACGTTCTGAGATGTTAATATAACAAACAATTATTTTTATTCATTCATTTTATTCTCTTACTAGCTTCAAGGACCATTAAAAAGTATGGGTTTAATGGAGTGTTTTGGCAGTTAATTTCTTTGGAGGTGCTTAACTAAATAGAATTATTGTAAAATAAGACTCCATTTAATTTCTCATCCCTTGTGCTGTAGGAAAAAGTTTCATTTGTCAACTTGGTACAGGTTACATTTCGGCCGAACCACACTCTCCACTAATATTGCCGCTAAACAATCAAAGTTTCAATCACACACAAATTAATACATTTCTTGTATCACATGTCAGTGTCGTCATGCATTGCGATATAAACTTGATCAAAAATCTTCATAGGTTATTACAGCTTTCTTTCTTATCTGTGATGAAGATCATTGTTTTAATGGCTGACACAGCATGCATGCGGCTGAAATAATGACCCCAATGAAAACAAAGGATTCTAAAAATAAATCAAAACAACTTATGTTATGCCATGTAATATTAGTTTTAATTGTGGTTTAGGTCCCATAGATCATGATCAATTTGGAATTTCTTACATTCAAACCAGGTAATGTTTTCAGTTAAAAAAAAACAAAAAATTGGCAACTGATAATTAATATGCCAATTTAAACGAAATATGTGCTTTTCTTTTCAATGTTCTGACAATTCATTTCTCAGTAATTTCTTAACTAAATAGAATTATAATAAAATAGAACTCAGTGTAATTCCTCGTGTGTTGTGATGTAGTAATTGGTTTCCGTTGCCATCCTGGTTAAGGTTGCATTTCAACCTAACTACATACTATGCTAAACTTGCCTCCAGAAAAACAATACTTCAATCAAATGCATATTAATACATGTACTGTATCACATTTTAGTGGCAATAATGCATCGCGCTATAAATTTGATCAAAAATCTTCATGGGTTCTTATACATTTCTTTTTTGTTATCCGTGATTCAGATTGATATTACAATGTTTGAATGATTGATGCAGTTACATGTGGCTGAAATACGTCACCAATGAAAGTAAAAGAAATTAAAAATAAATCTTAACAACGTATGTCATGTAACATTAGTTTTAATTGTAGTGTAGGCTGTATACATCACTATCAGTGTGGAATTATTTTCATTCAAATGATGTAATGATTTAAATAACAGGACACTACTAAAAACAATTTGAATTATTTTTAAAAAAAATTAAATTACTGATGCTCTCTGCTATAATGTCAAGTTCCGGCTGTAAAACAATGTAATCAAAAGTCTCTGATCGAAAATTAAAGCCTTTATCTTAACAAATATTTTAACAAATACTTTTAGTCCCAAATACAAGCCACTAATAATTATTATGTCGATTTATATGGAAGATTACTTTTCCTTTAGTGCACTGACAATATATTCACAGATGCTTAGCTGATAGAACTGTTATTAAATAACGTGCATAACCTAGAACAACACCTCTGGTTGTAAGTTAGGCAACGAAGGTGAAAAGTGTGATATCATAGCGCCACGTTTTTGGGCATTCCGTTCAATTTTGTGTGTATATATATATGCCCAAAGAGCTATGGAAAGGTCAATGCTAGACTAAAAAAAAAAGGGCAACTATAATTAGGTCAGTTACAAAGGTCACACACAGCATCCTTGACTGGCAATGGGCTGGCCATATCACGTGGAGAAAAGACCAAAGATGGACAATAACGGTGTTAGAGTGGAGCCCAACTGACAGTGAGGAAGACCACCAGAAATACGCAACATTGTCAAAGTTAACTGGCAGAGGATAGTCCAAGATCGTTCGACCTGGAGAAGCTGCTCACGTTCTACCCGCACTCATGACTATAAAGGCCATGTTAGTAAATGAATGAACTGGCTGATAATGAAATTATGGAAATGGGAAGTGTTAAACTCAAAGAGAGTTGTAATACATGGAAGCCTATGAAATTGGGTCCCAGTTATCCCCATATGAAGAGGATTAAATGATTAAAAACTGAAAGTTTTACATCTAATAGTATGAGAATTATGGGGCTGTGTTGTTTAGTGAACACGTGGTCAGCAGTGTGTTGTAACATGACACTTTTTTGTCCACAAGTTCTTGGTGACCAAGTATGCCAAGCCGAAGAGTGACGACTCTGTGCACCAAAATATCTGACTTTGAAAGCGGATAATTGAGGATTTTAAAATGAGTGCATAATATCATGAAATCTCTCAACGGTTTGGCGATAGTGCAATGTCGGTATAGAGACATGTTACAAAATGGGTACAGAAATGTTAAGTACTCCTAGAACTGACACAGGCCCATACGAAAGGATAACAGCATGTGATGACTGCCAAATTGTGTGGATGGCTGTAAACCAACTGGATATGTGAGTGCTATAAAGTTGTGTTTAATAATGAGTCCCAATCCTGTCTGAGACAAAGTGATAACCAACAACATGTATGCAGGCATAGTGGAGAAAGGGTCCAACCTGCAGTGATTTCAGAATGTCAAACAGGTCCCACCCATGGTGTCATGATTTGGGGAGTAATCAGATTGACAGCAGGTCTTAATTGGTTCTTATTGAAGGCACAATGACAGCCAGCTGGAATGTGGCCAGAACGGTACAATCTATTGTGATACCCTTCACATCCACCATCCAAAACGTATCTTCCAATAGGATAATGCCTGTCATATTGTGGCCATCATGTCACAAGTCTTGCAAAAGGTAACAACCATGGATTCGGCTGCATGGTTCACAATATTTATCCCCAATAGATCTTGTCTGGGGTGCCATGAGTAGACATATTAGATCACATGGTCACCTAATACAACTGACTGCAGAAGTCCTGCAGGCATAGAGAGAGATGCGCCAAGAAGGCATCTGAACATATTGATCGAATACTGGCAAAGATCTACAAATTTATAGGTGCTCATGTGTCTGAAGTGAATAAACTTGCCCTGATCCATTCCAATTTTTTATCATTTCTTCTTGACATGAACCTATATATATTAGCTGATACCCGTGACTTCGTAGGCATGTATTAAGAATTTTGCTGCCAGAATTGAATATAGAAAGCTGTTGGTAACCTAGGATTAGCCCCAAACAACACCGAGTTGACATAATATGACAGGAAAGCCATCACTATATCATTCTACAGTCGAACCTGTTTCATGAAGAGAATCAATTTCCAACAGAAAAACAAATGAAGGTGTGGGGATGTGTGTGTGTGTGTGTGTGTGGGGGGGGGGGGGGTGTTAACTAAGGGTAGCTTTTTTTTCGGCTTGGTTTTTTCTTCTTTCCTCAGCATGAGCATCCGATTCTTGGGTTCTAATAACTTAAGCTGCTCGTGCTCTCCTAGAGCTATACCTTAGGTCAGTTTACACCTGCAAGGCATGTAAAAAAAGAAGGCAAAATAAACTGGTGCCAGAAACATTTCAGCAGACACAAAGTAATAGTACAGACAAAATCGACATCTATACTACATAATACGTTTTGTATCTAAACGAAATTTATTAACAAATCATACACTAACATATTGCACGAGAAGCACAGCTTGAGCAACGGACGTAACATTACAGACTAACCCATCCCTCTGTCACCATTCGATAAGTTCTCAAAATTTCATGACTACAACTGTTATTCATACCGAAAAAAAAGTCATGTGCACCTCCTATAGATACAAAGTATTTTCTTGCCAAATTTCATCAATATCGATTTCTCCATTTAGTCATCAAAACGTAACAAAAAGACAGAGACTTACTTACGCTTTTATAGTATTACTAGCCTCATACCAGCGACTTCGTACGTGTGGATTAAGAATTTTTTTGCCAGAATTAAATATAAAAAGTTGTTGGTAACGAAGGATTGGTCCCAAACAATATCGAGTCGGCATAATATGACAGGAAAGCTATCACTATATCATTCTACCGTCGAACCTGCCTCTTAAAGAGAATCAATTTCCAACATATTTCTGTCACTATTCGATAAGATTTCAAAATTTCGTGACTACAACTGTTAATCATACTGGAAAAATATCCTGTGCCCTTCATACAGCTTTCCTTATAAAATTCCATCATAACGATATAGCCATATAGTCGTCAAAACGTAACAAAAAGACAGAGACTTACTTCCCTATTTATATTAGTATTACTGTGGTTCACACTCACACACTGACTGCGAACAACACCTGAGGGATCATTATAACGTAAAAAAGTGTACACCTACAAAATTGCAGGACTACCTACGATTTGCCTCGCATTGCACCCCTAACTTTATAATATCTACAGTTTAACATTCAATCCAAATAACCTATGGCCCAGGCCTGACTCTTACGATGAAAAACAATTTTTAAAAATCTTAGCCTTTACGGAGATTTGAACCGGAAACCACGACGTTCGTAAGCAAGCTCTTTAGCCACTGAGCTGCCAGTTAACTACGCGGAAACACGGTCTGGAGACGTCCACATCCAATGTCTCTGTCTATCGCCGTATTTCGAAGTTATGACACAACATGTGTTATTTATACAGATAATTTTTCAACCAAATGTAGACAGTATTTTTCTCCTTGTTTCAAAGGATAAGTGTGCAAAGTTTCATCGAGATCGGATGAAAACTGTGGATTTGTATGAAGAACAAACAAACCAACAAACAAACATACATACATTCATCTTTATATATAAAGATTAGTGCAGATCAAACACACACTGACTGTGAGAGTAACAACCCCTGAGGGATCAATATAACATAAAAAAGTGTACACTTACAGCATTGCACCCCTAAATTTGTGTTATTAACATGCAATCCGAACAACCGATGGCCCAAGCGTGACTCTTACGATCAAAAGCAACTTTAAAACTCTTTGCTTCCATCGGGATTTTAACCGAGACCACGCTCCAAACATCAGTAAGCAAGTGCCCTTAACCACTGGGCTACCAGACTGCTATGTACACAGGTAGTACAGAGACTTAAACATGCTACATGTCTGTCTGTCGCCGTTCAGTTATTTTTCAAAATTATATGACAACATGTATTATTAATACAGAAAAAAAAGTATGCTATGTCCATCCTATTGCCAAATAGGTTGGTTAGCTAGGTTGGGTAATCATCCAGTAGATGGTGTGTTTTGGTTTCATTTATGCTACAGTCTGTTCCTATTCCACGTCATATGTGTTTATGTTTACGACATAACCGAGTTTCTTGAACTTTTCATGCATTATCATTTTTATAAATGTGGTGTGTATCTATACTAATATTATAAATGCGAAAGTGCTATGTCATGGTATCATTAGTTGCCTACATCCTCGCACCAAGTACTGACCCGACCGATGTGGTGCTTGCTCAACTGATTTTTATGAACAGGCCATAAGGAACTTCAGTACCTCCTATTTATAGCAGTGCCGCGGGAAACCAAATTTTTCCTCGTTCCCATGTCATCATTAAAATCTTTTAGTGATAAAATTAATTCCTATTGATGTGAAATCTTTACAGTAGATAGCTTACCTCCTAACGTTAAAATGAATCCTAGTCAAAATTCCTGTAGCTATGATAGTTTTGCCATAAAAAAAATATTTTCCAAAAAATTCTCCCACGTCTATAGTTTTTTGAATTATTAAGTTGAAATGACTTCTAAACTTTTATAGGACTGTCTCCATCATTTGATGTACAAATATGCCTGGTTACAATTTTCTACACTCTAACTACAAAAGATGAAAGCGGTGATAGCAGAAAAAACTGAAAAATTGTTATATCCTAAAATATTGAATCTACTGGTCTAAAAGTTACTTTAAGTGATTCTCTGTTCAAGTTCTCATAGAATAAATAGTTGTCTGGTTGCTACCTAACTTGCCTGATTTGTTATTAATTTTTATAAAATCCTTTAGTTGCTCCTCAAAACTGGAAGTACTTAATTTTCATTGAAACTTAACAAAACTTTTATATTTGTTATTTTGACCAAAATACTTTATGGATCCTAATGAGACTTACTGCAAAATGTTCAGACAGAAATGTTCTTTCTTTTGAATATAGTATCTTCTGCTGAATTTTTTTATATTCTTCTAACTGTTTACATTCGTCACATTTGTTATTAATTTCACAAAATGCTTCAAAACCAACCTTTAAACTTTAGTTAACCTTATCAAACATTAATATGATATGTAAGAAAAAATCATTCTTCTTTTAAACTATAAACTGTTTCCCTACCTTCAAAACTGTGGCTTCCAGAGTTTTAAATGTGTTTACTACGTCATTCTACTTTCAGACAAACTCGATTTTAAAATACTGATATCTCTGTAGGAAAAATTCCTAGCTGTGAAGTTACCTATTTGATTTTACTATACATAACTTAAAGTACCTATGAAAATAACTGCAATTTTTTCTTTTCTGAAATATTCTGAGCCCATATACCAGATTTTACATTATGTTATGACTTTATATGACTGTTTACTCCAATATATGACTTGAAATGCTTACGAAACTTGACTTTAACTTGATCTGTAACAGAATTGGCGTGAGCTTGATGCTGTATAAACAAATTTTGTTTGAAATTTCAAATTTGTAGATTACCTGATAGTTACTAGATCGTCAAAACTCCTTAATACATTTTAAATGAATTTGCTATCTAATACCATAGTATACACAGTCAAAAGCGGATTAGATTCTACAACCCTACCTCTGGGAGAATTATCACTTGTGTAGTACCTAAAAATGGCTGTACTCTTCCTATATATTCTTAACACATTTCTGCGAATACATATATCTTGATAATGATCTAATCTTTGAGGACAAACCTGCTTTTCAGAAGTTATGAATATAGATAATAATAATATCAGTTATCACAATTTTAATTTACTGCAGCAATGAGAAATATGGTACCGAGCGTTGTAGGTGAGTGGTAATGTTCAGCCCTCATATCCGGGAGAATGCGGGTTCAAATCTCTGTCTGACTTTCCAGATTTATGTTTTCCATGGTTTCCCAAATCATTCAGGTGAATGCTGGAATGATTCTTTCAAAAAAGACCATAACTGCATTCCTTCCCATTTCTAGCCCCCAGTCCTCTAATGACTCAGATGTCAATGAGGTGTAAAACCACAACAAAAAATAAAAATGTATCAACTTAGGCACATATGATTAAAATAAACACAAACGTGATATTCATAATTTCAAATGGCTGCAAACCCATACGAAAAGCATACAAATATGGTATTAGTGTTGCTATTAATTATGCCACAGCTTTATCGAAGCATGAAAAAGTATTAAGAATTGGAACTTGTATACATGTTGTTTTTAAGGTAAAATGCTGTCTGAACCAAAGTAAAATGTTGCCACAGACTGATACATATTTTGTGACAAATTCGTTCTTGAATGTAAAAAAAGAAAAAAAAATAAATAAAGAAAAAAAAAAATGTTGTATTGAACCACACAAAAATCTACTGTATTTAAGGCAACACATGGTATGTTAGTGTGATACCACAGTCAATACAGCTGTGGCACAGAGTTAAAATGAGCAACAGACCTTATACCATATTTAATAGCTCATTGCATTATCTTAAAAAATTTAAACCCATTTAGCCATGGGGTTTGGCATTATAATATAATAAATAATCAAATATAAATTATTAGTTTTGTATTTACAACTTGTCGTATTTCTTAAATAGCAGTTGGTTGCTTATTCATTAAGAAATATGCCGTGTTGTATTTATATTGTGATTCTATTTATATTATTCCGGAAGATAACTTTTATGCAGCTTAATCAAATAATTAATTTGTTAGTCCCTTTTTTTTGCACAGTTAAAATCGCTGTTTTATTTTAATTGAAATACATTCATTAAATACATTATCGAACTTTTCCTAACAAGCTCTCCTTAGCTGCTGCTGCTCTAATCAATCTCTTAGTCTCTCTGTTTATCCCGTTGTTATGGAAACTTAAGAGTACTAACTGGCCCGTGGCATGGAACGCCTACCTCAAGGATGTTATTACCATCGGTTATGCTACAGCCCCCCCAAGTTTACCATACCATTTGACATCCATACCATTATAAATGGTTATGGTAAACTTTCCTGTAAATGTCACGTTTAGGTAAGGAGAGCTTATATTTTACATTTGGCTAATAACACAATTTTACATATCACGAGTACCGATGTCTTGAGGTAACTTTCCCTGGTGGTTTTCCATAAGCCGCTACTGGTTGGAACGGCATATAGTCTGTAACACACATTTCGACACAGAGTTACTGTCCTTATCACTTAAAAACCAAAATTACAGTAAGTATATTATACTACAGAATTGTTATTCAATAACATCATCTTTAGCTGTCATGGCCTCCGCCTGTTTACCAAGCATACCATTCAAATAATTTAAAAATTCTATTACCTGCCCTTGGTACATTATATTCTTCATAAGACCGATCCTTTTGAACCATTTTATTGTTGTATAACCAGCAACATTATTTAAATCACATGTTTGGTCCCTGGACCAGTACAATCAACCCACGCTAATGCGACTGGGACACCATTGTTTCTTGCTAATCTAGTATCACCATCACAACTTCAATACATTACATTATATTATATTCTCCCCGTAAGTAATAACTTTTCTCCACTCTACTTCATCTTGAATATATTCACATATAGGCTATGAGATGTAACAACAAAGTCATTTGAAGGTTCTACCTGGACCTCAGCTATGCCTGTGTGACCAAATCCCGAACCTTTCGGTATCATTTAAAGGCAATGCCTAGATAGTGGCCTTATTTACAGGAACTGAGTCTTGACGGAGCTGTTGTACCCTCTCTATATGATATTTTACTTCTTAATTCATTACACATTTATTCTATCATAGTAACACCTCGTTTCTTCTCCACTCATTCTATTCATTCTAATGCTCCGGTATACCTTACAAACTATATATTTACAAAAAGAAAGTCTTAATAGACAATAAACTTTTATGTAATGGCATGCTGTGGTAACAGCCGAAGACTGCACATCTGATCGAGATCCTCAATATTGGTAAGTGACAGCTTCCACTTAGTGGTTATAAACTTTTACTATCATTACAGTTGAATTGTGCGCAGCCACAACAATCAGTACTATTTACAAGTGTTTTGTGGCACTGAATAATAATATGCTAACTACAACTTAATAATAATAGGAAATTCCAATATGATGGAGTTTATCTTTACACACCTGTGCCTTGCACTAGTGTTAAATCTTTTCACTCATCTTAAACTAGCTCTGCATTTAAAAGGCTTTAGAGCTATGATATTGTACCTTCCTTTAACTTTACCCCCTCCTGGGTACGCAATTGTGTAGGAGTTACTGTGGTCTCTACCAATTACCTCAAATGGCCCTTCATATAAGAATTTAAACTTCTTAATCTCATTCTCTAAGGCTGAAGATTTATAATGTGTCTGTACAAGTACTAAATCTCCAATTTTGTATGTTGTTGGTTTTATACATGCATCATGGTTTTCCTTTCGTCTTTGAGCATTTTTCTTCAATTCTTCCAAGGCTACTCTAATTTTGTCGGTATAGTCACAGTCAGTATTTGGGAATCGAACATACTCATATACAATACGAGGTGGTTTTTTCTTAAACATAAGTTCAAAAGGTGTTAGAGAAGTCGAGTTGTGAGGGATTGTGTTAATGACATCTTCTATCGCATTTAGTTCATAGGCCCATTTCTTATGGTTATTACAGCAATATGTTCGAAACCAACGCCCTATTTCTTTCATGACCCTTTCAACGGCATTTCCTTGGGATGGTAGAATGATGTTTTAATTAATTCGATATCCAAATTCTTAAAACATTCAGTCCATACTTTGCTTAGGAACTGAGGTCCATTGTCGGTTAATAACTTTCTTGGCTGGCCCACACAAGGAATATAGTCATTGATCAACTTTGAGCAGATTGCTTTGGCCGTACCCTTCCTTAGAGGATATAGTCTTATATATTTCGAAAAAAACGTCCAGTATTACACAGATTTGGGTTACACCCCCCCTAGACCTTGGTAGTGGACCAAAAATGTCTAAAGCAATTAATTCGTTTGGTTCATTAGGCACTACACATTGCATTTCTCCAGCGCGCTCGACATTATCAGCCTTAACTAGCTGGCATAATTCACAATTGGTAATAACTTTCTGAATGCGTCGAGCCATGTTCGGAAAGTACAATGTTTCTTTCATAATTTTATAACACTTGTTAGTGCCATAGTGACCGTAGCTAAAGTGGTGTTGTAGAATGAAATAAGTCACATACTTTTCAGGCACCCATACTTTCCACTCGTCACTGTCTTCATGATTTCTCTTGAACAAAACTCCATCGACCATTAAGTAGTACAATTTTAATTTGTTATGGACGTCCTTCCCTTTTAGTTTGTCCATAACTTCTTTTATTAAACTGTCCTTTTCCTGCTCTTCCCTCATGAATTGCAAGCAGTGTTTCACCTCCTTCTCCCCTAATACCCCTTTGATATAGTATATGTGTGTGTCTTTCATTCCTAACTGTGTTGATTCAATTTCATCCAATCCAAGGGGTATTCTCGACAAGGCGTCAGCCACCTTGTTCTCAAAGTCAAATTCTTGTAATAACAAAACCCATCTGGTCAATCTGCCATGGACTAACTTACATTGCATCAGAAAGGTTAGCGCTTTGTGGTCTGTATACACTATGATTTTTCTTCCAAGTAGCAAATACCTAAATTTCTGAAATGTCCAGACTATTGCTAAGGCTTCTTTCTGAGTGACACAGTAATTACGTTCTGACTTGTTTAACACCCGGCTTGCAAAGGCTAGATGTCTTCGCTCTACATTCTCACCTTCTCCAACTTCTTGAAAAATTTCAGATCCAAGACCATAATCCGAACTATCTGCTGCAACACATATAGGTAGGTTCCAATTTGGAGCATATAAGTTTATCTTCCTAAGCAGGGTGTCTTTTACTTCTTGAAAGTCACGTTCACATTGTTCAGTCCACTGCCAGTGAGCATTTTTCTTTTTTAACCTCTCAAAGTGTGGACTATTCAGTATTTGTCCTTTAATGTACTTTCTATAATAGTTGCAGAGGCCTAGAAAACTTAACAATTGTTCTTTGTTCTTCGGCCTTGGGAAATCCTTTATTGCCTGAAGATTCTCCGCATTCGGAGTGATTCCAGCAGGTGTAACAGTGTGACCCAGAAATTCAATTTTACTAGTCAAGAACACACATTTTTTTAGTCTTATTGTCATACCACCCATTCTTAGAGCAGTTAATACATCTCTCAAAGTTTGCCAATGTTCTCCAATAGTCTCGCTCGCAATTAATATATCATCTACATACACATATATTTTGTCTAGTAAGTCTTTCCCTAAGACTAAGTCTAATGCCCGGATGAAGTTTGCTACTGCATTATTGAGACCAAAAGGTAACACTCGGAAATGATAACTACGTCCTTGGTATAAGAAAGCCGTGTACTTCCGAGACATTTCCGCTATTGGTATCTGCCAATAAGACGCAGTTAGATCTAATGAAGTTAGGAATCTCTTACCCCCGAGATTTTGCAATATTTCATCCACCGGTGGGGGGTGGTCCCTCTCAGTCACTAGAAACTTATTTAACGTTCTTGCATCCAGAACAAGTCGAACAGATTGGTCAGCTTTACTAACAACTACCGGCGGGTTGTTAAACGGGCTATTAGACCTTTCTATCACTTTCCATTTAATCATTCTGTCAATTTCTTCCTCCACTTGTTTTCTCTTAGCAACCGGTATAACATATGGTTTAACGTAAAAAGGTGTCTTGCAATTGACTGTAAAGTTACATTCATAACCTTTCACAAGACCCGGGGTATCAGAAAACACATCATTGAATTCATGTAGTATGTTGTTTAATATGTTTCGATGTTCTTCATTAATACAATCTTTCCCTATTGTAAAACTTTATCCTCTACTTTCGCCTCTATATCTGGTTTTATAGTTCGTACTACAAACTTAACTAGCTTCTCATGAAATTTAGATTCCTTTGTTAAACCTGCAGCATTTCCCCAGGTTAGGACACGGACAGTTGTTTCCTGTTTCTCTTTCCAAAAATTTTCTATTGGTATTTTCAATCTTCTACCCTGCATTGTGAATTCAAGAGATCCATGTTCAAAATCCATGATGGCCTTAAAACGCCTTAACCAGTCCATGCCTAGAATGCAATCAGTCGTGAGGTCAGGTACCACAAAAACACCAAAATCAAAACCAAGTTCTCCCACTTTTACTTGTAATAACATTTGTTTCCTGATCCATTTACTCCTTCCTCCCGTTGCAGTCACTACTGACATGCCACTAACTGGTAATGTTTCAATTTTGATCTGTGATTCCTTTGCAAGGTTTTGAAAAGTTTCAAAGATACTCTCTGATATACAGGAAATTTCAGCTCCTGAATCCAATAATACTTCTACCTCCTTTCCATATACCGATGCTACCTATAACTGGTGCTTTGACAATTGGCTCTTCACTCTGAAATTCTTCTTCTATTAAGTCTTCACAAGGATTATTAAAAAAACACTTCGAACTGGTATTATACTATTCTCATGATTGGGTCCGTTTTCTATCTTTGCCTCCGCCTGGACCATAACTTCGGCAACTTTCAATTTTTTGTAACATTATTGTCCTCTTGCCTGTTAGTATGAGCTTGACCTGAACCTTCCTCCCTATCAACTATACTCTGTGGTACATAATTTCTTACTGTCTTTCCTCTTCCACTTAGCCCACGTACATTGCCCCTGAACTTTTGTTGCGAAAACTCCCTTCCATTCCTCCCCTTATCATAATCATCACACACTTGTGGTTCTCACTGGTGTTGCCTCCCCTCTGAGAAGTTATTTCTATTGGTGTGTTCTTGAAAAAATCTCTCCCTGTCACATTGTGTTTCATACCAATGTACAAAATCACTTGCCTCTTCTATTGTTTTGATATTATGCATTACTAAAAGGGTTTTGACTTCTTTTGGCATCCGATGGGCTATGTCTAATATTACTTCTTTCTCTGGTGGTGGGTTATCTAAGTAGTGACATTTAGATGTCTCATTTAGGAGGAAATCCTTAAGGGATTCCCGCCCAGGCTGAAACTTTCTACCATTCCATAAATTCCGTCTAATTTCATGTTGTTTCTCACTAGACCAAAAATTATTTAAAATACTTGATTTGAATTCTTCATAAGTTTTACCAATTTGTACCTGTCGTTCTCCCCAAATGCGGGCACTACCCTTTAAATGTTTATATACACAGTTTATCTTTTCATAATGATCGTAAGCATTGAACTTCTAAAGTTTTCAAAACCTCTTATAAAGCTAACCGGGTGCACCCCTCCTTGATCAGTGAAATGTTCCACCTCAATCTTTTCCGGGATGTTTAATGATACCTGGTTGGGTAGGTCAGCTAAACTGTGAGTGTGGGAGGTTCTGTACTTCCTATTTACTTCCTGAAAAATGTTTTCGACCTTCTCCACTTTGTCATTCAATCCCATCAATTGATCATCCATATCCTTATATCGTAACTTAATGTCCTCTTCAACCCCAGTAAGCCTCTTTTCCAAGACGTAATTCAGCTGTTCAGTATCTTTTAGCCTACTACATATCTCACCTTCCATTCCGTCGACCCTTGAATGTACAACATTAAGTTGTCGTTGCATTTCATGCGTAATTGCCTGACACATTTCCTTAAATTCTCCCATCTCACTGAATACCTTGTCAAATTTTTCTTCCTTCTTTTGTAATTCTAAATCTAATTGAATAAATCTCTTATTGCATAATTTTAGTTCCTCATCTATCCTTGTATACTGTTTTTCAGCCCTTTCTACATACTTATCTAGCTTTGCCTGTACATTAGTTTCTGATCTAATTATTCGATCCTCTAAAGCTGTAAGTTGTGCTGTTAGTCGTTCTGTTAGTCATGCTGTTAGTCGCGACTCAAATCGACACAGTACGTTTTCTAAGACATCTAGTCTGACTATTTCCTGATCTTTATTTCCGACGGAAACTTCTGAGTCTGGGTCGCTAATTTCTGGTGATAATACCGGACTTTCCTCTGTTGGTAAAAGGTTCTCCACGCGAGTTGATTGTAATTCTGGGGCCAGTAGCGAGAAATCATCATCTGCTATGTTTTGTTGACTCACGGAGTCCCTATCCACAAAGATTTTACCACTCTCCATATTTTAAACAACAAATTAATATGGTCACTTAATTGTGCTTGTATGACAAAAAACAGGTTCCGGAAAAGATTTCCAAACAACGAAAATTCGAAAGGATAGCTTATGTTAAACTCCAAAAAAAACACGTAAAACTAATCCTACCCGTACATCGCTTCTGTCACAGTCAACTTTCTTGTTACTATCACCAAGGCTTTTTATTACAAGAAGAAAGATAATGGAGTCTTGAAAACACTTAACTTTAAGTACTTCGTTGCTGGTGGTTGAACTTTCACGCGACTCAGCTGTTGTTGTCTCTGCTGGTTCCCGCTCGGCCGCTAGTAGCGCTGCGTGCTTTCAAATTCCAAGGATTCTTCTCTCTTCTCTTCTTTTCTTGATTTTTTTCCCCTTTCTTTCTATATCCTCAAATTCATAAATTCACGTAGTTTTTTTTTTTTTTTTTTTTCTGCAGCACCTAAGTCCTGTCACGGTCGCCATGTCGTATTTCTTAAATAGCAGTTGGTTGCTTATTCATTAAGAAATATGCTGTGTTGTATTTATATTGTGATTCTATTTATATTATTCCGGAAGATAACTTTTATGCAGCTTAGTCAAATAATTAATTTGTTAGTCCCTTTTTTTTGCACAATTAAAATCGCTGTTTTATTTTAATTGAAATACATTCTTAAATACATTATCGAACTTTTCCTAACAAGCTCTCCTTAGCTGCTGCTGCTCTAATCAATCTCTTAGTCTCTCTGTTTATCCCGTTGTTATGGAAACTTAAGAGTACTAACTGGCCCGTGGCATGGAACGCCTACCTCAAGGATGTTATTACCATCGGTTATGCTACAAACTTTCTTGTTTGATCTAAAAATTGATATGCACTTGTGTAATATTATTTTGTGATGAGAATGTTGAATTTCTCTTAAAATTATTGCTTCAGTTTTTCACCAAATATCTTAAATGCTAGGGAACACAACTATTTATACTCTGAATTTCACAAATAAAATAGATTGTGGCTCTTCGATATATTTTACAGCAAAACATTTTTAAAATCCATTTCTTTGGTTTGACAGTAAATTATTGAGGTATCTTAAGTGACTTCACGATGCAAGCCAGTTAGCTACCAAACAAAATCCCCTGTTACTCTTTCAGGTTCCTTAACAATGCATATCATGTATTTTCATGTTTCTTTTTTTAATGTTTCTCTTCTATCATTTTGCTTTCCTGAAAAACTATAATAGTTTGAATTTTTCCTTCCTTTACTTATGTATGGTTTCAGAAATTAACTTTCAAGACTCAAAATGTAGACATGAGTCGAGAGCGTAACGAGATTCTTCCTTGTTGCAATGGTTGCACTAAATACTCTCTAACAATAATCTAATCTCTTTTAAAGAAGATCTAATATTAAAATATGTAGGAAATTTGGAGTAGTAAAAAAAAATACACATTTAATTGTTAGAAACATAACAATTCTTTTTTGCTATTGCAGTTTGTGTGCTTATTAATACAGCTGGTTTACTATTGGTGAAACACTCTGTGTCTGGTTCACTTTCATGTTCACAATGGTGACAATTCTAATAATGTAGCGGCAAACACAGCTAAGTTACGAATGAAACAACGTAAAGTAAATCTATAACTTCCCAAAGTAGGAGCAGTGTAGCTGCATTAGCAAAAAGAAAAAGAAAAAAAATCTAAGAAAACCATAAAAGCATTAATAATAACAATTGTATTTCTGGTAATGCTGTTTTATTTATTTGGCAGTCAAATCCAGTTGTTATTATTAACAAAGACAGCCACAGAAACCTCTGAATTCATAAACACATTGAACTTATTGTTACACTTAGCTGCTTGAGAGTAAAAAAGACAGGCAGTCTCCAACATCATCCATCTCCCATAATGCTCTCCCGATGATAAAGGGCTTGTCCCGAAAATTTCTTTATCAGTTGTATTTTTGTCTTTTCTGTGTGCTTGCGCCCCACATCCATCATCTAAAGGTAAGTGGTGGCTCATTTCCCTATCATAATTTAATTCCTTTTCACTACTTAGCCCCAATAATTTTTAATTGTCTGGCAGGTGTTGAGATTAAATACAGGAATAAATTAAAAGAATATTTAAGAAACAACTCCTTCTACTTCATAGAAGAATTTTTTTCAACAGTATCAACAATTGTCAGTATTTTTTTTATATATTTGATATAAATAATGTTTATGCTATTCTGTGATGGTGCAACTTGTGGTGTATACATCTGTTATGATATGTACTTATTTTGTTGTAAATCGACTCCTTCCCACATTCCAAAGAGCAAAGGGGCAGCATACGGGATATTCCAGATCATTTTTACACTCTGTACTTCAGATTTCTGCCTATTTTTCTTAGTTTATTACTTTTGTCTATTTAAGAACCCGCTGATAGTATTCAGGAGAGACACAGTCTTTTTTTAACATAAATGGATGGGCAGTATACTGGGTTCCCCAATATGATATGCCCACAAGAAAAGATTAATTACAGAAACAGAAGCCATACTGAGCGGATTGGCTAGGCATATTGTTGTTGGATATTCTTACTAGGAAGGTAGATGAAGAGTGAGGGCTTAGGAAGAGGTACTCTGTTATTCACTGCCAGAAATAATTGGTGTACCCTGTATGCCAGCCCCTCCAATTTGAGGGTTAAAGGCAGTATTTATACATTTTTATTTTATTAAGAATAATATAGTTTCAAGGCTTATGGAATAAAGTTGATTTTCGGTATCCTTATCATTGACAATAATGGTTTCATATATTTCTTTTTATTGTCATGTACCTCATTCTATTATTACTGTTATTCTTACAAGTGCAGGTTTAGGGGGAGGGATAAAAAATATGGCATTTGGATAGTTTTCTCAAGATGTATAAAATTCTGCTAAGTACAAGTGTAAAAAAAGTAATTTATTATGAGTAGAAATTCAGGTAGCTATAATAACTGTAGAGAACCACAAGAAAAGGGCAGCAGAATAAGTATTTTTGGCTTTGCTCTTCAATATAGAAGTTGAAGCACATGGCTAGGTTCACATATGTATTTGATGCAATACCACAGTTAGCGTGCCTCACTGCATCAAACCAGTTAAAAATCGGATTAAAATAAAAACACACGCATATATAATCTTATTACTATGTTTTAGCATTTTTGTTGTGTGTTGCAGATATCAATATTAAACTGTAAAAACAATTATGTTACTAAAAATTTTTATAGCAAAAAGTGTGTGTCAAAAATTGTTAAAATAGGACACTGTAATATAGTGATGACATCTGTGTACAAGTAAATGCTTCGTATTAGACTATAGATTGGATAATTGATGTACTCAAAGGGAAAATTATATGGAAAATTCATAATATGGAGATTAAGTACTGATCAGGGAAAATACCAGAAAATTGAAAAACAACAGAATCAATTTGAAAAAGGAGAATAATATTTTTTGGATAAATTGTTTCCGAGATGATGGTAGGCTATCAAAAAATATATTAAAATCTTTTTGGGAGAAAAAAAAATCAGCTATCAGAAAAGTCAAGAGTTCAAGAAAAAATTTGAGACAAAATAATATCACTGAACAAGACTACGGAAAGAGTGACTTTTTGAAAGCATATACTGAATATGGCAGGATGCCATGGCAAACAGGGTAAGAAATTGGGTGGAAAGTGGTCTGAAGAGAGAAAGAGGAAACCATGCAGTAATGGAAAGAAACGTAAACTAACAGATGAGGAATTGAAATTGGAATGTGGCCCATAGTGGACCTTAATGAAAGAAAGAAGAACAATAATTGCATCATACCATATTAAAAAATAATTGAGGGTAGATAAATGAACTATTTGTAACTACTCACAGATAGTTGTAAAATTGAAAAGATACACAAAAACAGGGGTTAGATTCTCTCCTTTAAGTTTTCTTCAAAATATTGGCATTATTTTATATCTGGTAATACAGATGGGTAGAAAGCTTTTCTCATTATACACTTCTCAACTGGACTGTGAACTTTTAGTGTTGATTGTAGTGGAGTAGGTGTATTAGCTCTGTCTTGTACAAAGTATTGATAAGAATGGGATAACTGTGACAAAATATTGGTAAGTTTTTTTTTATTGCAGTTGAAAAGACTGCTTCGAAATTTATTTATATGAGTGTATCTTTCACTGTTCATAGAGTTTTTTTTGTGGGGGGGCGGGGAAGTTTGGTAATGGTTTTTATTTATCCAGATATTTTTAATATTACATTAGGTTAAACCAAGTCTTGGCTTAATCTTTTCTTTTAATTTACAAATAGCATTCTTAACCATGAAGGCCTACTTATTCAATGTGTTGCAGCAATTTAGCCATGTAAATAGCCTCCTTACTTAAGATCATGTGAAAGCTTTTATTTTTTCATGCAGCATTGTTCTAAATTTCTGTTCCATTATGCCCTCTGCTTTGGTGTAATCTTCCTTTCTATATTTAACAACATGTTTATATTATCTCGTATGTAGTTGCTAATTTTTATTTAGATTTCTCTGGTATGTTATTAATTCCATTGCACCCCCCTTCCCCCCCCCCCCCCCGCCCCCTCATCATTTCTTGCCAAGTATTGTTCAAGATTTGAAACCACCCTCTTAATTGCCACAACAAAACTAGCTTTAGTTTCTCTTGGATTCTGATCAGTATACATAAATCTCTGGTTTCATTTGCTGATTATATATGCCATTCTGTTAAATACTTCTCTTATCCAAAATTTTATTTTCACGTGCTAGTCAGCACTATTCGAGATATCTGGTTTTACACCTTATTTTTTTAGTATGAGTTTAACACCTGTTCTAAGTACTAATCTAGATGTTTGGAACACTTACATACGTTCAAGTTGTTATCCATCAGATTAATCTTCAATGTTAGAAAAAGTTTATTTGTTGAAAATGTGAAATAAAAAAAAATTACAGTTTAAGAATAAATTTGAATGGTCTTATGACCTGGTTATAGAGTTTCAATTTGCTGTGATTTCCCTCCCCCCCCCCCTTTCCCTTTATGACTGGCCTAAAGTTTAATATGAAAAACAAACCAAGAAATGTTACTCAGTGTCCTTTCTATCATTACACTGCAGTAGTTAATTTTTGTTAATCTTGCAGTTAAAGTAATGTTAGCCTTGTTAACTTACAGTCAAATAAAAAATACACTTCTATATAATAAAAAGGGGAAATAATGACTGGAAACCCACCAAATATAAGTTATTATTTGGAAAGAAACATGGTTGCTATAGCAAAACTAGCCACTCATTTGACTGTGCACTAGTGGGTTTTACAAGAGGCTGGAGATTTAAAAAAAATTATAAGATAACTTTCTGTCTTTGTTTTAAAAAGACAGCCTTACCATAAATTTGATAACAGGTAAACTTTTGTTTAATGTATTAAGTGTGGGTATGCGAAGTTTTACTGTCATACAAGAATATCTACATATATTACCCTCATCTTGTTGCTTCTTTAATGATCTCATAATTCTGGCTCTACTCACTCATTCATCTGGTTTTAATCGAATAATCAGAGATAGGAAGTAGAGATACAACTGATGGTTACAGGCAGGTGTAGGGAAGGAGCCTGGATCGCAATTAGAAAAACCTCCGAGTGGAGGAGACGACCAGTCCTCTGCAGCCCCTCCATTAGTCAGCAAACCCAAGCTCGGAGGGGTGGCAGCAAAGAAGCACAAGCTTAAAGTAAGTTTGATAGTGGCATCTTTCTGTGTTGCCTGTAAATGGTAAAGTTACTGTCTGACCATTAACAGAACACATTATACTTTTCTGCCACAGAGTTGCATCTAGTGGCCTTTACTTTGGACAACTAAGAACATGCACATTTTTGATTTAGAGGATGTGTTGTACCATATCTCTCTAATTCAGGCTGCAGATAAAATATAATTTTTCTGATGTATGTCTTGTGCTTTCGCTTGAAACTTTTAGTAACTTTGTAAGCACTGCTTCTCCGGTTAAGTTTTTATGACAATAGGCAAGTATCTTAATGCCCAGGGCTGATTGTTTGCTTGAATGTTTATTTTTTGTAAAATGTTTGCTGTGACTGTGAACATTTATATCTGCTAGTTATTATTAAGTTGAATTTTATTAATCATTACTAAACTAAAAGGGGATGAGCAAAGGAGTTCCAAATGTCATTTATGAATAAGCCTAAATACAAAACAATTTTTTCACAACTTTTACTTTGTAATCTTGTTTTAATTTCAAAAATAGTGTATACATGTTTTTAATATTTCAGTACTAAATGTATATTTCAGGAGAAGGTTCAGTATATGGGATGATAGAACAAATATAGTGGAGTCCTAATGGGAACAGTTCAGAGAGATACTAAAAATGTGTAAAGAAATGTTTATTCCATAACAGAAATGTACATAATCTATGTTCTACAACAGGAAGGTGACGAGGCTAAGGAGGAATTGAGAAAAACAGAGTTAAGAGACAACAAGACAGTAAGGAACATTTGAAACAACTAAACGAAGAATTAATAACAGCAAAAAGGGAAGAATGGATGAAGGGGAAGCACCAAATGAGTCATGTAGAAATTTCTGTGGCTATATTAGGAAATTGAGGGGAAGGGAAGGTAATGTAAGCACCTTAGAATTTTAGCAAATTCTAGTTCCTTAGCTTCAAGAGTAAGGGAGGAAGTAAATTCATAGTAAACATATAGATCGATGCTGGACTTAGAAATTTCGTGAAGAGTAATTGTCAACTTTAAGGAACTTTCCTATACTCTTTCCCACAGTAACAATTCACCATAAAAATAATTTTTAAGTGTATTTATCATATCAGAAAACGTTTATTTTAAGAGATATTCAGGTTTGTTCAGGCGTTGAAACACGCAATCATAAAAGTAAAAATCTAAGATTTTAAATATCTTTAAATCGCGTAAAGTTACAACTGATCTTTTATCACTAGCTATAGTTCAGCATTGTTCCAGATATTTTGGCAGTAAAATTAAATAATTTGGCAAAGTTTAATTAGCGATTTTAATTAAGAGAAAATAATGAACTTTTTAATTAAAAGGAATATTAATTTGAAATTTATATCAGTAGACAGCCCTAATTAATAAAATTCTGAATATATAATGGCTTTAGTAAAAACGTTTTAGCATTTGTCTGGTAATTAAGTTTTTGAAGATAGATTGTTGTTGATTGTCGCTGTAAAAATTCAAACGTTCGGGTTTATCCCCTCACTTCAGAGCTTTGTATCATCACGTGGAATTAAATAAAACTTTAAAACTAATTACTCTAAATTTCTCACTAAACTGCCGTTGGACTTCCAGTAGACACTGTCAAAGTTTAAACACTTTTAATAATCTGGATCATCTAATAAATTACACACACTTTTGGTCTTGTGGAAGCGAAAAGATGTGATACGTCACAGATTTTGGTGATCCCTATATAAGGCCCCGCCGCCATCATGCTTTGTCTGTATCCTGGGAACATTATATGAGTGAGCCTGCGCATGTCTTGTGTCGGAGCGAGAGGAAGTCTGTTGAAATTTGGCGCTACCGAGTTACTTAGGCATGATAGCCTGCGAGAATAATGTCTGCTAGAAATTTGAAATTTTGAAAAGGGGTTTTGGTTGGTCATTTCTCTCCACAATCTGCAATATTTTGGAAACGAGTGTTCGATTTGCCTACTCAACTGTTTAATGCAAATTTTAGTAAATGTGATTTTGAAAATAAAATTTTAAATTTTCGGAAAATGAACTGTTGTAATTTCATAGACTTTTCTAGATTTGTGGTTTAGAAACAGATCCAGTGGCAGCCTTCAAGCATTTAAGTTGAGTTTCTAGTAGGCTACATGGTCAAATTCAAATTGTTTTATGAAAATTCCACATAACTTTCCATTCACGTGTTTTGTTAGTTAAGTCACCAAGGTGATACTACAACCCTGGTGTCAGCCTTGGTCCTTACAGTACATAGACAATTGTTGAAAGGAATGGGATGTAAAGTAAGTTTATGAGAGTTGAAAAAGGCAGAAATTAAGTAACTGTTATAATGAAACCATCAAGAATTATGTCCAGGGATTGAAGGATGTAATTGAGAGGAGTAACTTATCCATCCAAGTATAAATGAGCAGAATAAAACATTTGAAATATATTCTGGGGAAATTATAAAGGAACTAAGTGAGCTAACCAACCAAAAGGTGCTGATGTAGGTAATAATACTCCAGATGCATTAAATAGAGCACTATACAATATTGAACCTTATCTTGAAATATTGTTCATATTGAGACTGGGGTCTTGCTGCTTACCAGAGGACTGGGAAAGTACCAGTCTATAATGGAGGGGCGACAAATAGGTTTGAAAATTACAGGTTGATTAGTTTGATAGGTAGATTGATGGAGAGATTGACATTCAACCACATCAGAAATGTCTGTGTGGAAATAAACTGATTTTTAAATCTGCAGATCGGCTTTATGCAAGGATATTCATGTAAATCTCAGTTGGTAGGCTATTTGTAAGATTTTTCAGATGAAAGAGACCAAGTTAATAGTGTAGCATTAAATCCTTCTAAAGCATTTGACAGAGATAACCATTAATTGGTGTTAAGTGATGTGGAAACCATTTTAAGTTGATAAAAAAGTTATACACTGGGTAAAGGAATTCTTAAAAGGCGAAAAGCAAAATGGTGTTGAAAAAGATGGAAGTTGAAGTAAGAGTGTCACAGGGTATTAGCTCATTTCTATTATTTATTGTAATGAGCAATTGTGTTAATTGTCAAAGTCAGAAGTTAGGTTGTTTGCAAATGGTGCAAATGACATAATGGTATATAATAGGATTGAGATGGGCGATGGATCCATATAAATGGGCAGACACTTGGACACGTGGAATATATCCCGTTCCTGTCATCACCTATGGATTTACTAACTTAATGCGTGTGCAGAGGTGAGCAGTATGCTTGGAGGAGCAGGTTTTGGGGGCTCCCCCAATTAAAAAGAAAAGGTAGGACTGTGAACAGTGTGATATTTAGCTGGAAAGTTCAACATAGAATGAAGATAATTGCTAAAAGAGTCAGCTTATTTGTTACATAGATTTTAAAAAAAAGTTGCTAAAATTATAAGCTGGGAAAGAAATAGCTTTTTGAATACCTTAATTATAAATGTGTAAAGTTATAGCAGAGCTATTATCACCAGTTTTAGTCGGCACTTTCCAGAGTATTTTGAACATAGAATCAAGTAATTAGGTAAAGTATAATTAAAGAGAAAAAAATCAAAATATAAACTAAAAGATATAAAAACAAGAAATTAATATCAGAGGATAGCTCAAATTAAGAACGTTAAAACAGATATAGGTCCCTGTAGAAAGTTTAAAGCATCTGTAAGATAAATGAGATTTTGGAAATGGTTTGTTGTAATTGTTAAGAATGGTGCGTTAACTGATGTTGTAAGAGATTTTAAAATTAATTTAACAGAAACCTTTTTTGAAGACTAAACTAAAATTGATGGAATAAGATATCAGGAAGCCCATGTTTTAGTTATGAGCCAAACTATCAAGTAATTTTCAAGATATAAATTTTCAAAGGTTTTTGCTGACATCACAGAATTCCCAATTCGATAAATAGACCCATAGCCACCTTGGTGGTGCACAGTCTTCTGGCAGATTTCAAACAGTTAACTTCATGTCATAACATGTAGCTGATGGAGCGAATAGCTCCACATGGTTGATCGGTATAGTATATCTCAAAATGCTGTAGTCATACTTTCATTTAAGTTAGGGGGCTTGTTGAGAATTTGTCCTCTCGTATGAGTGTGCTTTACCTGCAAAACTTCTGTGGAATTTTTTTCCGATTGCTGTATCAAAATTTCTGGTACCAATCATGTGGCGGGCTCGGATGTGACCACATCTTTCCCCCTGCCATATGTCTCGCCTCCCACATGACTAAGACTAAAGTCGAAATATTGTGCAATTTGTTCGTTTTTGTGTTTTTACGTGTTTCGCCCTCCTGCCTTCATCTGTGGTAAGTGACGGGTAACTGTTTATTTTCCCTATCCTATCTTATTTTCAGTGCCTCTTGGCAGTTTCTTTGCTTCCTTTATCCAAAAGTAGAACTTTTGGAAGAATATACATCTTTTGTGACTTTGAAACAGTGTACAGTGAACATTTATATTTTCCCTTTCACGTTTGAGAGTATATCAATCGTGTGGCAACCAGACCATTTAGATATTCAAGGTACCAAAGGCTAACAGTCATGAACATTATTGATGAAAGTTAAGACCTAGTGTTGCTTAGCCCTCCAGAAAATATTTAGGCCTTACAGAGGGATCCAGATATTGCAGTAAATTTCCAAGGGAAGTACTGAATAATTTACCAAAAACCCTGAAAAAATTTATAATTAAAATTTGTGAAGGGCAAAAGCAGATGGGAGGGAAAATTACATACATAGAAATCACGTTACTATAGGTTTCAAAGTTATAATCTCTCAGAATGCAGTTAACATGAGATGAAAATGGGTAGCACATCAGGAGAGAAGTTGCGAGTCTTATTTCTGATCGATGAAATCTGTAAACTTATTTACAAGTAAACTAATGTAATGTGGGTACAATTTAATTTACAAACATTTTATATTTATTTCATATCATCCTTAATTATAAACGGTTCTCGTGTATTTAACAGAATGTGTTGAAATACTGATCCAGTAACATAGATTACACCAGCAGTAATGCTGCGGCCTCGCATTCTCTAATTAGTGAGGACGCAGCCTTGAATGCCCTGTCCAATCATCCAGATTTTGGTTTCCTTCGGTTTCCTGAAATCAGTCCAAGTAAATACCAGGATGGTTCTGTCAAAAGGCCATTGTCAAAGTCCTTCCTGTTCCTTGCTCCCACACCTTTCCTGCTTTTAATTATATCTACATCGATATAATCCATAAGAAAAAATAGATAAATAAAGATTTCAATTTTCCAGTGACTGTTTGGCTGACAATTAAAATTGCAAGACTGGTTAAAAGTTTGTTAACTATTCAGGATAGGTTATGCTAGTCAGAGAAGAAATCAAGATTAAATGTGAAAATAATGTATATGGCAATTCAGAGACCCCTTAGTTTCATTTGGCAGAAAGTTAGAAGTGTACAGTTGACCGCCAGTTACAACCCTGTTACACAGAAACATTTCTTTAATGTCAGCCAACGTCGTACCTAGTTCTTCGGCAGCAAGAAGAGTTACCTGCTTTTCGATAAGTGGTGGTTCATATACTCAGGTGCAGAGCATCACTGCAGCAGTGAGGTCATATTAGAGTAAAGTGTCGAGTTCAAACTTGTTTGATTTTACTGCTTTTTTGCTCTCATCACTGGTTTACTTGTAGTTAACTCAGTGTCGAAAATGAATGTAGACCAATGTATTTGTTCTATAAACCGTATTTGGGATAAGAGAGATGATCAACAACCCAATCATTTTATTTTAGATAAGCTAAAGAACCATTTGGCTACAGAGAGATTTCAGCAAGTATTATAACTTTATTTTTTATTTAGTTCAGGTATTTTAAGCATATCATTTCTTTTTTAAAAAAAATATTTATTTGAAAGGTCAGTTTTATCAGGTGGCCTATTATTTTCTCTCATTTCTTCAAAGTTTTCAAAATTATTTAATGTTTGCTGTTCCACATCAGATTCTTTTCCTTCGAATTCAGTTATTATGGCATTTTAAAGACCTAACCACATAATAATTTTGTCTCCAAAGTCTGTATATGTGTTGTTTTCAAGAGAACACAAAATTATGTATTAATTTTGCTTTATGCATGTTCAGTAACACACCTTAATGTCTAAGTCTCATATTAAAATATTATTTTACAGCATCCAAATTTCTTCTATTGTATGGTTTTAGCAGACTCTTTAGTCGCAGATAGCCTTTGTATCTAATAAAAATGTAACATACTACAATGGCAGAACAATATCTGGTGTAATGTTTAAATGATTTTTCCCATTAAATGAGAGAGCAAAGAAGAGCAGAAAGTACCTTAAAGTAATTGCTAGGCATTCTGTAGGACTGATTGGGTAGACATTGCGATCTATCGAGGGATCTGTTCTGTATTTTGTCCAAAATATAATCAAATGTTGATATAATCATGCAAAAATAATAATGAAGATTCCAAGGATGTTAACATACTTGTTCATATAAATGATTAAATTAATTATGTAGAAACTTTGATTTATAATGTAAACACTGCTTTGGTTGTTTCTATTTTTAATTAAATATCAAATTGTTAGCTAAGAATTTTTTAATAACAGTAAATTCATCTTGTGTAAAGTGCTGAACTCTCTGTGTGACTCCACAGTTTCTGTATTCAATTCTTTGCTCCCCACTTGTCGCTCTTTGCTCTCATTGCTGCTCTGCTCTCTGCTCTAGTATGTTTTCAGTCTTAGGTTGCTAGACCTGAATCTGGTACTACGTTAGCTCTTTAATTTCTCAAACAATGGAATCTAAGATCTTTTATCTTGATGGTTTTTTTTTATTTTAAATGTGAAAGAAAAAAAACATTAAGGCAATATGAAAACAAAAATTCATATGAAATGTAGTTACTGTTCAAAATACTGTCATTAGAAAAATTTCTCCTTTGGGGTTGAAACTAAGGTTAATAAGTGTATCCAAAAACTGGGAAATTAGTAATGAAGGTATAATGCGCACCAAAAGATACAGTTATATTAAACATTGGGATAGGATAAAAAACACCGCTTACCAAAGAAGAGGATTCCTGCGGCGTTGGTACACGAAAAAAAACACGAACACCCATAGAATAAAATTTTCGAGCCAATGGCTCTTCATCAATAGGATTGAGAAGGCTGCACGCTGGTGGCTGGCAGCCTACTGCTTAAGTAATAATGCCGGTAACTCATGGGGGGGGGGGGAGACTTGTCGGGAAATGAGGGTAGGGGTAGAAAAGCATAGGCTGGAAAACTATGATAGCAAGTAGAAAGTAAAACTGTACATAGGGACCCGTCGCAGAAATGCAGTAGACCTCAGTTAATGGTCCTAAATTTCTATTAAGTACTGGACATATGTGCTAGCAACTGAAAAAACAAAATATTCGGAAATTTGAAATTAAGAACAAGCAAATTTGAAGTTACAATCTATAAAGATAGGCTCTGGTGAGCGGTGGTTCTATGGGAGAAGGTGGAAGTGAGGGGGATGGATGGGAGGAAAATTGGTGCTATCTTAAATTTAGACCTGGTGATTGTCTGGAACCCAGTTGGTACTGATAAGCCAGTTCCCACCTTCTAAGTTCTGAAATACTGCTTTTATCTGAGAGGACTCTGATGGCGCGGACCGAAAAACATGTTAAAAATGTTGGTACCATGTGTGGTGGCATGATAAGATACAGGGTGGTCAGGGTTCTGGGTGGCTGTGTCCATTCATTCTGATGGCCAGTGGATTTGTTGTGAGTCCAATGTAGGAGGCTGAGCAACGGTTACAAGTGAGTTGGTATATACGGTGGGAGGATACACAAGTGGCGAATCCTGTGATGGGAAAGCTTTCCCCAGTTACGGGGTTGATAAAGGTGGTGGAGGGTGGGTGGATAATGCATAATTTGCAATGGGATCTGTTGCAAGGAAGTGAACATTGGGGCTGTCTTGCATGCTGGGGGACCCCGTGTTTATGCACCAAGAGTTGGTTGAGGTTTGGAGGTCTGCTGAAGCAGGTTCTGGGTGGGTGAGGGAGGAGTTTAGGAAGGAGGTTTCTCATCTCAAGGCAGGCTTGAAGTAAGTCGTAACCTTGTCTCAAGACTCGGTTGACGGATTCCAAGCCTGGGAAATAACAGGTGATCAAAACGGCTATGGTGGGACGCTCCCTCCCCTCCAGCCTAGGCATTCGGGATTGCCACATTTGTTCCAATCAACAGGCCCTTCAACAATATGCCAGCAATATCTCTGAAGCCCTGATTTCCCGCAATTACCCACCGGATTTAGTTCACAAACAGGTTTTACTTTCTACTTGCTATTCATTATTGTTTTCCAGCCTATGGTTTTCTACCCCCACCCTCACTTCCTACCTTTTTTTTTTCACCCCACAATGAGTTACCGGCATTGTAGCTTAAGCAGTAGGCTGCCAGCCGCCAGCGTGCAGCCTTCTCACTCCTACTGATGAAGAGCCATTGGCTCGAAAATTTTATTCTATGTGTGTTTGTATTTTTTTTTTTCGTGTACCAACACCGCAGGATTCATCTTCTATGGTAAGCGGTGGTTTTTTATCCTATCCTAATGTTTAATATATCCACTTTTAGTGCCTTTGTTTCCTAATAATCCAAAAGATACAGTTAGGCACATTACTGACTTAATAACAACAGATTTCCTGAACCAATTCTGACATCATCATAATCAGAATTTGGCATGGCAGCAACCTTTTTCATTCAAAATCCTAGAATATAGTTGTCACCACAACCTCCACTAATACAACTCGCTAAAAATCAGCACATGCACTGCATACGGAGGAGCGCATTCACAATATGGTGACAGCTACACATTGGTTAATACCACATGTAACCTGACAGTTTGCTTTGTATTACTTCTCTCTTCTTACTTCTCTGTTTTATTGCCTACACATACATGTTTTCGTGAATATGAAAGCCAAGTTGACTGTGAAGCACTCGAGCTCTCAAAGCCATTTGACAGCATAAGACAGAAAATGGTGATAAAACTGGTTGGGGTGGTTAAATAAGTGATGTGTTGGGTGGAGTAATTGTGAGGAGGTAGAAAATTCAGTATCATTTATGTTCATTTACAGCACCTTTACAACTGCACAACATTTATTCAGCATGTTTATCATTAATGGAATATTTTATATATTTCAGGAGCCACCAGAGAAATTCAGTGCTCTTTTTGGTGAGCCTCTAAAACCAAGTCCTATTAAAGTTTCTCCTGATGCCAGCAAGAAATCTACAACTGCTACTCCATCTCCCAAAATTTCACCAGGTTCTAAATCTTCTAGTGCTTCTGCAAGTGGGAAGCAACCTCCATCTTCAAAGCAGGGAAAGCATTCTTCAGATATTAGAACTTCTAAAGAAAAAGATAAAGAGAGAGATAAGAAAGAAAACAAAGATAAAAAGGATGGTAGCAAATCACATCACATTTCACCAAAAATCCGTCCATCTTCACCATCCCAAAAGGCTGCTCCTCAGCAAATTCCTCAAAAGGCACCACCAGTAACATCTTCATCCAGTACACCACCAAAACTCGCTGCACAGACTTCCAAAGCTACCTCATCAAATTCCCATAAATCCTCTAAAGATGATAGTTCTTCAAAGAAACTGCCCTCTATGTCAAATGATGAACTTAAATCCAAAGGTGATACAAAGTTGTCAGGAGACACTAAACCTGAAAAGAAAAAAAAGGACAAGAAGAATCGAGATGATAAATCAAAGAAAGATAAGCATTCCAGTAAACATGAAAGTAGTGTTAAAATAAGCAATGATAAATCTTCTGTTGATAAACCTGTTAAAGAACATAAGGAAAAAGAGAATAGTTTGCCAAAGAAAACTGAAAAAGATGTTGGGCTTTCAAAGGAACAGGGTATCAAAGGGTTTAGTGAGAAAGAAAAGGATAAAGATAAACTAAAGCATAATGAGAATGGTGACAAAGAAAAAAGGCATAAACACAAGAAGAAAGATAAGGCATCAAAGGATCGTGATAAAGAGAAGAGCAGAGAGAGGAAAAATGATGAAAAAGATGCTGAAAAGGGTGGATCAGTAATGCATATCCAGCCTGAATCTCAGCCAGAGCCACCTCCAAAGCAGGAGTCCAGTAGTCCATCTCCTGAAAGTTCTTCATCAAAACAAGTAAGTGCAAGTTTATGTTACATGTACTGTATGCATTCATAAATAAGTAATAATTGATAGAGACCTCATACTGATGGTTATGTTAGGGTACTTTGAAATATTGCATCCCATACTTTTGCCAACATCTGTGTAGACTAGTTTTCTCAAATTCATAAAATCTTGATTTCTTTTAAATACTGCTTTTCTACAGAGCTTTTTTTCCTTTAGTGTTATCTTAGCATGTTGCTGTGGGAAATTCAAATCTCCAGTAAGAATTTTTGTATCAGGTGTAGTTTTTTGGTAAGAAGGACATGGCCTTATTTTACTCAAAATTTGTAATTGATAGTATACTAGAGAATTCATTTGTACTATTGTTGGCAACATTAACTACTTTGCTTGTTCTTCAGATTTTGGTAGACCAGGTATTAAGCTGCAGTATATGTTACCAGCTATTTGCCAATCCCACGTACCCAACATAGACCAATTATCTGCACTGTTGAAGCAGTAGTGAAGCCAGAGTCTGTTCAGTTTAAAAGAAGATTCAATTTCATACAAGCTCAATGGGGAAAGTTCTCTCAAGAACTACACGAGGAAGTGCTAAACCTCGACCCATCTCCAAATGCATACGACAAATTTATTGAAAAAGCCATCTCAGTTAAAGCCATCTCACGGAAACATATTCCTCGAGGCTGTAGAACGGGGGTCCCCAAACTTTAACCCCGTCGACCCCTTGATACGATATTTGCCTTCTTATCGACCCCCACAATTATTTAATAAAAACATTAAATCATTTTTGGCATTTCTGATGCCAAGCAATAAGGAGGCCTGCATAAGAACTCAACGAAATAATTTATAAAATCTACCCAATAATATTAACAGAAAAACGAGATATTTTCCACTATTATTATAATCTAAAAAAAAACAGGAACAAAACTTTGGATAGATGGAATAAATTTCAAGTAAAGACCTGCCAAAAAGAACAGATGGTTGTTGTACTGTTTTAACTTGTCACATGTTTCATCATTTACTTCACATGACTTCGCAAACAGACGAGAATTGAGAGGATGAGCTTTACTTTAATTTATTGACCTGATTTTTAGTAGAGCATTCCTATTTTTTCCTGTAGTTTAATTGATCCTCTTTAGTTTTAATCGACCCCCCTTCGGACCCCCCTGTATTAATCGACCCCTGGAGATCGACCACTTTGGGGACCCCTGCTGTAGAACAACTTATCTCGCTGGACTGGATAATGACTCCAAGTTTCTTCTTGAGAGATACGGGCACCTTTACGAAGAAGATCCTTTTTCTGAAGAAACCATACAGACAGGTGAAGATCTCCTATGTGCTGTGTCTACTGCTAGAAGAGATAAATGGTACAATTTAATGTCAGATTTAAACATGAAACAGAATAGTCGTAAGGCTTGGAAATTACTGAAAAACCTCAATAGTGATCCAAGTAGCACTCCACCTAGTCTCCTTAAAATTAGTCCAAATCAAATAGCACACCAACTGCTACTGAATGGAAAGACTAGAAGAAGACCTGAAAAAAGAAAGCTCCAAAGGCACTCTGACAAGCAAGACCATCTTGGGAATCCATTCACACTGATAGAACTGGAAGCCGCCTTGCAGTCTTTGAAGATTAACAAAGCTGCAGGCTTAGATGACCTGAGAACAGAGCAAATTAAAATGTTTGGCCCAGCTACAAAGCAGTGGATCTTGAATTTAATGAATGCCTGCACCTCCAACTTACAGATCCCCAAGATCTGGCAGAAAGCCAAAGTTGTGGCACTGCTAAAGCCTGGAAAGGAACCAACAGATCCAAAAAACTTCTGACCAGTTTCACTCCTTTGTCATTTATACAAAGTCTTGGAGAGATTGATCCTCAATCGTATCTCAGAGTGCATTGACAAAATGCTTATAAAGGAACAGGCTGGTTTTCGACCTGGTAGGTCATGCTGCGGCCAAATTCTTAACCTCACACAGTATATAGAGGATGGGTATGAAAGAGGACAGGTTACAGGTGTGGCATTCATCGATCTCACAGCGGTGTATGATACAGTCAACCACAAAATTTTGATAAGTAAGGTATATTCCATCACAAAAGACTACCATCTTACACAAGTCATCCAGTGTTTACTACAAAACAGAAGGTTTTACGTCACCCTCCACAATAAGAAGAGTCGATGGAGAACTCAGAAGAATGGCCTCCCTCAGGGTAGTGTGCTGGCCCCGCTCTTGTACAACATATATACAAATGATCAACCAATTATTCCTGGAACAAGAGCATTCATTTATGCTGATGACACAGCAGTTGCAGCTCAAGGAACAACCTTTGAGGCGGTGGAGGTGAAGCTGACAACAGCTCTTGAAGATATGGCCAAGTATTATGATGCTAATCACTTGAAGCCCAACCCTGGAAAAACACAGGTCTGTGCATTCCATCTGAGAAACAGAGAAGGCCAGAAGGAAGTTGAACATCAACTGGAGGGGGCAACAACTACTACACTGCGATACACCTAAATATCTAGGAGTAAAGCTTGATCGATCTCTCACATTCAAAACCCATTGTGAGGATCTGAAACTTAAAGTATCTGCCCGGAACAACATCATCCGGAAACTTACAAGTACCTCCTGGGGAGCACATCCAAATGTGCTTCGTACATCTGCCCTGGCACTTAGTTTCTCTGCAGCAGAATACTCAACACCAGTTTGGCAAAACTCTGCACATGCTAAGCAGGTTGATATAGCATTGAATGATACTGGTCGCATTGTAACAGGTTGCCTAAAACCAAATCTTATTAGTAAAATATACCAAATCATGGGTATAGCACCACCTAACATTCGTAGGAAAACAGCTGCAGAGAGGGAGAAAAGGAAACAAGAAACAGACCCCAGACACCCTTTGTTTGGACACGAACCTCTACCCACAAGGCTGAAGTCAAGGAAGAGCTTCGTACAATCAACTACAGCCATAACATCTTCTACTGGAGCACGCTGTCTAGAACTATGGCGAAATTCGTTGCCTGAAGAACAGTGGAGGAACATCAAAGAGGCACCGGCTGCGGGATGTAATCAGCCATATGCTATATGGAAGGCTCTAAACAGATTAAGAACTGAAGTGTCCCGATGTAAATATAATATTAAAAAATGGGGGTACACTAATGACAACGATCTATGTGAATGTGGTGAGCTTCAGAACCCACATCTTCTGATATGCAGGAATCTCCCTGAAACCTGCAATATCGACAACCTTTACAGGGCAAACGAGAAGGCCATCAAGATTGCGGAATTCTGGTCACATTCTATTTAATTTTGTTTATAGTTTAATATTAATTAATTAATGTTATTTGTTTTTTCAACTTGTTATGTCCTGGACACGAGAAATAAATAAATAAACCAGCTATTTGTCCTCCATCTACTAAAATTTTGTTTATAGGGCTTGGATTTTAACAAACAAAAGGAAAAATTCTTGTTTCTGAAATACAGAGCTTCAGTATTCATGCAAATTACAATGTTACTTAATTCAGACACAGAGAAAAAGCTTTTATAATTCATTTTACTACTGACAAATCCCTGAATTTCTGAAAGTGTTAATATCCAATTGAGTGAAAAATGTATTGATTTTCGGTATTGAAAGACTGGAGTCTCTTTAAACATGCCTCAGAAATATGTCTGAAGGGATTTTGCTCCATATTTGTAATGTTATGCCTCCTGCACTAGTATCTTATGTTAGTTTTATTAAATAAATTTATTTAATATTATAATAAAACCTTTGTTTTGCCAGTATATTGAACAAAAAAGTTGAACATATCGGCAACTTATTTAATTTCAGTAATATTGGAGGTGCTACAAGGATACATTAAATTTAACTTCTTTCTCTGTGAATGGGATAGTCATGACAGGAAGAATCATTATACAAAGAGGAATTGGTCTCAGCAAAGGTGTTAAGTGGAATGGAGGGAAATATTCATCCTGAGTGTCTTGTTGCTTATAAAGACTTGTTTCTTCCTTTATTTTATAGTAAGCAAGGTCTTGTATTTGTAAAGGCCATGGATTCATCATGAAAAGTTTTTTTTGCATTTCACCAGCAAAATAAAGAAAAGTCTTATTGTTGGGCCTTGTATTAGATAATTTCTGTTCCAAATTTTGAATCATATTAACATCATCAGCAAAAATAAAGATGGGTCCTTTCTTTTGGACCTCAAATTAGATAATTTTAGTTCCCAATTCTGAATCATGTCTAACAAACAATGAAAAACATATATAGATGGGTTGGAAAAGTGCAGGTTGTTACAGGAATCAAGATTTTTTTGGAAGCTTATGTCCAGGTCACAAAAATAATATCTGTGAACCTGAGCCACATGAGGGATTTTGTAAGGTAACCTAAAATTTTGTAACTGCATATCAAAATTTGTTCACAGAGCAGCGAATTCAATTAAATAGCATTGTAGATTGATTTTAAAGTCATTTACTTACATAATTCAAGCAATATCCCAAATAAAACAATTAAAGAAAGTTAGAAAGTAGTAGTAGCATATCTGGGTTTTGGATTCCGAATCTATATCTATATATCTATAAATGAGAAAATGGAAAAGTTCGGATGTGTGTTTGGATGTACTTCTGGAATCAATAACGCCATAATAATTCAACATATTTAAATGAAATTTGGCATGAAGTCAGTTAATTGTGTGCCAAGTGACATATGATACATTTTATCCCGCAAAAACGCATGGTTCTTTTAGAAATTGCCATTAATATCAATTCGGGGGAAACATCAGAGAGTTTCCTACTTCGTAGATAGCTGTGCCACGTTTACTCTTTGCTTTTTACGTAAATCGCAAACACTACTTTTCAGAAATAAAAGCAAAAACCTTCTTATATACGCAAGTTTGTGTTTAGTTTAAAAGCCATAAAACCGATGCACTTGATAAATAATAGTTTGGAAGCAGGAAATATCTGTACTTAACCTTAAATTAAAAAAAAAAGGTAGGTACGTACTGTTGTCAAGTTCGCAAAGAGATGTTTTCATTTGCGTACATAAAATAGTATGACATATCAAATATTACACCATAATTTCGTTCATAATATATGCATTATAATAAATATAAAAAATCAAAGCTTGGAAAAAAAGTAAAATGCTATGAGTATACCAGCACGAAAGTCGGTTCACTAAAAGTCAATATGGTCGTGCCCCAAATGTCGTATTTATAAAAATGTAAAGGATTCCATTCTATCTCGGTTTAATTTATTTCCTGTTTCTTTTTTGTTACTATACAGTCTCTGCATCTCAAATTATTTTTACCAAAATTTAAAACATAACTAACCCTTTTTATTTTTTGTTCAGAATTTTTGTACAAATAGAACTGCTTTTTATTTACTATTCAACATTCTGCAAATATCTATCCAATGCTACACATAAAATGAATTTATTCAATGGGCTATTGTAGAAACTTATTGTTTCATTAAGTAACAGTGGAAGTCGTTTACAACACAATACACCTCATTTGCACGGGGAGTATATGAAAGCAGCTTACTTATTACTAATAATAACTAAATTCCTTCTGCCGTCTGCTGTAACAAAAACATTCTGGTCCAGGCAGCATTTCAACCAAATCACTATTTCTGCTAATACTGCTGCTACAAAATCAAACGATACGAACACATCTCAACACATTAAATGCTCTGGAACTACATTTCGAGTAGTAACAGAATTTTCTATATCAAAATTCCTAATTAGTAGGCCTATATCATAAATTACTATCACAAATAATTTCATTATACACCTTAATAAATCACGAGCAATTAAAGTCACTTTATCGCGATGTAAATTTGACCACAAATATTAACGATCATAGAGAATTACGGACTTTCCGTTGAAGCATTTTAGTATAAATTTTTTAATTACGTTACCTCAATAACTGTCATGAAGCTGACGACATAGTTCATGCGGATGAATGTAGTTTTAGATGTATTCAGTATTTAATTTACTGCGTTAAGTCAAGTTTATTTCGCTATTCATGACGTCACTAACATACAATATAGTGAATGTATTAATGTGCGAGTGATAGAAGCTTCGATTTTCTAGCGGTAATTTTAAAACGCAGCCTGGGCCAGAATGAGAACTGAAACACTATTAGTTATTTAAGCTTCTTTCATGAGCGCCATTTTAGTGACATCATGTATCGCTTTGTACCAATATTGTATCAAAAGATCTATAGTAAGCTTGGACGATTTAGCAGAACCATGCGGCGTTGCCCGAAGTAAGTTTTTGAAATTTATAAATGTTTTATTCAGATAGTGGAGTGGCGGACAAGCGGAGTGGTAATTCACCGGTAGTCATTCAATTCTGTTTGCAGAGTGAGAAACCAATTATGAAGAAACAATCTATTACTACTTTAACATTGAAATTTATATTTTAGCGCAGAATTAATGGACCGAAACGAATTAACTAACTGGTCTACAGGCAATTCAACTGTTTCCACAGATAGAGAAACCATTACCATAATACCTCCATGAATACCACTGATCGTTATAGATAAAAGAATCAATTACTATTATACTTACTACTATAATATGTAAATTTCTGTAGATGGAACCAATATATCCTCAAAAAAAATAAAAAAAAAAAAACAATATTCAAAGAGCAAATTAAGTTCTCTTTTTTTAAAGATTTTTTTTTCAGATATTCAATGCAAATCAAAATATTCATTTTTAGTATCGCAATTTTACTAACGGAAATGAACGTCCTTAGGCCACTTAAGTATTTATTTGTTGTTTGGAAGTTAGTATTTTTTTGTTGTTGTTATTTAGTCGATTCCATCAATGTATTGCTAATATTTTGACGTTTTGAGCTTCCATTAATTAAAACTATATTCATTTTTATTTGCGAGATGAAATTAGTAATTTTAAAAGATGCTAGGTAAACAAAATGCAAACCTTTCAAAGAAATGTAAGAAAACTAGGGCTATGAAAATAGCCAAAACCTAAGAGACAAATCCTCAATATTGTATATAAGGTTATATTAAACTGAAAATACTCCTTACAAACAGAACTTTTTTACTCTTTTAAAAATTCAATGAAGTAGTTGTGGAACATAAATAGATTTTTGTTATTTTATTGCAACATTTATTACTACTATTACTAATAAAAATAGCTCTAAAATAAATTGTATGGTCGTATTGACCTGGTGACAAGGCTTCTTTATGTCTCCGCAATCAGTCCCTTTCGTAGCCTCTTAACGTAACCCAGTAATCCTACCGGACATAGAGAACCCACAGTTCAACATGGAATCAGAACCAAGTGAGGATTGTGGCATAATTCACGCCACATAACCTATGGGCGATGTGAAGGTCGAGCTAAGAAACTTTGAAAATCCTCGCCGAGACTGGGATTCAAGCTGTGGACTTTTCCATCTCCAGTTGGACGCCCAAACCACTGAGCAACCAAACCTCTTAAGAAAATCTTATATTACAACATTCTTCAACGCGGATGAAGTCGCGGGTAACTGCTAGTATTTCATAAAAGGAAACATTACCTTCAATTTTTTTTAGCTATTTCAGACTGTGAATAGTAGAATGAGGTTTGTAACATTAATGATAGAAGGTTTCCTTAAAGAGATATGAGGCTTTAAAATTTGAAACCAGCATGACAATGACGTTAAAATGGTAAAATACTCAAACCTAGGAGAGAATTAATTCAAAGGAGACACCAAGTTTAAATTAAAGATGATTTTTTTTCTAGGAATGACACGTCAATCAGTTTTTTTAATTTACACTTTAGTTTGGTAGATATCTGAAGAACAAAAAATTATAATGGATCCCATGATGGCAGATGCGATCGTAAAATTTGCAAGGATTCAAATTTTGAGAGGGAAGGGGTGAAATTAGGAAAAGATGGAAAAACACTACTTGAGAGCTGGAACTACAATTAGAGAGTAATGATTTCTTATTAAAAATGTGATGTAGAATTGTTTAAAACATGTTTTGGAGCTATAAGTTAAATATTTCAAAAGATATCAATTTCAATATTAAAAAGTTTGTATAACAATTGTGATTCAACCTGTTAGAAAATAGTAAGCAAGGCGATCTTAGTACCAAACAAAAGAGCAGTAAATTAGAAGAAAGTTAAAATTTATTTCCGCTTAATAGCTTTAAAACTGTGGAAGTTATAAACATTTTTAGACTGGCACAGAAAATAATTTTTTACAATGAAAATTTGATAGTTACGAAAAAATTGATAAGTATTGATTTGAACATTTATAAGCCTGCATAACTACTGAAAAAAATTCAGACAGAAAGGAATTTATTTGGGAACATTTACGAAAACAGGTGTTGCAATCTACGAGCGCGGAAGACTACACTTGATCAGAAGTTGGGTCTTCTTTCACAGCCAGGAAAGATTCGTGATCCCAGGCATCTTCTATAAATAGCATCCCTAGGTTCCACCCCCCCTCCCCCCGTATTTGAAAATCAGTTGGAGCATGACCATACTAGTTTGTAGTGTAATCTGGGTCCGACGCTAGGCGGATGATGATGTCCGGGCTGGCATTTTGAACCTTGAGGTTAACGTGTGGCAAAATTAACATACTTCATGTGACTGTAAATTCAGTTAGGGGTTGTGAGGTTGGTCTGTCTCGAATGTGTTAATCGTTCCTGCAGTTAAATTTCTTTGGTGACTTTTTCCGATGCCATAAGTTTGTGACTGTAATTTTTAATGTTTATCAGTTTCAATAGCAACAGTGACTTTTAATGATGACTCATCTTTCCTAAGTTGGGGCTAGATCAGTGGTGACCGAGTTTCAGCAAAGCACAAACTGTTTATCGTAGGGCAACAGCACACAGTTGGAGTTGAGACGGAACGTTTTAGCAGTAACCCTGGTGAAACATTTTTTTCTAACAATTTCAGTGGACTTGATCTAAAAAATTACTATTCCAGGCAACCCTGTTAGAGGTTTGTATAAGGAAGAGCCATTGTTCTGCCACAGATCTGATGGTAGATTTTGTCAGTGAAGGAGGAGTGATCATTATTAAGTAAAATGTGGGCCAGATTGCTAAGGAAATATAAGCTTGGGAGGCTGTTGGGGAGGGCTGATCTTCCATTCACCAAGCCAAGACATTGAGAAGTGTTGATATGCAAGGAAGTAATATCAACCATTGCCTGGACAGAGATGGTAGAAAGATATATGGACACTGAAGTAGATAGAGGGGGAAATATACAAATGTTCAGTGCTTTTTAAATCTCCAACTGAACCATGAATGAATCTATTGCACTACAGACTTAAACATTTTGTTATGTTGTTATGAAAAATCTTACTGAACCACCAAGTTTTTACCCCTGATGATTGACAGTATGTTGATACAAGTATAAGGGGAATAACCCCATAATCTTTTTAGAATGTGATAAGAATTGTGGGATTTGTTATATTGTCATCATCTTTTGAATGTTCCAAATTTTGCATTGTTGTCCACCCCATCCTCTTCCAGTGGCAGTGCTTATTTTGAAAGTAAGTTTTTAACAATACTTACTACCTAGTTCTGTCATAGTTTTTAAGGAGGTGGGAGGGGTGGTTAGGGTGGATGTGTTGCCGTCTGTCTGAAAAGTGTAGCTTATGTTATGTGTGATAAATATAATTTTGTTTGTGATATGTGTAGTAGAGACCATTCACCTAAGTGACTGAAAACTGCCTAAAAACCACAATCAGGACAGGCAGTATGCTGGTCCTGGGATTTGAACCAAGGCCTGTCATTATTCTCGGATCCAGTGTGGTGGCACTTTAATGCACACAACCATGCTGGTGTGTTGTGTCCTAGTTTATGGTACGATCCATAAGTACAGTTTTCTGATAATATTGTTTTTTCTAAAATTATTCCTGTACGTAAGACAGGAGGTTTTCTTGTTGCATTTAGATAAAATCCTCTTTGGTAATTTGCAGAGTGAGACCATCTATAAAACATGATGTTTTGGCAGTCAAAGTCTCTGCCGATGATGTCAAGTGACATCACAGTAAACACTGAATACAATTAAGTGAACTCATAAAAGTGCAGTTTCAACAAGAAAAACAGCAGTTAGTTTTAAAGCTAGATGTTTATAAAGGTAACACAACCATTACCTGGACAGAGATGGTAGAAAGTTCTGTGGACACTGAAGTAGATAGAGGGGGAAATATACAGTTAAAATACTGGATTTTGTAATTGAATACCAGTCCAGAGAAGTGCTGAAAGTGCTGTTCCAGACTGACTTGATAGCTATCACAATCTTTCCACTGATGATGCCTTACAGTGAATAGGTGAAACACATCTGATTAAAAACATTAATAAAGCAGTTGTTGATGGACAGTTTTTAATTTAAAACTTTTAGCAGCAACTGTGGGGAATGACCAGTAGCAAAGATATTATTGTGTAACCTGCATCAAGCTTGCAAAAATTAGTGTAAGAGCTTATCCCACTACATTAACAATAAATATGCAAGTTTGGGGATTAATTAATTGATTAAATACATCTTAGAATGTTACATTTAAAAATTTCTAAATGTTATTGGCAAATTAAGAAGATTATATCTTTGCTTACAAATAGTGAAGAAGGTACTATTTTGCTTCTGGCAAACAAAATGAATATGTATTTTAGTGATGCTATCTTTTCATATTTTCTTTGCTTGCAGTTCCTTTCTAATGATGGCTCTTTTTTCAGTGGACAGAGAATTACAGTGCTGACATAACACCTCAGAGTAACCAGCCAGTTCCTCAACCAGTTACCATCAAACGACCCCTCAAGGCTCTGATACAACAGATGGAAAGCAGTGATTCCACATCAGATCTTTCTGAAGTTGAAGATGTGGAACTCCCTCCTCCAAGACAAACTGTGGTTGCCCCACTACCTGCTCCATCTCCCAGTCCACCACCTCCTAGTTCCCCACCACCGAGCCCCCCTGCACCTCCAGAACCAGTGCCAGACACTAGCCTTGTCATCAAGGAGAAAGGAGAGCATACCACTCCAAAGAAAACCAAAGAGAAGCACTTGAAGGATGGAAAAGAACACAAACGCAAGAGACACAGTAGTAGTAACGTATGTGTTGAAGAAGCTCCACCTCCTCCCCCAGCAAAGGTGCCACGTTTGGAGACTCCACCACCAGCACCTGCTCTGCCACCATCTGAAGATGATTCAGGATTTTCAGATGTGCAGTCCAGAAATCCTCTCTTCTCATCCGATTACGTATCACAGCTTCGTGAACTCAAGCACAAAATCATGACACTGGAGGATAATACTGAACTACAAAAAGTTGTTCAGGTATGATTTTCATTTTTGGCACTGCCTTATGTTGTTGTGCTTCCATTGGTTGGCACATTCTTCTTTCCACTTTAATCCAGTTCACAGCACAAAACTACTTTTATCCACTTATATCTTGCTTTTATTCAACTGTTTCTATTTTTTTTTTTTTTTTTTATCTTGGCTTTCCATCTTCCACTTCAGCATCTTTCTGCCTTTTCACATTACACTTATATCTCTCTGCCATAGCAGTCTCCTCTCTTTTGGCATTGTGCATTTTGCTGTCCACTTGTATTAATCCATAGAATGGTGTGAGGAATCTCTTTGTAAAAATTTGTTATTGTTTTGGGTTTTCCTTTTCAAAATTCCCTAATGTTCCCTCTATGACATAAAAATGTTTCTGGTGACTGGTAATACTGTTCCACCTTAGCTTTTGATGTCTTTTCTTGTCCCTTTCTTCTACTACACCCCCTCACGTTTTGAACTTGCATTATTTTTTAGATATACTCCTTTTGCTCGTACTTGATAAAACTGTTTCACAACTTCCCTCTGTGAATGTGAATCCAACTATCAATCTCTAGTCATGTCAATTGTATTTGCTTATCAGCCTCTCTCTAACACATGAGATCCATGTACCATTATCTATCATACAAAGAATGAAACTTCCATTTTGTAGGATATAATGATGATTATTATAAGTTTATCATTTACAATAATAAGTTTCAGCAGAATGATTGTTGTTTTTATTTTAGTTAAAAATATTTCACATTTTTCTTAATTGTGAATTATATGATATGTTACGTGTAGCTTCTGTTCACACAACTAAATTTAATTTTACATTAATTAATTCTGTGCAAGTAAGTAATTACATTCCAACTTTCTCAACAACCAAAAATGCCTTTTTAAAATGATTTAGTTCTCTCCCTTTACATTTGAGGTACATTATTGTGAATTTTCATGCCTTGTTTTTTATATATATTTTCTGTATAACACACTGATAAATTTTTTTTAACTACAGGTTATTGCAGAGACAGGACTGTATGAAATTACAAAGAAGACATTTGATTTTGACCTCTGTTTATTGGATCGCAGCACTGTACGTAAGCTGCAGGATTTTTTTGCACCTTCCTGATAGTATTTTCTTCTTATTGAGGTACAACACAAGGTGTTTGTGCCTTTGGGGCCATCCAGACAGAAGATATCTCTAGGCTTCTGTCACTGTTCTCAGACATAGAAAGATGATCTAATTCGAGGAAATCTTCTTAAAAATATAAACTTAGTGCAGACAGTATGGATGGAAATTGTGATTCATTTGTAGAAAGTATTGAGGTCTTATGTTTGTTTAGTTTAATCAGTGGCATACATTTAGCAGTTTTGAAGCTCCATTACAAAGACAAGATATTGCAAATTGCAATGTATATTTTACATGGATGTTCCATTGTATCATTTTCACATGAAATAGTAAGCATTGAGTGTGTTTTTTTTTTTTTTTTTTTTTTTTTAATTTTATTTAGCTCATTATGGAATATTGCTAACACAAAGTGAGTTGAAGACATTAAATCTTAACACCTTCATTAAACAGCAAAGCAATCTTTCCTGTGCTATACAGCAAAAGTTATTGAACCTGTTATTCAGATGTAACATGCCATTTTTATTATTATAATTATAAGATATGGAGAGGAGAATAACATACCTTACAACAGTAGAAGGCAGGGCGGTGTCGAAACAAGGACAGACAATTATACACAATGAGCATTTCAATTTTTGAATTTGTGTCCTTTCATCAAATTTGGAGGAGTGAGGTAGCTGCATAATGGTTACTGGTTGCTAAGTGGAAGAGATCTGAGCCCTCAGTTTGCTTCCTGCCACCATCATGCAGCTACCTTACTCTATTGTTGATGAAAGGACACAAACCCAAAAATTTAAATGCTAAATGTGTGTAATTAACTGTCCATGTTTCGACAACCTCCTGCCTTCGACTATAAGCAGTGGTTATTCTCCTGTATGTATTTTTTATTTGTCCACTGTTTAACGTCTACCGTTTTCCAAGAATATATACATCTACCAAGTAATTTTTTTAAGTATTACCTGAACATCACTGTATTAAAAATCATATGAATTAATTCTTTTCTGCTTTTACATTAATTACTGCTATGGTAATTTCCAAATATATTAGTTGCAGATGTAAATGGATCTGATAAATGTAGTACCTCTCTATGTTGGAAATTACTGCAGTCTGAATCATAATGGTCTAAATTGTTTCCTTTGAATAGAAGTTTGTTGGTTTTGAGGACAGAGAAATTTGAGGATTAAATAGTGTTCAGCCTTTGAATATTTGCATTTACACATATAGCTATAGTATAAATCATTTCAGTAAAAACCTTTATGACCATGTGTAACTTTTGCTGTTGTTGCACTTAAATGTCTAATAACAAAGCTTTATTCTTTTCAATGTATTTTGAGAATTGTATATGTGTCTGTCTGAGTGAGTTTTGTATTTATTGTTAATGTGAAAGTTGTGTTTGAGTTTTGTTATCCCACCTATATAAATATGTACAGATCTCATTGTTATATTTCTTATAAGTTTTGCAAATTATCTGTTAGAAATCATTAGAAGTGTTAACCTGAAAGTACATTTATTTTTTCTTGAGTCGATAAATCATCAAAATTTTGATACTATGTACATTTATTTTGTTTAAATATAATACACTACGCCTTATGCATTATAGAGACATTTGTAAATAATATGATAAACTTTGTTGAGTTTATTGTTCTTATTATTTATGACTTAATTCATATTTTAAGTTTTAAATAATTATTACATCACGTTGATCATAAATCTTAGTATTATGTATATTTCACTTATTATTTAGTTCATGTTCTGAACTTAGGAAGCCGCATAATTTTTAAGCCCTTCTTAAATAATATCAAAACGTGACTTCTTTTTCTGGTGAGTGTTGAGATCTTTATTGTATTATAAAACAGTTATTCTAGGTAATATCTGCAGTACATGATTTTTCAATATTGTATAAATATAGAATTTAAAAAGAAAATGCCTGTATTATGTGAGGTGGAAAAAGGGGGCTGATGGGAGATTGATAACTAGCTGTTTGCATATTGTAATGAATTATTAATCTTCACTGGAGTTGAATGCAGATCTGTGTACTGATGAACATAAACACCAATTACACTAAATTTTTTGAATACTTTGCTGGAAATAGGGAAGAAATTTCAACAGATGTTGCAAGCGCTTTGAAATTAAATGTGGTTGTTTGTGCCTATTGCTGTGTCATGAAATTCTGCCTTAAATTTTCATATCGACTGGTTTCTGTTTTTGGATGTTCATGTAGAAGACAGTTTTGCGCCTTAAAATGAAGTTGATTTTGTTTCAAATTTCAGTATAAATTTTGTGATATAGCATATTTAAGGTTTTTAAGGAATACACAATCCAGTCATTTTTATGAACTCAGTCTGTGCCCAGTAATGAAGTGCCTAGTAGTATTTTGTTTTTAATCGAAAGAGAAGACTGCAATATATGTAACACAAATTTAGCTGTCTGGTTTTACACAAAATGTTTGATATAACTTGTTTGTTTAGATCTGATTCTTCTCTGGCCAGTTTAATTGCTTTTAAAGGAGTTTTTGCTTTGTTTACAAGAAAATTAAATTTCATTTCCTAGATTTGTGTTAGTATAATAAAATAATATTAATTACAAACTCATTTTGAAACGGAGAAGGACCATGATCTGACTGTTGATACTACAGTTTTTGTTTAATTCCTCAGTTATATCTTTGCATCTGGTTGCTGATAGTTTACTAATTTAGTATCCTGTGACTGATAATCCCTTTCAAATTATTATGCACTTTTTGATTAAAAATTAATTGCCTTAATTAAAAATTAATTGCCTTCAATTGTTCTTATGAAAAATCTAAGGTGTGCCTAACTAGCATAATAAAACATATTTCATAATCATTGTATTTTCCAATTTTGACAGGAAGTATTTGGCTCTCTAAGTTCCTGGTTATAAATTGAGTAGGTGTCTGTCAAGACTAGTGTCAAAAATAATTACACATTTTAAAGAGGAGAAAAAAACTGTATTTAAATGCTATAAAATATAATTTTTCTCCCTGTTCCCTAGTCCTGCTATTCATTACAAATACTTTGTTTTATAAAAGTAAAAAAAAAAGCAGTTTGTTTAGGGCCTTAAAGACAATTTTGAGTGTATTTGTAATAGGATAAAATAAGGATGAGACGATTGGATCAGCAATCAAATATCTTTCCATTCCACAGCAAGATAACACAGTGGTGTTACATTTAGTTTATTCAGTGAAGAAATTCTTTTTAACATGAATTGAGATAAATCTATTTAATTGGTATTGAAATAACTTTTGCAAAAACTAGCAAAATTATTATTTTAAAAGTATGTTTACACTGTTTAGGAATTAGGTTTATGGTAAACTGCCCTGTGAAGATCAGTTTATTTATTCGTATTAAAATATGAATGTATGTACATGGGCTTAAATCTATACGATTTTTCTTTTTTCTTTTTTAATTTAAAAAGAAAAACAACAAATGTGCTGTAGTGCTGTGATTCTTTCCAACTCCTTATGATAAATATCACTACGAGCCACAAAATTTCCTGATTTTTTTCACTGCTGAAAAACACAAAACTGTGTACACGCCAGTTTTTATAACTTTTATTACTCATTATGCCCTATTGAGTATTTGTGACTCAAGTGACATTTTGTTGCTTGTATTGAAGGAATAGGCTACAGAAAAAATATTTGCAATATTTATAAGCACGTCTGTAAGGTTTATATTTAACCAATAAATGTAGTCATTAGTACATTGGGTCAATAAGATACTCTTAAATCAGTAGTTTTTGTGTTCTTCAGTTAAAAGTTGTGATTCTTCTTTACTATTATCTGCGAAGTGTTAAGTATGAAAAAGCAATTGTTAATCTGAAGTTTCTTAAGTACTTATTCTGTCTACTTAAAGTGATTAATATCTACTTGAGCAAAAATTGAGTATTATTATTGACTTTAGTTGGATTTGATAAAGAACATCAAAAAATTTCTAAGTGTGAGTTGTCGTCATACTAGCATCACATTTGGATTGTTGAAACAAAATCCTGTTTTAAAGATTTGTAATCTTATGGTTTCTGACTACCTGATGATGATTTTAGTCTAAATTGAAAGTGGTGCAAAGTTATTCATTTTGAATTTAATTGCTTAGTGAATTCTGAACAGGTTTATTACAAGTTTATGTAGTTTCTGTTTCATTTTTTGCCATTAATAATGATGTATTAGACATGATATTTCATATGTTAAACTAGTGAAAATGCTTAAAAACTTTTTTGTTTTATTTTACCTTTGAGTTTTGGTATTCTAGACAATTTTCTGATTCCTTTGCCAGTACATTTTACACTTTATTCTCAGAACCTTCATAAAATCCTTTGCCCTGCAAAATTTTCTAATTATCCACAGATTTAAAACAAGGTGATTATAAATTATTTGCCTGTTCTGTCTTTATTTAACAGTTTTGTCATTAAATACTATTACAATTCTCGCAACTTTGTCCCATATACCAACATTTCAGTTTGATGAAAATATATGCTTCATTATAAGTAAATTTCCACTATTCTGATGTTACATGCAAATTTGTTGTACAGATCTTTCAAAGCTTCTGTTTATTTTGCCCCGGTCTCATTCTTTATGTAATTTAATATTTCATAGATACAGTTAATACAAGAGTTCCATCCTCTGGCAGGTAATATGTGCAATTGAGATAGATAAAACACTCCTTCATTTTTTTGCTAAGGTGAATGTGATGCAGCCAGCTCCACATTCCATATATTTTTGCAGAGAGTTTAATTGAATCCTGTCCAAAGTTCGAAATTGTGCTAGGCAGCCTGCCAGAAGACACAGAAACTTAATTTTAAATATTGATAACATTTTTATTGTGAAATAACACCTTAACTGGCATTTGTTTTTAAGATTTAGACCATTTTCTTCATCTCATTAGAGACACATTAGGTTATTTCTTGTGCAACCTTGCTAGGCTTGTGTTTTGTTTCTGGCACTTCTGGAAAATGTCATTAAATTTTTTATCTCCTTCTGTTCCAAATCATTGGCTTTGAATTCTGAATTATTTTCCTGTTATTTTATAAAAGCTGAACCCATCTTTACTAACTCAAATGTCAACATAATCTTAAATGTAGTTTTTCTTTCAGGTGGTTTTCACATGGTTCTTTACTTCTCTGCAAACTTTTTTTTATTTCTCATTAGTTTATTTTTGTTGTAACTAACCATACAGAAGGAATGTTTTACATTTCTAAATATCAAACATTCCTTACCTATTTTGTTAAACATTCCTGTGTGCACTTCCATTTTTTTTATTATATGCATTTAGTTGATTGCATCTGTTATCTGTAGGGTTTAATTAATGCCTGACATTAATCTTATTGGTCTCTTTAGAATTATAAACTTCAATTTTTTCCATGAAACAAAATAAAATATGGGAAGTGTCCTGTGGTGGTGGTGGAAAAATGGAGGGGGGGGGGGGCGGTGGGGGGTGAAGTGTACTTCTATGTGAAGGTACAGTTATTTCTTCTGAACAACTGACTGTCAGCTTGTGGGAGTGTAGGGGTGCAGTCAAAGTAAATCAAATTTTTTGGTTGCCACAAAATGAACATTGTCGCACATGAATCAGACTTTGTTGGTCAACTGAAAAAATTTTCAGGTCTCGTATCATTGCAGTTTACTGTTTTTGCTATTCCACAAGTTGAAATGCAGTTGGCAGTGATGAATTTGTATCACAGCACAAAGATGTTTTATTAAATGCTGTTAATGATGGGAGAAGTGGGTATAACACCAAAGAAAATACTAGAGGAATTGAAGTTTCAGAATTCTAATGAATATGTGTTTCATTTCTTTATAGAGTCCAAATCTTTTTAATAGAATTTTTTTTATTTTTGTTAACCCAATACAGTCTTATTATCTTTTGTACTAATTTGTTGGTTGCTCCCTTTATATTGTTTCAAGAGCTCCGTATCTATAAACTGCTTAGCTGTAGTTCTTAAGCTGTACAGGTAAAAATGTGACTCACTTAGAAAGTATTAACTATGTAATAGTTGTAAAAACAACTGTTATCAAAGAGATTCATATAATTTTAGAGAGATTGGTTTCCAGTTTCTTATATAAAGAGGAAGTGTAGAATTGGGATTGTACTTCATTCATCAAGGGAAAAGACCAGCCTAGGTGCGGGGCCCCCTAGAAGGCGTGAGGCCTGTTGCATTTGCTACCTCCTGCTACGTGGTTAATCCGGTACTGATTGTATTTAAGTAAGGTAAAAAATTATAAAATCATGAAACAACAGAATTTTATATCAAGAAAAATTTTAACATTTCACAAGGAAGTGCATATCGTACATTGTGATTGGCTCTTTAATTGGATCTTTTCTGCTTAGTGAATTGTTATTAACCCTCCAGCTGAGACCTTGATTAAACTGGAGTTCCCATCCCTTTTCATTTGATATAGCAGTACTGAATATAATATTCTCGCAGAATCATTTTTACATAATACCTACTTATTTCCTCATTATAGAAAGGCCAAAAGCCTGTTCGGACATCAGTTTTCTGACCATATCTTAATGGTTTTACCAATGCCACTTCTTCTTGTTGGATCCATACTTAGGATGTGGTCCTTCCAATTCCCCTCCCTCCCTTTTTGTGAAGAAATTTTATATTTCAAAGAGGAAATATTTAGTTGTAGCCTGATTTCTTCTTCTATCAGATTTAACTTACAATACAAGTATTTAATACTCTCTTATTTAACCTCACTTTGTAAGTTTCAGTGTTAACATCTTGTGTATTTTTTCATATCAGATTTTCTTCCAGTCTTTGTAAATTATATTAAATAAATGTGCCATCACAGCCACTGGAAATATCTCTTGCTTTATCCAGTTAGTTTAATGTAAGGCAGGATACAGAACAAGAACAGAGAATGATCAAATTGAAAGCCTTCTAAATCTTGTTTCAATTTTTTTTAGTTATGAGCTCACATTATTAAATGCTTACTCTTTTTTAATGGTAGAAATTTTCATTAATTATTGATGAACACTTATTCTCAAAAAAAAAAAAAAAAAAAAAAAATATGCAGCCCATTTATAATTTTTACTTTGGCTCTGCCACATATCTTTCTTTTCTCTCTCTCATTTCCATAGTTTTTAAAGTAAATGACATTCGCACTATTATTGTAATTATTACTTTTTAAATCTCATTATATCAACATCACATATTTAAAGTCATAATGGTTATATATAAATTACTTTCTAAAAAGGTTGTGATTTAATTTTGCTTGATATTACCCATTTTAAAAATATTTGTAATATCATTGGAAACACTTCTCGAAAAACAAAATCAGTATTAACATTGGTAGATCACATAGTTTTCCTGTTTCGTTAATTTTTCCCCTTGACTCGTGAATTATTTGATTATATACTTGGAAACATCTTTAAGGCCATCCCACATAATTCTCTTCTGACATCTAGAATTTTTATTTATATATATGATGGTTGTGTGGTGCGAATACACACAAAAAAGGCCAAGAACACAAATGGCATACTAATTTTTGGGTGTTAGCCCTTTAGAAAGAGTTACTTTGCGAGGCTGTTTCCTACAACACCCACCCTCCACAATGTTCCCTTTTTGACAAAGTGCTAAGTTCAGAAAATTACTATGTCATTTTGTGTTATTGTCTTTTTTGTGTGTTCACACCACACAACCATAATCTAAGGTAAATGGTGGTTCATTTCCCTGCCCTAATTGGTAATTAATTTTCTCTACTTAGCACCTATCGCCCCAATCATATCTTATTTTACAGCACAGCTACCAAGGTTGCTGTGTTGATTTGTCAACTGTTTGTTTATGGTTTTTATCCTGACTTACTGCATTCTTCCAGGTAATATTATGTTTATATTTGCCTTTGAAACTACCTGATTGTAAATCTTAAGCAAGTTCACATTTTGTAATTTCATTCTTAAATGACAAATTTGTTGTTCTGTTTGTATATGGTATCATTGCTATATATGTTAGGTAATTTAAATGACTTAGTTTATTCTTGTTACGGACCTTTGTTAATTGAAGAACCTGTGGCTGATTGTATGTGTATAAAGCCCGGTTTTGTTCACATGAGATGCATTAATGAATGTACAAGAAAAAATGTAATTGTTTGTTTTAAATGGTTTTTAAATAATTTTCTGTGTGTTCACTTTTTCTGAAGTTATTTTTAGTTCAGTTTAAGTGTATACAAAGGGTGATAACATTTTCCTCCTTATTTGTGGTGTAAAAAATTAATACTTGTTTCTTCACATGGGTATTTTCATTCTTTATTCCATATTAAAGATCCACTGGCAGTCACATTTTAACTCTGCAGATGCCTATGCAGTACTAAAACTCATCTTATTCTTCCTAGTATTTATTTTTGTAACTGCAGTTCTCTTTCGCAGTTCCTTTACATTATTTAACAAGATGAGTGCTCATCATATTTCCTGCAGCTGTCTAGGAAATTGATAATTTTCCAACTTTCAGTTCATAGATTCTTGGATAAACTAATATACATGCTTGCTTTATTATGGAAATGGTATTCAGATTTTATCTTTATGGAAAAGATATATTCTTCCTTCAGTTGAGACCTCACCCAATATTGTGACTGGACCATTGAAGAATATTTATCAAAAAGGCTTGGCCGAAATCATCTAAAAAATCTACAGAAAATGATCAATCTTATTGAGTCTTGCTACAATTGATCGTATGATAAGGCTAGAATTTTTATTAGTTCATCATTATGTTCCACGGAATTGTTCCTTCACTTGCATTTGCACTCTTGGTTTTAGGCATCTGCATGTTTTTAATGTTAATTATCTTTGAATAGTGTATTTTGGTGGTTATAATGTATCTGTTCACTGCACGCCAGTTATTTCAACTAACAATCAGTTATAAAAAGAATAAACCTTTTTCTCTACAAGTATTAATTTTTATGTTGCTGATACAACAATAAATTATGATTTTTAAAGTGATACACCACTTAAATTTAATCATGTTATTTATCTTAACAAGCAGATAATTTTATTTAACGTTATTGTGAAAAGTTCAAACAAGAAATCACAAATAATTGTAATTTTAGTAATTTAACCATAATATGGCAAAAATAAATTTATTTGCAAGCATGTAGTGAACTTATAGACTGAATTTATGAAATAGTACAAAGTATACATAAAAATTTGTCCATTTTTCAAATGGGCATTTTTTTCAGTTAATTTCTGTAATTTTCATATTGTGATGTGTTAGTAAAAACATTTTGTTTGTTTGGTATTGTTTATAAAATATTTGGTGTAGCCAGTAGGAGCAACATTGTTGCAGAAATTGTATTTTAACCACGTTTTAATCTGTCTTTATTAACAGAATATGTGCATTAGTTGTTTTGAAATCTATAATGTTGAACTATCAGAGTGTGTTAATTTACTAAGATTTTGATTTTTGTTGTTACTTTGTCACATTTTTCTTTACAGAATACAGTACTATTGCAGGATTTATATTTTATTGTTTCTTCATTTGAGCTTAATCTAAAGGAACCATTTATTTTTGGTATAATTGTACATAAATACCACAAAAACCAAATATCCCCACAATATTTACCACAAAATCTCTAGAGAGTAGAATATGCTACATAAACATGTTGGTGATTTTTTCGGCCCAAGTCCTTAGTTGCTATGATAACTGTTTTGTGGGTTGTTTCTGACTTGCAACTAAACAAAATGCTTTTGATGGCATACGCGTTTCGCCTTTATTCAAGGCATCATCAGTGCCCTAGATAAACATATATATACAATGCTGTTGTTTGATTTTTGTACAGTTTTATAAAAATATTACAGTTTTTATATATTCATTAACACGCACAAGTTCGTGTTTCCATACCAGCTACTCTTTTCGCACTATCACTACTGTCCCAAGTTTGTGTAGGCTGCATTTTAGCTAATTTCACCGGCCACCAACTGTATATATAGTTATTTGTTGTTGTTGACATCGAAAAGTCGTGAGCCAAAGATTATGTGTTGTGTAACTATTTGTTATTTTGAATCTGCGGTCATTAGCTGTGTGTATTTTGTGGCGGTATGTTTGATTATAGGATATGTGTTACTTATTCCTGTTTTAATGTTTTGAACAAGGTTTTTACCATTATTGATTGCTTTTTGTATTTGAAGATTTTCCTGAATTGTCAGCATGTTTTTGTTGTGATTATTAATCTTTAGTATTTGCATATCTGTTTGTATATTAGTGTGTGAATGATTGTGTTGTAACAAGTGTTCGGCGAATGTTGAGTGGTTGGTACATCTGAGGGCTCTCAGGTGTTCCTTGTATCTGGTCTCAAATTTTCTAGCAGTTTGTCCTATGTATACAGTGTCACACTGCTGGCATGTTAATTGGTATATTCCAGATTGGTGGTATTTGTCTGTAAATGTACCTCTGTTAAACTGTTTTTGGATAGTGTTTTTGGTTCTAAATGCTATTTTTATTCCCATTTTTCTAAAGACGTTCGCTATTTTGTGTGTGTTTGTGTTTTGATATGTCATAGTGTACCAGTGTTTGTTGTCTTTTTGTGTGATGGATTGTAGTTTTATGTGGTGATCATTGGGTGTTTGATTTATGTTCTTGTTTGTTTGTTTTCTGATTTTTTGGTTAAGCTTTTCTACTGTGTTACTATTGTATCCGTTGTTCACAGCTATGTGTGTTATTCTGTTTAGTTCCTTGTTATAGTTGTGCTTAGTGAGTGGTATTTGATTCATCCTGTGTAACATATATCTGAGTGCTGCCTGTTTCTGACTGGAGGGGTGATTGGAGCTTTGGTGGATGATTATATGTCAGTGTTGGTGGGTTTCCTGTATATGCTAAAACTGTGCTTGTTGTCAATCTTTTTGACTGTAATGTCTAGGAAATGTAGTTGGTTGTTTGTTTCTGTCTCCATAGTAAAACTGATATTTTTATGTATGTTGTTAATGTCTGTGTGAAATTCTTTTATGCGTTCTCGTGGTTCATTTAGGAGGCAAATTACATCCTTTTTCTAGTACTTTTTGTTCTTTTTCTGTTAGATTTGTAGTTGTTAAGTTGACTACACACAGGATGAATCAAATACCACTCACTAAGCACAACTATAACAAGGAACTAAACAGAATAACACACATAGCTGTGAATAACGGATACAATAGTAACACAGTAGAAAAGCTTAACCAAAAAATCAGAAAACAAACAAACAAGAACATAAATCAAACACCCAAAGATCACCACATAAAACTACAATCCATCACACAAAAAGACAACAAACACTGGTACACTATGACATATCAAAACACAAACACACACAAAATAGCGAACGTCTTTAGAAAAATGGGAATAAAAATAGCATTTAGAACCAAAAACACTATCCAAAAACAGTTTAACAGAGGTACATTTACAGACAAATACCACCAATCTGGAATATACCAATTAACATGCCAGCAGTGTGACACTGTATACATAGGACAAACAGCTAGAAAATTTGAGACCAGATACAAGGAACACCTGAGAGCCCTCAGATGTACCAACCACTCAACATTCGCCGAACACTTGTTACAACACAATCATTCACACACTAATATACAAACAGATATGCAAATACTAAAGATTAATAATCACAACAAAAACATGCTGACAATTCAGGAAAACCTTCAAATACAAAAAGCAATCAATAATGGTAAAAACCTTGTTCAAAACATTAAAACAGGAATAAGTAACACATATCCTATAATCAAACATACCGCCACAAAATACACACAGCTAATGACCGCAGATTCAAAATAACAAATTACACAACACATAATCTTTGGCTCACGACTTTTTGATGTCAACAACAACAAATAACTATATATACAGTTGGTGGCCGGTGAAATTAGCTAAAATGCAGCCTACACAAACTTGGGACAGTAGTGATAGTGCGAAAAGAGTAGCTGGTATGGAAACACGAACTTGTGCGTGTTAATGAATATATAAAAACTGTAAGTACCTACTTAATATTTTTAGAAAACTGTACAAAAATCAAACAACAGCATTGTATATATATGTTTATCTAGGGCACTGATGATGCCTTGAATAAAGGCGAAACGCGTATGCCATCAAAAGCATTTTGTTTAGTTGCAAGTCAGTTATGCTACATAAACTTTCTTCTTCTTCTTCTTCTTTTTTTGATAAAGTCATAAAGACATGTGCACCAGTTTCGTGAAAATTTCAAAAGCCAAGATTATATCTATAGATCCTATATGAGAAAACAAAATTTTTATATTTAGTGCTAATAAAAATAGAGAGTAATTTTATACTCTAAGGAATATATGACGAAATTATTGAATGTATAAATTTCTGTAACAGCAAAATATCGATCTTAGGGGGATATTTGCATTTAATTTCGTTTACCAGAGTTGATATAGCAAACTATCGATCTTAGGGGGATATTTGTATTTAATTTACCACAGTTGATGATGAATAAGCATGGGAAAAACCAAAATATCAATCTTAGGGGGATATTTGTATTTAATTTGATTTACCAGAGTTGATAATAAATAAGGGAAATTTTTTAAATATCAGTTGTTCCGTTTTTAAGATCTTCATTTGCAAAGTTGTGCATAGATTTGATGTATCTTCCAACTTTATTTCATATTTTAAAAATAGTCTCTCTTATGCTGAAAATAATTCAGTATATCTCTGCCACAATGCTTTTGTATATTTTCTTTACCTCTGTGTACAATTTATGGAAGGTTTTAAACAATTTTTGTATGTTTACACACGTTCAGATATCTCAAGTAATAAACTTGTATTCTTGAGCTGTGGTTCCTCATATTTCCAAAAGAGCCAGTGATTGAATCTGCTCGTTCTTTGTAAGAAGTGAAGAATACTTCAATCTTGTTTAGTTTTCTGGAAGATTAATGGAATGTCGTGAACCACAAAGTTCTGAGGATTCAGCATAGCACCCATCATACTATTACATTTAGACATATCACCATTGAATTTAAGCAAAAGATACACTATGTGGTGTTTAAAAATTGTACTTTATAATTGGAGACCATCATCAGAAGTTGAATACTTGAAAATTGTTACTTTCCCCTCCATATTTTCCCTTTGGAAAACTTAAGAATTTTAAGATATGATCCTTTATATTCTGTAACAATAATACAATCTATTGAAATATGCCACCATCCAGTATGATGGGAAAATATATTTACTGCGTCGTAGTAATTTATGAGCAGTATTCTCTAGACTGTTGAGAAATTGAAACAAGATTACACTCCAGGTGACTGTGATCTATCTTCATTCATAAGGCATCAGGCAACCAAGCTGATAGTTTTGTAAACAGGTTCTGAAATGGCCGCCATTCCGTTAACGGCACATCCACTTTAAGTAACTTGTCCTTAAACAGATCCTGATTGCAAGTACAAATTAGAAACAGAGCTTCACTTGCCCACATTTGTTGCAACACACATTCTCATTAATTGTATTTCCCGATTCATCATTTCTGTGTAAATTATCCATGGATACAAACTAGATTCAGTGGCCACATGGCAACTATTCCGACCAATCGTATGGTTGCTAAACACTTCCAACCAAGAAGACTTGCGACAAAATACTGGTTAAGCCAGGCATGACTGTTTCTCACTCTGGTTCACCTCAGCCAAATGTAAGTGTCCTTTGCCTTCACGTGTTTTTTTTCTGACCTGTCACAAATTTCCACTTAAATTCATATGGTGAAGATTCCTTCTTACACCAGTCTCTACCTATTGTATTTCTTATACCATACCAATTTACACACTCTGCCTTCTAGTGTCTATGCCTGTTCACTACCTGGACCAAAACAGTGTATCGTTCCTCCCATGTTTATCTGAAATACACTCTCATTACAATTCTGTAACTGAGCCTTGGTTCCTAATGCTATTAGCACTTTCACAGCCTCCTGAATGATAAATCAACAACAAACTACTTATATGAATCTCAATTTTGTGCTGTGTGTGTTGGATGTATTATTATTAATTGTGAAGAAACTTGAGGGGCTTACACACAGAATCTGTACAGTAACCTGAACTGAAGGTATGTAGGCTACATTCTGTTCTTTAGTTCTGACATTTAGTGCAATTGTAACGAGTGGCAATGAGTGTCAGAAAAAGTAGGCTGCAATTATAATTTTACAGTTGCAAGGTCCACTTACTGAATCCTCATTATTTCATTGTCTGCTGCAACTGTTGATTCACTATAGTCAGGAGTTTCTTGGTCCACCAAAAGCATTTAGTTGAAATACCCGGGCTAGAAACATAAACATCAACCCGATCTCTTTGAATCGTAAACTTCCTTTATTCCTTTCCAAAACGCTCAAAGATTGTTTATTTTCTTCATGACATTATCATGAGTCACATCAGGCTCCAGAAATTTTAGTTTTTCTTTGAAAATGTCATAGGTGCACACTTTTGTACAAGATTAGAATTTGAAGCACATTCTACAGCCCACAGTTCAGGAAGATTCCTATAGCCTTCACTAGAAGCCAAAATCGCATCATCTTTTTAATGGACATCATGATAAAATGACAAGACTGTGGAAACTGCTCAGTTTATCATTGCAAAAGCCGAGTCTCTTGTTCCAAATGCAAGGCGAGAACGTTACCACTCGCCCACGGCGCACAGTAGTAGAAATGTTTCTCATAATTTTCAATTTCAGTTGTAAACAGACCAGACAGCTTTTGTATACAATTAGAATATGAAGCACATTCTACTACATCCCAAAGATTCCTATGATATTCACTAAAAGCCAAAAGTGCATCATCTTGCAAAATTAAAAAAAAAAGTCCATACCTATTGTTCCACACCAAATTTATATTTTTCATGCTGGTATTTGAGAGCAGATTTTTTTTTTTTATCCCTACAAAAACCATTGGGGAAATACATATTCATTTCATTTGTGCAAAATCGACTTAAGTACTGTACCTAACTTCAATTTCATTGCAAGCCTTTGTGCTTGAGAAGTACATTTCCTAAAATTAGATTTGAATGCCTTCTAAAGGCAATTGGAGTCCTACCAAACAACAAATCACGAGAGAGTTCTTACTTAACATTTCAAGAATATATATTTCTTCTATCATGCAACAATATATGTTAGGAACTAAAGAAAAATCTGTTGAAACCTGGACCAGTTTAACCACTTCAGCTGATCAAGTGTAAAATCGGCCTATGTCAGTTCCAATATAAAAACATACACCAAATGTATGTCCAATCGTGTCATCTGATTATATCTCGTCCAATGTAGCTGAATTATATGCTACCCATATTGCCGACCCTTCTGTGTTGGTTCAACGTCAAGTGAACCGGTTGTTTATACAAAATGTATAGTGACTTATACTTTCTAGAGAAGAGACTGACATATTGTTGTATGTAATTGAATGTATTATTTTAAACATGTGTTGCCAACAATCAAACTTCTAAAATCTCAAATAAAGCAATTTTAATTCCAAAACTGAACTTAGTAATTAGTCACATTTCACAAATGATCATATCTATAATTCATTGAAATGGGTGATTTGATATTAGCAATGTCAAATCCTATTTCCTATCTTCTTTGCATATCTCTTACCTTGCACATTATACAGTGGCATATTCTCATTTACAAGGCTTAAAAAATATCCTAATAAATAATGCTTACTATGTAGGATAAACGGAGATTTAATCATTTTGAGAACAACAGATGTTCACCAATCAACCAAATACGACCTACTTAATCCCACTTTAATGGGATTTGTTCTTCTCTCGGCCAAGTAGGTAGTGTCTTGTGGATGCATAACAATGCGTTTACTGATTGTGGGATTAGTCGGTCATATTTGGCTGATCACTCAGTTGGATGAATTCAGTTTATCGAAGAAATGTTGTCATGTCAAACTTAAATGCTTGTGCAAGTAACTTTGTTTGATCTCTGAAGATGTCTGGTACCTAATAAATTGTCAATGGCCGCCAAACTATTAATATCACCCCAATAGTTGAAGGTAAGTTTAGAAAAAATAACACTGTATTGATTGTTTAAAAGTAGGTATATTTGAGAAAAAGTTCTTTTACAACTGTCATGTCCAGAAAATTTTATAAAAGGAAATAAACTTAAGATTCAAAAATATAATGATTGCATTTTAGGAACACTTACAGTACGCAACTTTCTTAATCCCCCTACTATTACTGACATTTTCTAGTTCAGACTGGAGAAAGTTCTGTTTTACGCCAGCATGTTGCAGCTACTTACAGAGTTTCCTGCACTACATTGCTCTGCCTGAGAGACATGTCTGCTTTGTTAAAAAAAAAAAAAAAACTCGCCAACTGCCTGCCTTTCCCCCCCTTGTTTCTGCCCTCTCTTATATTCATTTGGCCTGTACCTATGTAAAATTAACCTTTGATCAGACAAAGAGGATCCTTATTTCTTCTCCAAATGCTTTACAGGTTATAACCCACAATTTAAACTTTATTTCATCTCATGAGAACTTCTCTCCTAAATACTATACATAGTTTTTGAGATATAAAAATCCAAAGTTAAAAATTCATAAATTTATCATTGCTCTTAAAATTCTAACTCCCTTGAGCTGATATTGGTTTCAAAACAAACTATTAAAATTTATCTAACTTCTGACATATGTTACATTACTGTGCTTGAGGTATTTAATAGCGAAACCAAATCTTCCTGATATGATGCAATCCTTACCAAACTTGAATACTGTATTAAAAATCTTGAGAACAACTGCTTCTATAGAGCTGAAATAATTCCTTCACCAAAATTCTACTGTTTACTGGTAGCTTTAATTCATCCCCAACGTATTGTCTCCCTCAACTTTGCTCAATTTTATTCAACCCTATTGCCTGGAATTGTTTTGTTGTTGTCGAACTTGTGCTTAACTTCTAAATTGAAATAATCTTTTAATGCCTAAATATTGCTGGAATCAACAAATGCAATAGATATTCTTAGTCAGTAAAATTTAATCTTCTATATGCATGTACTCATTATACTGTCACGTACATAATTCCACAAATTTTCTAAACTGTCAAACTTTTAAATAAGGTTTTTTTTATTTTATTTCAAATAAGTGTTTTTTTTTGTCTAAAAAACTTTCTTCTCATTTAGCTATCAATTGTAATTTTTTATCTATTGTGCATCTTCTGATGCAACTTCTCAGACATGTTCTAACAGTGCTTAAATTTGCAATAACGTCTTAACAAATTTTTTCAGACCATAAGTGTTATACCTTATTTTGCTCATGATTTTATTTTACATCCATGAAAATGGATGTAGCCAAATTGCTTACAAAAATGATTGATCCATTTATTGAATTTTTTTTTCTTTCTTAACATGCTTTTTGACTTCACAAATGCCAGGAAATGTTTCTAAAAAAATTTATGTGTGCTAAGGATCCTTTAAACTCTTTTTGAGGATAAGTCCGAAAAAATAATGTTATGAGGCAGGTTCCAATGGACAACCAGCATAAAGGAGTTAACTATTTTATTTCTAAATCTACATAATTATTGAAACTTACAAGCAAGTGCATAAACCCAGTGAAAACAGCTTCTGAGATGATCATAGCAATCTGATGCATATAAGCATCCTGTGAAAATTTACCTCACAGGGACAGTTTTCTGAAAATTTACAGTGTTAAAGTGGATATTGTCAAGGAGATATGTAATGATTTCCCACCTAACATCATGGCATGTCTGTGCCTCCTGTTGACAGAGGAGAATTCCACATAGATGGAGTAAAAGGTGTGGGTTTTACAAAGGGAAAGGGTAAACAGCGAAAGACTGAGGCACAGGCCAATACATGCTGGAGACTCACTGGCAAAGTGGTCCAATTTAACTTTATCAAAGTTGGGCAGAAAACGGTTAATTAACAAAAATGTAACTTTGAGATGGAATGGGATTCATTGCAAGACAAGAGATTGAAGAGTGTCATGGGGGTCTATAAGGTGTACCAGGTGCGTAAATGTGAAACCGGAATTTTTTCATAAAAAAAATACATCTTTATTGTGTAACAATGGTACAAAGTACCTGATTTGAAGTATTGCCCATTGTTAGATACACATTTTTCTCTATGGAAATTTATAAATACCATGCCAATTTTTTTTTTTCTCTTTTGATGCAAACCAATCATTGAGCCATTTTCGTACATTTTCATAAGAAGTGAAGCGCTGCTCAGCGAGTGCGTGTCCCATCAATGTAAAGAGAGAATTATCGAATGGAGCTTAGTCAGGTGAGTAAGCCTCGTGCATCAGTATCTCCCAACTAAACGATTCAATCATTTCCTTAACCGGGTTTGCTGTATGTGACAGTAAGTTGTCATGAAGCAAAATCACTCAGTGTTGCCTTTTCTGGTCATTTTCCTGTAATGCTTGATTCAAATTGATCATTTGCTGTTGATAAAGTTCAGAATTAACAGTTTCACCAGGTTCTAAGTAGCTCGTAATAGATCACACCAAAGACAGAGCATTGTCTTCCTTCCACAGCGATTTGACCTTGACGTTGATGGTTCAACTGGAGTTACCCACTTTCTTTTATACCTGGCGAGCAGCATTTCACAAGTGGTTTTTCGTTTGTCTTGCTGCCTGTCAGTCAATTCACGTGAAACCAATTTTCCCATCTTCTGGATCTTTCCCATCGCTTTTAAATGTGTGGAGACAGCTTCCCTTGTTATGTTTAATTGGTCTGCGAGTTGTTCTTGCATTTGGGCGTCATCTTCATCCAACAATGCTTGAAACTCGCTTTCCTCAAACTTCTTTGGAGGCCTTCGGCTGTCTTCGTTTCTCATGTCAAAATCACCATTTTTGAATTTTTAAACCACTCAAAACACTGATTTACTGAGTGGACACTCACCGTGAGCTTCAACAAGCATTTGATGCCATTCTGCAGCAGCTTTCTTTAAATGGTAACAGAAAATCAATGATATCCGCAAATTGTAGTTTGGAGGCTCAAAACTCAAAATGTTTAACGTTATTGAAAACTACACTGTCGTATGAAACTTGTATTTTTGTGGGTTGAAAATGGCTGTCACATGTCAAAAAAAAAAAAAAAAAAAAAAAAAAAAAAAAAAAGAGGAAATGGTGACAATGATGCAATCTGATGGTAACTGCACTGATAGTTAGAGCCATCTATTGGCAAATTCCAGTTTCATATTTACACACCTGGTATACTGTTGATGATGTGAGGAAAGATATTGATGGAAGATTTTTTTTACTTAGGGCTTTAGGCTCATCGACATAGAGGTCATTAGAGATGGGATGGGACTGATGACAAGGAACTCGAAGGAATTCAGCCATGGCTTCTTGAAGGAAGCATCTCAGCATTCGCTTGGAGCGATTTGGGGAAACCATGAAAAACACAAATCTGGCTGCCCGGACGGGGATTTGACCCGGCGTCCTCCCGAATGCGAGGCCAAAACGTTAGCTGTTCACCCATGATGCTCAGTGTGGAAGAATTAAGAAGGGTGCATGGAAAGGAAAAAACGAACCATGACCACAAACTAACACTTGGTTTAAGCATAAGTATGTAAGAAGAATTTCTTTCGTATATAAAGGGCTCGGGGATTGGAATAATTTACCAAAAGTGCTAAAAGAATTTACATTAGTAGATGGCAAAAGTAGGTGGGAAAAGGAAATGGAGGGGGGGAATGGGTGTGTAGGGAAACTGCCACTGGAGCAAGCACTCCATCGGAATAATTTTTTTCCCTCATTTGTTTGAATTGTGCGCAACATTACACTTGCATTACCTAATTTGTTCGCTGAATGTACAAGTGTGATGCATCTATAACTGTTATGCTAGGCATGGCATAGGTGTGAGCTAAGCAATCATTGCTGTTGGGTGACAATTTTAGTGTGCTTATGTTTTTGGAAGGAAACTTGAATTAATGCAAATTTGTGGTTGCTATTGTTATTCTATTGCACCATGTTTCCTGTGTTTTCTTTCAAACTTAAGATACTTAAACTACTTACTTGTTTTTGTTTCATTTGCCTATGTTCTGGCCCAGCTTGTTCTATAATATTGGTGCGTGCCGTTCCACGTCCATTTTTTTTTTAGAAACTCACAAGTACCTTTGTTGTCTCTAGTAGGACAATCTGCAACAGTTATGCTGAAGAACATTCTGCCTCAGCAAATACAAGAAATACAGACAGATACACCCCTTTGCCGATATGAAGAAGAGAGCCTTATCTGTTAGTTTTCATAAAGAAATCCGTATTTGCATTGCGCATCAGAGTACATACCACCTTGGTATAGCATGCAATAATGCATACTACAACACTCAAACATTTTTGATGGTCAACTCTTAACAGATAAAATTTTGTTAAATTTGCAAAAAATGTGACACTTCAACAATTATCGAAGTTAACTTTTTAGGTAGCGGATTAATGACCCAAAGTTAACATTCGGATTAACTGTGCCCACCTATGCACTTGCTTGACCCCTGTTAATTTAACTAAATAGCCTTCTATCACTTAACCTTATTCATTCAATTTCATTAGTTTTACTTGTGATAATGGAGGTCCTCCAGTAACTTTCATCATGAATCTTGAATTGCACACAATTAATGCAACATACTAGTTATGGTTTTGATGTAAAGTTTGTTAAAAATATCCTTCTTGTTGTCAACTGTAATTTTAAATGAACACCCTCATTTCTCATACATTTTTTATTAGCACCTGCTTTTGTATCCCTGAACAAAGGATATCAAGTTAACCAGAATTCACAGTTCGACTCCATGCAAACATGAGAAAGTCAAAACCAGCTTGCAGGCTTGATCATTTTCTAACTCCTCCCCCCCCCCCCCCCTCCACCCCAATTATTATTTAGATCAGTTAACTTGCAACGCTGCATTATAACATTCAAGTGTTAACACCGTTAAAGTTAAGTTGCATTGTGACAGCATACAACAATATGTTTGGAATCTACTATATTTCATCTCTAAAGGCCTCACAGTATCTCCAATGAGTGGAATGATACATTTAAAGAAGTAAAGGAAATAATATTTACAAATTAAACAAGAGGTAATTTTTCAAAGATGATCATTTAAATAATATCAATATAGTAAGGAAGTTTTCAGGTATAATGAAAGGTTTTTGTAGGAGTTATAGATGAAATAATATTAGAAATTCAATAAGTGGAATTAGAAATATATATACATATATATATATCTATATAACAAACTGAATAAATACAAAGATTTCTAAAATCTGGCTGTATGTGGTTGTACACTAACAAGCACAGCCTTCAACAAGAATTTTTTATAAACATTTCCTTAAAACATTTTCCTGGAAAAACAATAATAAAGTGTTTTGTAAGTATATCAAAATAAGTAAATACCCATCTCAATCGAATTAAACTATTACACTAATGACTTTTCTTTTCCATAAATATTCCAACTTTGTACAAAATATACATGCTGCTTCAAACTTAACACTCAAGAAATATATACATTTTAAACATTGTTAACATCAGAGTAAATAAGAAAAACTTAGGATCACATTGGTTTAACATCTACCAGAGTTTGTAAAAAAATGTTGAAACTATGGCACGTGTAACTATTGTATATAATAAGCAGTTACTGTATTAATTAAATTATAAGAATATGCTACAAATACATTTCACATCTTCTGAACCATTTTGAATTTGTTTTGTTCTTTGCAACCAGTCCTCAAATCCAGAACAAATGGAAGACAACACTTAAGTATATCATTACTGAACATAAAAGCTGCACAATAAAACAGGAAAGTTTACTCGTTTAATATACCACATTACTAGACAAATCTGCAAGACATAATTGCTTTCCAAATTTCGCCTTAGCATTAATTAGGTACATGCTGTTCAAAGAATGTAAATGAAAGACCTGTGCAGAAAACATTTCAATTCCACTGATGGATGAGCACAAAAGAATTTGGGAGGTGATCTGCCTACAGCAATAAATGATGAACTACTTCCTTAATTTCTTTAGATTCCACCCCACCTCCCCCATTCTTTTTAAAGAAAATGTTTCAGATCTCTATGATAAATAAATTAAGTGACTGATTTTTCAGTCTGGAGCATTAAGGAGTGATTGAGAATCCAACATTCCTTCTCCTGAAAGGAAACTAGTGTTGAGGGTGAGCTGGCTTCCCAGTAGAGCTACTGTTGCTGCTACTCCACTGCCTGTAAAGCTACTGTGACCAAATGGAAAGAAAGAGCCTACTGTGCCAGGCTTTGGTACACAAATCACTGGTTCTAATCCTTGTTGTAGCGCTTGTACCTGAAAGCATAACATTAGTGTAAGCTGGAAGGTTGAGTATTCAAACAGTATGAGTATACAGCTGAAGAAGGGAAATGTGGGCACCTGTGAAAAGGATTTTGGAGAAAAGTAAGGGAGGGAAGGAACAAAAGATGTCATACCCATGACACAGGATTTAGTTAAAAGAACTGAGTACAAGAAATAAAATAATGAAAATGCCTATTTTTTGGTGTTGCGGTTATAGATGAGGAATTTGGGACAGATTTAACATGAGATTTTTTTAAACTGCTTAACGTCTCTTAACAGCGAGGTATTTAGAGACGGGAAAGGATTGGAGGGGGGCAAGGAATGGGAAGGAATTCGGCCATGGCCTTTTGAAGGAAGCATCCCAGCATTTGCCTGGAGTGTTTTGCGAAACTCAAATCTGGATGCCCCGACGGGGATTCGAACCGCCGTCCTCCTGAATTGTAAGATGAAGTGGTAAGGGTTTGTGATGGTTTGTAGGAGTACTTGGAGAAGGATTCTCATTTAGAAGGAATGCAGATGGCTAGGCTGTAGGTAACAGAATGCTTTGTGTGTGGAGAGAAAAGCATATGACAAAGAACTGGTACAATTAAGCCATGATGTGGACAGATCTGAGTAAGCAATCTTTCCATGGAGAAAAAATATCCAGGAAAAATCAACAGCTTTAGGATGAATGTTGCAAAAATTTCTCTAGAAATTACCATCCCTTTTGAATTGTGTAAATGAGTACTAGCTAACTAACACATTCTTGATCCGATTGAAAGATATGAAAAGTCTTAATACATCTCAATTTTTTTTTAGTGTCTCCAAGTAATGAACATCAAAATAGTTTTGATGCACAGTAAATTAAAATATTTTATTGCTTACCACCAGAGATGAAGATAAGAGGGGCATCATGAATACAAACACATATACACTTTATAATATTTCAGTTTAATCCTTAATTATTCTATATGGGAGACATTTGACAAGGGGATCATATGTGTACATATCAAGACTTACTACTGACTGAAGCCATAGGTGGATGAGGAGTGAAGGATGGTATGGTAACGGTGGGGGGAGGGGAAGAAATAGGTAATCGATACTTGTGATAAGGTATATTCTGTGGAAAGACCATGCAAAGAAACAATATTAAACTAAATAATAATAAAATAAAACTATAAAAATGTCAGTGGAGACTTTCCCAGCGTACTGATGAAATTAAATCATTGCAGGAGTTCAGCCAGATAGTGTCATAAAAATACAAAATTTCGACAGCTGGCTCCGCTGTCTTCAACAGGTGCACAGCTTCAAAATGTAGTAGTTGGCTGAACTCCTGTGAAGATTTCATTTTAGAAAAATATGGATCAGAAAAATTACATACAGCAAAAATAATAATAGTAATTCAATAATAATGATGCAATTGCTGTTAGGCAATGAAAATGAGGAAAAGTAAACCCATCACTTACCACACATGAAAGCAGGATGAACACACAAACACACTTTAAAATATTTTGGCATAAACCTTTATAATGAATAAAGAAGGAAATATGGGAGGGCATCAGATGTATGTGCACTGAGACTCACCACATGATTGAGCCAAGGCTGAACCATTTTGCAATGGTGGGGGGTGGGGTAAGTTGACCAATGATAAATGCCAGACAGCATCCCTGTAACCCAGTCACAATAAAATAAAATGAATTGAAATAAATTTTCTAGGGAATAAAAATAGGAATCATCAACCACAGATTTTATTTGACTGATCTTTATAGAGATTATACTCTTCCACAGTTTTGGTTGACTAACTTCCACCTCCATCCCCCACAATTTGTATTCCCACCATTCCCACTTGGTCCAACTTTGGCTCAGTCATATGATGAGTCTCAGTGAGTACACATCCAATTCCTGTGCCATATGTCATCCTGTGTCCATTATTAAGGTTTAGACCAAAATATTGTAAAGTGTGTTCGTGCTGGCTCTGCGTCAATGATGATGAGTAATGGTTTGTTTTACATGTCTTATATTATTTTAATAAAAAAGAAACAAATATATATACAAATCTACACTAATATTATAAATGTGAAAGAAACTGTTAGATTTCAACAGCCAAATGGCTAAACTGATTTTTATGAAATTTGACAAGGAAATACTATGTATCATTAGGAAGGGCATGGATACTTTTTTCAAGATAAACAACCCATTTTGTAATGAAAATTTGAAAGCTAATTGAAGGGTGAATGACATAACATGTGCAAGTCTTTGTAATATTACATTGGTCAACCAGGCTTTGTTTCTCTCCGTCAGTTTTCGTATACAAAATCATGATGATAGATTAACCAGGGTGTCTGACACACATAAATTTAATATTGTTGTACAATATCAAATAATATTTAGTGAGGGGGCAAGAATGGTATCGCTTTCAATACTGCAAATCAAACCCTTGCCTTATAAAAAGGTGTCTTGTATGGATTTTTATGCCTACCACTTGACATGTGAAGACAAATTTAATGTAATACCACAGTGCAGATAATTGGCCAATAAGTTTTATGTTGCCATGTATATGAAAGTTGAGAAAACACTTGCCATTCACCCTCATTATGTTGTTGTTGTTGTTGTTGTTGTTGTGGTTATTGGGGCTTTAGGTTGCATCAACAGTGGGCTCATTAGCACCCTAACAACAACCAACTTAGCAGTGTGGCTTAAAATTTACAATATTACTGTCTGCCAACTGTAGAGGGGTCAGCCATAAAGACAGCAAAATTAAATAAAATACTAAAATGTTGGTTGAAAAGAGGCCAGCCATATTTAAAAGCTTAAAACTTGTGGTTAAAGAAATAAACATGCACATGGATGAGTGGCTGTAAAATGGCCGCTCATCCACCTTAAAAACTTAGACTGGTCTTCCAAAACTTTTGGGATACGACCGCCTAGTACAATTTTTTTTAAAAACTTTAGCCACATTACTAGCATTATTATTTAAAACTAGCATAAGCACGTGACTGTTTTTTGATTATCGTCATGGGTCTAGAATAGTTCCAGTTTTTAGCAACAAAGATTATGACAGGTTGACGCAATCTGACCAAATGCGAACTTGATCTGTGTTTCACCCTTAGGGTGAATAAAATCTCTTGAGCTTGAAGAACTCAGAAATATTATACATGTATTAAACAAGGGCAGGAACGATCATGCTATCATACAATTGTTTCAAAACTCCTAGACTCAAATTTGCTGAAATACAAACTTGACTTGTGTCTGACCCTAAAAGTTCACTCTGCAAAATTTGAAGAATTCCTGTTTGCTTCGAAAGCATCACATTGTTTATTTATTTTTATTGAGGATGGGTATTTATAATGTAATCTTTTGTCATAGTGTCTATAACAGCCAGAGAACTTAATACAGATTCCATATTATTAAACAGTTGAGCAACTCCGAAGAAATTAATTGCCAGAACACTCGATTCAGTAACACATTTGTTCTGATGTCCACTTTAAACAACCTAATAACTCACGTACTGCAAAGACCATTGATGAAAGTGGTTAGTAAAAGTTGTAAAAATCAAATAAATCATAGTGTATAAACTTTGGTAAGGCAACAACATTATCAAAAGTTTTAATTAGATTGAAATTTAGCCTAGGCTAGAATTAGAATTGGCATTCATGGTTATAGCAGAGGCCATGAGTAATTCAAGTATTTTTTTTCCCCCACCATGTCTCTATTTCAGAGTTACCTCTCCCTGTATGTGCACCATGCTACTCACCTTGCCAAACTGAGATCTCACATCCTACTCCTTCAACCCTGCCTCTCTCTTAACATACCACCAAATGGGCTTACCCTACAACTTCCTATTTCTGGATGTGACCCGCAACTTCATCCTACACTCCACTCCTTCCACTTCCAACAGTCCTTAGCACCTACACCCTGTGTCACCTTCAGCAGACCGCCTAATCTATAAAATATACTGGTACTTAAATATCAATCCTCTGATGCTCCTAAACCACCATTTGAATCCTTCCCTTGTAAGAGACCCCGCTGAAAAACGTGCAGTATGCATCCACCAACCACTACCTATTACAACCCTACTACTGGTGAAACCTACCCAATAATAGGTCATCACTTGTACAACAACCCATCTCATATACCAGCTCACTTGCCTCCACTGTCAAACTTCCTACAATGGCCTTACCTCAAATTCATTATCTATCAGAATGAATGGTCACAGACAAACTGTTTATTCCCAAAACCTAGACCTCCCTGTTGCTCACCCTGCCAGTACTCATAACACCCGTGACCTTAATAACTGCTTCACAGTCAGAGCAATTACAGTACTTCCAGCTACTACCTCCCAGACAGAACTCCGCAGGTGAGAATTGGCATATCAACACATCTTGCAGATTAGACATCCCCCAGGTCTCAATTTCTGATAATATCTTCCATCCTCACCCTGTACACCCATCACTGGCCAACACAATAGATTCAGATATATTTGTAGACCTTATTTCAAAAAAAAAAAAAAAAAAAAAAAAAAAAATTCAAAACATTTTTTTTAAAATTATATTTTTATATTTTTTAACTATTTTCCAGTTAATATTTTTATTTTTATTATTTCTAATTTTAAATCTTTCTTGTGATTTATAATTGCGATTTTATTGTCATTGTTCCTCCCACCACCTCCGACGGTCAATTTTATTCTATGAGTGGCTGCATCTAGCGCAAGGCTTGCGTGAGCTCAGCCACCTACTTTCTACGAGACAAAGAGTTTAACCCAAAATACTGTACAATTTTTTTGTGTTGTTTTTGCCCTCCTCCCTTCAAATTAGGTAAGTGTTGGGTGTATTTCATCTGTCCTTTCCATATAAATATTGCCTCGCAGCACTTCTTTCTTTCCATCATTACCTATTAAGTTTTTAAAAGTTTTTTTATGTCGCTTTCATTAACAACATGTTATTGAAAAGAAATTCCACGTTTTTTTTTTTTCAACCGTAAAGTTTATTGATATTTTGTTAACTATAAAATGCTATGAAAAGCAAACTTAATGAATGTATTATGTCAATTAATTTGGTAGCAGATGTTTAGCTATGTTTTGCTACTACATTGTGGACATAACCTCGAATTTTTTCTAGCGATATCTGTGGCGGCTGTTGATTTGTGAGCGAAGGTTGACACGTGACACCATTCTTCAGCCAATACCTATTGAGGTGAGTGAATGAGCGAGCTAGAGAAATTGTATAGTAGATAAGGGACGGATCATTGGCTAGACCGACATCTGTGCTTAAGTCCAAAAATAAAACACAATCTTTCTCTGCCAAACATCAAAAACAAACATTTTTGCCACCAAGGCAAGGTCAGACTTTGGGACCAAATCAAAGTCAATACAGACACTGTTGCAGGCTAACATGGCAGCTTCAACAGCTGCCTTGTTCCTCCTGATTCCCACAAGGCCTGGTACCCAGCAGAATACCACCTCCTTCCCTAAAGATAGGAGCGATCAGAGGGTGACCTGTATATCTTGGACAAGGTGATCTGCAGGGTACAAACTTCCTAATGCCTGAATGCAGCTGAGAGAATCACAGCATGTGATGTACTCCACACTGTGACTTATTTTCATATGATGGAGCGACTTTAACAAAACATAACACTCTGCAGTGTACACGCTTTACATGGTATTAAGCTTGTATTTGTAAGTCGCTTAAGGGAACACTACGGAGCATCCTACTCCATTAGCCTGCTTAGACCCCTCCATATATATTGGGGTAAAATCGTGATGCTGATTTAAGACATCGCTAAAAATTCTGATAAAAACAGTCAGTGGTAAACAGCTTGGTGCACCTTGACAGTTCTAAAATCATTCTGGGCCTCTTTAAAAGACAGGGAGGAGATTTACTACAACCCTGGTGATAAAAAAGAGGGCAGCTCACACCCCATACTCCTCTAAAATAGCCCTTGTATGGAAGCTAAACAGTTTGGTTGCTCTTAGGTGCATGGTATATGGCAGTTCGTAATTTGCACGAATAACTACATCGCTCACGGGATTATCGGGTGTTGTGGCAATGTGCATGTAGTGTCGCACCATGAGGAGACACTGGCAGATGGAAAGCGGTGGTACGCATGACTCAGCACAGATGCTGACGACTGGACTGGTGCAGTAAGCACCCATAGTGAGCCGGATTCCTGCATGGTGGACACTATCTAAAATGCACAGATAACTGTCCTGTGCTGAACCGTATACTATACAACCATATTCAAGCAGCGACCGTATATAGGCTCTATAGAACTGTAACAGGTAGGAGCGGTCAGCAGTCCATGACCTGCCACAAATGCATTTTAAAATGCCAAGAGCTGTTAAGGCTCTGTCTGGCTTTTACATCTTTGAGATGTTTTAGCCAACTTAACTTATCATGAAAAATGAGGCCCAGTAAATGAACACTTTCTCTAAAACTCAAAACGGTGTTCCTCAGGGTAAGATGAGGTTCTTGTAGAAGGCTACACACTGGGTTTTCTCAACAGAAAATCGAAAACCACTACGCACCGACCATTCATCCAGCCTGTTCAGACAAAATGCAACTGCCGCTCATCGCTTCTCAGGCTAGATCAGTAATATCAAAGATACGGCCCGCGGGCCGCATCCAGTCCCCGGGCCCTATCAATACGGTCCGCGATCGCAATGTGACACAGAGAGAAGAATAATGTATTTTAGAGCTTTTAGACTTCACTCGATTCCTCTACAGAAGTTTTAAAATGCGAACACTACATTAATAAGTAATTTCAAGGGCAGCACGTGCCTAGACAAATGAAAGAGATAGACAGTAACACCATCTCTTAGCAACAAGCGGAATCTTCCACGTGCTTCGAGTCTAGACTAGAACCTTCCTTATCGATATAAAAAGAGTGCGTTGGCACAACGTGAGTCAGTTGAGTCGATTGTGAAGGTATTGTGCAGTTGTTTGTGTCGCGTGCGTGCGATATCCATAATTGTTGTGTCGAGTTCCATAACTGTTACGATTTTGGCATAATGTCACAAAAACGTAAAGTTGATAGTGAGTGCTGAGTTTTTCAGTCTAAATGGGAAATTGCATATTTTTTCATAGAATGGAAAGGTAAACCACTGTGTTTGATTTGCAATCAAACAGTTACTGTTTGTAAGGAGTTAAACTTGAAGAGACAGTATGATACGAATCATAAATCAAAATTTCCACTAAAGAGCTTAATGCTCTTACATTTTATACACAATATTTCAAGAGTTTGGATAACTAGCAGGAATTAAAAAAGCATGCAGCACGCATTCTGAGCATGTTTGGTAGCACCTATTTATGCGAGCAGATGTTTTCAATCACGAAATTAAATAAGAACAAACATCCCACAAGACTTAAGAATGAACATCTCCAATCAATTCTTAAAATAATTACAACAAATATGATACCCGACATCAATGAGCTTGTCAAAAACAAGAGAAATCAGGTATCTGGATCCTCGAGCTCAAAATAATTACCTTCTTTTATAACTTCAATATGATTTTTAACAACCGTATATTATATACTACACAATTAAATAAATAAAATGTTATAATAATTCGGTAAATTTTTTTTATTTGAATCTGGCCCGCTTACACATTCTAAATTTAATATACGGCCCTCTGCAAATTTGAGTTTGACACCTATGGGCTAAATGATGCACAAAAAAATGAATAAAAAAAAGCCATCAATGTATAAGGAGTACTGTATCTGACTCCTTATTACAGCTGAGATTGTGTTAATCCTAATAGCAAAAATAATCACAATTAAAACTGACCCCTGAGGAACACCATTTACCTGGATGAAAACATCTGACACTAACCTACTGACTCGGTACCAGAAGCAACGCTGAAATAAAAATGACTGTATAAAACTGGGCATATTTCCCCTAAAACCCCATTCAAGGAGTTGTTTTAAAATATCATACCACCAGGTAATATCGAAGGCCTTGCCTATATCAAAAAACACGCCAACCAGATGATGGCAGCGAATAAAGGCATCTTGTATCGTCACATCCAGGAGGATCATGTTGTCCAACGTGAAATGGAACTTCCTAAATCCACACTGAAAGCGACTCAGGTTTTGGGATTCGAGACACCAGACAAGGTGGCGGTTGACCATCCGCTCTAGTGTCTTTCTGACACAGCTTGTTAAGGCGATCCTAAGATAACTACATAGTAGCAATTTGTCCTTCCCAGGTTTTAAAATAGGGATAAACATTGCTTCTTTCCACAAGTCAAGGAAGTGTCCTCTGGTCCATATATCGTTGAAAATACCTATGACGTACTCTTTAGCATCTTTGCTAAGAGTTCCTCAGCATCTGGTACTGAATCAGGTTGGATCTAGCGCGGTGTCTCTGGTGCTGTTTAATGCGGACTCCAGCTCCCAAAATGTAAAGGGGACACTTGGAAATCCAAAAAGTCGAAACTTAAAAAAATGCCTATCAGCAGCAGTTCTTCGTTGCTGAAACTGAGGTTCCTGTCTGGCAGACGAACTAGTAGCAGCAGCGAACGACTCTGCCATCAGCTGCGCAATGCTTCGCTGGTCAGTGACTATATGTCTCTGATCCAGTAATCGAGATACTGGTGATTGAGAGTGCCTCCCAGATATATGGTAGATTGACTCCCATACTTTTGTTAATGATGTGAAATGGTTAATTGTGCTGACAAAGTTCTGCCATGAAATCCTCTTGCTCTCCTTAATCATATGACGGGCCTTAGCTCTAGTAATTTGGAATGCTGTGAGGTTGTCAGGTGTCGGGTGCAACCTGAACCAATGCAAGCCCTGTCTGTGACCCTGAATAGGAGAACAACATTCGCCGTTCCACCAGGGGACGCGCATTGTGCGTAGCACTCCAGAGCTGTTAGGCATAGAAATATCAGCCGCCCGGTGAATCACATATGTAAGATGTTTCACAGAATGACTGACCGGTGTAGAACTGCCAGTCAGCTCTGCTGATATTCCATTTCCGTATCGTAATTCTTTCTCTATCTTGAATCTCTACCTGCAACCAAATTGGGAAGTAGTTGCTTCCATGTAGGTCGTGATCCACCTCCCAATGCATGGAGTCCACAATAGAAGGAGAGCAAAGAGAAATATCAATGGCAGAGGGTGTACTGGTAGCAGTAATGACGTGCGTCGTTTGGCCGGTATTAAGGACACATGCATCCTCTTGCTCCAATCATCTAAAAAATTTCCCGACCTCTGGGGCTATCGGTGGTCGACCCCTACAACGCACTGTGCGCGTTAAAGTCTCCTAGCAGAAATTTGCCACAATAAATCAGCCAGTTGACCGAAATCAACTGGTGACCCCGATGGAAGATATAAGAAGCATACTGTCAATTGTACCAGTCCATGAATTCTGGCAGCTATTGCCTGTAGGCGTTATATCCTCTTAGCACAAGTTAATGTATTGGTCTAAAATGTGTCTCATAGCAACAGAGACACAAAGGATTAGACCGTGCTAAGAGTTATCACTCCTCTTTGCGAGTCGTAAAACTGTTAATGTGTCATTGAAGTATGGGAGCCATCCTACCGGTTTAATTTCACCCGCCTAGCATGCACTTCTTGTTGAGGAACGGGACCAGGCTCGTCCACCAGCATTTCAGTTTCCTCCAGCTCCAACCATGAGACTATCTCGGACTTAGTATATTCCTCAAACACTAGGAGTAAATGGCCCATCTATTTAAATTATGCACCATGGAGCCTCTGGTCACCTTTCCACAAGTAGCATATGGTATTGCTGCTGGATTCACTGTACATGACCGAGATTGCAGATGTGCAGGATGCTTTACTGTATTCCTTCTTTCTTCGTGTTATTCGGAATTGGAATGTTTGGGTTTAGGATTTGTGCTTAGCACCCTCTGCCACCCACAATGTTAGTGATTTGCAGAGTATGGATGTAGATGTAGATGTGTTGCTACCGATGTCCGCAGTCTCTTATGTTATGACATTGTCAGCATTTGTACTGACATGAACACCTTATGCTTGTGCTCATCTCTGCAACGCATGTCGGGGCAGCAACATTCTCTTTCCTGATGGGAACTGAAGCCATCTTAGCGAAACTAGTTGCAAAACTTGAGTGGCAAGCAACTTCTTGGCTTTCCCATAAAGAATCTGCTCTTTGGTCTACAGCTCCTGTATCTGATGCTGCCCTTAAATGATGCTGTCGTATGTCCGAACAGCTGACACTGAAAACAGCGCATCGGGGCCAGAACATACGGCTGGACATTTAGGTTTAGATATCCAGCCATGATATTCTTGGGCAATACTGGAGTGTCAAATGTCAGGACGAAGGTGGCAGTCTTTTCAAGATTGCCATTCACCCTTCGTATGATCTGACGGCCTCTACCACTTTTTCTGATTTCCATTCCTTAGGAAGCTCATCTGTCCCTAAATCCATTACATCACGGCAGGTGACTACGCCTTTATGGGAATTTAGGGAGTTCGCATTTTACGGGAAACTTCCTGAGCTTCTCACAATTAAGCAGTTGGTAGACTGCTTACTGGTGGTTGTTTCCAGCAGCAGTGTCCCATTCCTCAGCTTTTTTAGAAAATTTAAAGTTTCGACAAGACCTTCTAGACCTTTTGAAATATAGAATGGTGATACTTTATCAAAATTTGCTTCAAGCCTTTTCATTACAATAAAAGCATTCACTAGTGAACAAATTTTTCTGTTACTTTCACCTTCAGAAGAGGGAGGGCTGTTAGCCCTGGCTCACTTCTTCGTATTATTATTATTATTATTATATATTTTTTTAAACTGCTTTACGTCTCTCAACAGCGAGGTCTTTAGAGACGGGAAAGGATGGGGGTAAGGAATTCGGCCATGGCCTTTTTAAGGAAGCATCGCGGCATTTGCTTGGAGTGATTTGGGAAACCACGGAAAACACAAATCTGGATGCCCGGACAGGGATTCGAACCACCGTCCTCCCTAATGCGAGGCCAGAAAGCTATCCGTTACACCACCACGCTCGGTTTATTATTATTATTACTCCGCGATTCACTAAAAGTGTGAGGTGGAGGGTGCATTGCACCTATCAAAAAGGGTGATAGTTTGATAGTATTATGGGTGTTTGAAGTATCTTGCGGCACACCCATGATGCAGGAAGTAGACATTTTTTTACTAGGCATTTTTGGTTTTGTTGATTGATTTAATTGAATTTTGGTCCCATGAGTAAAGGATGAAAGCTTCGGAGGCATAGCTCCATAGCTTATCCCCCAGACTAATACAATAGGGGTTCACTGGTGCCCCTGAGGCTGCACGCTAGCGAGTGATCTCCATCACCCAATCACCTCCATGGTACGTGTCAGACCTTGAGGTTGAGGTTTTTTGATATATATATATATATAGAGGTTTGTTCTGTCCTCGCAATCCGGACAATGAAGTGTAGATCCCCATTCTCCTAGGAATACAACATTCTACCATCATGCCCTATGGTGGTCATTGAAGCATGGTAGGAGTTTACGGTGTGGGAAACTTGTGGTGCTCACAAGTTTCCACCTCGGGTTCCATTGGGCCTATAAGGATTTGCGGCACCTGAGCTGTCTCAGTATCTGTCGGTTAGCTGACTAGTACAGATGTTTTCACACCCGAGGAAGTTGACAGAGCTAATCGTCGAAATATTGTGGTTTCACAAAACAATTTGGCGTTACGCCCATGGACTTCATTGCAAAAAAAAAATAGCAATATTATATTAAAAAAGATGCACATTTAAAGAAAAATATCTGGAGCAAGGGCTGATAAATAATTTTAATACGATAGCTCATTAGCTGCATTTACCATGTGTCTGGGACCTACTGCAAGTACTTCCCTAATATTTTCTAAAAGATTGAATTTCATAATGATGGTGGGCATGCTTCAGTGGCATTTTCCCTTGTCAACTAATTACCCCTTTCTTATTATTTTTTAAAATTATCATCATAGCTCACGCGTAAAATTTTTTTATTTATTCACTTTTGCAATCTATGGGGTTTAATTTTAAATTCCTTCAGCATTTTTGGTAAATTATGTATCACTTCCCTTGGTAATTTATCCCTTACCCACAAAAAAATGCATGAATTTGATTCCCAGCTGATGTCAATGGAGGTCTTTTCCTTTGCATGCACTACTGCTAATTCTTTGATTAATCTCTCTCCAAGACCCTTCACCAACATATGTCTCGTATACTCCCAACAATCTCTCCACCCTTCTACTCCCTTCCAATGACTCCCAACACAGTTTCTTTATCATATCAGTTACTGACTGGGTTGCAGTAACTTCTACAATTAAATCTAGCTACTCTCTTTTACACAGCCTCACACTCCTGTATTTGAAACTCAAAATGTGGGTCCAAATGTAATGGAATGACCAAAGTTTTGTATCCCAATTCCCTCACTTCTCTGGTACATCCACTCATCACCCTTCTCCAGCAAAAGAAGAATTTTGTAACCGTTTCTTACCACCTGCCCAATGTGTCCTGCCAAGTTGAGTTTATTATCTAACATTAAGCCAAAGGTATTTAAACTTCAAACCTTCAACAAGCAATTGGGTATATGCATGTATTTTTTTAATTTATTTTTTAATCAATTATTTACATTTGTACATAATTGTAAAAAATATTACATTGATGTAAATATTAAGATTTAACATCCAAATAAATACTTTAAAACTGAAATCCGGTTCCGCCGATTTAAACGCTGCCATTTTGGCGCGCTACACTGTGACGTGTAAGTACACGACCGCATTGGCGTACTGTATAGCGTGCAGTGTTTCATCTCAAAACTTTCATGTTTTCTAACTAATGTCGATATGGAAGGAGGTCGAAAACCGCGTTAGAAGTACTATATTGTACCTGTATGCAAAAATACTAAAAGAAATACACTTTATAAAGTGTATTTTCTTGTCCTGCGAGATGCGAATATTAGAAAAAAGTGGTGTACCGCTATGAGACTAGATCTGCAACTAGTTGTTTATATTTTTGTGAAGATCATTTGTACGTAAGTACTTAGAATTTCTGTATTTATGTATTTTAGGAAATGTAACATAAAAATTCGTTACCTGTTCAAACTCTAATCATATCTTACTTTGAGACCATCAGACATTTTAAGAACGGATTGCGATCTCCTTCATATATGTTGAAGGGTACACAGCTTATATGTGTGTGCTATAGTCATTTTTCAAAATGCTCCCTAGATTGTGAGAAATTTGCATACAAATAAACAAAAATTCTAGATGACGAGTATATACTAAATTATTGCCGCTACTTTATCAAATGGCGGTCTGGTCTATGGGATAGGGTGCTGGCTTCATAATTTTGTGACCCAAGTTCAAATCCCCGCAGAATCAAATATTTTTACTTATTTTTATCTTCAAAAATTGTCAAGCTTTACTTCTTTATTTTGTTAAAACTTCATTTACATACATTTATAGCGCGAATTAAAATTTAAAACAAGTCACATTGCTTATAACAAATACACCAAACATAATATCGGCCCATTTATCGACAATGGCTTTCTAATATGACTCGCTCCATACCCAATGAAATTAAGTGATGAGGCGAATCTGCTAGTAAACTGGAATCTGATACATGAATTTTGCAATGTTTATAAGCATTTGTCACTTGTTCTTCCATTTCCTTGTTGAGCTCCATTTTTCGTCACGGATAGGCCTACTATTTTATTTTCAACCATTTACACGTAACCGTTCTTGGGACAAACAGTGTAGAAGAAAGAAAGAAAAAACTATCTTCCCAATGCTACGTATTTCGTTTAAAATACCTCTTTATGATATACAAGTAAAGAAACGACGAAGATGAAATAAATAACATGATAGGAACTATTTCAATTGAAAACGCACCGAAACTACTTATTAACAAAAAGTGAAAAAATGTAAGAATGGAGACTTTCTTGACGAATGATTGCAATGAAGTTTTTAAGGGTGTGCGGCCAATTTGTGTTGTGAAAAGACAATCCGTAGGTAGACCCGTGAATTCATTATGAAAAAAAAAAAGAAAGAATGTCAGGAAATAAATGACGCTGAATTACAGGTAATATGATTTGTTTTAAATATTATTTCACTCAATAAAAGAACGTAAATGAAGTTTTAACAAAATAAAAAGGTCAAGCTTGACAATTTCTGAGGATAAAAATATTTAATTCTGCGGGGATTTGAATGCAGGTCAGAAAATTATGAAGTTAACACCCTACTGCATAGACCACGCTGGCATTGATAAAAATGGCTAATAATTTACTATATACCCGGTATCTAGAATTTTTTGTTTATTTGCATGCGAATATTGAAATATCTATCACTTAATTACCTTGCAGCTTTCACTGCTCTGAGCTGAGGGGCCGTAAAATTCGGATTTGTTGCAAAATTTCACGTCATCATGAAAGCATACTTGAGCCAAAGAAATTGGTATAGGCATGCGTATGGAAACAGAGATATATGTAAACACTCAGAGTATGGCACTGTGGTCGGCAACGCCTATATAAGACAACAGGTATCTGGCGCAGGCGTTAGAACAGTTACTGCTGCTACAATGGCAGGTTATCACGATTTAACATTTGAACGTGGTGTTATAATCAGCACATGAGAGATGGGACACAGCATCTCCAAGGTAGCGATGAGATGGGGATTTCCCCGTATATCTATTTCACGAGTGCACCGTAAATATCGCGAATCTGGTAAAACATCAAATTTCAGACATCGCAGCGGCCAGAAAAAGATCCTGCAAGAACGGAACCAACGACGACTGAAGAGAATCGTTCAAAGTGACAACAGTGCAACCCTTCCGCAAATTGCTGCGGATTTCAATGCTGGGCCATCAACAAAAAAGAGCGTGCGAACCATTCAATGAAACATCATCGAAATGGAATTTCGGAGCCCTTGCCAAGTACATGACACAAAGCTTTACGCCTCGCCTGGGCCCGTCAACACCGACATTGGACTTTTGATGATTGGAAACGTGTTGCCTGGTCTGCGAGTCTCATTTCCAATTGTATCTAGCGGATGGATGTGTACGGGTATGGAGACAACCTCATGAATTCATGGACCCTGCATGTCAACGGGGGACTGTTCAAGCTGGTGGAGGCTCTGTAATAGTGTGGGCCGTATGCAGTTGGAGTGACACGGGGCCCCTGATACGTCTAGATACGACTCTGTCAGGTTACATGTACGTAAGCATCCTGGCTGATCACCTGCATTCATTCATGTCCATAGTGCATTCCAACGGACTTGGACCATTCCAGCAGGACAATGCGACACCCCACTCATCCAGAATTGCTACAGAGTGGCTCCAGGAACACTATCCTGAGTTTTAACACCTCTGCTGGCCACCAAACTCCCCAGACATGAACGTTATTGAGCATATCTGGGATGCCTTGCAATGTGCTATACAGAAGAGATCTCCACACCCTCGTACTCTTATGGATTTATGGACAGTCTTGCAGGATGCATGGTGTCAATTCCCTCCAACACTACTTCAGACATTAGTTGAGTCTATGCGACGTCGTATTGCGGCACTTTTTTTTAACTGTTTAACGTCACTTAACAGAGAGGTCTTTAGAGATGGGAAAGGATGGGGGGCAAGGAATGGGAAGGAATTTGGCCATGGCCTTTTGAAGGAAGCATCCCGGCATTTGCCTGGAATGATTTGGGAAATCATTGAAAACCCAAATCTGGATGCCCGGACGGGGATTCAAACCACCATCCTCCCGAATACGAGGCCAGAACGCTAACCATTACACCACCACGCTCAGTGCGGCACTTCTGCGTGCTCACGGGGCCCCTACACAATATTAGGAACTTTGGCTCTTCGGTGTATTTATACTATTCAAAAGGTATGACTTTGACAGGAACTGAACCAAGTAGATTCTATAAATAGAAAAAACTTTCAATTTAATATATTTCTTCTTTTGATTTTTAAGTATGTTGCTACATAAGTAACATTTACTGATTTACATGACACATGCAGATTGGGAATAAGCACAATAAGTAAAATTGTAAGTCAGGTTGTGCAATTATTTGTGGTTACAACTTAAAGATACTTTGTCAGTACCAGGGGCAGGTTGCCATGGAAAATTAACAAAATAAATTGTGGAAACTATTCTGCATTGTTATTACTAATAATAAATGTATAATTAATCAACTTTCAGTTGTTCTTTTTTTCACTCTGAAATTTTCTTTCAAACATCTATATATCTCTTTCCACATCTTCAGTTTTTCTACTCTGTCTTTGAAATAGACAACTGTTTTACCTCAACTATGGTGTAGTCTCCACTAATTTAGTTAATGTTACAATATCGTGCAAGTAGTTACTCACTATTACAAAATTATGAGGAAAAGTGTTTTGACTGAGGTTAGATAATATAAACATCTCTCCATCACCGGTACCAGTGTGGACTAGGGTGCAAAAGGCATGCGATCATCAAATCCAACACCGGCTGCATTCACGGGTGCCGGACCAGACCGGACTACGTGTGAAAGCTCTAATTTGATTACATTACATCCGGTACCAAAGCTGGTTCCAGTTTTGCTGGTGTGTGTGCTTTCCGATTTTTCTGAAATCAATACTGCTTCCATTTATAACCAACTGATGTTTCTGGAATAAGGGATAATCTTTATAAAAGACAATGATATATGAACAAAAAATTATGAAGGCTTCAAACAAATAGGATCAGATTTTACAAAAAAGTGTCTGAACCAGATGTGAGTGGCATCACAAACAATGCAAACTGGGCAAACTGACACACAATATCTGCTAGTGAAAGACAGTAGCACACTTTAAAAATTAAACACAATGAATCGTCAGATGTAATTATTCAACTTCAGAATCGGTAAAGAACAAACATTTATGCTGAGAGTTAACAAGTATAAAAGGTTTGTCAAAGAGATTTTATATTTCATCAGGGGTATTTTTATAGTCCAGCACCTAGTACCTATTCTGGACCCATATTTCCAGTTTGTTACAAAATGCACATATGATTAAAATTCTGGTTTGAGAATACCAGAAGAATTGTTTGGATGTAAGGCTAATCGATGTTATTAAAACTTATCAAACTGAATGAATGTTGGTTATGTATCTAAATTAATAGTGGGTAACAATGAAAGGAAAGAAATGCCGCGAGGCAATATTTATATGGAAAAGAAAGGGAAAATACACCCAACACTCACCAAAGTTGAAGGGAGGAGGGCAGCAGCAACACAGCACAACACACAAACAAAGAAAAAACAATATTTCGGGTGAAAATCCCCTTTTTCAAGTTAACAGAGAGGTGGCTGGTCTTGCGAAAGACTTGTGTAAGACGCAGCCACTCATAGAACGCAACAAACCGTCGGAGGTGGTGGGGGCAGCAACGATAATGTAACCGTGAGTATACGAAAGATTAAAATGATCAAAAAAAAAAAAAAATATATATATATATATATATATATTAGTTATTAAAAATATATATAAAAAAATATAATTGAAAATTAAAAAAAAATGAAACTATTGTACTAGCCAGTGGTGGGTGTATAGGGTGAGGATGGAAGATGTTAACGGAAATTAAGGCCTGGTGGATGTCTGGTTTGAAGGATGTGTTGATATGCCAATTCCCACCTGCGGAGTTCAGATTGGGAGGTAGTGTCTGGAAGTACTCTAATGGCTCTTACTGTGAAGCAGTTATTAAGGTCACGGGTGTTGTGAGTACTGGTATGGTGAGCAGCGGGGAGGTCCAGGTTTTGGGTTTTGCCAGTACTCACAACACCCGTGACCTTAATAACTGCTTCACAGTAAGAGCCATTAGAGTATATATATATATATATATATATATATATATATTGATCATTTTAATCTTTCGTATACTCGCGGTTATATTATCGTTGCTGCCCCCACCACCTCCGACGGTCTGTTGCGTTCTATGAGTGGCTGCGTCCTACGCAAGTCTTGCGCAAGACCAGCCACCTCTCTTAACTTGAAAAAGGGGATTTTCACCCGAAATATTGTTTTTTCTTTGTTTGTGTGTTGTGCTGTGTTGCTGCTGCCCTCCTCCCTTCAACTTTGGTGAGTGTTGGGTGTATTTTCCCTTTCTTTTCCATGTAAATTAACAGTGGGATTGACCACCATATAGCTAACTAATTATTTTCAAAAAGAGTATGTCTCTCTCTCTCTCTCATTTGAATATGGATTCACATACAAATGCACGTTTGATTAATTATTAGTAACTAAACTAATGCTTACAAATATCTATCCATCCAAGTAACATATCCATGTAAGGAAGAACATGTGCTCGTATATACACAACCACATGCATTCGTTTCTGATTCATGTAATTAAACATACACACATTCACATAAATACAGCTCCTCATGATTTAGGAAAAAACTTCCATTACTTTTAGTACCATCTTCCTATATCTCATTTTATACACTAATCGCACTTTTTCACACTTACTCCTGTAACAGCCACTTTCGAGTATCTAATCCCTCAGGAGCTGACTACAAAAAGTAGAAGCTACCTCCTGTGAGCCATCGAGAGTTCTTTTCTTGGGATTTTCTGCTTGACATTATCCCTACTGGGTCAATTATCAGTTCTCTCATCCCTTGTACTTCAGGGATAGTCACTGTTTAGCCACTGGTTGCTGCCAGTTAAATCTGTTTCTAGGTGACAAGAAGCTTTATTTGGCTGCTCGGCAGGCCAGTTTGCAAGCTGCACAAAAAGAGTCCCATATAAATATAAAAAACCTGTCCTGTTATATTTGTTAATATGGTTATCTTTATTCTGCTATTGAAATGCATTCCCACACAAGTTCCAGTGTACTGTTGTTTCCAAAGATGCATCAGGCATTATCCCTCTTTGTTGCAGCTGGCCATTGTAAAATCCAAGATGTCTTAGGTGATGTAACATATGAATGTAATGGGAGAAGATATGACATTTCTAGCCCTTTTCAAAAACTTAGAAACATCACAAGTTGTATGTCCTGTTGTACTAATATTCCACCTGCCATTCTTCCAAAAACAATACCTCTGCAGCTGTTGTTCCTGGAGATCCTGTGATTTTCGCCCACTTTTACAGATTACCTGTCCTGAGCCAGTGTAAGGTTTCTTGCTTATGAACATCCAAATCCAGCAGACACACACCTGGAGTGCCATGTTTAAGGTATCAGTTGTCTTGTAAACACCACTGTGCCTAGAAGAATACTTCACTGTGTCCTCCTAAGAAGTTTACTTGTTTTACTTTTCTGACACTGGCTGCATACCCTACAATTGATGTTAATATTATACTAATGCATGTTTCAATAACTAGTGGTGAAAGTTGGAAATGTCTTTGCCTCATGCTAATTAATTTGTTCATGACTGAGATGGCTGTTCCACATAATTCATCCATATGGGTCTTAGCACCAAGGTCGACTCAATGGACTATTTCATATCGTAACTTCGTTTATTTTGATGGTAGGATTGCTCTGTAATCTGCCTTTCAGCAAGATGGAATAGATTTTGTGCACTGCTAAGCTTAATGCAACTTGTCTACACCACCAAGCTCATGCTGAACCTTTGCACTTTTGCCCCAAATGTAAGCTATGTTTTACCATCTATCAGTAAGTATAAATAGTGAAGGTAACATGTCCCAGATATTCTCGCATTCTTTCCAGCCTTGTCATACCAATCTCCAGGACAAGGATTTAAAATTTTGGTCCACAGATTGATCCCTGTGAGCAACCCCTTGTCAGCTTTTTCTCAATGGATACTCTGGGATATTTTAATGTATCTACTCTTACCATAATCTTTAAAAAAGTTGTATTAATTATTTGGACACTTGATTTTCTAAATCCATGCAAAAAGTGCAGGCCACCATAGATTATCAAATTCCACAGATCTCTACCACATAAATCCGATTTGAGCTTGAAATCATGCAAAACTGTGATGGTATTATCCTAACACATATCATTCCCCCGACAGCAAATCATCGAAGCACAGTATTAGTGTTCATTTTTAAACACAACCTGCAACCAGCTTTGATAAATAAGTGGAAACAATTTCTGCAGAACCTACCCTTCATTTTGCAGGTCAATGCTTGGGCACATGTAGCACAAGCTGTGGCCAATAGGGTATTTGACTACTTCTTGCGAATGGTTTTAAATTGTTTATTGGTACACTGAGTGAAGAGATTTTTTGACGAAAGTGCCTATTTGCGTAAAACACAAAGTTAAAATTTAAAGAATTTAAAAGCCCGCAAAAACACTCCTTCACTGCCTGGTGTGTACAACGACAGTCGTGACATCACACGTCTGTAAACACTGTCGCTGCTAATGGAGCGTTTCCTATTACCCAAGTTTTTGTTTTTTATTGTTTGTTGCTGGTTATTTCTTGTTATTAATGAAAGTTCGTTTTGAATATAAAATTGAAACAATTTGTAAAAGCCTACAGCAGAAAAATATTGAAAAACTGCTGAGACAATTTCATGTTGAGTTTTAGTTCATTATACCACATTATACCAATCTCTTACTATATTTATTTGAAAGAGCTGCTTATTAGCTATAAGAAATACCTTCATTTGTTTGTGCATATCTGCGACACCCATATAACTTTTCTTAATTTTCAGCATGACTGCACAAATTTCGCGTACTGAAGTTTTCGACGTATGGGTTGCTAACGCAAAACAATCTCTAACTTTCAATTTAAATATAAATCATTATCAAATTGAAGCTGTTACATTTTTAATCACTGCAGAATAAAAGTCCTTTTTTTTTTTTCTTTCTATAGCAAACCTCACAAATAAGGCGTCTATTTCCTGTTTAGGCTTTTACAAATTCTTCTCGATTTTGTATTCAAAATGAAATTTCATTAATAACAAGAAATAGCCAGCAACAAACAATAAAAATAGTCGAAAACTTGGATAATAGGAAACACTCCATTCCCAGTCACAGCGTATACAGACCTGTGATGACACTGAAGCGACCACCAATGCTAGAGCGTTTTCTGTTACATGACCAGAGGTAAGAAAAGTATAATTTTTATTTCACTTTTTTATTAAAAATAATCCAGTTTTCTTTTCAAAATTGAAAACAAATTAGCTTCCTGAAGCATTAATCTATGAGAATGAGTTCAATTTATAATATTTTTTTAATACTGTGTTAGGACCTAAGCTGATGTAGGGGTGGGTATCAGCTTCTGCACCTAAACTCAAAGTCATCCAAAAGTTGTCGAAGTTCTATAACCGTGTTAAACCATGTAGAATGCTAACTGTAATAATTACTGAGGTCGCCACTTACAGAGTAACCTCCTGTAAGAAAGGTACTAATGTAGAAATGAAAGTCTGAAATTGAATAACTGAAGTATATATTCTTGAAAATTTTCACATAAGTTACAAAAGTCACAGTTAGCAACGGCAATCGGAGAAAAATCATCAGCCGAAGATTACAAATCATGAAACAGAACAGACCGCATCACGCCAAATGAAATTGAAATCGGTTACAAACACATGTCTAAACTGTTAGTCGGTTATGGTGGTATGCCGAATTTATAAAATGGCGCCGGTCGGCCATCATGCCATCACGCCTAACTTCCCTCAATCACTGCACGCCTGTAGCCGGCCTCCTCATACTGGAGAACACACCAAGTACGTGTGTTCTCATCAAAGCGATCTGCTGGACTCCGTGCGACTGACTACCCCCTCCCTCTCACGAGCTTATATAGGAGTGGTTCAAGGACGCTACACTCCGGCAGTGTTCTGCCACGGTCTAAAATATTCCCTTACATTTAATTTTACAACTTCCTTCACAGGTGTTCAATTTAAAATCTAAAGTACTTACGCGTTATGGGCGTTTAAGTGTGTCATGTTGGATGGCAAAATTTATTTTTTAACTTTTATTTTTAAGGTGACGTCACTGCAAAATTCAAACTATCCCCCGGTTGCGACATGTTCAGAAAATTTTAGGAATTTACAAACGGCATAAGTTATAAACATGAAATTATGATCAAAGTGTTGTCCCGGATTTTAACCGCTCAAAAGTGTAAATTTTATTCAAATCGGTTAGGAACTGACTGAGTTATCACTAAAAACAGAAATTTCACTCCTCCGCCATTTTTATTATGAGTATATTTCTTTGTATAACTCTGAAGGTATGTGATTTATCAAGCCGGAAAAATTACTAAAGTGTAGCCTGTATCAAAATACGTGTTTTAAAAGTTGTCCCATCTTCGTGGGTGTGATATCTTGGGCACAATAAAAATATTCTACTCTGACCATGTGGGCTGTTGTCGTGTGGTTTTGAAAATTCTCTAACATCTGTTCTATTGCGTTAAATGACATGAAATTAAAGTATGTGAAACTAGAAGAGTGCGTCTTTGAGGAAAACTACTTTTTAAACCGGAATCTTGGTAGGCTTTTGAATAAGAAAATGGCAAAGTGGAGTGGCCTATTTCATGTGTTTGAATAACCATTTAAGCTATTAAAACTGTTGGAAACTACGAGATTTAAATGAATTTAATTCTCTTTAGGACCGTTTTAATTTATTATTTACTTTATATCGTGTGACAGTGTTTAAAATTAGTGTAAAAGCCTCTGGCGAGTTATTTCGAAATTGGATTAACAAACAGCAGGTTAGTAAAATGTCTTTTAATTGTTATAGAAAATTAATTACGTGTATTTACTAGCTTTTACCTGTTCTTATCGCTTTCAAAACGGTTTAACATTGTTGGAATTAATGCTGAAAGGTTTGATAATTTACGTCTGTATACCGGCTTCCTAGTTTTACGGATTTTTCATATTTCTCCGGGTTTAAACTACTTGGAACCTATTAAAACTGAAAGAGATGGTTATTTACTGTATTTTCGCCTACTTTTTAACTCCTGAAACTATTTAAAAGGTCTAAAATCGTTTATGGAAACTGCTTATGCAAATGAGTTATCAACTTCCCTCAAAACTCCTTCATGTTATTATTAAGTGGTTGGAAACTATTAGAAACTTATCGGTTATACTTCTAAACTGTCTCAGGCATTATTACATTTACTTTTGGGGCTTTTAAGTGGTCAAATTACATCACAATCTGTTATTTTCATCCTGCTTCAGTCTACTATCCAGCAATCGTATTTATTTCTTTAAAATTTCTTCTGAACTATATTTTACTGTGAAGTTATTGTTATTGTAGGTTTAGGCCTGGCTTTTATTAGCTTCTCCCAATCTTTACTGTATTAAAACCTATTCAGAAATACTAAAATCTGGTATATGGCAAAATTTTAGGGTTAGATTTGCTTTACATTGAAATTAACTATTTCCCTCTGGAATAATGCTTAGTAGTTATGATAAAGATTTAGCTTAAGCACTATATTTACTGTTATTTAACATTTATTTCCTAAAAATCAGTTCAGAATATCTCCCTAACCAATATTAGGATCTGATAGTGAAAGTTTACTTTTATTTGGAATAACCTATTTTCTGCTGGAATATCATTGATTTATTGCTATGTAAGGTTTATTTATGTTTGCTATATGCTGTTTATTTACTTTTCTGTACTCAAAGTGTTGTTATCTCGATTTTAACTATGGTATCGTGTACTGATGTGAACCTCAAACTTTGTCGGATTTTAACGGAATCTCGAAACTAGAGCGAAGGGTAGCTTACAACTGTCAAATAGCCGTGGCCAATTTGTTGGTATTACAGTCTTTCATAAATCATTCACAATATTGAACTACTTGGCTATTGATAAGACCCCTCCCCCCCTCCTTTAAAAAAATAGGATACATTACAGTTCCAGTTCACAGCAGCTTTTTTTTTTTTTTTTCCTCTCTTCATAAGCACTAGGCTGAAAATATTTCTGATCACTTAACATAAAATGAATCAACACTAGAGCACCGCAATAATTCTCTAATTCTTTGTAAGCACCTTAGAATTTGGTTAAATTCTACTTTTCTAAGCTACAAGGCATAAGCCTTCCAGAAATCGTAAAATTATTCATCTCGTAACTACAGGATATGGGAGATGAGATTCATACAGAAACTGATACTGCAGTATCGGTACATACGGCAATTTAAAAGCAATAAAGTAATTCTGCACAAGCCCTAAATAAACAGTTAATAGTAGTAAACAGCTTGTAAACTTACCTAAATCAGAGAAATCTTTAGTTATCCAACTTGTAAACAGTCGATTTTGGTTACGTGACCATGTCTCTATTTTGAAACACTTTTCCATGCAGTAAAGTGTTTTTATAATAATAATAAAAATTCGAAAGAAAGTTAAATTCACTAAAAATCAATAGTTTCAGACAGTAGAAATAAAGTAAACACAATTTTAAAACTTTGTTGAGCACACTTGCATTTTCAACACCACCTAACAGCACGTTTTCGATAATTTCCTGAGCTAATAAATAAATTTTATGTAATGATAAAGAACACTGGATAACATATAAAAGTTTTAAAGCATTCCATCCAGTATAATGAACATTAAATCAGTTTTAAAATTATGACGTCGTAAAGAAAAACATGGCAATTTTCAAATTTGAATTGTGAACTACTAAGACCACTTCAGTAAACAAAATCACTTTTAAAATGTATAATAAAATAAAAGACGATAACACTTTTTCGAAATAAGTAGCACTTTAATAATAATTAACAAGATATAAGTTTTTTTTAACTTGTCTGCTGGATGGCTATCACCTCAGTTTTGGTGAGGTTAGTAACTTACCACCGATAATAATAAAAGTTACAGTTTTCAAATCAGGAGCAATCATAGAACAAAATGACAGGGGTTCAAACAAGATAATTTATAATTCAGCAGAAACTTTCAGAATTGTGAAAACCAAGTGCCAACGAGGATTTACAGACATTTTGCAGGAAGTCAGCTACTATTCCACACATTTAAATTTTTTACAATAAACGGAGTAAGTTTAGGGCTAAAGTCATCATAAACCCAACAAATCTACACACCGCGTACTATACACTGTAAAAATTTGAGCACTGGGAGTAACAAGATTTTGATAGACTATTTTTGGTAGTGCGATGCTACAGGTGGCATGCGTCAAGAGGTATATAACGCCGAGCGGAGACAACCCGTGGTCACTTGTATTTTATGTCTCGAGGCCGGCAATGTGTTAGTTAGTTTCGATAAAACCGCTTGGTGGCGCGGGTATTAGTCAACGAAAATGGCTACCCAGCATGCAGTACCATGTGCTGTACAGACAACCATGGCAGAATATTTCTTATGAGCAAAGTGTAAACAGTGACAATGAAACTTTGATACTTAATTAACGGGGTTTAGTCTGGTACTTATTCCTCTTCATAACTTGCGATTTTTGGAGATGATCTGTCCGATTTAGCCACTTCAACTCTAATTGTGACTTTTAAATGTGACTTTGAAAATATATTGAAAATTTTTCTTGAAGTGAACAGTGCATATTTCTCATAGTGAATAGTAACCTTTTCTTTCCTAAGGGATAATAAGGAAACTGGCGGCCATAATATTTTGCTGTTGATTTATCCAGGATCGCTATACAGTTTTATTAGTGAACATTTTGTTAGAACTTAGAACAAGTGGGAGGTTAGTTAAGGTGATTAAACCAATACTTCACCACGGTATGTGGTTTTTTCCTTACATCTTCAAGGTAAATCCTGAAATAGTTAGGCAAATGTAAAAGCTTAGATTTAGAATTGTATAATGTGTTCTACATTTACGAAACCATTTTGCAGCAAAATGTCACACACCTGGGCAACAAGTGTTCTTGAAGCTATATCCACCTGTATATTGCCACCTGCCTTAATCTCAAGAGGTGGCAACCAGCGATAATAGCATTGTGCCCACAGCTGGAGTGAAGGAATGCCACATTGCGGTCGCAGAGTGAGCATTGTTTGAGAAGATGGTAGGTGTTTTCCAAACAATGGGTTTTGGAAAAGAGCCAAGTCACGTGCCTCTGAGAACTGCTCATCCCAATCCCACACACTGCGCAGAGTCAATGGATTTTGTGGATCCTTAAAATAAGCCAAAATTATAAAAATTAATAAACTGCAATTAAATAGGTTAAATTTTGTTTTGCAAACGCTGAGAACTTACGGAAGTTAAACTTTAAAATTCAAGTTACAAATTAAATTACATTTAAAACTTAGTAATGGAAGAAAAGACAATCTTAAAAATAGGAAAATCTGAGAGTTATAGAACATGTAATAAAGGCAGTGTAACACCTAAGGAGTCAAAAATGATTTTTTTTTTTTTGAGTAAAACAATCTACCTCCAAACATCTTAGGCTAAAAATTAGATTATTAGTAAAAAAAAATACACAACTTACCTTGTTAACAATTACTATATCTGACAACAAATTTTCTCGGGTTTGCAGCCGGATTTTATCACAAAGCAACAAGCTTTCAGCAACTAGCTCAGTAGGCATCTTCAGGTCGATTATGTATCGGCGATCTTGGCATTACGAATACCAGGTATTCGTAACGGCAAGATTGCAGATACATAATCGACCTGAAGATGGCTACTGAGCTAGTTGCCGAAAGCTTGTCGCTTTGTAATAAAATTCGGCTGCAAACCCCCAGAAGATTTGTTGTCATTTATTCACCGGGAAAGCCTGCATTCACATATAAAGTACTATATCTGCTCAGTAGTGGATTCAGTAACCATTTTTACACTTTATTCATGTTTTGTCATGAATTTCTTAAAGACTTTCCACTTGCTTGTACAGTGTTTCAAATCCTTTCTACATGCAACATAGTTATCATGGGTTTCCAGCCAGATTAAAATGATGAAAATGTTTTGACAATGTCCTTTGTTGTCTTCATCAGGTATCTTGCTAATGAGAAACAGCAATATCTAGCTGGGGTCGTCTATTTGTGGTAATCTTGCAGAATCTTGTTAACGAGAGACCTAAAGAAGACGGTAGAGGACACTGTCAAATTGTTTTAATCATTTGAAGAAAATATCTAGCTGCAAAACCGTGAAAACTATGTTGCATTTATATGTCAGGAAAATCTCCATTCACATACTTTCTACATATCAGACCTTTTGCATAAAGTGCAGGAGTCACCTAAACACATAATTTTCTTGATTTGCAGTAGTTTAATGTCTCATGCAGAAGTATATTAATATAAAATAACTAATGCTATAGGAGAAAAAAAATCTCACTAATGGACTGCAAATAATGCAGATCTCAAGCTAAAGTATTTTGTATTATTCAATTTATAATATATATACTGTCAAATTGAAGATTAAAGAAATCACACAGCGTTCACTTGGTAATTTTATATAGCCAGTGTTTTTGATTAGGTCCTGATGTGTATACACCTTGCTAGGTCTCTAATCCATCAAACATATCCTAAAACAGGGATTCAATTTCATTCAATAATGCAGTGAAATGATATTCCACCACCTGAAGGTATACCACCTTCCTCCCAGAAATTGGTTCAGTAGATTCATGATCTTGGCCAAATATTGGTAAACAAATACCAATTTTCTTCTGCATTCCATGGATTAGGTATCAGTTTTTTTTCATTCCACCTTAATGACTCTCCTTCCTGCCTTTTGATTTACAAAGTAAGTCTCTCACTATCCATTCTTTCCAGATATCTTCTCCATTGATGTCTACACTGTTGGATTTGCAAATTTAAGGAAATGTTTTAGGCCTTGTCTTTTTAAGCCTATAACTGTGACAGCGACATTATCTATATCAAATTTGAGATGAAAAAAATTTTACTTAGTAGAAAAAAAAAAGAGGAGCAACCCTGTTTGTTCCTCTTTCCTTGATTTACTCCTCTCCTCCTGAATTTAGGTTGTATGCAAATGTTTGAAAAAGGTTTACGAACTGCATTTACAGGGGCGCCAAAATGATCTGACGGGTTCGCTGCAGTATTGCTGAGCTAGTAGATGGTGGTGGGGGGGGGGGGGGGGTAGGAATAGACGCATTCCGGAGCCCACACGTGGACATTTGTAGTAGCCATGGAGCAGTTGTCAGGTGAGCACCGTGCATTTGTTGTAGAGGCGTTTTTTAAAAGTGTCGATTCCTGCGTTGCTGCTCAGCGGCAGTTCTGTAGACATTTTAATGTGGGTCTAAGAGGAAGAGTCCCAACTCGTAACACATTTATGCTATGGGTTAGCAGCTTCAGAGCTATTGGTTCAGCGTTAAAAAAGAAGTCGACCAAGGTCATCCAGGACACCAGAGAATATCGATTGAGTAAGAGAAGCTGTGGAAGTCAGTCCTCGGTGGTCGGCCCATAAACAAGCTGCTGCTTTGCACATGTCTGACCGCTCGGTAAGACAAATTTTGTGTTTCGATCTGCACTTCCACCCATACAAAATAACTATTTTCCACCAGTTACAGCCTAATGACTATTCAAAGCGTAAAGCATTTGCGGAAGAAATGATTGCTATGTTGACTGATGAAAATTTTTTAATGATGAGCGACGAGGCACATTTCAGTCTGGATGGTTATGTAAACAAACAGAACTTTCGTTATTGGTCGGTTACAAATCCAGAACTGCATGAACGTCCTCTGCATAGTCCTAAGGTTACCGTGTGGTGTAACGAAAAGGTGTGTCATTGGGCCATACTTCTTTGAAGAGGTGGTAACGTTACGGTCAATTGCAACGTTATTTGTTGATTTTGAAAAACTTCTGATCCCTGAACTTAAGAGAAATCATTTATTGCGCAGGAGGATATGGTTCCAGCAGGATGGGCAACACCCATACAGCCAATGAGGTTATGGACGTTTTGAGAAGCAAGTTTCGTGGTCGAGTGATCTCGCGTTTTGGGGACATTGAATGGCCAGCTCGCTCCAGACCTTAGCGTTGTGATTTTTTTTTGTGGGGGCTCCTTAAAGCAAGAGTTTACACAAACAAACCCCCACACTGGATAAACTGAACAAGCCATACGCCAAGAAATCGCCAACCTGCCTCGTACAATGTTAGAGCAGGTGTTCAACAGCTTCATAGCAAGGCTGGAAGAATGCTTGGTCAAAGACGGATGTCATTTAAAGGACATTATCTTCACATCTTAAATGGATGAAATTGGTTGTTCTGATGTTATTTTAATTGATTTACATGAACACCCTCCTGTAATAAGCAATAAAATATTTTGTATCACTTTTATTTTTCATGTTGTTTTTACTTTAAAACTGTCAGATCTTTTTGCCGCACCTGTATTTCTAATACACTTTAAAGCAGCCACTAATTTGTAGAAGTTATCATTTGGATATCCTATAGGCATTCCAGCATTGTTTCACAGTTTCTCTGTGAGCAACAGCTATTAGTGCTATCAGGCATGTGTAAGAACAGATTGCTTTATTTCTATGTATAAAACTGTGATATAAAATCTCTAATTGAATTGCAAAGTCAAGCTATTATAGTTTAAATTATATAAACACACAATCACCATATATATAGGGCTAATCAAGGTGGACAGTTCGACTGCATTAATGCTTGCACCAGACTACATCATACGAACATTTTTATTAAGAAAACTTAAATTAGCAGACCTATCTTTTATTTCTCAGGGTGTCCATGTCACATCTAAACACAATTTAAGCTATTATTAATATAAGCAATCATTGTGAACAGTTTGATTGAAAGAGTAGGTTTTTGCTTAATTTGCACACAAACATACAAAACTTACAATTTTAACCTCTGTACCATGAATGGCATATGATACTAATCAAGTTAAAAACCTATTACTTCGTGCCATTTTGCAGAAACCCCTTTTATTAGTTTGTGAGGTGAGGGCACATGGTTAAGATCTCTGAACTATCGAGATAATGTAATGTATTTAAATAAAAGTATCCTATACATTAACTGATGACATGCTATCCCACTGAAATGTGTCAAGTAGTTTTTGAGAAATAAAATTTCAAAATATGTGGTTTAGGCTCCTGTATTACTGGAAACAATGTTAGTAATCAGTATAAAATGGAATCCGTACATTACCAGGTGACATAAGCTATCGCTCCATGCCATTTTTTTTTTAATACATCCATTAGTTTTTGTGTGACGTGTGGACACACCAACAAAACTTCCAAATTTTATATTTTTTGACATCGCTATCATCGTAAGTGTAAATTGCAATTACTCTTTTTTTAAAATTTTAATTTTTTTTTATGTAGTACAGATTTCTTATTTGTCTAATCCAGTGCAACCTTCAACTCTGTGGAGAAATTTCACCCATTTGTATTTTTGATTTATCCATGCAAGATGGAATCCAAATCTTGCAGTCCAACAATTGTACAGAGGTTGCCACTGTATTAAAAATAATTTTAGCAACATTTCTTTTGCCTACTGCTCTCCAATGAATACCATGGCAGAAACTCTGCAGGAAGCTTGAAAAATGGTCTGAGAATGGTGCTGACCCTGCTACCTCGTACACCGGTAGTTTATTACATCCCGTGTGAATGTGAAAAGATTTTTTTTTTTTTTTTTTGTAACAGTTTAACGTCCCTTTATAACAACGTGGTCTTTAGAGACGGGAAAGGATGGGGGCAAGGAATGGGAAGGAATTCGGCCATGGCCTTTTGAAGGAAGCATCCCGGCATTCGCCTGGAGTGATTTGGGGAAACCATGGAAAACCCAAATCTGGATGCCCGGACGGGGATTCGAACCACCGTCCTCCCGAATGCAATGTGAAAAGAAATACATTGAACAGACGATACGGTGTGTTAAACAACGTTGTTTGGAACACGCCCGACATGTTCGCCTGGGGCAAACAGACAAATTTGCAGTGGCGAAAACATAGTTTGGCAGAAGGGCATGGATTCGATTTCGAAGCGACTAAGGTGCTGACACATGCGAGAAGCTTCATTAAAGCGTCATTAAAGAAGCGTTTGAAATTCGCCTCTCGTCTGATAAGGCTAACAGGGATTGTGGGTTTCAGATAAGTGATACATGGATTCCTGTTATTGATTCACCAACGCTCTGCTTTTTGTGTTGCGCCTGCATCTAATGATCCGAGATGCTGCCAGGTAACATAACAATGTCTGTCATTGCCATGCCAGTTTTCAAACAACACGCTCAAGGCAGACTTCAATGCTTACAACTGCACCTGAAGATGGCGACAGAGATTTACGTCGCCAAAATATTGTGCATCAATAATAATATTACTCGGTTTGTTTCCGAGAAACCTTTATAAATAAACAACGCTGAGAAAAATTGCATTCATTTATATATATTTTTTTTATATAAAAATATACAATTTCTATCTGTTATTGGAGTAAATAAGTAAATTAATAAAACTAGAAAGATATTTTAAAAAATATACCAAAAATATATATGTATGTTTAAAATATAAAAGAAAAGTGACTGTAAGTGACAGGTTTAGCGCAGGTGGAGGCCAGGCGTGTATCTGGTGTCACGGATGTGTTGATGGTTAAGTTCCCATTTATGCAGTCAAAAAGGTGCTGTCCAGAAAAACTCTGACAGCTCTAGCCGTGAAATATTTGTAGAGACTGTTGGAATCGTATGAGCTAGCATGAATTGTCATTGGATGGTCTGAGTTGGAAGTATAAACTTGATGACTGTGGCCAATCATCTTGTAGGAAAGTTGAATGGCGAGATCGATGAAGGTAGCAGCACAGTGAAGACAGGTCAGTAGGTAAATAAGGTGAATGATATTGCAGGTTGTAAGGAATCTGTTAAATTTTGTAACTGCATGACAAAATTTTATTCGCAGAACCGTGAGCTAGATTGAATATTAATATTGCATTTCATTTCTATAGCTAGTTCCTACGATAATTCAAGATAGGAATCGGGTTTTTATAGCTTTCAAGATAGTATTTTCTGCTACATCAGTTTTCAGCATTCACCTGGAGTGGTATTGTGAAAGTTCATATTTGAAGTATTTATTTTCGGCTTAAATATTAAAGTTAGGATATTTTCATAATAACGAAAGTTTAATGTTTGCTACCAGATCTAACGATCTGTAAAATTTCAGAGAGGTAGAATTATTTTTGTAGTCAAGGTCAAATTAGATGATGCAAGGATTTATTACATGCGATTTCATATCTTATCAGCTTCCCAGGATCTATCCATGTGAATGAGGAAAAGAGCTTGTTCCCACGGTTCGTAAGAGAGCAGAGTCGCCAGGAATCTTGAAAAAGTGGGAAGCGCAATAATATAAACTCTTGAGTGCAGTTGGTCAGCCTCAGTTGTGCAGAACCTTTGAACGCTACAAGATGTAGATTTCAGTCGGCTAGAAACAGTTGGTGTGACAACATGTTAGCTTCAAGTAGCAGTGCACGAGACAAAACGCAAACTAGTGTAGTAGCAATCAGTTAACTTTGAAAACCTTAGGCTTGTTAACATGCAGCATAGATCATTCAGTTTTATTATAATGTTGCGTTAAGATAGTATTTTGACAAATGAGGCCTCAGGATTGTTTAAATTGAACAAACAGTTGAACAATGAGAGCGTGTGATTTACTTTTATTTAATTCCTACAACTAAGAGGTTTGAACTGTGAACTATGGGGTGTAGTCTGGCTTGAACGGTTAATCGAATCTGCAAACATTTCTTCTGGTAACTTGTCCTATCACCCGTACAGTTTTTGACTTTGAAAAATCTGAAGAATATAGTCATTCCAATAACAATGAACTCGTTAACATCATTGAACTTTTACCTTTCCATAGCTTTTGGTTTAAATAAGCTATGTGGTGACCAAGTTATTATATTTAAGTCAGAACTGTAGCATCCAAGGCTACGCATGGTCAGAGCTAAGATTCAAGCTTTATGCAGAATCCCACTGCAAGCTTGTTGTCTTACAAGGTCACAATTTTCAGATGAGCTCCTATAGAATACAAGTTTATATAACTCAATCTTCCACTCCATGGCTATTAATGTTTCTAATTGAACTTCCATAATTCATGAACACAGCTGTAGCCAAAGAAATAAATATGCCAATCTCAATGCGACAACAAATCACAATAAAATTAAATCAGTTCTGTCAATGTTTAGGATATTTGAGGAACTGTATAGACTGAGGCTTCCTAAAAATTCTCTTGAAGAGACTATAGTTTCTGAAATTATTTAGAGGACTTCAATAATGAAAAAATTAACTATCCTTTTTGATGGTGTAGTTGTAGATTACAAAACAATTGAAAAAAAAAAGACTTCCAAAACTTTCAAGCCTCCTTATTTGTGGAAAATAATTAGTTTCATTCCCTGAAAACTGATTTCTTCAAGCCCCCAGACCAAGTTATTTTACATAGAAACTTTAAGTATCACTATTTTTTCTTTCTTTTTTTAATATTAAAACAGAAAAAAAAAAAGTTTGCAGACTTTCCACAGTTTATATTTCTCCAGTTCACTGACAAAAATAGTTACCCATCTATAACATCTCTTTTATTATCAATTAAGCATTCGTTCTCCATATTAGTAACCTAAACATCAATACACACAATGGAAGATTTTGGTCAGATCTTATACACAGTTCAGCACAGCATTTTACTACTTTTTCAAAATCACATGCATGCAGAAAATAATGGAGGAAAAAGTAAATGAATAACTTACTTTTGCAGCCACATCACGATCTCTTTCACAATCAAACAGGAATGTCTCAAAGATAGAAATATGAGCAGAGTCCCATAGAGTAGTCAAATATGTTTCGGAGAACTCAAACTCTGTGGGAAACTGTTGTAACAACTGCCACACACAGTCCAGAAACAGCAGCAGTTCAGGTGACTGTAATAATGAAGATAAATTAATTTTAATCAAATACATTTGTAACTACATTCTGAAGTTTAAATCATGAACATTTAGTTATATATGAATGAAGTGTTATTAAAATAAGGAAGGATAGGGAAAATAAATCTGTCAATGCAGATGAAGCCAGGAGTGGCATGACAAGCACATAAAAGTGAACATACTCTAAGGTATACTTCTCCAACTATGGGACACGAAAACTTGTAAATGGGAGTCTGGGGCACTAGGTAGCTTTGCCACCCATGAGGACGATACCCTAGTTGTACTCCATCGGAAGAATTATGTATCCTTCACCGCATCAAGAGTTGAAAACTTTTATTCTAACATCACACATTTAGTGAGTTTCCTTTGTAGTGTCACTGTTGGTACTGAGAAATAGGCAGTTACCTTCTTCTTTTGTTTTAATAGTAAAATTTTTGTGGTGATGGAGGGAAGGATTGTGAAAACTTTACTTTTGAACAAAGTGAGTGTGGTAAGAAATACTTTGAGACCCCTACTTCTAAGGTTTATACCCAAATATTATAATCATGACTAGAGGAGCACATACAGCAAAAGGATCAGAATCATATGGTGAGTCTTGGTGTATACTCATCTGATTCCCTTTCACATGTCTACCTCTAACCATAATTGACATTTCTTATTTAGATGTTCATTGTAGCCCTCCTTCCTTCATCTGTGGTAGTGATAGACTCAGTTTCCATATCCTTCCTTCTTTTCATTGCCCAACAGCATTTTCAGTGTCACTATTACCCAACTGGTTTATCAACAGATGAAAACTTCCTCAAGTTAATTTTTCAGAGGATTAAACTGAAATAAATACCAACACACACAGAATTTCAAAATAAGTTTTGACAAAGCCTAATCTATTGTTATAAAACATTTATTCAGTCAAGTTCTGTCATGCCATGGATGTTACACAATGACGTCGAGCTATGACGACACACTTTTTGGTTTTTTTTTGTCCAACTTAAGATCAGAGATATTGTTCTAGGTTATAGTCGTTATTTAATAACAGTTCTATTTAGCCAATCGACAGAACAATGAAGGAAAAATATCCCACTTAAATCAACAAAATAATTATTAGTTGCTTAAATTTATTTAATATTCGTTTGATGTAAAAGTATTCATTAAAATCTTTGGCCATAGATATGTAAGATAAAACCTTTAATTTTCGTTTAGCAATTATTAGATTGTTATTATAACTGGCACTTGACTTTAAAGCTGAGAGCATGAGCAATTTTTTTAAAAAAAATAATAATTTAAATTGTTTTCATGAGTGTCCTGTTACTTAAATCATTACTTCGTTTTAACAAATTGTTCCACAATGATCGCAATTTATACAGCCTAGACTACAATTAAATAAAATATTAGCTGGCATGATGTAAGTTGTTAAGATTTTTTTAAATTTCCTATGCTTTTACTGATAACATGCTTCATATGGAACTGCATTAGCCATTCAACCATTATAATTTCAATCTGAATAATTGATAATAAATAAGGCAGATGTACGAACCTATGAAGATTTTTTTTTATTTTAGTTTATATCGCAATGCGTTATTGTCACTAAGTTGTGATACATTACATGTATTAATATGTTTATGATTCAAGTATTGTTTCTCTGGCGGCAAGTTTAGCGTATTATGTGGTTTTGTTCAAATGCAACCTGGACCAGGATGGCAACGGAAAACTTTTGTTACAGCACAAAGCACTAGGAATTACAGTGAGCTTTATTTTATAACAATTATATTTATTTAAACAGTTACTAAGCAATGATTGCCAGAAAAATGTATTTAATTTAAATTGGCATATTAATTATTTGCTTTTTTAACTGAAATCATTACTTGGTTTGAATGAAAGAAGTTCCAAATTGATTGTGATCTATGGGGCCTAAACCACAATTAAAACTAATATTACGTGGCATAATGTAAGTTGTTAAGATTTAGTTTTTGTAGCCTTTATTTTCACTGGGGTCATTGTTTCAACAGCATGTAAGCTGTGTCATCTGTTAAAACTTCGATTATCATCATAGATAATAAGAAAGAAAGATGCAACAACATGTGAAGATCTTGGATCAAGTTTACATCATGATGCATGATGACAATGACAATGCAGGGAATATAATTAATTTGCATGTGATTGAAGCTTCAATTTTCTAGTGACAATATCAGCAGAGATTATGGTTAAGCTGAAATGCAACCTGGACCAAGTTGACAACTGAAAGTTTTTGCTACAGTGCAAGGGACAAGAAATTACATTAAGCTTTATTTTATAACAATTCTATTTCCTTAAGCAACCGCATAGAGATTAACTGCCAAAACACTCCACTATGCCCGTAATTTTTAACGGGATTTGAGGCTAGTTATAGCATAAAAAATGAGGATATACCGAGAAAAACCAAATACCTATTTAATGTACCATGTCTGGATAAATACCTAACTAACAATGGCATAATAAATGGGACCAAGTTTTATTTCATTTTTTCAAAAGGAATGGTGGAAAATTAACACAGCACATGCCTACTGACAGTGATTTCTTAACACACTATGATAAACACTTAATCACTTAAACCTAATAATTTCAGGATATTGCTCCAAGTTACAATTGCATTGAACAGCTATCAAATGCATCACTGATTCTACCTACCAAGCCTCCTCTTGGAGCATCTAACAACTGTCTTCTAGACTGTATACAATGGTTAGTTACAGTTGTGGTAAGAAAGGGGAGAAAGTATTAGAAATGTGGTCATAACATTCTGTTGTTAATTTCAATTAATCATAAATGTCTTTTTCACATTAGAAATTCAACAACCAATAGTTCGGTACTATAGCCTAAAGTGGCAGCCTTTACATAATACAACTGTGGAAATTGAGGATTCATGATTAAAGTTACAATAATCTGTTTTTAAAAAATAATTCATTAATCTTACCAACTAGCTCAGCTAATTACCATATCAACAGAAGTATACTCACCTGAAGAAATAACACGCATACTTTTCAAAAATATGTTGCAAGAAGCCCCTTTTCTCACCACCACCATAATCACCAGAGGAAGGTGAGAGGGGCCATATAATTTAAATTATAAATCAATACTAACCTGCTCTGAAGAGGAACGCAAAACATGACCAAGCCTTGAGCTAAATGGATGACCCAAAGATACCCAGTCTTTCTGAATAAGGGTCTGAAACCCAGCTATTGTTCGAAAACGAGGATCCAACAACAGCTGACACAGAGCCGACACTACACAGCTCATGTCTCTACCTTCATATTCTGTAACAAGGAGAATAAAACAAGACTCTACATAACTACGATAAGCTCAGTTTTGAACCAATTCTGACATGATCAAAATTAATAGTTGCAAACACCATTCTGTTTCATTAAAAACATTTCAATGATAATGAAAGGAAAGGTAGGAGAAAATGAACAAGATGAAGTCTTGGTTTTGCAAGAGACAGAAAGGGTAAATGGGGAAAAATCAAAACACAAAAACAAAAAGGGAAGGAAGGAGTAACAGCAATTTTTCATATAAGCACTCGACAACATCAGAATCACAACTACTTTTTAGCAAAACGAGTCAAAGAAATTAAATAAAATCAGAAAAGGGTATATCCGACACACATACCATACTGCTCCTCTGTTAACATCAGTTCTGGTTTTCTCTAGTTATAAAATTGAATAATCTGTTGGTGTTTCAGTGAGGCTATACTAGCTTCTTCCAACCAAATATCAACATCCCTTCACACAGTGCACCCCATTTGTATGGACAAGGAAAGAATGATTCCCATTATAAGGAGTCATCCACTGCTTGCCAATGGCCTCCTGAAAGGAGGAGAAAGAGCGAGGAGCAGTCCAGGGCATCCTCTTCCCCTTGGGGTTGGAAATGGTCACTAAGGGTACATTAATCAGAAATGATAAAAAAAAAAGACATGGGGATGCAGGGGGCAAATGGAAGCCACTGCGCTAGAGACCCAAAAGTTATCACAACAACATGTAATCCTCTCTAATTACATGTAGAATGATGGCTTCTTCCTGAGTAAAATATTACAGAGGTAAAATAGTGCCCCAATCACATCTTTGGGTGGGGACTGTTCAGGGAGGAGTCATCAGAATGGACAGAAACATTCTACGAGTTGGAGTGTGGAATGTTTGAAGCCTAAAAAGGGCAGGTATGTTAGAAAACATAAAATGGGAGATGGAATGACTTAAGTTAGATGACATTGGAATTAGTGAGATTAAGTGAAAGGAAGCACAGGATTTCTGGTCTGGGGAACACAGGATAATTAGCATGCAAACTGTCAGTGGAGTTACTGGTGTAGGATTTATAATGGTAAAGAGAGTAGGAAAACGGGAGAGATATTATGAACAGTTTAGTGACAGGATTACTTAGATGAGGTTAGAAACTAAGCCTGCACCAACCATGTTACTACAAGCATATATACCAACGTCACAGGAAGATTATGAAGCAGTAGGGAAAATAAAAGATGAAGAATTAATCTAATATTTGAAGGGGGAAGAAAATCTATTAATTATGGGTGCTTGGAGTGCTATAGTAGGAAAAGGTAAACAGGTGAATACTGTAGGTAGTTTTAGCAAGGAGAAAGAAATGAGTAAAGAAGCAAGTTGTTAGAATTCTGTGAAAAACGTACACTAGTCATGGCGAACACACTAGTTAAGAATCATGCAGGAAGGATATACACCTGAAAACATACAAGTAATACAGGGAGATATCAGCTTGATTATATCATGGACAAACAAGGACTCAGGAATCATTTTAGCGACTGTAAAACATACCCAAGAGATGACATAGAATCTGATCACATCTGATAGTTTCGCATTGCAGGCTGAAATTCAGGTGAATAAGCAATACAAGCAATACGAGAAGTACAGAATGGAAGTGAACAAACTGAAACGATCTAACATGAGAGGAAATTTGCAAAAATGGCAGATGTGGGCCTAAGAAATAACTCTGAAAGGAGTTCAACTGAGGATGAATGGAATGCATTGAAGAGGTAAATAATTCAATTGTAATGGAGCTAAAACTCTGGTGGCAATTTCACAACACACCCACTTTTTCTTTTCCAGTATCCACCTACTTTTGCACTCTACAAATTATAACTTTAAATTCTTTCAACATTTTTGGTAAATCATTCATTTCTCTTGGTAACTTATTCCAACCACTGATCCCCTTACCTAAAAAAGAGAATCTTCCTACACCCCTGTTCCTAAAATCGAGTGTCGGATTATGGTCATAGTCATCTTTTCCCTTCCATGCACTACTTTTAATTCTTACACCAATATATTTCCATGCCTCAACACCAATATACACCTTGTGCACTCCCATGACCCTCTTCACCTTCCTCCTGTCTTCTAATGACTCCCATTCCAGCTCTTTTAACATACCGGTTACTGATTGTGTTATATGGCAATTTCCACAGACAAATCTAGCAGCCCTTCTTTTCACCCCCACCAACTCCTGTATTTAATACCCAAAATGTGGGTCGCATACTATACCACCATATTCAAGCAATGGTCTGACAAAAGTTTTGTAACCCAGTTCCTTTGCTTCTCTCGAACATCTCCTCATCACTCTCTCCAAGTGAAGGATTTTGAAACTTTTTGCTACCACCTGTCCAATGTGTCCTGCCCAGTTAAGCTTGTTATCAAATGCAATTCCAAGGTATTTACATTTCATGCCTTCAGCAATCAATTCTTTCGCCATCTTATAATCATAATCAACATTTAGTTTTTGATTTGTGTACCAAATAAACTGATTCCTCTTTGAATTTATCTTCATCCCATGATAACCAACCCAGCTAGATATCCTGTCAAGATCACCCTACAGCTGTTCACAGTCCTCTACCATTTCGATCCTATTATATAGCAATACCTGAGTGACCGATCTTCGCTCGGCATCTTTTGATTTCTGTTCAATATCCAAGATTTCGAGTAAAGTTTGATTAAAGTAAAAGGCTTGAAAGCTTCCTAGGCATTTTGAGGTGCACAGTTAACAAAGAGAAGCTAAACTAACATCAGTAGGCTTACTGATACCTGAACCTTTTATGTAGTGAGGTTATAGCCATTTTCATGAAACCAAATACAAAAATTGCTCTTTTTTTTTTAAATTGTGTTAAAAACTTGAAAAGCAAAACATTATCTACATATGAAATTTCATCCAAATTGCTAGATCCATTTGAGAGACCACTTCATAAATTGCTTTCAAAGAAAAATGCTATTATTTTGTTAAATAGAAATCTTAATGCCAGTCAGGGATTAATAAATGGTGCGAGATTTGTGGTAATTCATGGGATTCTACAATAACCCTTGATGATTGATTCTCATGTAACTCAACAAGAAAAATTGAAATTATGATAATTTTTTTATATCTCGCTTAGTTCAAAATTGAAGTGGTTTGTTGAAATGCGGCCAGGACCAGAAGATAAATTTCGCCAAAGTTTGACGATGAATTCATATGAAACTCGTTAGGACAAATAGAAAATAAAGAATTTATTTTTCTGATATCTCAAGTGAAGAGGTTAGGATTAGATCCGGCCTGGCCCAGAAAAAAAAAATCCACCAAACCAACTATGTCTATATGGTGAAAATGTATTTTCAATGTTTTATTTTGTTCCTAATGGTTATTGTTAGGTTGAAATACGGCATGGACCAGAAGAAACGTCGCCAAAAGAACAAGGAACTATACCTATAACTGATTTTTTTACATGCTATATCTCGAAAACTAAGTGAGATGTCAAGAACATTTATTCTTTATTTTTGATATGTTTCGTCGAGTTCTATAAGAATTCATCATCAGATTGTGACGTCATAGAACATCATCAGTGCTAAATCCATTCAATCCGATAAAACTATGCTCATACCTCGCATGGTAGTATTTAATGACAAACTAACAACCACTTTTTACGGTCAAAAAGTAAACGATGATTACTTTATAACTGGTACTGGTAACATTATTTTCAAAGAAGTTTCTGTAAAGTATCACCTCTGACAAAACCAATGCTAAATTTTTAATTATCTTCGTTTTTAAATGTTTTACAATTAAACCTGCAGTGCTAATATTTCCACGGGTCAGCCAGTATTCAACATGGATACAAAAACTTTTCGTTTAAATATTCTTTGAAATCAAAGAAACTATTTGTAGGCTTTCTGGTACCTGAATTGTCAACGAGATGGCGCTGGTGCCGTTTTCGAGATACCGAGTGAAAAAATCGTTCGTATTTTGTAAACTTAAAAGTCAAAACGTTATCTAAATATCAAATTTCATCCAAATCGTCATAGCCGTTTCCTATATGAGGCAATCTCCAGCTGCACCCACCTCCCTTAATGTTCTCTTGTTGACGAAGGGTTTTTTTCCCGAAAATTTCTTTATTAGTTGTGTTTGTGTCTTTTCTGTGTGTTCGCGCCCCACATCCATCATCTAAAGGTAAGTGGTGGCTCATTTCCCTATCCTAATTTGATTCCTTTGCGCTACTTAGCGTCTTTTTTTCATTGTTATTATTATATATATATTATATTTATTACACACACAAGCTTACAACAGATTTCAATTTTCTGCTCATGTGAATCAAATTTCATGTCAATCATTTTATTTGCTATATGTATTTGAACGACTTACTCCCGGTGAAGCCTGAAGGAGATGGTTTGAGATTGATTTGTTCCTACATCAATATTATTAGTTGCTAAGTCAGTAACATGTTTACCAAGTTTCATTATGATGACTCTAGCCATAAGAATTATCTTAGGAAATGTGTAAAGGAAAAAAAATCATTCTACAATTATAAAAATTTTAGAAATGGATTACTGAATAACATAATTGTCAACTTAATAACTGTTATATTACAGGAGAATGTATAATGCAGAATGTGTCATGATCTGCAGTACAACCAAAAAAATTTTCAATTGAATAACAAGACTAGACAATTGGCTAGTTGACTAAATTTGAAAAATGGGTAAAACTTTACCTTTGTATCAATTTTACTCAAAAAAAAGTATTATTTTTCAAAAAAATCAAACATTTACATTATGTATTTTGCATTTTAAAGATCAAATCTAAATTTACCGCGAAAACACTAAAGACTGTCATGGTGTCTTGAATGACGTCACACCATCCGAACCAAAACAAAGCAGTCGTGTATGTATATGACAGGTGTCAAGTGTTCTTCAATTAAAAATGAATTCCTCATTTTAGAAGTGTTGTGTAGTGCTCCAGTGAAGAAGCACAACAATAAAAACGCCAAACACGTTATTTATGTATGTTCCAAACAATGAACAGGTTTGGGAAAAGTGGTTACAACTTGCAAGGAGGGAGGATGTTCATAGCTTATATGCAAATTCAAGAATCAATTTTCGTGAAGATCATTTTAATACAAGTATTTGTGCACAATACATTTCTAAATCTAAAAAAACTGATGAATTTTGAGGAACCATTACTTGAGGTTGATTTGATTTTATGATATATAATCATTCCTTAGTGTTATGTTTAATTTAGTAAACACACTCTGGTAGCACTATCAGTACTGTGGTACCACAATCTGATGATAGATTCTTATGCAGCTTGATGCAATTCGAAAATAAAGAATAAATTTTTTTAATCTCTCCCATGGTTCTCGAGATTTCGTAACTGAAAGGTGATGTTAGGCTGATACGAAGCTAACAGCAGACTGGAAATTGGCAGTGCCATAGCTTTAAAATATGGCACACTTGTTTTTGAGGATATACTTTTCTAGGAAAGGTGTATATAAAAGTAAAAAGAAACATACCTTGGACGTGATGCAGCTGAAAAGTTACGATACGGGCACGGGACAGAAATAATAGTACCCAACAACAACCATATCCAAAGACATTAATCACACCGAAGATAGTAACAAAGTGAAGAATGAAATCTTTTGTTATTTTGTTTAGGTCTTCCTTCTTGTTTAGCTACTCAACACTTGCTTATACTTCGTAAATGTAACCTCATATCAGTATCAATTAATTTACAAAACGTATTTCTGAGCAATAGGTTATCGTTTACAAAACTGAAATAATGCTATTTAAGCTTATAATGAATATTTGACACTGTGTACACTTGCATCAAGGTTTTAACATTACGGAATTCCGATGAGCAATACGATGTTTGACGTGAAAAATCTGTCAAGTGTTATGGCATCAATTTTGGGCAAATTGATACGGTTTGCTTTGCTAACTCCTGGTTCCATAGCGAATTACACTTGTCTTTCAGCATATAACTGAGAACAACTGTATTAAAATGACAAAAGTTCCTACAAACAAATAATTTATCAAGTAACCTGTTCTGTTCCATGAAAATTTTAACAACAACTTTGGCATCTTGGGTGGTGTGACATAATGCTTTCTCATTGGCGTTCGCGGTCATATGACTGAATTCCAGATTTTGCCAAATTTATTTTCCAAAAATAATAATAATCTTTATCTCTTATAATAAATAATTTTGTTTTTTGTTATCTTCTTAGCATGATTAATCATTAAAAACTGTTATGCATCCATTTTATTCTTAGTGGACACAAGCCTATTATTTTCCTAAACTGCTTTTAATGCCAACATTAAAGCTCAATTAACATCATATGAAAACCTATCAGATATGCATTACTCACTATGAACATTAAAAATCTAATTACGTAATCTTTCTCGGCGTCAGAATATAAATAATGTTCTCGGGTGACTAGCCGAGTTATAGGATTGAGAGCGCCGAAATATTGTGTAATTATAACACTCCTATAACTCAGCTAGTCACCCGAGAACATTATTTATATAACATTAAATATCATTTGACATCTAGCTGTCAGAGGTTGTAGCTGTGCGGCCTGAGTTCGGAGCACCAAGTAGCAAAGAAGCTGTTTGAAGTGTTTTCCATAATAATATTCATCATAGTTACCTCGTTGTGCCATTTGCATTCAATACAGCCAGCCATCTATGGGGGTTTAAAGACAGAAAAACTGGAATTTAAGGAAGGAACCTGTAGATATGGAATTATTTATTATGAAGTATGATGTATATAAGATAGAATAGGGAAAATAAACAGTTACCCGTCACTTACCACAGATGAAGGCAGGAGGGCGAGACACGTAAAAACACAGAAACAAACGAATTGCACAATATTTCGACTTTAGTCTTACTCATGTGGGAGGCGAGACATATGGCAGGGGGAAAGATGTGGTCACATCCCAACCCGCCACATGAATGAAGCACAGGCGGAAAACGCGTGGTAGTGGTAGAATTGCCGGGAAGGGGGGGGGGGGGGAATAGGCTTGACCAGCGATAAAAGTGAAACAAATCAATATAATCTTTGTGTAGCTTAATTCAAAAAGTTGTAATTGAAAATAAAGGGAGATAGAAGAATATATATATATATATATATATATATAGGTAAGTGACAGGTTTATCGTAGGTTTAGGCCAGGGGTGTGTCTGGTGTCAAGGATATGTTGATAGGCTAGTTCCCATCTGCGGAGTTCTGAAGGGGTGGTGGTATTCGGAAAAACTCTAATTGCTCTGACTGTGAAACAGGTGTTGAGGTTGTTTGAATTATGGAAGTTCGCATGAATTGCCACGGGATGGTCTTGGTTGGAAGTATAAACTGTTTGCCTGTGGCCATTCATTCTGTAGGAAAGTTGTTGAGTGGTGAGACCAATGTAAGAGGCAGTGCAG